>CM037092.1:98161517-98821763 GCA_020916435.1 Oxytropis ochrocephala
GTTTTGGGGGCTGTGGTTTCGGTTTGAAGGAGCTGAAATTCGGTTTTTGGGGTTGATCTCGCGTTTTCGGAACGGTTGAACGTCACAAAGTTTCAGTATTTCGTGATATTCATCACGATAGGTGAGTTTTACTCACGTTTAGGGAATTTAAATGTTGTTTGTGTGTTATGTTTGGAGAGTTTTCAAAATCTTGAGTTTCGTGAATTTTCGAGTCAAAAACAATATTTTACGAAAATCCCGTGTGTTTGAAATTTAGAACGAAATCATATTATTTGCTTGCTGGACTGTGGTGCTGGACTGGAATATATATATATATATATATACTAGTATAATTTACCCGTGCCAGCACGGGTCGAAATTCATTTGTTTAGACACCGTAAGGTAATTACTTCAACTATTTTAAATATTTAAATAATAGTAGGAAATTAAATTTAGATTTATATATATATAATGTAATTATATATTATAATTTCAAATGGGATGTGGGGTTTTGTCTAGGAAATGATTTTGTTTCCTGTCTTATAATGTTTTGTAATAATTAAATAAAACAAAATTAATATAAAAGTATTCAAACAAAGTACTAAAACAAAAATTGAAACCGATGAAAATATGATTATCATCTAATGTATTCTGAATGAGTATATAGAAAAGCACATTACTATTACTAATGCCGGAAGGAAAATGATATACGATATATAAATTTAATTGTTTTTTGATAGCCACCACAATAAAAAACAAATTTTTTTATATAAAAACTAAATTGAAAAATGTTAATAGGAACCCAATCGTTTTGAGTAATAACAATGTCGTAGTATTGTTTGTATATTAAATTAGATTAAGATCTAAAAACTTATAAAAATTGCATGACATAGCATTGTCCTTATTCATAATAGGCAATAGTGGGATTATGCAAATACACCGTTCAAAATCTCAAAACAATGTCCGATTTTTCTTTCTCAACCTTGATAACAACCCCGAGAACCTTCGGTTAGAGATTAAAGTAGAATAATCACTACCCACATCCAATGGCTTAACCCATTCCTCTAAATTCTTCCTAAGTTCGGTACAATCCTTAACAACATCATTGACAATGTTAGAAGACTTGCCAAGAAGGTCCTACAAATATATGTCTTAATGTTAAATCCAATATGTAATAAACTACAGTAAATTCGAATATTTTATGCATGATCCATACTATAAGAGGTAAAGTTGTACCTGTGCAACATCCACGGTTGACATCGCATCACCCATTGTACCCTCAAAATTATCTGCATCCTGCTTGTGAATTTGAAAGTAAAGATATGCAACTGAGACCTTTTTTTTCTAAAAATGTTTAATTTACATTTAAAAATTTACAAAAACAACACATAGATAGTTTACGTCCAATGTCTATTGACCTATTCAAATTTGTCTAATACATAACTTCAAGTATAAAAAAATACAACAGTACACATACATCATATAGTAGTCGGGTAAAGAAAACTTAACACTAAACAAAGTGATGGAGAGGAAGGATGAAATTTACCTAATTTGTTGTTGGTGTCTCTTAAAGGCTTTTTGCCAAGAGAAAAAGATTAACCATTAACAAATTGACAAATTAACAATTAACAATTAACAAAATAACAAATTAACAAATTTGCTACATATGTTAAAAGAGAGAGAGAGAGAGAGATGGAGAAGGAAAAGACACTAACAAAATTAAATTGAAAGAGTTTAATTTAATCAAATATAAAATATAATCTTAAAACTGTCAAGTCAAAAAGAAATTTGCACAAAAACATTCATTTCAACTTAAAAATTATATAGATCAAAATAACCAAAATATGACTTTATTTTACTTGAGGTGGATAGAGTGTTCATACCAAATGAATATGCAGAGGGAAAGAAACCTAAAATAAAATCACAAGAGGTAGTAGATCTATTATTCTAAGACAATTAAAAGGAACAAAATGAATATGTAGAGGAATAATCGAAAAACCAAATCGAGGAGTTAGCATAAACATGGATGAAATATGTCACCATTACGTTTCTTTTCACTCTAACATAGCTCAAGAGATTCAAAGAACTTGGAGGAGTATCAGACCGCATAGAACATCTGAATATAAAAACAGACAATAAGTTTAGATTGCAGACCGCATAAAAACCAAAAAGAATCCAAAAAAAGAGAGAAAAATGGCCTCACCATCTCAAACATTCACCAAACTCCATGAACCATAAACCAACGATGGCAATTTATCTCAACCAGAAGCATGCATCGATCTACTTCGCCATCAAACTACTAATTGTCCTCATAGCAATCACCTACATACACACAAAAAAAAAAATAGAAAAGGAGGAAAAAAAATCAATCAGAGCAGCACAAATAGGATCAACAAATCAGAGAAAAAGAAATTGATATTAATATTGATGAAAATAAGATCTAGAGAGATGAGGAATAAAATAAAATGTGGTTTGTGTAATTATTGCATATAATGGAGATCAGTCTTTAATGGTGTGATGTTAAAAATGATGAATGGTTTTGAATGATATTTATTCTATATTGAATTTGAATTTCAAACTGATTATGAATTTTGTGCTAAGAAATGAAAATAATTGTCCAAATACAAATAGGTTTATTCCTTATTTATTGACTTGTCTCATTTTATTATTGTTTTTAATTAACACAACACATCTATTATTACTACAAAAAAAAATTCAGAAAAATTTAAATGAGTTTCATTTTATTATTATTTTGTAAATATGACTAAAAAAACAAAAATTTAGTATTAATAGGTATGTTTCAATTTAAATGAATCCAAAGAATGCATTCATTACTGCGTAGAAAAATTAGAAACGGGTGAAAATATTATTAGTGGTATAACATTTTAATTTTAATGTAAAAATGCAATAGATGAAACCAAATTTGATTAGTAGAAATAAAAGAGAGAAAATTCCATTTAAATTGTCTACTTAAATTAATAGTTTAATTGTTATTGAATTGAGTAAGAGTTAAATAGTTTAATTGATGCAGGTGAAAACTCAAATTTCAAATTGTTTTCTCAAATCTAATTCGGACTATGAAGGTGTAAAGAAGCAAAGTTTGGTAATATTACGCAATTCCAAATTTCAAATTTTGAAAAATCTTGAGAAATTATTATCGTGAGCTGATTTTTGGCTTGGAACCAAATGCATTCATTTGGTGGCGATTACATTTGGCTTGGAACCTATTGATTTTTACATATTTTGTGTCTAGCCAATTAAATATTTTGAATTCCATTTATTAATTGCCTTTGAATTTCTGAGATGGTCATTGCGCTAATTTGTAGCATTGTGATAAATGGTGAAACGGTTCATGGAATTAATATTTCTCAGACTTCCTATCACATACTCCCAAATTGTACTATGCGTGGTCTAAAATTGTAACCGTTCGATCCATGGCAAACGTGATGGAAGGAGAGCCGTCGAATAGATCAACGGTCGCTGGTGAACAGACAGTTGGCGTGCCACGTATTTTTCAGGAGATGTGTGTGTCATTTTGTGATTGGTCCTACGTGGACGCCTAGGTGTACAACTCGTGAATTAATATAGTTATGATATATATATATATATTGTTTGTTGTGGTTGAATTTGGATTGAAACATAGTTTGGGTTCGATCGGAGAACGAAACGGAACGGAATTTGGGCACAAAGTTGAGAAGTTCCTTATGTCCCCAAATTCGATGTTTCGTTTCGACGCTCCGTTCGACTTCAAACTTCTTTCAATTCCTTTTTCCTAACCGCTTATATTATATATAGTTGAATTTATGAAACTTAGAGCATCGTGTGGGATTAATTGTTTTAAGAACAAAATTTGGTTTCTGGACTGGTTATGCAGGTTCATAAGAAGAACCGTATGATATGGATTTATATCTTAGAGTAAAATTATGTCTGATATATATATATATATATATTACATATAGTCTGGGTGACGACCCACCGGTTAGCATACTAGGAGGGGTAGGTCATGGGCCCCTAAACCCAGGCTCTCGATGATAGGGTTCACCGGGATTAGCAGATGTGCAGTCGGTGTTATGCTAAAAAGAGAATTAATGTCTTTGTCTTTGGGATTAGCGGATGTGCGATCGGTATAGTACAATTGTTTGACGTTATGAATGCACTATTCTGGGATTAGCGGATGATGTGCGGTATTGTGCAATTAGTAACGTGCATGGTTTATTGATTAAATCAAGAAATTAAGGTTTTATAAATGGACCGAGTGATAGGTTAGGGGTCGCGGTAAGACTCACTGAGATATGTTATCTCACCCTACAAATGTTGTTGTTTTCAGATATGCAGGGGAAGCGTAAAGCAAACAGGCATGATTAGATGTTGTGACTTGGAGATTGTAGACATAGTAGCTTAGACTATGTTATTTAGTTTGCCTCTGTATTTTCTGGAACTTAGTTTATGACTTGCTTGTTAAGTTGTAAAACTAATCTATTTTACCTTTGTCTTTGGATATTGAGTATTTTGTTGTAGTGTTTAAGTGATACTTAAGTACTTATGATATTGTACCCTAAGTACCTTAAGTTGGAAATAACTCTTTGATTGGAATTCGAGAGTTTTGTATTATTCAATATCTCAGACAGGGGCATATTTACTCTGAATGAAAGCTAATGGTGCACTTTTAGTATTTCTATTGTTAAGAAATACTTTGGTGTTACATTTTGGTATCAGAGCGGTTCGGTCTAGTCGACCTAGTTGTTAGGAGTCTTTACTGCTTTTAGCTGTGATTTTCTTAGTATGCTATTAGACATTGAGCTTGATCAACTTAATACTTTGTGCATATTTCGCGGAATCATGGCTGGAAGGGGTAGGGGCAATACGCCTACAGACCCGCATTACGAATGGATGCAAGGGGTTATCGAAAGGCAGCAGAAAATGATGGAGGACATGATGCAAATGCATCAACAGCAATTCACCTATAATCAGAACTTAGTTCTGCAACCACCAAATACACCAGTGCCACCAGCGGATCCTAATTGGATTTACCACGACTTTGAGAAGAGAAATCCACCGGTTTTCAAAGGGGAACCCGATCCAATGAAGGCTCATTTTTGGATCGAAGCTATGGAAGGGAAGTTTCAGACATTCCAATGTAGTGAGGAAGATGGAAATGTTTAAAGAAGGGCTCCGTGCTGATATTGCTCAAGGTCTTAGTTCCTATGCTATGACAAATTATCATGCTCTGGTGCAACAATCAGGTGTGGCAGAGCAAGATCTGAGGAAAATGTATGCTGAGAGGAGAGATCTCTGAAAAGGTAAGAAGCAGGTAGCTGAATCCTCAAACCCAACTGGGAAAGCAAAGAGAGATGGCAACAAGGGCAAACAAGTGCAGTCTACCGATTTCCCAAGGACCAAAAGGTGTGAAACATGTGGAAGGCATCATTCGGGTGAATGTTGGATGAGTACATTACGATGTTATTCTTGTAACGAGAAGGGGCATTATGCTAGTGAGTGTCCTGCAAGGAAGGCTTATAAGGAAACACCAGATGCTCCAAGGCAGGGACGGGTCAACACTCTTGATACTCGGACCCGCAGAAGCCAGGTTGTTTCTTTTCACTTGACCATCGGTCTCTATTTCAAGGTGCGGAAGCTTTTGTTATTATGTTATCTACATCAACTGAAACTGGTTTAGATTTGTAATCTGTACAAGTTGTTCAGGATTTCCTGGATGTTTTTCCTGATGAAGTGTCCTCTTTACCGCCGGATCGCGAAGTAGAATTCTCTATAGGATTGGTGCCAGGTACTGGGCCAATATCTATAGCTCCTTATAGGATGTCTCGTTTAGAATTGAAAGAATTGAAATCCCAACTTGAAGAGTTGATTTGAAGAGGTTTATCCGACCTAGTGTGTCTCCATGGGGTGCTCTGTGTTACTTGTGAAGAAGAAAGATGGGAGCATGAGGTTGTGTGCATTGATTACGCTTGACTAAACAAGGTTACTATTAAGAACAAGTATCCGTTCTTGAGAATCGATGATTTACTAGATCAACTTAGAGGTGCATCGGTGTTTTCAAAAATTGATTTAAGGTCGGGTACCATCGGATAAAGGTGAGGGCTTTAGATATTAGAAGACTGCGTTAAAGTACTAGATATGGACATTACGAGTTTGTAGTAATGCCTTTCGGTCTAACTAATACTCCTGCAGTAATCATGGATTACATGAATCGGGTATTCCAGCCGTACCTAGATCAGTTTGTTGTGGTTTTCATTGATGATATTTTGGTGTACTCTAAGACCATTGAGGATCATGTTCAACATCTTTGCATTGTTCTTAATGTACTTGAGAAAAGAAATTGTATCGCGAAACCTTCTAAGTGTGATTTCTGGATGCCTGATGTAAAATTTCTTGGTCATGTGATATCCCAATCAGGGGTGGCAGTGGATCCCAGTAAAGTGGAAGCGGTGTTGAATTGGGAACGACCAACAACTGTTATTGAAGTAAGAAGTTTTCTGGGATTAGATGGGTATTATCGGAGATTTATCAGAGGATTCTCGCAGCTAGTTCTTCCACTCACTCGGTTGACTCGTAAAGGTCGATCGTTTGAATGGGATCTTTGGTTGTGAAGAATGTTTTCTTGAGTTGAAGGAAAGATCGACTTACGCTCCAATCCTAATTCTTAGGATCCGTCTCTGGGATTTCAAATTTACAATGACGCATCGGGGAAGGGTTTAGGATGTGTTCTTATGCAGAATCAGCAAGTGGTGGCTTATGCATCTAGGCAGTTGAAGCCTCATGAGGAGAACTATCCGACTCATGATTTGGAGTTGGCAGCCATTGTGTATGCACTGAAGATCTGGAGACATTATCTCTATGGATCTCGTTTTGAAGTTTTCAGTGATCACAAAAGTTTGAAGTATTTATTCGACCAGAAGGAACTGAATAACAGGCAGAGGAGATGGATAGAATTTCTCAAAGATTATGATTTTGAATTAAAATATCACCCTGGGAAAGCTAATGTGGTAGCTGATGCGTTGAGTAGGAAATCTATTCACACAGCCGAGTTGATGATGCATGAAATGGCATTGTGGGAGTCTTTTAGAGACTTAAACTTGAAGGTGAAGCTAAGAAGGAACCAATTGGTGTTGAGTCATATTCAAATTTCTAGTGCATTGAGAAATTTGATCCGCTCAGCTCAAGAGATTGATGTTGAGTTACAGTCTCAAAAAGGGCAACCGAACTTTATTGAAGATAGTGATGGAGTTATCCGTTTCAACGGTAGGATTTGTGTGCCAGATGATGATGAAATCAAAAGGCAAGTACTAGAAGAAGCTCATAGAAGTCAATACTCCATACATCCTGGATCTACCAAGATGTATCGGGATTTGAAACAGTTATATTGGTGGCCTGGAATGAAAGTGGATATTGTAGAGTTTGTGTCTCGATGCTTGTCCTGTCAGAGGGTCAAGGCAGAGCATCAGAAGCCTGCTGGTCTTTTGCAACCACTAGATATACCAGTGTGGAAATGGGAAGATATTTCAATGGACTTTGTGATGGGATTACCAAGATCTCAAGCCGGTAACGATTCAATATGGGTGGTTGTGGACCGATTGACTAAATCAGCCCATTTTATTCCTGTTTGTAACACCCCATTCTATATTTGCTAATTAACTTAAATAAAAATCAGAGTTTCCGAAAATTTTTCCACGCACCTCAACGGGAGTGCTACATTTAATAAAAACATCATGGAAGAGTATAAAAAAAAATCCAAACGCATCTAGTGCGTGAAATACATAACATAGCCACATGGGTTGAAACCCTCAAAAACCTGTTTAGAGTTTACAGTTATCCAGAAATGGTTTCATAGTACAGCGGAAATAAAACAAGTTCAACATACGCAGTTCATAATCCAAATCAGTTCAAATACATAATATAAAATAACTCTACTACGATCCCCGCCCCGGGTGTCACTAATCAGAGCTGACTCGATAACTCAAGAAGGCTTGGCACCTTCACTCAGAATCACCTGTTTTTCGCCACGAGAGCAGGCAACATAAAAATGCTAGGGTGAGTCTCTTTACATAAATAATAACAAGTAAGATAAGCATTATATTAGGAAAACATCTAGCAATAACAATCCACAGAGGTCAAGGCATTTACCATTCAATTAGAATACCAACAAACAACAATAATGAATTAATTAAGCATCAATAAGGATTCTAAGAATGTATGAGTATATGCATGTATGCAATATGCATGTGGATCCATAACCACCACAAGAACCCCGTCGGGCAACCACCACGTTTTGGCCGAAGCCATACCACCACATTTTGGCCGAAACCATACCACCACGTTTTGGCCGAAGCCATACCACCACGTTAAATGCATATGATTTATGTGACACTATGACAAATGCATCACAACACAATAAAAACATCACATTAAGTATTAAACCACCTCTTTGGCCGAAGCCCACATCAATTATTAACTCACCACTTTGGCCGAAGCCCACATCAATTATTAACCCACCATTTTATCATCACCTTACCACCACAACTTATTTATTAATTAAATCCCACCTAAGGACCCAACCACCTCATAAGGACCCTTTCCACACCTAAGGACCATTTTGACCCACCAAAGATTAATTTAGTACCCAAGGATTATTTTAACACATTATGGTTAATTTGGTATTTAGGAACTTATGTTGACATATTAGGATTAATTAGACACTAGGGGATTATTTTGTCACGCCAAGGATTAATTTAATTCTTAGGGACTATTTGGTCACACCAAGGATTAAATTAATTCTTAGGGACTAAACCATCACTTAGACACATTTTGGGCACCAAGGCGCCAAGGGGCAGCCATTTTGGCGCCCCACCTAGCACACCACCAAGCACAGGGCGCACAACTAGGCGCCAGGGGCAGCCATTTTGGCGCCCCATACCGTGCCACATTCCAGCAGCACACACGCACCAGCAAGGCACACACCCAGGCGCAAAGTGGCGCCTCACTTGGCGCCGCGCCACACCACATGCACGCAGGCAACACGCACACACGCACACCAGGCGCCAAATTAATTCCCAGGGAATTGGCGCCTCCCCGCACTCGTGCACCACGCCAGACACACACACACGGGACGCCAAATTCCCAGGGAATTGGCGCCCCTGCACACACCACACTCCCTGCCAGCCACACACAGTAAACCTGGCGCCATTTTTCCCAGCAAATGGCGCCCCCCTCCCTGCACTAAGCCATGCTCAGCCAGAAAACAGTTTCTAGGCGCCATTTGCCTAGGCATTTGGCGCCCCTCCTCCAACCACTTCCACCAAACCAACTCAAACCTAATTTTTATTCAACCATCCATTTCCCATCTTAACATCACTTACTTAAACATTTAATCCATACCATTAGATCATCATAATCACACATTTCTCCACATTGCAACATTTCATCAAACACATAACATGCATATTTAACAATTCATATCTTTCCAACAACAAGCAACATGGTATCACCAAATTGAGCATCAAATACAACAATCAACATATACTTAACATCAAAATCACACAAACAAGTCATTCCTAGAGCTATTCCACACATAATACATATCCTACAACTTATTATAAATGTAGTAGAGAATCCCCTAACCTTGAATGAGTTAGAACCTCCAATCAAACACCAAAAACCACAAAATGAAGCACCCCCTCCTTCTTGTTCAGCTAGACCCGAAATACCTCCTCTCTTGGGGTGAAAAGAAAATCAAAATGGCAAGAATGAGACCATAGAACTTGTAGAAATGGAATGAGGAAAAGAAATGAGGATGATTAGAACCAAAAACTTCACTTACCAACACAAAACTCAAGGAAAGTTCCTTCCTTTCTTTCCCTTCCTTGTGCGTCGGCTTCCCCCCTCCCTTCTCCTTTCTTTCTTTCGTTGGTTTCCTTTCAAATGAGGGTAATGAGGCCTTGCTTAGGGTTTTTGGGGTTTTTAGGCAATTGGGCTTGGGTCATTAAGTGACTTGGGCCCTTTATTAGCACCACCCTTGTTACTTATTTACATACCCCCTGAAAATAAAATAAAATAAACTCTAACTCAATTATTCCACTCAAATAAACTAGACCCCTTTTTGATAAAATGAATCCAACTAATTAATTACTTAATTAAATGTTGCAAGCCTTAAATAACTTAATTAATTAAATAATTAAATTATTTTGGGCGTTACACTGTTCGCTCGGATAGTAAGGTGTCTAAACTGGCAAAGGAGTATTTGAAGAATATAGTGAAGTTGCATGGTATTCCAACTAGTATTGTGTCGGATCGTGATCCAAAGTTTACTTCCCGTTTTTGGACAGAGATGAATAAGGCTCTGGGAACTAAAGTGTTCGTTAGTACTACTTATCACCCGCAGACGGATGGTCAGACTGAAAGGACTATTCAGACCTTAGAGGATATGCTTAGAGCCTGTGTTCTTGACAGTGGTGGACACTGGGAGGATCATCTTCCATTGGCAGAGTTCGCCTACAACAACAGTTACCATTCTAGCATTGGAATGACACCATATGAAGCATTATATGGCAGGAAGTGTAGAACCCCATTATGTTGGTGGGAAGTTGGTGAACAACGATTGTTGGGACCCGATTTGGTCCATGAATCTACAGAAAAGATCCGACTAATCAGAGAAAGATTGAATGTAGCTCAGAGTCGACAAAAGAGTTATGCGGATAAAAGAAGGAGACCGTTGGAGTTTGAACCTGGTGATCATGTTTTTCTAAGAGTTTCACCAACTATTGGTACCGGTAGAGCATTACGGGCGAAGAAAATCAGTCCTCAGTATATTGGACCTTTCCAAATTATCGAGCGTATTGGGCTATTGGCCTATCGTATAGCTTTACCTCCGGCATTGTCTAATCTACATGACGTGTTTCATGTATCTCAACTGAGAAAGTACATTCCCGATCCCAGTCAACCGTTGAGTTTTGAAGTGATTGATATTCGACCGGATTTATCTTTTCAACCTTATCCAAGTCGTATCATAGAATATGGAGAAAAAACGCTTCGAACCAGAACAATTCCAATTGTTAAGGTAGTTTGGGATGGTTTCTCAACTGAGGAAGCTACATGGGAGTTGGAGGACGACACACGGACAAGATATCCATATTTATTCTCGTAAGGTATGTTCGTTCAATTTTGAGGACAAAATTTCTAAGTTGGGGTGATTGTAACATCCCTAATTTCGTTAATTTCGAATTAGGAAATTATCGAATGTTTTTACTATTCAAGTAAATAATAAGTACATTTTAAAATGGGATTTTCTCGGAATTAATGAGTCCTCGTCAAATTATAGGATTAAATAGCTTTATTGATTAAATGGTGTTAATTGGATGTGAGAGTTTTGGGGTAAAAATAGGATTAGTGAGATTTGTAAGCCAAGGGAATTTAGGCTTTTCACCCAATTAGACACTTGACCCACTTATACCCTTATAGTCAAAGTGAAACAAAAAGGAAAGAAAAAGAAAGAAAGCAACAGAGAGAAAAAGGAGAAGAAAAGGAATAAAATAAGAGAATGAAAAATAAAAGGAAGAAAGAGAAACAAGAAAGAGAAAAAGAAAAGGAAGATAGAAACACAGAGAGAGAAGAAGGAACCGAGGGAAGGAGAGAAGAGGGAGGCGTAGTGAAGAAAGAAAGGAAGAGGAAGATCTCTTCCAATTCAACACTAGGTAAGGGGCTTTTGGTACCAATCTCTCCCATTTTTCCTCCTCTTTCTAATAATGTAATTTTTATCACCTAATTCCTACCCGTTTTTGTGTTGCCATTGTTGAAGCTTGGAGCTCAAATGGAGCTTTTTGGTGATTTTGAAGTTTGTATTGAAGGTAGGAAGCTCAATAGGTAGTTTGGGGGCTGTGGGTGTCGATTTTATATTGGATTCGAATCGATTGAAGCCATAGAAGAAGGAAGGAGCTGTGGTTTCGGTTTTGGGGGCTGTGGTTTCGGTTTGAAGGAGCTGAAATTCGGTTTTTGGGGTTGATCTCGCGTTTTCGGAACGGTTGAACGTCACAAAGTTTCGGTATTTCGTGATATTCATCACGATAGGTGAGTTTTACTCACGTTTAGGGAATTTAAATGTTGTTTGTGTGTTATGTTTGGAGAGTTTTCAAAATCTTGAGTTTCGTGAATTTTCGAGTCAAAAACAATATTTTACGAAAATCCCCGTGTGTTTGAAATTTAGAACGAAATCATATTATTTGCTTCTTTGAATGTGTAGTCTTTGAATGGAATATATATATATATATATATATATATATATATATATATATATATATATATATATATATATATATATTATCTGTTGTGGTTGAATTTGGATTGAAACATAGTTTGAGTTCGATCGGAGAACGAAGCGGAGCGGAATTTGGGCACAAAGTTGAGAAGTTCCTTATGTCCCCAAATTCGATGTTTAGTTTCGACGCTCCGTTCGACTTCAAACTTCTTTCAAATCCTTTTTCCTAACCGCTTATATTATATATAGTTGAATTTATGAAACTTAGAGCATCGTGTGGGAATAATTGTTTTAAGAACAAAATTTGGTTTTCGGATTTGGTTATGCGAGTTCATAAGAAGAATAGTATGATATGGATTTATATCTTAGAGTAAAATTATATACGATATATATATATATATATATATATATATATATATATATATATATATATATATATATATATATATATATATATATATATATATATATATATATATATATTACGTATAGTCTGGGTAACGACCCACCGGTTAGCATACTAGGAGGGGGAGGTCATGGGCCCCTATACCTAGGCTCTCGATGATAGGGTTCACTGGGATTAGCAGATGTGCAGTCGGTGTTATGCTAAAGAGAATTAATGTACTGTGCTGGGATTAGCAGATGTGCAGTCGGTATAGTACAATTGTTTCGACGTTATGAATGCACTGTTTACCAGGATTAGCAGATGTGCAGTCGGTATTGTGCAATTACTAACGTGCATGGTTTATTGATTAAATCAAGAAATTAAGGTTTTATAAATGGACCGAGTGATAGGTTAGGGGTCGCGGTAAGACTCACTGAGATATGTTATCTCACCCTACAAATGTTGTTGTTTTCACATATGCAGGGGAAACGTAAAGCAAACAGGCATGATTAGATGTTGTGGCTTGGAGATTGTAGACATAGTAGCTTAGACTATGTTATTTAGTTTGCCTCTGTATTTTCTGGAACTTAGTTTATGACTTGCTTGTTAAGTTGTAAAACTAATCTATTTTACCTTTGTCTTTGGATATTGAGTATTTTGTTGTAGTGTTTAAGTGATACTTAAGTACTTATGATATTGTACCCTAAGTACCTTAAGTTGGAAATAACTCTTTGATCGGAATTCGAGAGTTTTGTATTATTCAATATCTCAGACAGGGGTATATTTACTCTGAATGAAAGCTAATGGTGCACTTTTAGTATTTCTATTGTTAAGAAATACTTGGGTGTTACAACTATGAGTAGCTTTTGGAAATACTCTAATGAAAACCACTACGATTAGCTTTAAAAAATAATTTATATGATAGTAAACAAACACAAATTAGCTTCTACTTTTTTTAAAAAATCTCGAAAAATAATCTCTAAATTATGAAGTACTAAAATCATTTTTTTAGAATCCGTAACAAACAGACCCTTAACTATCCATGTAACAAGGTTTTGTCTTAATTTTTTTCATTAGTTTTTTTATATAAAAATTTCTTGTATATATAAAGTTATTTAAAAAAATTGTGAGACTATCTTAAATAGATTTAATATGTTCTTCTGTGAACAAATATTTTTAATATTATAACATATCGTAATATCAAACTTATTCTATATAATTGGAGTCATGTTTACAAAAAATATTTTCCCATGCATAGCATGGGTAAGGAAACTACTACATAAGAATTCTTGTCTCAAAATTTATGTAATCATCTTTTAATTGAATTGACTTCTTTCTTTTTGAATACTATCACAATCCAATCACAAAAGCCAATTTCTCTAGTTGCTAAAACGTTCTCTGTTTTTTTTCAAGTCCCGCATATACAATTATTTAATTTTATAAACTATATATAATAATAAAATATGGCTAGTTCAAACTATAGTAAGTGTCGATGCTAGAATCTGCACTACGATGACTCTCCTCTGCGTACAGTGGTTGATGGATTCACGTCTCCATATTGGGAGGTGTCTCTGCAAATACACTATGATGTCCGTATTAGAGCTTAAGATAAGAGGAGTGCAATATCAGAGTTTACCCAAGCTGAAAAGCATAAAAAAATTGTGGGGCGAGGACCCATGTTTATAGAATACTGCCCAAAAACTCTAGGAGTCTAGAGGCGAACCCTGTTGGTTGGTGGTCTCCACTTTTTTAGGCGAAAATTACTGCATGAGCAGTTACTGCATTCATACCTTATAGTAACTTCATTGCTTGTTTAGCACGTTTGATAGAGGAGGTGATGAACTAATGTGACTGTGAGTTCGATTTTTAGGAAGGTTACTCGGGGTAGAGCTCGAAGGTCTCCCAGTGGACTCAATATTTACTACAGATTTGAGGTCGACCTATCTACGAGAATTCGATTCCTAGCCTACTCCGACATTGGTCGGTCGAGCCGCTGCATCGTGTTTACAAGGGAGCTCGTCACTTAGACTAGCTCCGAGCTAGTTGTGAAAATAAAACAAGCCCTCTAGAATTCTAATTCGTAAGTGATTGGAAGTCTAAAGAATTGTTCGAGCTTTATGTTGTGTAAAATATGTAGTGCAAGTATACACTATTGAACAAGTAGTAAAGTGATAAGAAGTTCGTTCCCAAGAGGATATAGGGTTTAAAGAGAGAGTTTAATTTGATTAACAATTTAGTGACTACAAATAAAGTAAGGACACAAGTTTTTGGTAGCATCAACGATACTAAAAGTAAGGGAAATTAGGAATCAAAGTTGAGAACAAGTTCGGATGCCTAAACCAAGTAAATCCATTTTAACACATTAACGCGATGTCTCATGTTACAGAAATGAAATACACTGTACAGTTTCTTTACACTAGGGTTTCACTACAAAAGCTTATTTCTAAGCCCTAAATAGGTTCACCTTAGGTTGTTTAAGCACGTACAGTTTCACCTTATGGGTTTTTCCCTCCTCTGTCTAGGGTTTAAGTAAGGGTTAATTAAATGTCTTTAATTAACCACTATGTTAAAGATGGGAGTCAACGGTCAATGGAGCCGAGTCAGCATTTCAATAATGCCAAGTCAGCTAGTGGTGCCAGCAAGCATTCCACTGTGCACAACATTGACTACAATTCATCGAGCTGAACACTCTTTCCTTTTTCTCTCTATTTTACACTACAGATTACTTTATAGGTTGCTTTATTCTTCTCTCCTCTAGGGCTCAATGTATATAAACTCAAAATTAGTTCTAGCTACTGATATTTATCATAGATTAGTTAGATAATCAGTTTTGCAGTTAGGATCTAGTTTCAATTCCGTTTCTAATTTGTTAGAGTTAGTTAGATTCTGAGTCTTGTATATATATTCTAATCTCTGTAATCGGTTTCATTATTGAATGTGAAATCAAGTTTATTCATCATCTTCTTCACTGAACCTTTGTTCCATGGATATGAGTTTCAAGTTTCAACATGGTATCAGAGCTCTCGAGCTCTGATCACCGTTGTTACGCTCACTCTTCGTCAATCTTTCACATTCAATCTCACATAAATCTTCTCTCTCTACTCTAGTTCTTGATCTCGCTCGATCCGGGTTGGCTATGGCGAAATTGAGTCGATGCGGCAGTACGGAAATGGAGGTGACATCGAACAAGGGATATCAAAATGACATGATGAATCCCTACTTCATGCATCAAGTGACAATCCGGGAACGACACTGGTGACGCCTCAACTCAACGGAAACAACTACCATACCTGGTCCAGATCGATGATCGTGGCCCTTAGATCGAAGAACAAATCGCACTTCATCGATGGAACTCTCGCTAGACCTTCCGGTGAAGGAAGTGATTCGTTAGCTTGGGATCGATGCAACACAATGGTGATGTCATGGATCAACAACTCAATTGTTCCTGAAATCTCACAGAGCATCCTATGGAAGGATACCGCAGCGGAGGTTTGGAAGGATTTGAAAGATCGCTTTTATCAAGGCGATATGTTCCGTATTTCTGATCTCCAGGAAGAGATCTACACAACAAAGCAAGGAGATGGATCGATCTCCAATTACTACACGAAGTTGAAGAAACTGTGACAAGAACTTGAGAATTTTCTGCCGGCTCCAAGGTGTGATCGAAGAAAAGCGCTCGCAATGCATAGAAATTGTTCAAAGAATACAGAGAACGAGGTAAACTGTTGAGGTTTCTCAAGGGGCTGAATGAACAATACTCTCCCGTGAGGTCACAGATAATGTTGATGGATCCTTTGCCTAATCTTGTAAAGCTCTACTTCCTTCTCATACAACAAGAAAGAAACACTGTGATTCCTACTGATGAATTGAAAGTCCTAGCTATCGGTGGTTTCAACAATGGCAATGGTTCCTCAGGTAGAGGAGGAACAAGAGGTAGAGGTAATAGAGGTGGCTGAAGTGGAGATGGCAGAGGAAGAGGTGCCAAAGTCTTTTCACATTGTGGGAAGATTGGTCACACGGTTGATGTTTGCTACAAGAAGCATGGCTATCCTCCACACTATGGCCAAAGCTCTACCAACACAGTTAACAATTGCATTGGTGATAATGCTGATGGAGAGGAACAAGATGAAGCATCCAATGAAGAGGATCAGAATGAGTCTGGAAAGCAAGGGAGTAGCTCAGGCATCTTAGGCTTCACACCAGAGCAGCACAAAGCGATTCTGGCACTCTTACAAGGTTCAAAAACATTGCAATCTCACAAAGTCAACCACTACACTACTATAAAATCAGGTATCATTTGTGCCCTTTCTAATTCTAAGAAAGAAAAACTGTGGATTATAGACACAGGAGCTACCATACATGTTTGCTCTATCTTAGGATATAGATATTTTTTAACTGTAGTTGATGATAGAAGCAGATTTACTTGGGTTTTTCCCATGAGATTGAAATCTGAAACATCTCCTTTAGTAAAAGGATTTGTTTCACTAGTAGATACTCAGTTTGATAGAAAAATCAAATGTATAAGAACTGATAATCGAAATGAGTTTATACTCAAAGAATTCTACCAAGAAAAGGGTATCTTTCACCAAATATCATGTGTTGGTACTCCTCAACAAAATGGAATTGTTGAGAGGAAGCACCAACACATCCTAAGTGTGGCAAGAGCCCTAATTTTCCAAGCAAAATTACCTATAAGCTTTTGGGCACATGCTTCGAGTCAAGCTGTGCATATCATAAACAGATTGCCTTCTCAGTTCTTATCTCATAAAACTCCTTTTCAAGTCTTGTTTAAGCGTACTCCTAACTTAGACAACTTGAAGGTGCATGTTTGGATGTCTATGTTTTGCTAGTACCTTACAAGCAAATAGAAAAAAATTGGACCTTAGGGCTAGAAAATGTATATATTTAGGTTTTAAACATGGTGTGAAAGGACACTTGCTTTTTGATTTGAATTCTCGTGAACTGTTTCTCTCTAGAGATGTTAAATTTTTGAACATTTACTTCCATATAACTCTCGCCCCAAATAAGGGGATCTTCACCACAATGATGTCTCTAGCTATGCTTTTGAGACCTCTATTCCTTTCTTTAATGACTATCACCCATATGATCACCAACCAGAAAGCACATCTGCTCCTTCAAACATTAACACAAATAACTCACAGACTACTGTCATACCCCAATTTTGTCCGACTAGTTGAAAATAATAAAATGTATTCTTGTGGGCGCCCAATTTTAATGGGTATTTTTCTCGTTTTAAAAAAGGCTCAAAAATATGTTTCGTTGTGCTCGCACATTATCTCTAATCGCGTACGCGTGTTTAGTTTTAATAATCTTGCACTATTCTCGTTGTGAGCGCGTGTTATTTTTAACTGCAACCACACGTTCTTTTTAATGATCTCGCACCATTTTGTTCTCACGCACGTGTGTTCGTTCTAATTGTGTACACGTGTTTATTTTGATACTCGTTTTTTTTGTTATTATTATTAATAAGATAGTTTTTTTTTTCTTATTATTCTTTCTTTTAACAAAAATAATTAGTTAGGATAATAGTCCACTTTGATTACATAAAATATAATAATGTTACATATAAAAAAATAATCCAAAACAAAAGAGTACATCAGAATAAAAATATAGTTGTGCATAGTGGGAATAGGACTAGTCCAACTTTCTACTTGGTTGCCTGCTTCTTTCCATTTGCTGACAAGGAAGTATTTGCACCATACACAGCAAGACAGTAGAACAAGTCAAATACAGTGAATTCATGAATACATCAGAGACGTGGGAGAAGAGAAATTGTGCTCAGAGCACTTTATACATCAAAACATGAAATACTTGAACAAAACTGAGGTGCAGAAGAAATTGACCTCACATTGCAAAACTCTATGCAAATCCCCCTA
Organism: Oxytropis ochrocephala; assembly: GCA_020916435.1. Taxonomy (NCBI): domain Eukaryota; kingdom Viridiplantae; phylum Streptophyta; class Magnoliopsida; order Fabales; family Fabaceae; genus Oxytropis; species Oxytropis ochrocephala. The sequence continues at coordinate 98,180,044 of CM037092.1, forward strand.
TAAGTTCAACCTCAAAACTCAGATTAGGGGGGGGGGGGGGAGAGAAAAAGAATAGGATTTGAGAGAAGTGGGAAAACAGATCAGGAGAGAAAAACGTGAAAGGGTAAAAATCAACATCATGAAATTAACATCAAATCCCTAACCACAAAATAGAAAAAATTGAAATGAGATGTTGATGAAGGAGAAGGCGTTAGAAACAGATCCAGAGAAGGAAAGAGGAAACTTCCCACCATCACCGTCGGTCCGCCTTCAACAGCCGTAAACCACAACACTACCACCACCGTCGCCTTACCCTGTCCTCTCCATTTTCGAGTTCATCATCACTCTCCCTGAACTTAAGTGTTTCTTCTCTCCTCATCTCTCTCTCATTTTTTACGTTTCTTTCCTCTTCTCTCTTTCTCTCTCCAAGCACTTTTTTTCCTTTCGTGGACATGTACTGCGGCTGGGTCAAGAGGGTTAGGTTTGCCTCAAATCTCTCTATTCTGTTTGCTTGCTTTAATGTATATATATATATTTTTTAAAAAGGAGACAAAAGAATTTTACAAACAGCTTTTTCATTTAATAATTTAATGGGCTTTGCATTACATCACTAAATCAAGTGTTTAGTGATGGTCACTAAATTAATGGTAGCTGTAGGATGATCAAATTTTTAAATAAATTGCATCTAATGGTTATAGTTTAATAGGGGTATTATGGTACTCTCATATATTTATTGTATTAATTAAATTAAATTAACAAATATTCTGATTCCTATTTTCAAGGGATAGTTTTAATTCACACTTAAATTGTTTTAATTATTGTTCCTATTATTTCTTCTTCTTCCTTTTTTTTCTCCTTCATTCGTTCATCCGCGTTGGTTCCTTTTTTTCTTCGTCATCTTCCTCCTGTGTTCGTTCTATCATAGCGTTCCTCATTCTTTATACTCCTGGTTCCATTGGTGTGTGTATATATATATATATATATATATATATATATATATATATATTTTCATACTCCAACAAAATTTTTATATTTATGGTATATTTATTTTTGTAAACAGAGAGTACCATAAGTGTATTATCGTTGATCATCATGCGTTCTTCTTTTTCCAAATTCTTACTTTTATGGTATAAATATTTTAAGTAAGAATTTGGCTTCCTATATATTTAAAGTTAGCATTTCATTGGTTTTTTTTAAACGTTGAACTGTTTCCATTGTTGAAGCAAGCCATGAAAGCACGCTATTCGGTTACGCCATTGATGGCTCACTACGAGGTTGATGAACACGGGACCAATATCGTTTTACACAATTACTTGTACATAAATCTTTTCTTTCTCATTGGTAACCATTGTTGTTCAATTTTGTGCTTATTAAACTCTATATAGACAACTAACTATTGTTGTTCAATTTTGTGGTTATTAAGCTTTATAACGATCCGTTGCTTACTATATATGAATAACCAAAGCTCGTAATTAGGCGGCTAGAAACAACTAACGTAAGCTGTTTGATTACGTGGCTAGTAATAAACTAGCCGCAATTAAGTGACCGTGGTTAGGTCATGGATTCATTCACCGCTTGCCTTCGTGGTATGCAACATTGATTCATATCAATTCAATCTAACAATTTATTTTCTCGCTTTTTAGGTCATTATGTTTGTATTCATTTACCTATTGCCTTGCGTAGTATGCAAGATTGAAGTTTATGCTCTAGTCGTATATTTGTTCTCTCTTTGAAAAAATATGATAAATAGTAATCGGCACTTGTTTAAAGTACAAATAATTAGAGATTGATAATTAGCACTTTATATCACTTTAAAATTTTAAATCACCTCTACTTTGATCTTACTACTACTTTGATCAAATTAGAACTTGTTTTCTGACGAACTGATTAATTAGAGATTGATAATTAACAAGATTTTGAGCGTGAAAGAAAAATATACATGACATTAAATATATAGAAAAAATTCATATAACCCGATTTTAATGTATAGAAAAAATTCGAATATATCCGATCAATTTCTTATTTGATATTAATATCCGAAGCCCTGTAATTTGATGGCTAGAGCAATCCAACCAAAATTGTTCAATTACGTAGCTAGTAGTAAACTAGCAGAAGTTAGATGACTTCGTGGTTAGAATTAAAACTAGCCGAAGTTATGTGACTTCGTGGTTAGAATAACCAAAATTGTTTTGTACTGCTTTTTTTCTGCAGTTCAGGATGGTTAGGTCCAGGATGAAATAGTTGCTGTCCAGAATCTGTTTCAAGAAAGACAAAAAACGAAAGGAATAGGAATAGGTAAGGAAGATGAAAAACAAGATCCGGAAACAAGCAAAACTGAAACAATAAAGAAAAAAAACCAAAAACGCACCTTGCGATGGGTAGAATCCTGCGTCTTTTCTCTTCACTCTTAGTCGCTCCTTTTAGTAGAAGATGGTCCTTCTTCTTCGTTTCTTCTGCGTTGTAGCCGTTTATTCTTCTTCACTCGTTCACTAGTCATCTTCTTCGTTCATCTTCGTTCATCTTCTTCGTTCATCTTCGTTTCTTCTTCTTCGTTTATGAAAAGAAACGTTTTCAGCGTTTCAATTGTAGTGGTAACTCCTTCCTATTTTTGTGGCATAAATCAAGCACGTTTTTTTTTAATTGCAGTCAATATTTAATGGCTAATAACTAGGAAATCCAAAATTTATTTAATTTGTAAAATTATGTTTTTATTAATTGGTAGTTGCCCAATTTGCCCTTTTAGTGATGGTAACTAAATGGTCTATTTAGTTACCTAAACTATACTCTATTTAATGATAGGAATAGTTGATTCCTAGTGGCACCCTTCCCATTTAGTTCATGCAATCCCCCTATTTTACTTTACAGGGTCGATTCTTGCTCCAAGTCTCCAACTTTTGGACTTTCATGATTTTTAAGTTTATTTTATTTTAGTATTGTATTTTCCGTTTTACTTCATACACCCCCTCCCCCTCTTGACTTTGCTTTATTTATTTATACCTTTATGTTATATTATTTTAAGTTGATGATAGACAATATGACTCTCACTTGTGCCTAGTGCACATTGCTTAAAGTGATGAGGATTGCTCTATGTGATTCAACACTTTTTTTTGTAGTTTATATATTTGCTTGTTATTTTAAGTTGATGATAGGCAATATGACTCTCACTTGTGCCTAGTGCACCTTGCTTAATGTAATAAGGATTGTTTTATATGATTCAACCCTTTTTAGTTTAGGTGTTGTTCAAATTGATGATAGGCAAGGAGATTCTCACTTGTGCCTAGTGCACTTTGTTCTAAGTGATGAAGATTGCTCTAAGTGTCTCGATTCCCCTTTTAGTTTATGTTGTCGCTTACTCTTATGAATTATTTATCATTTGTCTTAGATTGATGATTGGTAAAGTGACTCTCACTTGTGCCTAGTGCACCTTGATTTAAGTGAGGAGGATTACCTAGAAAAGATTCAACTTTCCCCTTTTAATTTCTTAGTGAATAACAAATGAGATTGTATGTTTAGGGTTTGGGTTTGTTCCTAAATGCTTGCTTTAATAAACTTGTCTTTGTTGATGATTGGAAAGAGGATTCACACTTGTGCACTCTAATTTAAGTGTTGAGGATTGACCAAAGTGATTCAACATACTTTGATGCTTTGATTGCTAAGATGACTTGCTTGTTTATGGTTTGCCAATGATCATACTTGAGGATACTCTTTTGAATTAGTTTGTGCCTACAACTTCCTTGTCTACTCTCATGTGGTATCATCAATACTTAGATAGGTCCATTCCTTACATTGCATCTTCCACTAGATGTGCATTTAGATTCCCTTGCGTTTTGTAGAAATGTTTGAGTATGGTCCTCGCCTAGCATCTTCCATTAGATGTGCATTTAGGTTCAATCTTGCCTACTCTTGCATTTTTGCTTAATGCCCAATTCAAGTTCCTTCTTTGCCTATTTATGTGTTGTGGTCTAATATGTGTAGTCTAGGCTAATATTTGCTCAAGAATTCAAATGAGATTAGTTGCAAGTTATGTCCATGTTGTTGCTTGCCTAAGGATTCGATTTCAATGATTGTGCCATGCTTGAATCTCCAAATCTTCTTGCATTCATTGTTTTCTTTTCTAAATAGCTTAGCATGAAAATGGTGACTAGTGACAATCACCCATAACCTTTGTTAGTTTGGTTGTCATGAGAGCCTAAATTTCAAAAAAAAAGATGTTTTCATATGCATAAGCTACTAGCGATAATCACCCATAACCTTTGTTAGTTTGATTATCATGAACGCTTTCAATTTCAAAAGATATTTTCCTAAGCATCAAAAGTTATGGCAAGTTGTTAGTGATGACCACCCATAACCCTTGTTAGTTTGGTCATCATGAAGGCTTTCATTTTTCAAAAGAGATTTTTACATGCATTTAAGTGAGTTTTTAGTAATGATCACCCATAACCTTTGTTAGTTTGATCATTATGAACGCCCTTCACTTTTCAAAACCAAAGCAAAAAGACTTTCACTTTCAAGGCACATTAGAACTACGTCGCTTTGATTCCCATTTGGGATACGTAGGAGCGAGCCACGTTCTCGTCAAGCGCAACAAATAAAAATCCTTTTCGCAACCATAAACATTAGCATTTTTCATAACAAAAAAAATCATTTTTAAACCCATTGTTGCTAGTGGCTAATCACAACCTTTGTTCGTCTAGCCATTGGTGGTGGCAATGTCTTTTTCCAAAGAACAATAAGCGATGGTCACCCATAACTTTGGTTAGTTTGATCATTCGTGCCAATTAATCTCTTTTGAAAACCATTTTCAAAAGATCAAATAAAAAACGAGTCGCTACCAACGGTCAATCAGAACCTTTGTTCGTCTGACTAGTGGCGGTGACTCCCATTTTTAAAGAGTACTTAGCGGTGATTACCCATAACTTTTGTTAGTTTAATCATTATTTGAATACTAAATCTATTTGAAAACTCACTAAAAAGATAAAAAACAAAAACCTTTTCATGACAACCAAGAACTACGTAGCTTTGAATTCTTCATCGCACCAGGAGATACGTAGTAGCGAGAAGCCAACTCTCGTCAAGCGCCAAAAATAAAAATTTTCATTAAGTTTTCCCATTTATCTTTAAATAAGAAATAAATAGGAAAATCTAGATATTTTTCAAATCAAACGTAAAACCACACACTTAGTTAAAGGTTCCCTTTCGGTAGAAAGGACGTGTGCGGTGCTAATACCTTCCTCACACATAATCGACCCCCGAACCTATTTCTCTAGTTTTTCAAAAGACCATCCGCCTTGTTCAAAAGACCTTTTTTCAATGTTTTGGTCTTAAAATTAAAATATTGGTGGCGGCTTCAGAATTTTTCCACGTTGTACATTGAGAAACCCAAACCGGATTTTTCGGGGTGCAACAACTACTATACAAGAAGTCCTTGATCACTCCTCTCCCCCAGACACATAACCTATTCCTACTACTCAAGTCCCTAACAACTCAGATCAACACACAAACTCAACCAAACACTACACCAACACAACAGAATCCCCCATGTGATCCAATCACCCAACCAATCGATCAAGACACCCTAAGAAGGTCAACTAGAACTAGATCATAACCCTCATACCTCCAAGACTATCACTGCTCCTTACTCAAGGATACAATCCATGATTCTGCATCACTTGTTTCATCACAAGATCCAAAAGATAATCCATATTCAATTTCTAATGTTGTGTGCTATGACAGACTATCTTCATCACATAAACAGTTTTCCCTTCACTTGTCCACCATCACTGAGCCTACTTCTTATGAGGAAGCAATGTGTGACAATCATTGGAAGAGTGCAATTATGGCCGAACTGCAAGCTCTAACCAAGACTAAGACCTGTACTCTTGTGCCTCTCCCACCAGACAAACGTGCCATCGATTGTAAATGGGTCTTCAAACTCAAGTTACATGCTGATGGAACCATAGAAAGGCACAAAACTCGTTCGGTCGTTGCCCACCGAACCACTGACAAACTTCAAACCATGGGGTGTGTGTCAGAAGACATCATCCCCTGCAGAGAACCACTGGAATGGTTCGGTTACCAGGCACGAACCCGTGAAAATCAGGAAAAGAGGTGCAGACGCGGTTGAGACTTTTCTTTTTATTAAGGGTATTTTGATACTTTTGCTGTGTTTGGGGGTGTGTGGTGAGTAGGAGGCGGGTTGGGAAAAGCATAACCCTTTTTTTTTGGGTAGTAAGCTTGGCTCATCTTCTCTAACCAATGCTTTATGGCAAAATGAGACTTTTTTTAGACTAATATACATTAATGAGCCTAATTAAATTAAAATTAAATAAAAAATTATTCTCATTTAAGGTACTCCCAATCAAATACTATGATGTATAATTAAATTAAAATTAAAATTAAATTAAATGGGGATGTTATACTTTTTTTGGTAAACCAATGTATTCTTGATGGCCATTGTGGAGACTAATCATTTGAGGTATCGGAGATCCATTTAAGGAACTAACCTCTCTTAGAGTGGGAAGGCGTTGTCACGACTCTCAGTCTCTTTGACAAGCTAAAACTCTTTTAATCACACATATTATAATAAATCAATTATAACTTTCAATCATCATGAATTATATAATTTAAGAAGACGTGACTCTGATACCACATATGTGAGACCTAAATCTCGAAATGATTTTTTTAAATGAGTTGTATGCAAAATAAATAGTTTTTGTAAGAAATAATAGTAACCAAATAAAATGAAATAATAATAATAATAATAGTTCACCCGGAAATGGTATTACTTCATCACCATACATCACAACTCTAAGTCATAGTTTGAAATAAATAAAATACATTGGCTTCTTAAAAGCCTTACACTCATCGTGAAATAAAATAGTATACATGGTAATAAAAAAATATATAACAAAACAAGTTCAGGACCATGAGTTAATCCTGACACCGATGCCACAATATCAGAGCCTTACATCCCAATTGAAAATAAACATACTTAAACAACACTATAACATAAGTCAGAGAATATATATCAAGTTAAAACAACAATAGTGGATTGAAACTACACACAAACATGCACTTAAAATAATCAATTATTTTACCACGCTACATCGTCACAAGAAACTGTATTCAATGTAATACATCCTCCGACTCTATACCATAGGCACGTGTTATCATATCACTAACTCATACTCAATGACATTAGATCACATGAGTACCATTCTCGCCACTCACGGGCTAGGCAACTCAAACCGGAAGACACTGGGTTGCCTCTCACAGGCTAGGTAAGATCGCTTGAGTAATATTTTCACCTCTCACAAGCTAGGTAACTGAAATTGAAAGATATTGGGACGCTTCTCACTGGCTAGATAAGATCACTTGAGTACTATTCTCACCTCTAATAGACTAGGTAACTCAAACCTGAGCTGCCTCTCACAAGCTAGATAAGATCGCTTGAGTACCATTCTCACCTCTTATAGGCGAGGTAACTCACACTGACTGACATTGGATCTCCTCTCACAGGTTAGGCAACCCAGATTTGAAAACAGGGCCGCCTCTCACATGCTAGATAATATCGCTTGAATATCAATCTAACCCCTCACTCTCTAGGTAACTCAAACTAAAAGATATTGGGGCGCCTCTCACAAGTTAAGTACGACACAAAAAATATATTTACCTAACACAATCATTACCTCTCACAGGCTAGGTGACTCATCTCAATAATATTTATTGAAATATCACAAAATGGTCGACACACAAAATTACATGCATCTTCAAGAATTATCTTAAAATTAATTGAATTGATTACGTTCTTAAAAATAACAATCCAACTCCAAGCCATGTAAGATTATTGTCAAACTTTGGTTTAGCTGAGGGTAGACTAAGAGCTTGAACCTTTGATTTCTTTTTATTCAAGCAATTGTATTGAGGAATGAGCTTTGTTTCTCAGCTATGGGTTCCCTAAGAAGGAGGGAGGTCTTGGTATTAAAAACTTTGAATTATTCAACATGGCTCTTTTGACCAAATGGAAGTGGACGATGTTAGTGGAAGATGATGCAAGTTGGAGGGATTTGTTATTGTTCAAATATGGACATTTCTCTTTAGCTTTCATTCACGACTCTGTGGAGGCCATTAATAGGAGTTCGGCTGGTTCTATTTGGTGGCGAGACTTGCTTATTTTGGATAGTATTCATAATCCTTGTGGCTGGTTCAGTTCCAATGTTAGAAGAAAGCTTGGCAACGGTGCTTCCACTTGTTTTTGGACGGATCATTGGCTTGGAAATTCGCCTCTTTGTTCTATTTTTTGTAATCTCTTTGCAGGTTGTTCTCAAAAAACTGCCATGGATGCTGATATTGGAACATGGTTTGGAGATAGTAGGCATTGGTCAGAGCCGTTGATGCTTATTCAGGACCCGAATTGTGCTGAGGAATATGATTATTTACACTCTATTCTCCAGGATGTGACTCCTTCATGGAAGGGGCGTGATGTTTGGGCTTCGATGTTGGAAGCTTCAAAGTTGTTTTCAGTTAATTCATGTTGCAAGCTACTGATTCGATCTGATGTAATCGAAGATGCTGATAGCGAAATGCCAGGTACTTTTGATAATATGCTATCTCTCTCATGATTATTAAAAATGCGTTGGTATTTGTAGAAATCAAATCCACAAAATCTTTGTCTCAAGAACATAATGGGTGATAAAACAAGTGTCATATGAACATTGGAGACATGTTTGAAAATAGGTACACTCTACTTTCTCCCTACGCTCATCCCCAACACCATTTACGAAAGGCAAAAAAATTCCGCGTAATATTTTCAATTAAGAATGAGAAATCATTGACAATACTTTTTCAAATTGAAATTATTTTGTTTTATTTCCATCACGATTTTATGGAAGTTACAAAGATTGTATTTGTAGATATATACTCTTGAGCAAACACCTTGAGAAAATACAATCCAAGATAGAGCTACGAACGCAATAACAACATTGTCTTCCGCACAAGCGGCACGAGCGAACTTGGCCCAACAAATAAGAAAACACTTATCCCTACGCGTTGGACATCCCTCAACATATTCACAGTCCAGTTGATCGATGCCCGGGAAAGTAATTCCTCCTGCTACAATCAACAAAATGCGATTAGAAACTCTATATGCTTCTCAATTTTGAATATCATAAACTTTCATTCAATAAGCTGAATAATTATATGTATACGCTTCTCAATTTTGAATATAAGTAACTCTCATCCGATATCATCTGCATACAACTGCAGATACTACTCTTTTAAGTTGGATAGAACCACAATGAGCGAAAAGCTCTCCCTCAAAAGTTTTAATGTTGCTACATTAACACATTGGGATTCAGACTCTAGAACTCTAGTGAAGGTGAAAGAGACCCAAATAATTTCATCAAGTAACTTTTGGGTAAAATGAAATTCTATGAAAAAAACTTTCATCTATCTATATCTAAACTATACAATATCGTGAACAAGTCCACATAGGATGTTCATGACTCCACCTCATTGTCCATGTAATTAGCTAGTAAAAAGACACCTAGCATGTTTTTATATTACGTGTCACACATTCATTTGAGCTGGCCTTCCTATTTATTTTGTTTTCTGACATTTGCCTAATGCAAGGGAATAACCGTAGCTGGATTTTAATTTGTTCCATAATCAACACATTGAAATCACATACGCGTTTTATTAAAAAAAAGAATGATACTTAAGATATTTAACCATTTGGTTAAGGGTTTGATATTGGCCAATACATATGGAAAAATATCTGGTAGAAGAGGTCAACCCTTTATAAGGATTTTTTTGGTTTACTAAAAAATAAAAGAAAAAAAATTATTTTTTTTGACCAAATAAAAAAAAATAATGACACCTAAAAAAAATCAAAGATTTTACCATTCTCACGGGACATCAAATTCTGATTTCCTTCCAAACCTGAAAAAGAAATGTAAATATGATCAATGAATGGGCCGAATTTTTCTATCAAAACAAAATGAATGGGGTCGAATTTAAATTTGAGTTTTCTATTTATCAAAAAAATGAATAAATTCGGGTTTTCTTACGTAAACATACAATTCAGCGGCGATTTAATAATTATAATTTTGTAAACAAATTTAACGATTTTATTTAATTACATTTCAACTGCAATAAAACATAGTGCACTTTTTTTACTAGTTCTTAAAGCACATGTCTAACGTTATTCAAATCTTTGCATAAGTCACCTACCTAAATAAAATCATTGTTGAATTAATGAATGCCAGTTCGATTCTAATAATTCAATCTAGAAATATTTATTGTTTATTTAACAAATATTACAACTACATAATCATAAAAATCTTCAAAACTTATACATATAAATACAAAATATATTAACAATTAAATAATTTCAAATTAACACCAAAAACTAAATCAAATTACTATTAAAACATAAAATGTATACACGTGCAGTGCACATGTCATACATACTAGTATTTTCCATACATAATTAAGTATAACTAATGAATTTGAATGCCATATTTTTCATAAGTTTATGTAAAATTTAATTTGAAGTCTGAACTTGCGAACATATGTACGAAAATGATTTTTAGAATATGTCAACAATAAGCAATGAAATAAGTTTCAAGATAAATAACATAGAGAAGTTAGATATATATTGATTATTTTCTAGTAAATTATACTTAATAATCTCAATAATTTTGACATTAAAAATGGAACCTTTATTCATTTTTTCATGTAGAAAAAAAATCGTATATAAAAGTTTTATATATAAGATAACAAAAATTATGACTAGTTTATTACCTGAAGCCAAAACTGAAACAACACATAGAACTACCATGATGAAAATTAGATGGCGGATACATGTTGCCATTCTGCTACGAAAGATTGAGAAAAGACTAGTTGTATAGCAGGTTTATATAGTATTTATTTATTATTAATTTATCCATTATTGATTTATTAATTCTAATGCATTAAATTTCTAGTAAAAAATAAATTCTCATTCATCAATATTTTGAAATTGAAAGTTTCAAAAACTTTTTGACTACGTAATCAATTTGATGTTATATATTTCAATAAAAATTTAATAGTTCAAACAAATATTTATTACTCTTTAAGGGTGAGGGGATTCGGCTCCAATTCAATTCAGGGAAATCCTTAGTCCGTTTGAACACTTACGAAGAAAATTAAATTTTGTTGACCCCAAGGAGACTTATAGTGATTAATACTTTGTCAAAAAAATAGTGATTAATACGGTCACGATAATTATTAATGTAAATTAAATACATACAATAATTTATAATGAAATTGTAGCAAGTCAAATGACTTACACCAAATCTTAACCATTAATATTTATTCATCCAATGATTATTATATTTAACTCCAAAAATTAAGAAATAATAATAAAAAAGATCAGGTGACCTTATTTATGGGATATCCACAATTTGATTTTTATGATTCTGGCTTGATTTTGTGATTTCTTTCCATATTTTATCCAAACAATTAATATTCACATACTAGATAAAAATATAATAAACTGTAACCATCATAGCCTATGTCAAACACATTTTCAATTGTTTCCTTCCCGTACCAAACTCCATTAATAATATGAAAAACGCCATTAACAAACTCCATTACCAGTGGCGGACCTACATATATTTGAGGGGGTTCAAGTGAACCCCCTCAAATAATAAAATTAGCACCGATACTTTAGGGAAAAATATTTTTGCATCCCCTGAAAAATATGTTTTGCACCCAAGTTCTTAGTTTTGCACCAAAGTTCCTAATTTTGCACCACTCTAATGCACCACACTCACACAATCACTCACACTCTTACTATATTTTATTTTAAAAAAGTTTTTGTCTCTCTATCTCCTTGGATCCATTCTTGTTCTTATTATCCTAATTTTGAATCTATTAATATTATTTAGTTTGTGTTTTGTGTTAGTGCTATTTAATTTGAATTTTTTACCAACAATGAGTTGATTTGAGTGGTAACTTGGATCCCATCGCAATGTCTCGAGTTCGGATTTTGGGTGTGGCAAAAACTTCGATTGGAAGAGGAGCGCCAATATTGATTTTTTTAGTGCTATTTAATTTGTATTTAGGAATTAATTTGTGCTATTTAATTTGTATTAGTGCAACACAAGTTGAACTTGATAAAGTCTTCTTTTGAAGCTGACACTAGTTTTGTCTGTTGCAACCGTACATGTAGAAATAACTTTCTCTGCTATGAATATTGTGAAGAAAGATTGTGTGATCGCATGTGGGATACATGGATGAACGATTGTTTGATGACGTACATTGAGAGTGATGTATTCAATAAAATTGACTCTGAGCTTATTATTCAACGATTTCAGAATATGAAATCACGTAGAGGAGAATTATGAAATGTATAATTTATTTATTTAAATATATTTCAATCTTTTATTTTTTCAATTCATTAGCAAATCATTTCAATCTTTTTTATTTCTTCATATTTGTATGATCAAGCTTAGGCAAATTGCCACACGTGTACAACCAATGTTCTTGTTCTCATTATGGTTTATTGTGTTGATAAGAAGAACCAATGGATTTTGTCAAAAAGAAAAGATGAACCAAAGGGGCTATGAGTTTAATAACGAGCCCCCATAAAGGCGATGACAAATTGTCAAAAAAAAAATAAAGTCGATGACAAATATTGTTTATTTTTTCTTTGGTATATAAATAATAATATTAATTATTAAGATACAGTTTGGAAATAAATCAGCAAATCAAATCAAAATAGTAAAAACGTGGATATCTAATAAATAAAGTCACGTGATCATTTTATTTCATTTCTTAATTATTTTAGTAAAATATGATAATCGTCGGATCAATTAACTTTGAGGGTTATGATTTGGTGTAAAGTCATTTGACTTACACCTGATGTCAACTAATCCTATCTAATTAAACAATATTATTAAACAATATATTTTTCTTAGAAGGCGTGTTTGAGTAGGAAACAAAATAATATAATTAACATCATTCGGTTTCAAACCATTATACCATGTACTATTTGATAGACAATATAAAGTACAAATCTCTTCTCAATGTTAATTATTACAATTATAATTGTTGCTGCCATTACAAGGACAAGGGGTGGGATTTGGAGATCCCCTTGTTAATTTTGTCGGTCGGGCATAGAGTGAACTAAGTTGAATATTCTAGAAAGCTAATGCTTGAAGCGAAATAGAAGTAAAAATATCATATTATTAGGGCCTGTTTGTTATAAATTCTCGGATGCAAAAAATCATTCTTTAAAGCAAAAAATCATTTTTACTCCTTTTTATAATGTTTGTTTCAGATTTTTTAGAAAATCATTTGTTAAAAAAAATCTTTTTTTTCCTAAAAATGAAAAGCTACTATCAGTAGCTTTTGGAAATACTCTAATGAAAACCACTACGATTAGCTTTAAAAAATAATTTATATGATAGTAAACAAACACAAATTAGCTTCTACTTTTTTAAAAAATCTCGAAAAAACAATCTCTAAATTATGAAGTACTAAAATCATTTTTTTAGAATCCGTAACAAACGGACCCTTAACTATCCATGTAACAAGGTTTTGTCTTAATGGTTCTCATTAGTTTTTTTATATAAAAATTTCTTGTATATATAAAGTAATTTAAAAAAATTGTGAGACTATCTTAAATAGATTTAATATGTTCTTCTGTGAACAAATATTTTTAATATTATAACATATTGTAATATCAAACTTATTCTATATAATTGGAGTCATGTTTACAAATTTTTTTTTCCCATGCATAGCATGGGTAAGGAAACTACTACATAAGAATTCTTGTCTCAAAATTTATGTAATCATCTTTTAATTGAATTGACTTCTTTCTTTTTGAATACTATCACAATCCAATCACAAAAGCCAATTTCTCTAGTTGCTAAAACGTTCTCTGTTTTTTTTTTCAAGTCCCACATATACAATTATTTAATTTTATAAACTATATATAATAATAAAATATGGCTAGTTCAAACTATAGTAAGTGTCGATGCTAGAATATGCACTACGATGACTCTCCTTTGCGTACAGTGGTTGATGGATTCACGTCTCCATATTGGGAGGTGTCCCTGCAAATACACTATGATGTCCGTATTAGAGCTTAAGATAAGAGGAGTTCAATATCAGAGTTTACCCAAGCTGAAAAGCATAAACAAATTGTGGGGCGAGGACCCATGTTTATAGAATACTGCCCAAAAACTCTAGGAGTCTAGAGGCGAACCCTATTGGTTGGTGGTCTCCACTTTTTTAGGCGAAAATTACTGCATGAGCAGTTACTGCATTCGTACCTTATAGTAACTTCATTGCTTGTTTAGCACGTTTGATAGAGGAGGTGATGAACTAATGTGACTGTGAGTTCGATTTTTAGGAAGGTTACTCGGGGTAGAGCTCGAAGGTCTCCCCGTGGACTCAATATTTACTACAGATTTGAGGTCGACCTATCTACGAGAATTCGATTCCTAGCCTACTCCGACATTGGTCGGTCGAGCCGCTGCATCGTGTTTACAAGGGAGCTCGTCACTTAGACTAGCTCCGAGCTAGTTGTGAAAATAAAACAAGCCCTCTAGAATTCTAATTCGTAAGTGATTGGAAGTCTAAAGAATTGTTCGAGCTTTATGTTGTGTAAAATATGTAGTGCAAGTATACACTGTTGAACAAGTAGTAAAGTGATAAGAAGTTCGTTCCCAAGAGGATATAGGGTTTAAAGAGAGAGTTTAATTTGATTAACAATTTAGTGACTACAAATAAAGTAAGGACACAAGTTTTTGGTAGCATCAACGATACTTAAAGTAAGGGAAATCATGAATCAAAGTTGAGAACAAGTTCGGATGCCTAAACCAAGTAAATTCATTTTAACACATTAACGCGATGTCTCATGTTACAGAAATGAAATACACTTTTCAGTTTATTTACACTAGGGTTTCACTACAAAAGCTTATTTCTAAGCTCTAAATAGGTTCATCTTAGGTTGTTTAAGCACGTACAGTTTCACCTTATGGGTTTTTCCCTCCTATGTCTAGGGTTTAAGCAAGGGTTAATTAAATGTCTTTAATTAACCACTATGTTAAAGATGGGAGTCAACGGTCAATGGAGCCGAGTCAGTATTTCAATAATGCCAAGTCAGCTAGTGGTGCCAGCAAGCATTCCACTGTGCACAACATTGACTACAATTCATCGAGCTGAACACTCTTTCCTTTTTCTCTCTGTTTTACACTACAGATTACTTTAAAGGTTGCTTTATTCTTCTCTCCTCTAGGGCTCAATGTACATAAACTCAAAATTAGTTCTAGCTACTGATATTTATCATAGATTAGTTAGATAATCAGTTTTGCAGTTAGGATCTAGTTTCAATTCCGTTTCTAATTTGTTAGAGTTAGTTAGATTTTGAATCTTGTATATATATTCTAATCTCAGTAATCGGTTTCATTATTGAATGTGAAATCAAGTTTATTCATCATCTTCTTCACTGAACCTTTGTTCCATGGATATGAGTTTCAAGTTTCAACATGGTATCGAGCTCTCGGGCTCGATCACCGTTGTTGCGCTCACTCTTAGTCAATCTTTCACATTCAATCTCACATAAATCTCTCTCTACTCTACTTCTTGATTACGCTCGGTCCGGGTTGGCTATGGCGAGAAATTGAGTCGATGCGACGCAGTGCGGAAATGGAGGTGCATCGAACAAGGGATATCAAAATGACATGATGAATCCCTACTTCATGCATCAAGTGATAATCCGAACGACACTGGTGACGCCTCAACTCAACGGAAACAACTACCATACCTGGTCCAGATCGATGATCGTGGCCCTTAGATCGAAGAACAAATCGCACTTCATCGATGGACATCTCGCTAGACCTTCCGGTGAAGGAATTGATTCGTTAGCTTGGGATCGATGCAACACAATGGTGATGTCATGGATCAACAACTCAATTGTTCCTGAAATCTCACAGAGCATCCTATGGATGGATACCGCAACGGAGGTTTGGAAGGATTTGAAAGATCGCTTTTATCAAGGCGTTATGTTCTGTATTTCTGATCTCCAGGAAGAGATCTACACAACAAAGCAAGGAGATGGATCGATCTCTAATTACTACACAAAGTTGAAGAAACTGTGGCAGGAACTTGAGAATTTTCTGCCGGCTGCAAGGTGTGATGTGAAGGAAACTGCCTTCAATGCATAGAAATTGTTCAAAGAATACAGAGAACGAGGTAAACTGTTGAGGTTTCTCAAGGGGCTGAATGAACAATACTCTCCCGTGAGGTGACGTCACAGATAATGTTGATGGATCATTTGCCTAATCTTGCAAAGGTCTACTCCCTTCTCATACAACAAGAAAGAAACACTGTGATTCCTACTGATGAATTGAAATTCCTTGCTATCGGTGGTTTCAACAATGGCAATGGTTCCTCAGGTAGAGGAGGAACAAGAGGTAGAGGTAATAGAGGTGGCAGAGGTGGAGATGGCAGAGGAAGAGGTGCCAAAGTCTGTTCACATTGTGGGAAGAATGGTCACACAGTTGATGTTTGCTACAAGAAGCATGGCTATCCTCGACACTATGGACAAAGCTCTACCAACAAAGTTAACAATTGCATTGGTGATAATGCTGATGGAGAGGAACAAGATGAAGCATCCAATGAAGAGGATCAGAATGAGTCTGGCAAGCAAGGGAGTAGCTCAGGCATCTTAGGCTTCACACCAGAGCAGCACAAAGAGATTCTGGCACTCTTACAAGGTTCAAACACATTGCAATCTCACAAAGTCAACCACTACACTACTATAAAATCAGGTATCATTTGCGCCCTTCCTAATTCTAAGAAAGAAAAACTGTGGATTATAGACACAGGAGCTACCATACATGTTTGCTCTATCTTAGGATATAGATATTTTTTAACTGTAGTTGATGATAGAAGCAGATTTACTTGGGTTTTTCCCATGAGATTGAAATCTGAAACATCTCCTTTAGTAAAAGGATTTTTTTCACTAGTAGATACTCAGTTTGATAGAAAAATCAAATGTATAAGAACTGATAATGGCAATGAGTTTATACTCAAAGAATTCTACCAAGAAAAGGGTATCTTTCACCAAATATCATGTGTTGGTACTCCTCAACAAAATGGAATTGTTGAGAGGAAGCACCAACACATCCTAAGTGTGGCAAGAGCCCTAATTTTCCAAGCAAAATTACCTATAAGCTTTTGGGCACATGCTGTGAGTCAAGCTGTGCATATCATAAACAGATTGCCTTCTCACCATACATCACAACTCTAAGTCATAGTTTGAAATAAATAAAATACATTGTCTTCTTAAAAGCCTTACACTCATCGTGAAATAAAATAGTATACATGGTAATAAAAAAATATATAACAACACAAGTTCAGGACCATGAGTTAATCCTGACACCGATGCCACAATATCAGAGCCTTACTTCCCAATTGAAAATAAACATACTTAAACAACACTATAACATAAGTGAAAGAATATATATCAAGTTAAAACAACAATAGTGGATCGAAACTACACACAAACATGCATTCAAAATAATCAATTATTTTACCACGCTACATCGTCACAAGAAACTGTATTCAATGTAATACATCCTCCGACTCTATACCATAGGCACGTGTTATCATATCACTAACTCATACTCAATGGCATTAGATCACATGAGTACCATTCTCGCCACTCACGAGCTAGGCAACTCAAACCGGAAGACACTGGGTTGCCTCTCACAGGCTAGGTAAGATCGCTTGAGTAATATTTTCACCTCTCACAAGCTAGGTAACTGAAATTGAAAGATATTGGGCCGCTTCTCACTGGCTAGATAAGATCACTTGAGTACTATTCTCACCTCTAATAGACTAGGTAACTCAAACCTGAGCTGCCTCTCACAAGCTAGATAAGATCGCTTGAGTACCATTCTCACCTCTTATAGGCGAGGTAACTCACACTGACTGACATTGGATCTCCTCTCATAGGTTAGGCAACCCAGACTTGAAAACAGGGCCGCCTCCCACATGCTAGATAATATCGCTTGAATATCAATCTAACCCCTCACTGTCTAGGTAACTCAAACTAAAAGATATTGGGGCGCCTCTCACAAGTTAAGTACGAAACAACAAATATATTTCCCTAACACAATCATTACCTCTAACAGGCTAGGTGACTCATCTCAATAATATTTATTGAAATATCAAGTGTCTCACAAAATGGTCAACACATCTTCAAGAATTATCTTAAAATTAATTGAATTGATTACGTTCTTAAAAATAACAATCCAACTCCAAGCCATGTAAAATTATTGTCAAACTTTGGTTTAACCGAGGGTAGAGTAAGAGCTTGAACCTTTGATTTCTTTTTCTTCAAGCAATTGTATTGAGGAATGAGCTTTGTTTCTCAGCTATGGGTTCCTTAATAAGGAGGGAGGTCTTGCCACCAAATGGAAGTGGACGATGTTAGTGGAAGATGATGCAAGTTGGAGGGATTTGTTATTGTTCAAATATGGACATTTCTCTTTAGCTTTCATTCACGACTCTGTGGAGGCCATTAATAGGAGTTCGGCTGGTTCTATTTGGTGGCGAGACTTGCTTATTTTGGATAGTATTCATAATCCTTGTGGCTGGTTCAGTTCCTATGTTAGAAGAAATCTTGGCAACGGTGCTTCCACTTGTTTTTGGACGGATCATTGGCTTGGAAATTCGCCTCTTTGTTCTATTTTTTCTAATCGCTCTGCAGGTTGTTCTCAAAAAACTGCCATGGATGCTGATATTGGAACATGGTTTGGAGATAGTAGGCATTGGTCAGAGCCGTCGATGCTTATTCAGGACCCGAATTGTGCTGAGGAATATGATGATTTGTGATAACTCATATTTATATGAGTTATTTATACTCATTCAAAGAATAAGTCATGCAAGTTCTCTAGCAATACAAAGGTTATTTAACTAGTTTTATGTAATTTCTGAGTCTTTGGTAAATAAATAAGATGAAGTGATAAATCTGTGCATTTAGGCACCAAGTGGTGCCTTGAGAGCGTTTTGATGCTTTTTTGTGCTTGTGCGGGAAATTAGTCTTTGAAGCGTTACCACGTCCCCTCACCACGTCTACTAAAGTGTAGCGAGAGAAAGGGTGAAAAGATCTTCATTTTTTTGGCGCTAAGCAATGATAAGTCAAAGATATAAAAGTCGGAAGATTTTCTGTTTCCCCGTGGTGACGCCACGCGAAGCCTTTGTAGCTACGAGCGAGTGTCGGAAAAATAGAAGAAAGCAGATATGGTAGGTGGGCAAGTGACATCAAGACGCGTAAGCAAGGAGGCTATTTAAAGCTCATTTCGACTCTCTCTCAAGTATCATCCCTTCCACCAACCAGAATCACTTCATCTTCATCTCCTCACCATCCTCCATTTAAATTCAGAACTAGTTTTGTAAAGAAGATCGGAAGCAGGACTTCTATATTTAGCTTATCCGAACTTAGTTTTCATTTTACGCATTTTGTAAAGCTCGGGCGTTGTAACGCGTCTATACAAATATATGCTTAAAAGGCTGCTTAGGTGTATCTTTTCAGATGAAGCTCTTTTTCATTATGTATGGTATTAGGATTTTAAATCCTTTTCATTCTGTAAAGATGCTCGGCATGAGCTAAACACTTTGTAGTTGAGTTGTTGATTTGCTTTTAATGAATTTCTAGTTAATGTTATGAAGTGTTAGCGTGCTGTTTTAAATCTTTGTGTAATAATATTTTCAAAACTTGTTTTGAGGTTGGCCTCTTAAAATGGGTAGATTCATAGAAGTACTGGACATGATCTATGAAAAGAAATCAAAGATTTATATGAGCGAACAATGCACTAAAGACATTTAGGCATCTTTATCTAAGTCTAGACATAGAATAGATAATAGTTCATAGAACATGGTCATGGGTACTTAAAATACGAGGAGTGGGCCTATTTAGAACCTAGACATAGGATTTCTTGTACTTGAAACTCACGGCGTTTTGTCTTTGAAAAGCATAGCTCTTTGCAAGCAGCGTTCGGGCGTGGCCACGTTTTCATAGATTAACATTTGAGCGTCATAGCGTCTAAAGCGTTATAACGTCGACTAGGAAGGATTTATCTGCGCATGCAACAACTCAACTCATCTCTCATCCATATTCACAACCAACTTTAATTTCCTTGTTTTATTTACATCTTTAGCTTTACAATCAACTTTTATTGCCGATTTGCTACTCGATTCTCTTGTGTTTTGAAACTTGAACTTTAAAAGCAAATCAATCCTCGTGGGAACGATCTCTTACTTATATCCACTTTATTACTTTGTGCGATGTGTATACTTGCACTATAATTGCGAAAATTCATACTACTACACAAGCGCAACAAAGTTTTGGCGCCGTTTAGGGATTGTAAAACTTTTATTGTTCAAAAGTATTAAAGCACAAGTTGAAAGGATTTTCTTGTGTTGTTTCTTTGTTTACGTGTTTGAGCAGTAGGCGTTACGGCGTATGCTTAGTTCCAACTTAAGCTCTAGTTCAGCTGAACCAAGGAGTGAATCTGAACTGAGTTTGATCCGAGAACTGAAAGAACTTTCGGACAACTAAGGAGACAACAAAGGTTAAGAAGGAGAAGGCAACAACAAGAGCAACACCTGACCATGTATGCGAGCATAACACCAGGTTCTAGAGGTGGACATACACCAAGAGGAGGTCGAGGACATGGTCGTGGACCACAAACTCATACAGAGACAATCATTGTTGATGATGAGCATTACCAAAGGCAGCAACTCATCAATGCAGGACCACAAGACATGGTCAATGAGCGAGGGGGCGAGCCTATGCGTGATTATGCCGTGCTCAACCCTGCTCATTTACAAACAGGGACAATCATTATCAAGCCAATGATGTTCCAAATGCTGCAAACTGCAGGCCAATTTGGAGGTTTCCCTCAAGAAGATCCATATTCTCACCTGAGACAATTTCTGGATGTGTGCAGCAACTTTCTCATCCCTGGAGTTTCAGAGGATGCTTTTAGATTGAAGCTCTTCCCATACTCACTCAAGGATAAAGCTAAAAATTGGCTGAACTCCTTAGAACCAAATTCCATTCACACTTGGGATGAGCTAGCAGAGAAATTCCTTGCCAAATACTTCCCTCCCAACAAAAATGCTAAGTTAAGAAATGATATCACTTCCTTCAAACAAAGGAAGGGGAATCATTATTGAAGCTTAGGAAAGATGGAAGGAATTACTAAGAATGTGCCCTCACCATGGCATTCGGTGGTGATCCAAATGGAGACTTTCTATAATGGTTTAGATCAGCCTACAAGGTTGATACTTGACGCTTCATCAGGTGGTGTCATTTTGAACATGTCCTTTTCTGAGGCATGCAAGCTCATTGATGACATAGCCACCCACAACTCTCATTGGCCATCGATAGATTTACTCACGGGAAGAAAGCGGTGTTCATGAGATAAGTGAAGTTCTTGCTCTTTACGCTCAGTGGCTACCCTAACCAACATGATCAAAACTTTGAGTACTCCAAACGTGGCCACGTCTGAGAAGCAGACTGTTGCATCAGTAGAACCTACCCAGTCTGGTGGAGTAGTGTGTGTTTATTGTGAAGAAGGACATGTGTATGAGGAATGTCCCTACAACCCTCAATCTGTAAACTTTGTCTCTCAGAGCAAAGGAAATGGTCCCTATTCCAATTCCTACAATTCAACCTGGAGAAATCATCCAAATTTCAGTTGGAGAAACAACAATGCATTGAATGCCAAGCAATCTTTGCTCTGCAATACCTCCAGGATTCCCTCTCAACAACAACAGAGCGGTATATGCGAATAACAACAATAGCAACTTGGAGGCCATGATGAAGAGCTTCATAAGTGATTGTAAGACAACTTTGCAAACTCATGAGTCTTCAATCAAAACTCAGAAAACCAAATTAGGCGAGATAAGCTTGACTCTCACTCAAAAGCGAGAATGGAACTCTTCCTTCTACAATGAAACACCATCATCATCCAACCTAATGGTAATAATGGGGTAAATGGAGCGGAGTAAATGCAATTTCTTTAAGAAGTGAGTGCTGAATATCACGAACCACCTATACCGTGAATGAAGAAGTGCGAGGATAAGCAAAAAGAAGTATCGAGAGAAAAAGAAAGGAAAGAGGCAAGCTCAAGTGGTGTGAAAGATGCTCCGGACATTGTGATGTCAACCGGGACGTTACGACGTCTAACTTTGAACCAGAATTAAAAGCGTACCCGAGAATTGTACACGAGTATCCTCCACCACCATACCCTCAAAGATTGAAGAAAGCTCATGAAGAAAAGCAATTGAGCAAGTTCACGGAGATACTAAAGCGAGTTACACATCAACCTTCCTTTGGTTGAGGCATTACTGTGAGATGCCAAACTATGCCAAGTTCTTAAAAGACATCATCACCA
This sequence comes from Oxytropis ochrocephala, assembly GCA_020916435.1. Lineage (NCBI taxonomy): Eukaryota > Viridiplantae > Streptophyta > Magnoliopsida > Fabales > Fabaceae > Oxytropis > Oxytropis ochrocephala. The sequence goes on from CM037092.1 coordinate 98,202,486, forward strand.
AAAGAAGAAGACTAGGAGAATTTGAAAGCGTTGCTCTGGCGAGGAATGCGGTTTAATCATGCAAAATAAGCTTCCTAGAAAACTCAAGGATCTGGCGGTTTTACTATACCATGCTCCATTGGAGATTTTTACATTAGCAAAGCTTTATGTGACTTGGGAGCAAGTATCAACTTGATGCCCAAGTCCATTTATGACAAACTTGGTATAGGAAGCGCGGGCCTACTTCTTTAAGCTTAACTTTGGTGATAAAAGCGAGTTTATCACGAAGGCATATTAGAAGATGTTTTGATTAAAGTTGACAAGTTTGTGTTTCGGTGGATTTTGTTATTTTGGATTTTGATGCAGATAAGGAAGTTCCCATCATTGCGGGAGACCATTCTTAGCTCTTTGGAAGGACAATCATTGATGCGAGAAAGGAGAATTAATCATGAGAGTCAATGACCAAGAAGTCAAGTTCAAGCGTCCTCGATGCGCTCAAGTATCCGGATCCAAATACGGAGAGTGTTCTTATGTGGTTGCCATTGATCATATTGTCCAGCGGTTCAACAAAGACAATGATCATCCGGAGAAGATTACGGGCGTAATGAAATACAAGAATTGTTAGCGGAAGAAGTTGTTCCTCAAGGCGTTGTAGCGTCGTCATCACGAACGTGCCACGTCCGAGCCCCTACACCAAAGTCATGGACAAAGAGGTATGAATCTTTAGGTCAAGAGGAATCAAATCGAAGAAGAATGTACCTTCCATTAAAGAGCCACCCACCTTGGAACTAAAGGTGTTACACGATCATTTAAAATATGTCTTCTTAGGGAAAATGATTCTTTGCGGTGATCATTTCTTCCAAGCTCACTCTAGAAGCGGGAAAATGATCTCATTACTACCACTGAAAAAGACATAAAAGGCAATTGGTGGCAAATGGCGGACATCAAAGGTATCGATCCCACAATCTGCATGCATAGAATAGTCTTGGAGGAGAATGCCAAGAATAGCATTGAAAGGCGAGAGGAGATTGAACCCCATAATGAAGGAGGTGGTGAAGAAAGAAATCATCAAATGGTTGGATGCAGGAATCATCTACCCTATTAGTGATAGCTCACAGGTAAAGTCGGTTCGGTGTGCCCAAGAAAGGAGGAGTTCTTGTGGTAAAAAATGAGAAAAATGAGCTAATTCCAACAAGGACGATGAATGAGTTGGAGGATATGCATGGATTCTGACGAAAGTTAAACAAAGCAACGAAGAAGGATCATTTCCCTCTTCCATTCATTGATCAAATGCTAGATAGGCTCATGAGCAAGGATTTCTCTTGTTTCCTTGATGGTTATTCGGGTTACAACCGGATAGCCATGCTTTGAAGATCAAGAGAAGACAACATTCACTTGTCCCTATGGTACCTTTGCTTTGAAGGATGCCATTTGGGGTACGTGTAATGCTCTGCAACATTTGAGAGGTGCATGATGGCCCTATTTTACGATTTCATTGAAAATTCCATGGAAGTCTTCATGGGCGATTTCTCGATCTATGGAGATTCATACAAGGCATGCTTGGATAATTTGGAAGGAGTTACGATAAGGTGTGAAGAAACCAACCTAGTGCTCAATTGGGAAAAATGCCATTTCATGGTACAAGAAGGAATAGTGTTGGGACACGAGAATATCAAAGAAAGGATTAGAGGTAGACAAAGCAAAGATTGATGTTATTGACAAGCTACTCCACCAACAACTATCAAAGGAGTCGAAGTTTCTTAGGACATGCGGGGTTTTAGAGAAGGTTCATCAAGGATTTCTCAAAAATTTCAAAACCCCGTGGTATGCATTTGTTACAGCGTGACAACGTCTTCAACTTTGATGAACAATGTCATGAAGCTTTCAACAAATGAAGAGCGCCTTGGTATTTGCTCTGTAATAGTCACCCCAGTTAGTCAAAACCATTTGAGTTGATGTGTGATGCAAGTGATTATCTTTGTAGGAGTTTGTATTGGGGCAAAGGTATGGAAAAAATTTTCATTCTATTTATTATGCGAAGTAAAACCTTAGATGATGCCCAATTGAATTATCTTTGTGGTGAAAAAGAGCTTTTGGCTGTTGTGTTTGCATTTGATAAGTTTAGATCTTACTTAGTGGGTGCAAAAGTTATTGTTTTTACTGATCATTCAGCCATTAAGTACTTAATTTCAAAAAAAGATGCAAAGCCAAGGCTTATTAGATGGGTTCTCCTCCTCCAAGAATTTGACTTGGAAATTCGTGACAAAAAGGGGGTGGAGAACCAAGTTGCTGATCATCTTTCTAGGCTTGAGAATGTTGATGCAGGTACAGGTGAAGAAGAGATAAAAGAAAAATTTCCTAATGAGAGACTATTATCAGTTGCCTCAGTAGTTGAAGACGTTACCACGTCCATGACATTTTCGTCAAACGTCATGCGTCGATACTCTTGCACCATGGTATGCTGACATAGTTAACTTCCTTGTTAGCAAGATTGTGCCTGTAGGACTCAACCACCAACAAAAGAAGAGATTCTTCCACACTACAAAGCAATATTTTTGGGATGAGCCATACTTGTACAAAATGTACCCGGATCGATTACTAAGAAGGTGTTTAGCTGAGGAAGAACAACTCCATGTGCTACAACAATGTCATTCAGCACCTTATGGTGGACATTTTGGAGGTACCAGAACAGCAGCAAAGGTTCTACAATCAGGCTACTATTGGCCAACTTTATTCAAAGATGCACATGAGTTGGTAAGAAGATGTGATAAGTGCCAAAGAGCGGGGAATATATCAAGCGGCGGGGGATGCCACTCACAAGCATGCAGAAGTAGAGTTGTTTGATGTTTGGGAATGGATTTCATGGGACCATTTCCTATGTCCCATGGGAATCTATATATTACAGTATTTGTGGACTATGTGTCAAAGTGGGTTGAAGCAGTGGCATTACCAAACAATGAAGCCAAATCTGTTAGCAAGTTCCTGAAAAAGAATATATTCACAAGGTTTGGTACTCCAAGAGCCATAATCAGTGATGAAGGCTCTCATTTCTGCAATAAGTTAATTGAGAACCTCTTGGCTAAATATGGAGTAAAACACAGAATTGCTACAGCTTATCACCCCCAAACCAGTGGCCAGGCAGAAATATCCAACAGGGAGATCAAAAGAATACTTGAAAAGATGGTTGGACCCAATGAGAAAGGATTGGTCATTACACTTGGATGATGCCTTTGTGGGCCTCTGAGCGACATACAAAACACCATTGGGCATGTCTCCTTACAAGCTAGTTTATGGAAAGGCTTGTCACTTGCCAATTGAGCTCCAACATAAGGCCTATTGGGCATTAAAGCAATTAAATCTGGATCATGCAAAGGCTGGTGAGGCAAGATTATTGCAATTGAATGAGTTAGAAGAGTTTAGACACCATGCCTATGAAAACTCAGCAATGTACAAGGAAAAGACAAAGAAGTGGCATGATCAAAGAATTCAAAGGAGAAGCGGTAGAAGGCCAGCAGGTATTGCTATTTAATTCAAGGTGAAATTGTTCCCGGAAAGTTGAAGTCAAGATGGTGAGTCCATTCAAATTAATGAAGATATATCCTCGTGGTGTAGTGGAATTATTTGATGAAAAGACAAACACCATGTTCAAAGTTAATGGCCAGCGTGTGAAACCATATCATGGAGAGCATGTAGAGAGGACAAGATCCAAATGTCCTTCAACAAATCTTGAATGAAAGAAACAAAAGTGCGGTGAAGACTCTTAAAGCAAGCGCTCTTGGGAGGCAACCCGAGGATTTTTAATTTTTCTTTGTTTTTAATTTTTATGTTGCGGGAATAAGAGGGTGAGGCGTCATAACGTCTCTCGAAAGCATTAGGCGTGGGCGCGTGCAGGCGATCAAAGCGATTTAAATGAAGTCAAAGGCGTAAATGATGGCGTGGCGAAATGATTTCCCTCGAAACCATGAGCGTGGTAAGCGACCACGACGTCATCCCCTCACTTAACATGTCTAATCAGCGGTTACTTTCTCCATTACTCCACTCTTCCATTTCTCAACTCCCATAACCTCTTCCCCATAAAAATCTAACCATTCATCACCATTCCACCTCCTGCAACCTCTTTCTAATCTCTCTGAAACCAAAACCTACCATCCCTTCCTCACGAAAACCTAAAATTTCGAGAAAAACCTCCATTCCCTTCCAAACATTTTACGCACAAACACCATGACTAAAGTGAAACAATCACCACCAAATCCTGCGGGAAAGGCAAGCATGCCGCACGAGTTCATCCTCGACCCCATCCACGAAACACCAAACCCATCTAAAAAGAAAGCCCTACTTCACGAAAGGGGTTTGATCGAAAACCCCAATCCTAATTTTCTATAACCGTCGCATGGCGTTGGGTTGGCGGAAATTTGTTATATGCTGAGAAAAGAGTATATTGCTACTACGGTTCACGATTTCTACAAAGGGATCGTTGAAAGACTGAAGGAGAGCCATCCATTGTCTCAAAGGTAAGAGGAGAGGAAGTAAAGTTTGGGGTAAGGGTCATCAATGACTATTTTGGGTTAGGGTACTATGGCAAAGTTTGTGGAGACCAAACAAAAGAGCTATGGGTTGGTGAAATGGATGCCATTAAAGATAGGATATGTGTTGAAGGTGCCATGCAGGAAAGAAGAGGTGAGCATGGGAGGCGAGTTCAAGATAATGAAGAAATACCTTTGTGATGAAGCCAACACTTGGTTCCATTTCATAAGGCTTTGCTTAATTCCTACCTCTCACACATCACGGGTTGACAAGGAGAGAATGATTGTGATTGATGCAATCATGTCAAGAGACAAAGTGGAGGTTGGGAAGCTGATCAACCGCGAGCTCAACAAATGGAAGAACAGGAAGGATGGATATTTGTACTTCCCTTGTATGATAACTGATCTGTGCATGGAGGCAGGAGTGGAGATAGAAGCCTCAGAACTTAGGGAGCAACCTCAAGGCCCCTTTTCAACAAAATTTCAGCCTAGGGTGAAATCTGCAGGTGCTGCAAGTTCTGTTGATGCTCAGACGTTGCAACGTCTGGAGGAAAGACAGAACTCCCTGGCCAAGTTCATCAAAGAACAATTCGAGTGGCAAAAGAAGGTATTTGCCCAGGTGTCTAAGGGAAAGAAAGCAATTGCAGAGCCTGTATTGCCTGAGTGGATGCAGGAAGAAAATGAAGATGATGTTCCATTGTCTACAATCCAAAGGAGAGCTGTCAAGAGAGAAAGGGCAAAGCGAGCAAGAAGCCCACCAAAAGAGCGAGCCAAAAGAAGAAACAAAAGAAGGTAAGTAGTGAGGAAGATTTTAATTCGATGAATTGGATGATATTTCTGAATGTGATGCAGAGGAGTCAAAGAAAGTGAGCATGGAGGTAATTAGTGAAGAGGAAGAAGAAGAAAGCCCTGAGGAAAAGGGGAGTTCAAGTGAGAGAACTGAAAGTGAATCCCCAGCAAATAAAGAGCCGACCAAGAAAAATCCAAAACACCTAGCCCCAAAGCACAATCACCACAAACCACACAACCACCCCCATCACAAAAAAGAACCTCCACCCATAACCAAAACACCCCAACGACCCCACAATCCAAAGCTCAAGACCAACCAACAAAACCACCCTCACCCCAACTGAACGAGAAAAGCAACCATCACCCCGAGAAAACACAAGAGCGGGCGTGGCGGCGTCCGAGCCAACAAACACTGAAAGCAACCCACAACCCCAACCCATATCCCCACCCAAGAAAACCCGAGTGAAAAGTGCACTCACATACAATCCTTTTGGAAGGAAGAAGAGACAAGAAATAGGCTGCGAGTCAAAACAAGCTCAAGAGGAGTGGAGAGAAAGAGGAAAATCAGCCCCACCACAAAGAAAGCGAAGCTTCGTGAAAAGAAAGAGTAAAAGTCTTTGCGAGGAATCCTCTCGCTCGCTACTAGTGTTGCATTTGTGGCCACTAGTGTTTTCAAGCGCCCTTCCCGCTATTCTTTGAAGAAGCGCTGCAGGCGTTGTAACGTCTCTGTGAAAAAAAAAGCTGCGACCAAACTTGCGAAATGCAAGTCATCAATGAAACGAAGTTGCATTGGAAAGGTCAAACAAAGAAGCAATGGAGGAGGCAACGCGAAACTAGCGAGCACTGTTGAAGCAAGCCCGAGTACGATTCTTTGGAATTGGAGGATCATCATCGGGCGTGGCGGCGTCTAAAGAACCAGAGGTGGAAAAGCCCGAGGTGATCCCCGGTGAACCAATGCAAGTCAACCCTGTGATCTAGCAATGAGAATGTGGGAGGAGGCCAAAAGAGGATTCTTTGAAGCCTCGAAGTCTTCTTTGGTGGAAGTGTTGGAGCAAGTACAAAAAGAGAAAGAATCGATGAAACAACAACAACCACCACCACCGAGCAAGGAGGAGTGAAGGTCAAGAAAAGAGAAAAAGGAGAAGAAGAAAGGAGAAGAGAAAGAGGACGGTACCCACCGGACAAAGCGGAAGGCTTAGGTCTGGTGCATCAAACAAGTAAGTCCCCCATTAATTTCAATAATAGTTGTAGTTTTTGTTAATTTTTTCTGTTTTAATGATAAATTTCGTAGTGTTTCTTTTCTGTTCTGTGTGAGAACCCCCCCCTTAAAAAAAAAAAAATCATGCTATTTCCCTTTGAGCAGTGAGGACACTGCTCAACTTTAAGTGTGGGGAAATCTCAATGTTTCAATGTTTTAAGTCCTGTTTGTGATTATACATGAAATCAAATGCATAAGTAGTTTCGGTTCTTACTCTGTCAAGCATGAAAATAATTCTCTTTGGGCTAAGGTTAGTGAAAATGTGTGTGTGAGTAACCTATGCATGATTAGATGGAAAGAATTGATTGTTGCTCCTACACAAACTCTGTTTTAAGAAGGAATCTAGTTAGCTAGGGAATATTTTGTGCTGAAGCTAGTTTTGGTAAACTTTGGTGAGAATAAAACTTGATTAAAAACCTAGAATAGCAGTGAGAAGCTAAGTTTGGGGGGGTAAATCAAGTCGTATTAAAGGCCGGGTGCAAAGAGGCGTAGGATGGTTAAGTGCGGTGTAAGCGTGAGTGCAACGTTGTAACGTCTCTACCCGTAACGTTATAACGTCTGCCGTGTGTGTAGTGTTGTGTGCTCGGGCGTTGCAACGTCTCACCTATAAGCGTTGTAACGTCTATTCCCAAAAATACCAAAAAGAGTGTGTTGATACAAATAAGTGGAAAATCCACATGTAATCTCTGTAATACCACAGAAACAAATCTTTGAGCACTCATTAAAAAAAAAAAAAAAAAAAACTCCAAAATGGAGCAAAATAAAGAGAGTTGCTCGAGAAAGGAGGGGTTCTGATCCTTTTTTTAGCGTGTGTGAGTCAATAAATTAGTTGCACTAACCTAGTCCTAGCACCCAATTAAGACCCTTTGTCAAGCTTCAAATGAACTCCCATTTCTTATGTGAAAATGTTAGCCTATTCTTTGTTTTGAAAAATGTTTTACTGTCACCATTTGGGAAGCCACTCTTTCATAGGCCAAAACTGTTTCTGAACTAGCTAGAGGAAGATTTAAATGCAGAGATCACACACTCACTTTGAGCTTTAATGAATCTGGAATTTAATCATGCAAGTGGTGTGTGAGTGCGTGAGAAATTAGCCCCTTGAGAATGAATTTTTGATCTGTTGATTGAGTAAGAGCATAACCTGCTAGTGTAGTTGATTTCATGCTTTGTTTTGCTGTTGTCTTGATTGCTTGAGGACAAGCAATGATTTAAGTTTGGGGGTGTGATAACTCATATTTATATGAGTTATTTATACTCATTCAAAGAATAAGTCATGCAAGTTCTCTAGCAATACAAATGTTATTTAACTAGTTTTATGTAATTTACGAGTCTTTGGTAAATAAATAAGATGAAGTGATAAATCTGTGCATTTAGGCACCAAGTGGTGCCCTTCGAGAGCGTTTTGATGCTTTTTGTGCTTGTCAGGGGAAATTAGTCTTTGAACGTTACCACGTCCCTCACCACGTCTACTAAAGTGTAGCGAGAGAAAGGGTGAAAAGATCTTCATTTTTGGCGCTAAGCAATGATAAGTCAAAGATATAAAAGTCGGAAGATTTTACATTCCCCATGGTGGCCTTACGGAAGCCTTTGTAGCTCGAGCGAGTGTCGGGAAAAATAGAAGAAAGCAGATATGGTAGGTGGGCAAGTGACATCAAGACGCTGCGTAAGCAAGGAGGCTATTTAAAGCTCATTTCATTTCTCTCAAGTATCATCCCTTCCACCAACTCGAGAATCACTTCATCTTCATCTCCTCACCATCCCTCCATTTAAATTCGAGAACTAGTTTTGTAAAGAAGATGCGGAAGCAGACTTCTATATTTAGCTTATCCGAACTTAGTTTTCATTTTATGCATTTTGTAAAGCTCAGACGTTGTAACGTCTATACAGCGTATATGCTTAAAAGCTGCTTAGGTGTATCTTTTGCACTGAAGCTCTTTTCTGTTATGTATGGTATTAGGATTTTAAATCCTTTTCATTCTGTAAAGATGCTCAGCATGAGCTAAACACTTTGTAGTTGAGTTGTTGATTTGCTTTTAATGAATTTCTAGTTAATGTTATGAAGTGTTAACGCGTGCTGCATTTTAAATCTTTGTGTAATAATATTTTCAAAACTTGTTTTGAGGTTGGCCTCTTAAAATGGGTAGATTCATAGAGTACTGGACATGATCTATGAAAAGAAATCAAAGATTTATATGAACGAACAATGCACTAAAGACATTTAGGCATCTTTATCTAAGTCTAGACATAGAATAGATAATAGTTCATAGAACATGGCTGTGGGTACTTAAAATACAGGAGCGGGCCTATTTAGAACCTAGACATAGGATTTCTTGTACTTGAAACTCTGGCGTTTTGTGCTGAAAAGCATAGCTCTTTGCAACAACGTTCAGATGTGGCCACGTTTTCATAGATTAACATTTGAACGTCATAACGTCTAAATGTTATAACGTCTGACTAGGAAGGATTTATCTGCATGCAACAACTCAACTCATCTCTCATCCATATTCACAACCAACTTTAATTTCCTTGTTTTATTTACATCTTTAGCTTTACAATCAACTTTTATTGCCGATTTGCTACTCGATTCTCTTGTGTTTTGAAACTTGAACTTTAAAAGCAAATCAATCCTCGTGGGAACGATCTCTTACTTATATCCACTTTATTACTTGTACGATGTGTATACTTGCACTATAATTGCGAAAATTCATACTACTACACAAACACAACAATTTACACTCTATTCTTCAGGATGTGACTCCATCAAAGAAGGGGCGTGATGTTTGGGCTTCGATGTTGGAAGCTTCAAAGTTGTTTTCAGTTAATTCATGTTGCAAGCTACTGATGCGATCTGATGTAATCGAAGATGCTGACAGCGAAATGCCAGGCACTTTTGATAATATGCTATCTCTCTCATGATTATTAAAAATGCGTTGGTATTTGTAGAAATCAAATCCACAAAATCTTTGTCTCAAGAACATAATGGGTGATAAAACATAAGTGTCATATGAACGTTGGAGACATGTTTGAAAATAGGTACACTCTACTTTCTCCCTACGCTCATCCCCAACAACATGTACGAAAGGCAAAAAAATTCCGCTCATAGACAATACTTTTTCAAATTGAAATTATTTTGTTTTATTTCCATCACGATTTTATGGAAGTTACAAAGATTGTATTTGTAGATATATACTCTTGAGCAAACACCTTGAGAAAATACAATCCAAGATAGAGCTACCGAACGCAACAACATTGTCTTCCTGCACAAACGGCACGAGCGAACTTGGCCCAACAAATAAGAAAACACTTATCCCTACGCGTTGGACATCCCTCAACATATTCACAGTCCAGTTGATCGATGCCCGGGAAAGTAATTCCTCCTGCTACAATCAACAAAATGCGATTAGAAACTCTATATGCTTCTCAATTTTGAATATCATAAACTTTCATTCAATAACTGAATAATTATATGTATATGCTTCTCAATTTTGAATATCGTAAACTCTCATCCGATATCATCTGAATACAACTGCAGAGACTACTCTTTTAAGTTGGATAAAACCACAATGAGCGAAAAGCTATCCCTCAAAAGTTTTAATGTTGCTACATTAACACATTGGGATTCAGACTCTAGAACTCTAGTTAAGGTGAAAGAGACCCAAATAATTTCATCAATTAACTTTTGGGTAAAATGAAATTCTATGAAAAAAACTTTCATCTATCTATATCTAAACTATACACAATCGTGAACAAGTCCATATAGGATGTTCATGACTCCACCTCATTGTCCATGTAATTAGCTAGTAAAAAGACACCTAGCATGTTTTTATATTACGTGTCACACATTCATTTGAGCTGGCCTTCTTATTTATTTTGTTTTCTGACATTTGCCTAATGCAAGGGAATAACCGTAGCTGGATTTTAATTTGTTCCATAATCAACACATTGAAATCACATACGCGTTTTATTTAAAAAAAGAATGATACTTAAGATATTTAACCATTTGGTTAAGGGTTTGATACTGGCCAATACATATGGAAAAATATCTGGTAGAAGAGGTCAACCCTTTAAAAGGATTTTTTTGGTTTACCAAAAAATAAAAGAAAAAAAATGATTTTTTTTGACCAAATAAAAAAAATAATGACACCTAAAAAAAATCAAAGATTTTACCATTCTCACGTGACATCAAATTCTGATTTCCTCCCAAACCTGAAAAAGAAATGTAAACATGATCAATGGATGGGCCGAATTTTTCTATCAAAACAAAATGAATGGGGTCGAATTTAAATTTGAGTTTTCTATTTATCAAAAAAATGAATAAATTCGGGCTTTCTTACGTAAACATACCATTCAACGGCAATTTAATAATTATAATTTTGTAAACAAATTTAACGATTTTATTTAATTACATTTCAACTGCAATAAAACATAGTGTAGTTTTTTTACTAGTTCTTAAAGCACATGTCTAACGTTATTCAAAACTTTGCATAAGTCACCTACCTAAATAAAATCATTGTTGAATTAATGAATGCCAGTTCGATTCTAATAATTCAATCTACAAATATTTATTGTTTATTTAACAAATATTATGACTACATAATCATAAAAATCTTCAAAACTTATACATATAAATACAAAGTATATTAACAATTAAATAATTTCAAATTATCACATAATACTAAATCAAATTACTATTAAACATAAAATGTATACACGTACAACGCACATGTCATACATACTAGTATTTTTCATACATAATTAAGTATAACTAATGAATTTGAATGCAATATTTTTCATAAGTTTATGTACAATTTAATTTGAAGTCTGAACTTGCGAACATATGTACGAAAATGATTTTTAGAATATGTCAACAATAAGCAATGAAATAAGTTTCAAGATAAATAACATAGAGAAGTTAGATATATATTGATTATTTTCTAGTAAATTCTACTTAATAATCTCAATAATTTTGACATTAAAAATGGAACCTTTATTCATTTTTTCATGTAGAAAAAAATCGTATATAAAAGTTTTATATATAAGATCAAAAATTATGACTAGTTTATTACCTGAAGCCAAAACTGAAACAACACATAGAACTACCATGATGAAAATTAGATGGCGGATACTTGTTGCCATTCTGCTCCGAAAGATTGAGAAAAGACTAGTTGTATAGCAGGTTTATATAGTATTTATTTATTATTAATTTATCCAATTTTGTTTTTTTAATTCTAATGCATTAAATTTCTAGTCAAAAATAAATTCTCATTCATCAATATTTTGAAATTTAAAGTTTCAAAAACTTTTTGACTAACTTTATTCATAGTTGGTCAACGTACGTAATCAATTTGATCTTATATATTTCAATGAAAATTTAATAGTTCAAACTAATATTTATTACTCTTTAAGGGTGAGGGGATTCGGCTCCAGTTCAATTCAGGGAAATCCTTAGAAGGCGTGTTTGAGTAGGAAACAAAATAATATAATTAACATCATTCGGTTTCAAACCATTATACTATGTACTATTTGATAGACAATAGAAAGTACAAATCTCTTCTCAATGTTAATTATTACAATTATAATTGTTGCTGCCATTACAAGGACAAGGGGTGGGATTTGGAGATCCCCTTGTTAATTTTGTCGGTCGGGCATAGAGTGAACTAAGTTGAATATTCTAGAAAGCTAATGCTTGAAGCGAAATAGAAGTAAAAAAATCATATTATTAGGGCCTGTTTGTTATAAATTCTCGGATGCAAAAAATCATTCTTTAAAGCAAAAAATCATTTTTAATCCTTTTTATAATGTTTGTTTCAGATTTTTTCAATTGTAACCATCATAGCCTATGTCAAACACATTTTCAATTGTTTCCTTCCCGTACCAAACTCCTTTAATAATATGAAAAGCGCCATTAACAAACTCCATTACTAATCTGAAAAATTTCACAATTTTTAAACGATTTCAATCTTTTATTTTTTCAATTCATTTTGCAAACCATTTCAATCTTTTTTTTCTCTTCATATTTGTATGATCATGCTTAGGCAAATTGCCACACGTGTACAACCCATGTTCTTGTTCTCATTATGATTTATTGTGCTGATAAGAAGAACCAATGGATTTTGTCAAAAAGAAAAGATGAACCAATGGGGCTATGAGTTTAATAACGAGCCCCCATAAAGGCGATGACAAATTGTCAAAAAAAAAAATAAAGTCGATGACAAATATTGTTTATTTTTTCTTTGGTATATAAATATTAATATTAATTGTTAAGATACAGTTTGGAAATAAATCAGCAAATCAAATCAAAATAGTAAAAACGTGGATATCTAATAAATAAAGTCGCGTGATCTTTTTATTTCCTTTCTTAATTATTTTAGTAAAATATGATAACCGTCGGATCAATTAACTTTGACGGTTAAGATTTAGTGTAAGTCATTTGACTTGCTTTTTGATTTCAATCGATCCTATTTCATTAAACAATATTATTAAACAATATATTTTCCTTAGAAGGTGTATTTGATTAGGAAACAAAATAAGTTGAACACCTGAACAATATAATTAACATCATTCGGTTTCAAACCTTTATACCCATGTACTATTTGATAGACAATGGAAAGTACAAATCTCTACACAATGTTAATTATTACAATTATAACTGATGCTGCCATTACAAGGCACAAGGGGTGGAATTTTGAGATCCCCTTGTTAATTTTGTCTGTCGGGCATAGAGTGAACTAAGTTGAATATTCTACTTCTAGGTCAAAGTCATCGTCCAGGTACTGATTGATCTAATAGGGAACAATGATATAGCATATATATATATACTGTTTTTTGATTACAAAAGATAAAATAGAAAAAAAAAACTAAGGCCTCACAAAAATAACGTCTAAGACATCAACTACAAAACGTTGTAGCAAAGCATGAGGAGGGCGGGGGGCTAACAAATTCTAAATCAGACCTAGAACCTAATTTAGTTAGGAAACATGCACCAAAGTTTCCCTACTAAAAAATATGTTGAAGATCCACTTCCCAATCTCGTTGCTACAACTCTCCAATGATAGCTATCTCATTCCCGTACTTTTGGTTCTCCACCTTAGTATCTGCTATTCACTTAACCATCCATGTACACACCAGAGAGAGAGCATGAGTGAGAAAGAGGGAGGGAGTGTGAGAGAGAGAGGGAGTGGGCGAGTTAGAGTGTCTGAGAGAGATAGGGTGAGAGTGAACAAGCATGTTAGATTTAGGCTGAGTGATAAACATCAGGAAACCGGATTTCAGAGAAATGTAACAAGTACAAGAGAGAAAACTGAAGATGAAGGTTGGCAGCTAGTCAGGCGGAGAAAAAATTTGTCTCAGCAGCAAGGTTGTTTGGATGTTGCAAGGAGCAATGAGTATTTCAAAAAGGATGCTACTCGAACATCTTATTTCTTCACCAATTTTCCTGATAACTTTCAAGCAAAACACATGTTGAAAGCTTTTTTGAATTATGGGGAGTTTGATGAGGTCGTTATCCCTGCTAAAAGAGATAAGCTTGGGAAGAGATTTGGATTTGCAAGGGCAGTCAATGTGGAAGATCCAGATCGGTTTGGGGTGGTATTAGACAATATTATCATTGGTAGGGAGAAGCTTATGGTGAACCTGCCCATATTTTCTAGGGTCAACCCATCCATTCGTAAAGAAGCCAACCCTATACCTAGATCAGTAAGCTTAAACCAGAAACCACCATATACAAAAATCAACACAGCAGTTTTCAAACCCTTTCCTGTCAACCCTAGCCGAGATAACACAGCAGTGAATGTGAACAAGCCACCTTCTTTAAATCATTCTAAACCAACCTACGCCTCTATTGTTAAGAATTCTCATATCAAAAAGAAAATTTGGGTCCCAAAAGCAAAACGAAAACCAGATTTGCCCTTAGAACCTGACACTATTGTAGGACCTAACCAGAATGTGAATTACAAACCACCCCCAAGAAGAACCTGGGCTCATAGGCATTTTTGTGTGGAAGAAGAACAGGTGGAAAAGTATAAGAAGGCGTATGTGGGTGAAGTTTGGACCCCGGGAAAATCTTATAATATTCAAGAAGAATTTGTACAGCAAGGTTACTTTTCGGTAAGGGCTACTCCGTTAGGTTCAAAGCTGGTTCTGCTTGAAAGCTTGGAAGAAGGCGAAATGGAAGCTCTTCTGGAGGATGCTGCAGATTGGTTGGGAAACTGGTTCAAAAAAATAAGGAAATGGAGTCCTGAAGAAATTGATAATGAAAGACTAACATGGATCAGGTGTTATGGTATTCCAGTTCATGCTTGGACAGATGATTTTTTCAGAAGTTTAGTTTTTGGAACTGGGGAATTTTTGAATGTGGATGAGAATACGGGGAGGAAGAAAACTATGGACGTAGCCAGGATCCTTATCAGAACAAAATTTCACGACATAATAAACTTTGTGGTAAAATTCAACATCAATGGAGAACTCTTTGTGATTAAGGTTGTGGAAGATTGGTATGGGCCTCTTCAATGGTGCAAAAGAAGTGATATAAAAGTTTATAATTCCAGTTCTGAAACTGATAGCGAAGTTGAAGGCGAATCAGATGAAGAAGAGAGCGATTACAGTGATGAACCCGAAGGTTCAAAGGTGGCCGGAGAAGAAGGGTGTGATTTTTCTGATAGGGAAGGCGAAGGGTCGCAGGTGGAGCCTCTCTCCTTCAATGATGTCCTCGGTATCCAGGAGAATCCTATTGGTCACAATGAAGACGTGGCGGCGGATGAGGCATGGGGAGAGACGCTTTTCTCGGCTCCATATGGGAACCAATTGATGATAAACGTGGATATTAGCAATAATTCAAAAGATGGAGAAGTGGAAAGGATTGTAATAGTGGAGGGTAACGGTAATAAGATAACAGTTACTGAAGGGGACGGTAGAAATTCTGCTTCTACTGCACGGTTAATCAATAAAAACGTAAACCAATATTATGGCATTCCCTCTTCATCCAGCCCATTACCTTTTTCTCCTCCTTCTTCACCCAGCCCATTACGTTTCTCACCCCTCATCCCTATTGATACTGCTACCTTGAACCAACCAGAAACGGCCCCTTCATGACCCATCCCTCCCTCCTTTGAAAATCCTATTATCAATTCTGAAGCGTCTGATCCAAATGAGGGGCTTGATGCTATACATTTAACCATTGACCTTCCCTCCCTGCCATTGATTCCTCCAATTCCTGTGGAATCTCAACCTATCATTGTTAGGGATCTTTCTCAGCTGGATGCTCAAGATGTGCAAAGTGAAGTGGGGGACTCTATATCTACAGGACTGGACATGTCAAATTCAAAATCCTTTTGGGCGGATAGAAATATGGCTAAGGAAGAAAAGATTTGGTTGCTAGCTAAGAAGATTGGAGTCAACGGAGATGGCAAAGACAAAGTTTTTATAGACAAGATAAAAGAACTGGAAGTGAGGGATAAGGAAGCTAAGAAGAAGATGGTGACCTCTATCGGTGCTAAATGAAGATTCTGTCTTTTAATATTAGGGGGATTGGCAGCAGTGCCAAACAAAGGAGGATTGGAAGCTTGGTGAATAGAGAAAAATTTGAAATGTGTTTCCTACAAGAAACAAAGAGGGAGGAGATTACTGCTTCAATGATATATAGTTTATGGGGAGGTGATGATGTAGAATGGCGTTTTAATTCATCAAGTGGTTTATCGGGTGGGATTCTATCAATGTGGAGAAAAGGTGTGCTTAATGTACTTTTCACTTTCTCTCAATCCGGTTTTGTTGGTGTTGCAGCTTAGCTAGATAATAGGGTGTGTTATTTTGTAAATGTATACTCTGGGTGCTCAACTAGAAGTAAAAGGGACTTATGGGATAGATTGTTGAGGGAAAAGGAGAGGTTGAGTGATGGGGTGTGGGTCATTGGTGGGGACTTCAATACAGTTCTAGGCAGGTGTGAGAGGAGAGGGAGAAGTGTTAGGTATAGTGAGAGTGAGAGTCAAGACTTCAAGTTCTTCATGGAGGAAATGGGAGTGGTGGATATGGTTTGTTTGGGGAAGAAATTTACGTGGTTTCAACCAAATGGTCCGGCGGCAAGTAGAATTGATCGGATACTATTATCTCAAGAATTGGTGGATGGTTGGGGAATAAAGGCACAATGGATAGGTGATAGGGACATATCGGATCATTGCCCGGTATGGCTCTTAACTTCTAGTAGGAATTGGGGACCTAAACCCTTCAGGTTCTTCAATGGATGGCTCAAGCATGAAGAGGGGAAGAGATTCATGGAAGAGAAGTGGAGGGAGTTAGAAGTTGAAGGATGGATGGCACATTTAGTAAAGGAAAAGCTAAAACATCTTAAAGAAAAATTGAAAGTGTGGAACAAAGAGGTGTATGGGTTAAAGGATCTGAGAATTGAAGAGATAGTGAAGGATATGAATTTAATGGAGCAAGAGGAAGTCTATGAAGATGGCTGGGACGGAGTGAAGTGGAAGACTTTGAATACGGAGTTTTGGAACGAATTAAGACAAAAGGAGTCGATATTAGCTCAAAAGGCAAGGGTGAATTGGATTCAACAAGGGGATGGGAACACAAAGTTTTTTCACCAAGCAATCAAGGCTAGGAGGAGGAGGAACCAAATGGAGATGTTGAAGGTAGGAGAAGAATGGTTGCAAGAGGTAGGGGAGATCAAAGAAGAGGTGAAGAGACATTTTCAACAACAATTTTCCGAGGCGGAGTATACAAGACCCACTCTTGATGGGGTAGGGTTTAGAAGCATTTCAGTGGAGGAGGCGCATAATTTGGTTAAGTCATTCTCTTTGGAGGAAGTGGAGGAAGCGGTATGGAGCTGCGAAGGGAATAAAAGTCCGGGGCCCGATGGCTTTAATTTTAACTTCATTAAGTCGTGTTGGGACACAATAAAAATGGATATTATGGGAGTCATGAATCGATTCCATTTAAATGCTAGATTACCTAAAGCATTCACTTCATCTTTTGTGGCACTAATTGGCAAAGTGAAGAATCCTCAAGAACTTGGTGATTTTCGGCCTATATCTCTTATAGGGTGTATGTACAAGATCATTTCTAAGGTATTAGCAGAGAGACTTAAGGAGGTACTTTCCGGGATTATATCACCTACACAAACGGCTTTTCTTAAGGGGAGGCAAATCCTAGATGGGGTTGTGGTAACTAATGAGGTAATCAACTATGCAAAGAAGAAGAAGAAACCGATGATGTTGTTCAAAGTAGACTTTGAGAAAGCATATGACTCGGTGGCATGGAAGTTTCTAGACTATATGTTGGTAAGAATGGGATTTTGTGAGGTATGGAGGTCTTGGATGAAAGCATGTATCTTCACGGGTAATGTGTCGGTTTTAGTAAATGGAAGTCCAACCGGAGAATTCATTATGGAGCGTGGGCTTAAGCAAGGAGATCCTTTAGCACCATTTCTTTTCTTGATGGTGGCGGAAGGGCTAACGGGTCTGGTGAACAAGTGTGTTGAACAAGGATTCTTTGAAGCATTCTCGGTGGGAGAGGAGATTTCTTTTCCGATTCTTCAATTTGCGGATTTCTTTTTGGCCTCTAAATCAAGGGAGAATCTATGGTGTCTAAAAGCGGTCTTGAGGATTTTTGAATTAGTATCGGGGCTTAGGGTGAACTTCCATAAGAGTTGTTTGATTGGAATTAGTATGGAAGAGGAGGAGGTAAGCCTAGGGGCTAGATTCCTATATTGCAAGGTAGGAAGCACTCCCTTCAAATTTTTGGGGGTACCGGTGGGAGCAAATCCTAGATTGAGAAGCACTTGGAGGCCGGTAGTTAAGAAGATGAAAGATAAGCTCTCCACTTGGAGGAGTAGGAAACTATCTATGGGGGGAAGGGTGACGCTAGTTAATTCGGTACTTGCTAGTCTTCCACTCTATTATTTTTCTTTCTTCAAGGCTCCAAAAATAGTTTTGAAAGAATTGATTAGCATTCAAAGGATTTTTTTATGGGGAGGTAGCAACGAGGCGAAGAAGGTGGCGTGGGTGAGATGGGGGAGAATATGCCAACCAAAGGAGAGGGGGGGCCTTGGAATAAGAAACATGGAAGCCTTCAATAAGGCTCTTTTGGGCAAATGGAAATGGAGAATGCTAGTTGAGCAAGATAATTTATGGAAGGAGTTGATAGAAGTTTTATATGGCAAGCAAGGGGAATTATCTCAACTTAAAAGATCGGTTTGGTGGAAAGATATTCAATTGATTGACAAATATTTGGAAGGGGAAGGTAATTGGTTTTATGAAAAATTGCGGATAAAATTGGGCAAGGGAGATAAAGCAAGTTTTTGGCATGATAAATGGTGCAGCCATCGGTCTATAGCAGAATTATTCCCTCAGCTGGTGGAGTTTTCAGTTTCGGCAGAAGGTACAGTGGCTGAATTCGGTTTATGGGAAGGAAATAATTGGAAATGGAACTTACAATGGAAGGAACAAATGGGTGAGGAGGTGGCTGTTATAGTAGAAGAGTTGAAGAATGTATTGATGCCAATAAAATTGATAAAAGACTGCGAGGATAGATGGACTTGGCTGGCCTCAAACACGAATAAATATACAGTAAAAACAACTTATAATACACTGATTCTGCGCAGCCGAAGATCCGTTGTCGCAAATTGAATGTAAGTCGTTAAAGGGTCTATGGAAGACAATGACTTCCGCCCAAATTTACGGTACATGGTTGGAGAGTTTTAATAGATCGGTTGCCAACAAGATGGTATTGGTGCATCGCGGAATAGTGGAAGCTTCACACAACTTGTCTGCTGCGTATTTTGTTTCCAGGCAGAGGAGGACTCAGCGCATCTGTTTTTCGCGTGTGATGTCTCGGTTCAACTTTGTCAGCTGCTATGTGACTGGACTGGTATAGAATGGAAGGCCTGTGATGGACCTTGGGATCATTTTTGGTGCAATAGAATTCAGCTTGGAAGGAAGAAAAACAAGAAAATAAGGCATCTGATATGGGTTGCTGCATTGTGGGTTTTGTGGATTAATAGAAATAAAGTAATATTTAGAGGGGGTGTCCCATGTGTATCACAAATGCTAGATCATGTAAAGGGTTTGTCTTGGGGATGGATAGCACATAGATTGGGAGTACAACACAATTTAAATTATGAGGAGTGGAATAACAACCCTCAGCATTGTATCAACCGGTTACAGTAATTGTAAACGGGTTGAGGCACCCCTAGTGCCCAACTATTAATAAACTTTGACTTATCAAAAAAAAAAAAACCATCCATGTAACAAGGTTTTGTTTTAATTGTTCTCATTAGCTTTTTCTAAATAAAATTTTCTTGTATATATAAAGTTATGTAAAAAATTTGTGAACTATCTTAAATAGATTTAATATGTTATTATGTGTACGAATATTTTTAATATTATAATATATTGTAATATCAAACTTATCATAAGTAAATACAATCAAGAGATTGTCCACCTATACATCCACCTCAAACCAATCACATAATTCCAAACACATCTCTGCATAAATACGTGGCATGCCACATAGACCGCCTCATTCAAATCTACACTCGCAAGGTCCTTATATAAAGGAAAATGCTAGACTCAGGGATCAAACCCACTCCACCTGAGACAAACTACTCACTTTAACCGTTTGAGCTGTGAACACATTCTATAATGTTTGCGACATCTATTATGCTTAGACCTTTTTATTTTTTATTTCAAAAAAAACCCTTTCAATTATTAATATATTAATATACTCATTTATTATATAACATAAATGACTTACAATATTAAGACTTATTTTAATATTCAATTAATTCATATTAAAAATTATGACTTACAATATTAAATATTTTTCTAATTGTCATATTTTAATATTCTAATTGCCAATTAAATCGATCTTTAATATTCAGAGGGAGTACATCGTTATTAACTAATAATGTTTGACTATTGCTTTTGATACATAATACATGATACATGTTAACTACCTTATAAATGGTTATGGATTAAGATCGACTTGGAAATAAATTTGTTAAGGTTGGTCAACAAAACTTCTTAATAATTTGATTGTATGATACATGTTAACTATTGCTATTTGATTGTAACCAGAGTAGCCATCTAGAAAGCAATATTATTCCTTACCTGCAAGCCTATCCAACATTTGATCTATGAAGGGGAGAGGGAAATGATCCTTCTTTGTAGACTTGTTCAACTATCTGTAGTCCATGCAGATCCTCCACCCAGTCACTGTCCTTGTAGGAATTATTTCATTCTTGTCATTGGTGATCACTGTTACCCCACCTTTCTTTGGAACACACTGCACATGGCTCACCCATGCACTGTCAGAGATAGGATATACAATGCTTGCATCTAGCCACTTGAGAATTTCTTTCTTCACCACTTCCTTCATTATAGGGTTTAGCCTTCTCCGCCCTTCAATGCTGTGTTTAGAGTTCTCCTCCAAAACAATTCTGTGCATGCAGATAGTTGGACTAATCCCATGAGTATCAGCCATTTGCCACCCAATAGCCTTCTTATGTCTTTTTAGGGTTGCAATGAGCTCATTCTCTTGATCTTTGGTGAGACCAGAAGAGATGATTACAGGAAGAGACTCATTTTCCCCCAAATAAACATATTTCAGGTGACTCATATCTTCTAGCCCAAACCTCCTTCACAGTCAACTCTTCTTGAATTGCTCCTTCTTCAAATAACTCAGGCTCATCATTGTTTTTCAGAACTCTTCCCAAGTGGTCATTTGCTTTTTGAAAATGTTTTTGAACCACTTGGTCAAGAGAAACAACAAAAGAGCATTCTTCAGTGCTGTCCTCAGGGAGCTTTAAGGCATTCAGAACATTAATCTTGACTTCTTGGTCATTAACCCTCATTGTCAGCTCTCCCTTCTGGACATCAATAAGTGTCTTCCCTGTAGCTAGAAATGTAACACCCTAAATTATTTAATTAAGCAATTGATTAAATTATTTAAAGTGTTACACTGTTTTAAATTAGAATAAAATATAATATGGTGTCTTATAATCTAGTAATTTATTTTAATTGAAGGGGTTGGTGGAAGAAATGGAGAGGGGGTGTAAAAAGGGCCCAAGTGCGTTTGGCCCAATGTACATATAGCCAAATTAGGCATTTGCTCTCATTTGTGAGAAGGAAAGGAAAAACGAAAGAAAGGAGAGAAAGAGAGAAGAAGAAAACGGCGAGCAAGTGAGAAGAAGGAGAAGAGGAATCGCACCATTCAAGAAGAAAGAAAGGAGCTCTTGTTCTTTGTGGGTTTTGTACGTGACTCGAGAGAAAGAGAGTTTCTACGGTTTAAATCAAGGTAAGGGGAGTCTCACTCTATAATAGAGGAGATAATACGTTTTATGTAGGTCATAGGTTCCTAATTGATGTTTTTGATGTTGTTTGATTATTGAATGAAGGATTGAATCATTGAATTTGATCAATTGTATGATGAAATCGAATTAGGGCTTAAGTTAGGGTTTATAACATGAAATTGTGTGATTTGTGGTGTGTTTGATGATTTAACATGCAATTGATTGTTTGATTATGAAATTAAGAGTGTTAGAATGATTATTGAGTGAATTGATTTGAAGGAGTTTGAGAAAATTGAGATTTTGGAGTTTGGGGCGCCATTGTGCTAGAATTCAGCGCGCCTGTGCCTTTATTCATGTCTTTGGAATGTGAGTCTGTGCAGTGTGTTACGCCGGGCGCCAAGTTGCCGGGAAAATGGCGCCACGTGCCTTTGTTGTGTGTTGGGTGGGTGTGTGTCGTGGGGGGCGCCAAATGCCGCCCAGAGTGCCCAAAATGGCGCTGTGTCTTTATGCTTGATGATGTGTGTACTGGGTTCTTTGTCTGGGCGCCAGAATGTGGGTATTTTGGAGCCCGGGTAGTGAAACTTGTATTTCTGGGCACATTTCCTCGTGCCAAATTTTGTATTCACCCAACCAAATTCAATTTTAAGTGTTTTGGCTCGAGTAGTTTTTAGAGAGCAGTCTCATTTTGAAAATGTCCGGTGGGTGTGATTTTGTGTGTGTTTTGGGGTCTGGGAAACTTGTATTCTGAACATATTTTCTGTGCCAAATTTGGTATTCACCGCCCAAATTCAATTTTAAGTGTTTTGGCTCGAGTAGTTTTCTCGAGAGAACAGTCTCATTTTGAAAATGTCCGTGGGTGTGATTTTGTGTGTGTTTTGGGGCCGGGGGAACTTGTATTCTGAACATATTTTCTGTGCCAAATTTGGTATTCACCTGCCCAAATTCAATTTTAAGTGTTTTGGCTCGAGTAGTTTTACGAGCAGTCTCATTTTGAAAATGTCGGTGGGTGTGATTTTGTGTGTGTTTTGGGGCCGGGAGTGAAACTTGTATTTCGAACATATTTTACCGTGCCATATTTTGTATTCCCCGCCTAAATACATTTTTAAACCTTTTGGCTAGAACGGTTTTGTTTGCAAGTGTTGTGTGTCTTTGAGTCAAGTAGGGGCGCAGATTGTATGCTTTGCCAGGCGCCTAGAATTTCTTTGTGTCAAAGCGTATGCAGTATTGTGTATGCGAGTTTGTGTCTAGCTTTGTGTTGCCTGTGGGGGCGCCAGATTGCTAGGAAAGTGGCGCCGATGGGTGTGTTGCCTGTGGGGCGCCAGATTCTTTGAGTTCTGGCGCTGAGGTCACATGTGCACACGAGGGCGCGAATGTGGGGAAATTGGCGCTGGTCTTTGCCAAATGCATAAGTGTGTCTTTGTTTTGGTCCTTAGGTGTGATTTGGTCCCTAGATGGCCGTCTTAGTCCTAAATGGTGGTTTAGGTCCCCGAGTGGGTTTAGTCCCAATATTGTGAGTGGTCCTTTGGGTGAATTATAATGAGTTTGTACCGGAGATGGGATGAGAGTTAGTGCATGATTTGTGATATGATAAATGTGTTTGTGTTCTATTCATGGAGTATCATGCATACACATTCGGCTGCATGATCGCGACGTTATAAATTAAATTGTGAGGCCGGAGGGCCATGATCTGATTTTTAGGCCGGAGGGCCATACACTAGATATTGAGATTGCCGGAGGGCAAATGGTACCACATGCATAACAACATTGCATGCATTCACATGAGCATATGAATGTTAGTGAGTGAGTTGCTTGATATGATTGACTGTGCTGTGAGCTATGATGATATATATTGCCTATTATCACTTTTATTATATAGTTCGAGACTCACCCTTTTACATTTGTTGTTTACCACGGTAGCCATGAGTGAAGGCTCGTTACCTTCACTACTTCCGAGTGTGTCCGCTCGACACGTAGCACCTAGGGATGGGGTCTAGATTTTATTTGCATTGTTTTGCTCCTTGTTGAGCTTTCTTATGAGATTTCTCTATGTCTTACTTGAGTCTTTGAATCCTTTTTAGATGTAACTTTATCTTTCCATTGCATGTTGTGAGATTATTTACCACGTGATATATGGTGTTACGTATTGATACATGTTTATGAGATGGTGATTGTTGAGTGTTTTAAGAGAGAAGTGTGACGCTCCATTTTATGAAAAAAATGATTTATGTTATACTATTAGTGTGCTGATTGACTATGGCTAAATTGTGGCTTGCCACTAAGGTCAGAATTTCTTTCACTGGTGTATTTACAAGGGCATCACTGAGAGCCTTGCAAAGGTTTGTTGCAAGTAGTATCAGTTACCTGAGTAATCCCATAGTCAATCCGTCCACTATTTTATAACACATTAAATTAAAAGATAACCGGAATATTTGTAGATACATACTCTGATTTTTGATTTAATTTTTCGGGTAGAAATGGGGTGTTACAAGAAAAGGTCTTCCTAAGATGATAGGTACCTCCATATCTGCATCAAAATCCAAAATAACAAAATCCACAAGAAAAACAAAATTGTCAACTTTTATTAAAACATCTTCTAGTATCCCTTCAGGATAGGAAAGAGTCCTGTCAGCAAGTTGAAGGGATACAGAAGTAGGTCTGGCGGTTCCTATACCCAATTGTTTGTAAATGGACTTAGGCATCAAGTTGATACTTGCTCCTAAGTCACATTAGGCACAGCCTGAATAAAAATCTCCAATGGAGTAGGGTATAGTGAAGCTACCAGGATCCTTTAATTTTCTTGGAAGCTTATTTTGCATCAACATGCTACACTCTCCAGTCATAGCCACAGTTTCAAATTTTCCAAGCCTTCTCTTTTTTGTAAGAACATCCTTCATAAACTTGGCATAATTAGGCATTTTCTGTAAAGCCTCCACCAAAGGAACATTTATGTGCAGTTGCTTCAGGACCTCCAGGAACTTGTTGAACTGCTTGTCTTCATGTGCCTTCTTTAGCCTTTGAGGATAAGGTGGAGCAGGATATTCATGCACCAGTTTAGGTTCAGGTGTTTTATCAACCGCTATAGCGTCAAAGCGCTATAAGCGTCGATGAGGATTCTTTTCTTTTTCAGAAACACCTGACCCTGCAACTTTGGGTGCATCAGTCACATCCCTACCACTTCTCAGAGTTATTTCCTTCACATGTTCCTTGCCTGGTGCATGAGATGTTGAGGGTTCAGTAGTGGATGGAAGTCCACCACTAGGCCTTTGAGTGAGAGCAGGAGCAATTTGCCCAACTTAGTTCTCCAAATTCTTTATTGATGCTTCATGGGTCTGCATAGTTGTTTTACAATCACTAATAAAAGACCTCAGCAAAGATTCCATGGAGTTATCCATAGCAGGAGCATTCTGTCTTTGACTCTGTTGAGCTGGAAAACCTGGTGGGATAGTTGGAGCATTTGTACTTGTGTTGGCAGTATTACCTCCCCCCCATCTAAAATTGGGGTGGTTCTTCCAACCAGGGTTGTAGGTGTTAGAATAGGGGTTGTTGCCCTTGTTGTACCCCACATAATTAACAGAAGCAGGATTTGTGGTACATTCTTCATAAAGATGACCTCCCCCACAATATACACAACTAGTTTCTCCAGGGGGAGCTTGTTCAATGGCAGCCACAGTTGATTCCTTAGGGACTATAGCGTCAGGTGCTATAACGTTGGCTGTACCCAAACCCTTGATCATATTTGTGAGAGTTGCCACTTGAGCTGAGAGAGCAGAAACTTCACTCACTTCATGAACTCCTGCTACCTTTTTGGTAGGGTTTAATATTTCAGTAGGCCATGAAGAGCTGTTGATGGCAATACGCTCTATAAGCTCACAAGCTTCATTGTAGGAGGAGTTTAAAATCACACCTCCAGATGAGGCATCTAACATAGACCTTGTTGGTGCCTCCAATCCATTGTAGAAGGTCTCCATTTGAATCACTATAGGAATTCCATGGTGTGGACATTTCCTCAGTAGTTCTTTCCACCTTTCCCATGCTTCATGCAGTGTTTCACCATCCTTTTGCTTGAAAGATGTAATGTCATTCCTCAGCCTGGCATTCTTGTTGGGTGGGAAATATTTTTCTAAAAATTTCTTTGTCATTTCCTCCCAAGTGGTAATGGAATTAGACTCCAAAGAATTTAACCAAGCCTTGGCTCTATCCTTTAAAGAATAAGGAAAAAGTTTGAGTCTAAAGGCATCCTCACTCACACCAGGTATGATGAAGTTACTACACACTTCCAAGAAATTTCTCAAATGTGCAAAGGGATCTTCTTGAGTAGAACCCCCAAACTGTCCATTAGTTTGTAACATTTGGAACATCATTGGTTTGAACTCAAAATGAGTTGCAGTCACAGCAGGTCTGGTGATGCTTGTTTCCATAGAGGTTGGGTCAAATGCAGCATAATCTCTCATTGGTCTGTCTCTGTCATTCACCATTTGATCAGGTCCTTGGTTCATGAACCTGTCTCTATACCAATATTCTTCATCTGGTTCAGTGAAAGTAAAAGGACCTTGCCTTCCACCTCTTGGAGTTCTTCCTCTTCTTGGAGTTCTGCCTCCAAAGTGAGAAGGGGTTCTTCCACCAAGAGTACCTCTACTTGTAGTTGCAGTGTGTTCAGACATAGTTGGCCTGAGTTGTTGTAACCTCTGTTGTTGTCTCAACCTTCTGAATCTTCTCTCGGGTTCAGGATCAAACTCAAAATCAGGTGGTTCTGTTCTGGGCATACGCTATAGCATTTCCTGTTATAACACCAGAAACAAATACCAAAGTAAAATCTCACTAAGAATGCAAGAATTCTTAAACACTAAAAATTAAATGCAATCCCCGGCAACGGCGCCAAAAACTTGTTGTATGAAAAGGAGTTGTGCAAGTGTACACAATCGCAACAAGTAATATAGTAATAAGTAAAGATCGTTCTCCACAGGGATTGATGTTAATTTTAGAGTTTAAGCTATACTAGCACTTAGTGGAACAAGTAGCAAATATTTGTAGTCACAAGTTATCAGTGAACAGTGATTGTTAAAGGAAAACAGTAAAAGAGTGATTTTAAGATATTAGAGAAATAAGTTGGATTGCTATTCCTAAGTAATTTCCCAGTTAGTACAGCGCTATAACGGCACACGCTATAGCGTCAAGCGCTGTTGCAATTGATTTTGTGCTTTTCAGTCACTCACGCCAGGGTTTCATTACAAGATGCCTATGTCTAGGTTCTCAATAAGTTCTCCCCTGTATAATAAAGAACCCACAGCCTTAGCTCTATGAACTATTGCATTTCTATGTCTAGAGGGAGCAAAATTTGTTTAAATGTCTTTAAACAAACTTTCATTCATATCAATCTTTGATGTCTATCCATGGACCATGTCTGAACCCACGAATGTACCCATTTTAAGTGGCCAACCCTAAAACAAGTTTGAAAGGAGTATAACACAAAGATTGAAACGCAAAGCATGCAACATTATAAATACAATACTAATGGTTCATTACAAAGAGTCAAGCAATCCAACTCAAGGTGTTTAGCTCATGTTGAGCATCATCAAGAGAATACAAGATAGAACACTCATATTACCTAGAAAAAAGTGAGAAGAAATGGTGGCAAAAGATACACACCGAAGCTTCCAACTCATCCACAAAGATGACGCTATAACGTCAGCTTAACACCTAAGAGAATGGTAAACTAAAAATTACAATAAAAACAAAAGCTTCAAAGTGTTTAACAATGGAGGAGAAATTCTCTCAAGTTCTCTCTCTAAAACTCTCTATCTTCGAAGGTATGTTGTTGTAGAAGAGAAGAAGGAGTTGTTGTAGTTGGTGTTTCCAAAGTTAGTACAAAAGGTGATGTAGCCATTTCACCAACTAAAGTTAGCCTTCCACTCAAGCAATGCCAAGTGTCCTTTAATATCCAATAAAATCCGGCCGTGTCAGCTGAACAGTGGGCACAGTAAACGAGTTTTGGAACAAAGAGCTTGGCGCCAAAATTGCACTTTTACTTTAAACACTCAGTTGGCCCGCCCTCTTACCGCTATAGCGTAAGACGCTATAGTGCTTAACACTGCAGCACTCACAAAACACATTTGCTGATAAGGGCACCAGATGTGCCAAACTAACACAAAATAGTTTCTAACCCTTCTTTTCCTACAACTATACTAATTAGAGAAATAAGATACTAATATTACTTGAGAACTCACTTGATTTACATGGATAAAGGCATAAATAACTCATATAAATATGAGTTATCACACC
This sequence comes from Oxytropis ochrocephala, assembly GCA_020916435.1. NCBI lineage: Eukaryota > Viridiplantae > Streptophyta > Magnoliopsida > Fabales > Fabaceae > Oxytropis > Oxytropis ochrocephala. The sequence continues at coordinate 98,230,606 of CM037092.1, forward strand.
CCCAAACTTAAACCATTGCTTGTCCTCAAGTAATGACACTTAACTAAGACAAAATTACAAACACATATGTACAACAAACATCACATGATGAATTATTCATTTCCAATGAACATTTTGTCAAACATATATGATGAATTATGCATTTCAATAACTTCTAAGCTTATTACTGCTCAATAGTGCGTGTGTGATCTCTGACTCATCTCAATTCCTAGCTAGATTTGGATTTCTCTTAGCCTTGGAAAGAGTGGCCTTCTTTTGGTGAAATCACTAACTTTTTCAAAACAAAGACTAGACTAACAATTTCACTCAGAAACGGGAGATTTCAGGCATGACAAAGGGTTTAACTAGGTACTTCAGGTTTATGGCCAGCGTTCCTAATTTATTGAAACTGAACAACAAACGCTATAGCGTTTGGTGCTATAGCGCTTAGACTATGATAACAGATTTACTAGTTGTAGCCCCCTCATTACTGAGCTCCTTTAGCAATTATTCTTTTTTTTTTGAATTACTTTTGCTTTTTGGAACAGCTCAGCTTTTGTTTCGGGCAACTACAGCTTTTACATGATATATACAACATAGAGCATTTACATTGAACTTCTAAGTCACTGACCACCCTAAAACCTTTGTACCTAACCTTTATATAACTTGAGCACCCCCAAACTTTGCTTCAAAAGCTCTTCAAGTTTTTAGTCAAGCCTTGATCTCACCTTGGTTAACCAAGACTAACCTAAGCATCAGATAGTCCTAGGCTAACTAAGTTTCTCCTTAAGCACAGAGATGTGTGGGAGCAACAATAAGCATAGATATTATTTAAAATCATGGCTACTCTTTACTCACTCACACAATCATCACTAAGATTAGCCCAAACTGAAGATATTCATTAAATATAAACTGGAAACAAAGCATTGATCATGCAATTCTACTAAGAAAATATATAACTAAAGGAACATTTTTATTTATTTATAAACCTTAAGGTCCTCCCCCCCAAATAAAAGGGAGCAGTGTCCTCACTGTTGGATTGGACTGGGGAAAGGCCCAGGACTTAAGCGAAAACACAATTAAACACAATTAAACAAGTTATTAACAGTTGTGAAGCGCAAGAACAACGCTATAGCGCTTCACAAATTATTTGCAACCACAAACTACATACTACAAAAGAAGGGTTAAAACTATTTCTTAATGATGCGGACACTGGTTCGCAGCGACACGGGCCATTGGAAAGTGGCTTGGTGACTTTCTTCTTCTTCTTTTCTTCTTTACCTTCTTCAGGCGCTATAGCGTCAGGCGCTATAGCGCTGGCACTGGAGCTTTCCTTTCCTTTGGCAGCCATCATTTCTGCTAACTTGCTAGCAGCCTCAGAAACTTCTTTATCAGATCCCTGGTCTGCTTTCTCTTCTATCTCTTTATCATCCCCCTCAGTCACCTCTTCCTCAATGGCTGCAAGCTTGGCACCTGGACTTCTTCTAGTTGAAGCATGTGTTGGCCTTTTCTTTGGGCAGTGTGCTTTTCCTTTAGCACAGGCTCTGGTCTTGCCAATGGAATTGGGCCTTCCATCATTGCTTTATCAGGACTTGCTGCCATGGCTTGGGCCTCTTGCTCTGTACCTGCAATAACATGAGATTTTGTTTTTGGGCTCCTATTTGCTCTTTGTTTGAGCCTAGGAGACTTGGTTGCAACTGCCACAGATTCAGATTGAATTGACTGCTCAGGAGACGCTATAGCGCCAGGCGCTATAACGTCCGCAGCCTCAGCATCAGGACTTTGGGATTGTTGTTGTTGTGGTGGTGACATTTCTGGATTTGGTTCTTCTGTAGCTATGGGTGATGGTGCTTGGGATTCTGTTTGGGATGGTGTAGGGATGGGTGATGCTTGTTGTGTTTGTGGAGGTGATACAGGTAGTGTTGGGTTATGTGAGGGAATGGTGGTTTCAGACTGTGGTGTTTCTGGAATGACTTGATTGTGGGTTTGTAGAGATGGGAGCAATGGTGAATGTGGTCTGGTAGGGCTAGGTGGCTGGTTAGTTTGAATTTCTTCCAACTCTTCACTTTTAGAGCCTTCCTCTTCTTCTGGGTGGTCCTCACCAGACTCCTCCTCCTCTTCAGAATCTTCCTCTTCCTCAGACTCATTGTCCTCCTTCATTAACTGCCTTGTTTCTTCCTCATCCTCCTCACTTATCTCCTCCAAATCTTCTGTATTGAGCGATTCTTCACTGCTCACTGTTTTCTTCTTCTTTGTAGGGCTCTTCACCCTCTTCAAAATTGGGCTCCTTGCTCTCTTTTTGAGCCCCTCTGGAGCAGCCTCTTTGGTGACTCTTTCATCCTGTTTGGGTGGCTCTTGCATACCTTCATCATCTATCACCCACTCTGGGAACATTGGTGGCTCCATCAATTCCTTACCCCTTGACAACTTCTTTAGAACAGACTTCTCCCATTCAAACTGGGCCTTCACAAACTTGCATTAGTTGATTTAGTGCTATAGCGTCAGACGCTATAGCGGCACTTCTCTGCCTTGGCTTAAACACAGCAGGGATAGCCCCTTGAGGGTATCTTCTTTCATCCCTGATTTCTATCTCAACCTCAGCTATCTTGCACAGTTAAGTAATAAGACATGGAAAGTAAATATTACCTTTCAATTAGTTGTTTGTCTTTGTAAATAGTCATTACTTGGGGACAAGCAATGGTTTAAGTTTGCGGGTGTGTGATAACTCTTATCAATAAGAGTTATTCATACTTTCTAGACTTAAATAAATGTGAGTTCCAAAGTAATAATTTTTTTTAAGAAAAAAGATATTGTGGTTATCTTGTTTGTGCAGGTAATCTATGTCATTGTTTCTTTGATGGTGTTTTGTTTGTTCTTTGTCAAGCGTCATTACTTGAGGACAAGCAATGGTTTAAGTTTGGGGGTGTGATAACTCATATTTATATGAGTTATTTATGCTCTTATTACTTAAATTAATGCAAGTTCTTAAGTAATATTATTGTTTAATTAAGTAAATATATGTTGTTTAGTGTAAAAGAGGGTTAGGAACTGATTATGTGACAAATTGACACTATTGGTGCTTTCTTGTTATTTTTAATGTGTTTGTTCAGTGTTATAGCATCAGGCGTTATAGCGTCAGACGTTATAACGTTGGATTCTGCAACTGATGAGAGAGGAAACGAAAAACAATTTTTGCAGCATGTCAAATCACTGAGAGCAGACCAGAACAGTTCCTGCAGCAGCTGATGACGATCTAACCAATTTCATGTTAGATAAAGGATCTAACCAAGTGAATTTCTTGAATCAAAATGACAAACAAGATAAAAGAGATAAAAGGGGAAAGAAACATACAAACAGATTAGGCAAGAAGATGGAGAAATCGCCACATCCAAGAGGATGATAAGATCAAGGTAGAATCACCACAAGAGTAAGAGGCTCTTGATAAGACTCAAATTTGGTTCTAAGAAGAACCCTAGAGAAACACTCTCTAATCTCACAATTCTATTTCATCGAAGTTGTGAAATAAACTTACAAAAGTTGCTTAAATACCTACTAGGGTTGTGCCTAAGCTACACACCTTGTACACCATGGTGCCTAGGCCAAAGGTGCATACACACAAATACCAAAATACCCTAATGTCAATCATAAAGTAAAACATAATCCTAATTAAAGTATAATTATTACATCTTAAAATAAAAAGAAAGTTCATCTTAATTTTAATAAAATTGATTTCCTTGTCGCTCTTGCGGTCTGCATCATTCCCTCCTTCTTGAAGAAATTCGACCTCGAATTTAATCTCTGTTGTATCCTACAAAAAGAAAGAAATCAAATCAATACCAACGTACCTCCAGGATCAAAGAGGAATTGAGAGAAATCAAAGAAATAGAGGAAGAAATACAGAAAAATATTTGTGGTGATGTTGAGAAAGATTGGAAGTTTGGGAAGGAGAAGAAAAAAAAGAAGAATTCAAAAAAAGAAAGGGGAGTGAAAACTTGTAGAATTTTTTTATATAACTCTTTAATTTACTATGCAGGTTTGGATTTGAGGACAAATCCTTTCGAAGAAGGAGAGAATGATGAGAGCATGAGTTCCTTAAGCATGTGGAAAGAATTCTACAAAGAAAAAATATTCACCTCCTACACTTTAGAAGTCAAAAATGATGTGATCAAGGGTTCTTTGAGCATGTGGAAAGAAACCTACAAGGAATCTCCATCTTTGTTTGATTTTGAAGATCACACAACTTTAATTGCATTTATTTAATTTATTAGGATTTAATGATTTGATTCCCTTCATGAGTAAAGGCTATAATTGCCATTTATTTTATTTATTAGGATTTAATGATTTTAGTTTATTAATTTAGATTTGGTTTAATTTTAAACTCAAATCTGAAAATTAATAATTAGGTAATATTTAAGTATTTTAATTTTAGGATTTATTGAGTCAAATGGGCCAAATGGGCCTCTAGTTCTCTAAATATTGTAACTCAGTTTATGAAATGAAAAAAAAGTTGAATTTTGAGTTAAAATTTAGAGACGTGTCTCTATGGTTCTTTGAGCCGTTCTTAGAGCTTATCGGCGTGCCGTGGCGCTCAACCCTGACTTATCAATCGGAACCTCCATAGCCGATTGTGGCATCTTCACGACTTATCGATCGGTCTTCCATCCCCGATCATGGTGTCTCCACCACTCCCACCTTCATGACTTCCGAAATAGTCACTGACAACTCCGAGGTTGCCATCATCTAGTATCAAAGCTTAGGTTCTATCAAGGTGTTATCTATCCTTTTCAATTTTAGTCTCTAAATTTTAGTTGATCACATTTTATTTAATTTTGGAAAAAAAATATAAAAAAAAGGGAAAAAAATTCAAAAATTCAAAAAAAAAAGGAAAAAAAAAAGAAAAGAAGAAGAAGAAAGAAGAAAAGAGAAAAAAAAGAAGAGCAAGAAAAAAAAAGGCAATAAAAAAGGCAATCTTTTTTTATTGTTCTTTCTTGTTTGTTTGGTTTTTTTTTGTGTGTGGTTCATGATGGAGGGAAGGCAAAGGGATTATGAAAGTTCATCTTAATTTTAATAAAATTGATTTCCTTGTCGCTCTTGCGGTCTGCATAATTCCCTCCTTCTTGAAGAAATTCGACCTCGAATTTAATCTCTGTTGTAGCCTACAAAAAGAAAGAAATCAAATGAATACCAACGTACCTCCAGGATCAAATGGAAATTGGGAAAAATCAATACATTTGACAAAGATAAGAAACACCCAACTCCATTCAAAAGGAAACAATGAAAGGTAAATGATAGGAAGCAATTTATACCTTTGGGAGTAGATACCTACAACCAAATTTACCTTTGTTTGCGTGAACATTGAAATAACGACATTGTTTCTATCTCCTTCCAAGGTTGGAGGAATAATTGACCCCACATGAGGACTCTCATTTTCAAACTTAGGCAATAGGCAAAAGTTAGACCATCCTACCTGTTGCGCCCGAAAAAGTCCCTGAGGGGATCTTTCTTCGTTTACAACTTTTTAAAACAATGAAGTCGCCACCAATATTTTTTATAAGGAAAATATTGAAGAAAACCTTTTTGGAAAGCGAATGACCTTTTAGAAACCGGAAAGTTTCGGTTCGGGGGTCGATTATGCATGGGGAAGGTATTAGCACCCCACACCTCATTTCTACCGAAAGGGAACCTTTAATTAAACGTGTGGTTTTAAGTGTTGATTTGAAAGATACTTAAATTTGCCTCTTTATAGAAAAGGGAATGAGAAGACTTAATGAAAATTTTTATTTTTGGCCCTTGACGAGAGTTGGCCTCTCGCTCCTACGTATCTCCCGGTGCGATGGAGAATTCAAAGCTACGTAGTTCTTGTTTATTCTGAAAAAGGGTTTTTGTTTTTTAATCTTTTTTAGAGTTTTTCGCAAAAAGGGGTTGAGCGTTCGCGGTGACCAAACAACAACGGTTTAGAGTGGCCGCACTACTAACTCTTTTTTGAAAATGAGATCATCACTAACAATCAAACGACAACGGCGCGAGTGACTATTTATTACAACCGGTTTTTATTTTGATTGTTGAAAAGGTTTTCGCAATTGAAGGGAGCGTTTATGAAGACCAAACAACAACGGTTTAGAGTGGCCGCAATATTAGCTCCCACGAGAATGAAATCATCACCCACAATCAAACGGCAACAGCACGAGTGACCATCAATGACAATTAGTTTTGATTTTGATGTTTTTAAGATTCGTTTTTGAAAAGTTTTTCGTTGGTTTGATTTGGGGAGAATGTTTTGATAACTTGAAAAAGAGTCCGCAATTGGATTGAGCGTTCGCGATGACCAAACAACAACGGTTTAGAGTGGTCATACTACTAACTCTTTTGAAAATTAAATTATCATTAACAACCGAAAGGCAACGCCGCGAGTGATTATCATTAATGATAATTGGTTTTGTTTTAGGTTTTTTCTTTGATGCAAAGAGGTTTTTGAAATGGAGATTGTCACTAACGAGTAACAACTCATGCAAGTTACAAATGCATACTCATAAACATCCAAGAACAAGCATACCAATTCAAGCCAAATGATCAAATCAGTTGTGATTCAAATAAAATTCTAAAATGCAATTGTGTGTGTGTGGGATGGGATGGGAATTGTTACTAACGAATAACAATCTCTTGTGATAGCATATGTTCTTGTAATGAAGCCTATTACTAACGAGTAGTCCTTCACTATATGCTTGTGGAAATCCTATAATGAGAGTCACCACTAACGAGTAGCAATCTCATGTAAGAAGCAAAGTATTGGAAGAGGGAATGCACACAATCAACTTGAGAACATGACAGGCATCATAAACAATTTAATGCATTGTGACTAGAGGTATAGAATGATCTAGGTTGCATGAATAAGTAAGCAAGAAACAAAATGCATGATCAGAGGCAGTCTTATTTAGGTGAGTTTTCGCAATAGGAGTGAGGGTTCGCGATGACCAAACAACAACGGTTTAGAGTGGTCACACTACTAACTCTTTTGAAAATGAAATTATCGTTAACAACCAAACGGCAACAGCGCGAGTGATCATTAATGATAATCGGTTTTGCTTTTGATTCGAGTGTTCGCGACGACCAAACAACAACGGTTTAGAATGGCCGCACTACTAACTCTTTTGAAAATGAAATCCACATTAACAACCAAACGGCAACGGCGCAAGTGATCAATAATGACAATTGGTTTTGTTTAGGTTGGAATGTTCGTAAAGACCAAACAACAACGGTTTAGAGTGGTCACACTACTAATCCCTTTAAAAATGAAATTATCATTGACAACCAAACGGCAACGGCGCGAGTGATCATTAATGATAATTGGTTCTTACTTTAGGTCATCAAAAGGGTTTTCGCAATCAAATTGATTTTTGGTTTGTGAGATGGTTTTTTGATGTTTGAAAGGACTTTTGATTGAAAGTGGACCTAGACTACACACATTACGACACAATACATAGATAAGCAAAGAATGAACCCAAGTTGAACATTTTGGCGAAAATGTATGAATGGGCAAGAGAATGAACCTAAATTGCACATCTTATTGAAGATGTTAGGTGATAGAATAAACCTAACTAGGCGTTTATGACACAATATGTAAATAGGCGAAGGCATTGTATAATCGCTAGGGGGTGCAGAATTTAAATAAAAGAGTGCTGCAGGGGTTGTACTATTAAAAGGGGGTGTGACTGGTAAAAGCCCAATAGCATTTTTGGTTAGGGGCGCTGGCTTGTAGAAAAAGTGAAAGTTGGCTTGGGGGTATGCTAATTAAATAGAGGGTGTGTAAAGATGAATCTGATTACTTTTAATTAAAAAAAAATGAAATAAAAATAAACTATATCAAAACAGAACAGAAGCATGAAAAGGAACAAAGAGGGTTAGTGAACCCTAATTCACCCTCATATCAGCTTCGCTCCATGTACAGCAGATAGAGAGAAAAAAATTGAAACAATCGCAGAGAGAGGGAGAGAGAGAGGGAGAGGGAGAGGGAGAGAGGGAGAGACGGTACCGTGAGAGAGAGGGAGGTTTTGATGACGATGGACAACTTGTATTTTTGCTTCTTGTGTAACTACTTGACTACTTTTTTTGTATCTCTACCCGTTTTTAAAACAAATGGACAGATTTGAGTAACAAGGCTATATTTGACTAAATAGTATATTTTTTTGCACCTCTTTTTTTGTAACTAATAATAAACTCAACTAATAACAATAATGATAATAGTTATAATAATGCAAAATCACTAATAACTACCAAATGACACGCACATACGATTAGATTCTCATACGACAAACGATATATTTTGTAAAACGAGAAAACACTGATTATAATCGGATGTTCACATCGTTAAAGAAAAATACACGCGTACATGATTAGAAACTAAATGTGCGAGCACAACAAAACATATTTTTAAGCTTTTTTGAAAATGAGAAAAATACCCGTTAAAATTTGGTGTTTACAAAAATACAATTTATTCTATTTTTTCCTAATTTTTGAATTGGTCGGACAAAATTAGGGTATAACAGTTGCCCCTCTTTATTTCACATTTCGTCAAGAAATATGAATTGGCCTTTTCATATTTGCTGGTGAAATGGAAATAAAGATATAGAAATAATACTAATTTTGTCCGCTTCAGAAAATTTCAAATTTTCTTTTTGTTATTTTCCTTTTGAGAAAGGGGGTTAACGCTCGTCGCGCTAACGGGAAAGCAGTAAATTGGGAAAAGCGGTAAATTGGGAATTCAGAGGTTGCCTATAACCTTCTAACGGACTTTTGTCGAGTCCGAGCTCTGGGGGTGGCCTCTTCGAGCGGCCGATCAACATCAGGTCCGAAACTGATTTGATCAATGGATTTACGCTATGCCTTAGGCTGACACAACTAATCCGAAGGACTTAACGAAGTCGGATGGATCCATCGCGCGCTCGTACACGATGTTGTGATCTATGGAAGGAGTTCACTAACTTTGTGGGAGTTCACTAACTCTGTGTTGATGGAGTTTACTAACTCGGGGTTGATGGAGTTTACTAACTCGGTGCTGATGGAGTTTACTAACTCGGTGCTGATGGAGTTTACTAACACGGTGCTGATGGAGTTTACTAACTCGGTGGGGAAGGTATTAGCACCCCGCACCTCATTTCTACCGAAAGGGAACCTTTAATTAAACGTGTGGTTTTAAGTGTTGATTTGGAAGATACTTAAATTTGCCTCTTTATAGAAAAGGGAATGAGTAGACTTAATGAAAATTTTTATTTTTGGCGCTTGACGAGAGTTGGCCTCTCGCTCCTACGTATCTCCCGGTGCGATGGAGAATTCAAAGCTACGTAGTTCTTGTTTGTCCTGAAAAAGGGTTTTTGTTTTTTAATCTTTTTTAGAGTTTTTCGCAAAAAGGGGTTGAGCGTTCGCGGTGACCAAACACCAACGCTTTAGAGTGGCCGCACTACTAACTCTTTTTTGAAAATGGGATCATCACTAACAATCAAACGGCAACGGCGCAAGTGACTATTGATGACAACCGGTTTTTATTTTGATTGTTGAAAAGGTTTTCGCAATTGAAGGGGAGCGTTTGTGAAGACCAAACAACAACGGTTTAGAGTGGCCGCACTACTAGCTCCCACGGGAATGAAATCATCACCCACAATCAAACGGCAACGGCGCGGTGATCATCAATGACAATTAGTTTTGATTTTGATGTTTTTAAGATTTGTTTTTGAAAAGTGTTTCGTTGGTTTGATTTGGGGAGAATGTTTTGATAACTTGAAAAAGAGTTTGCAATTGGATTGAGCGTTCGCGATGAACAAACAACAACGGTTTAGAGTGGTCATACTACTAACTCTTTTGAAAATTAAATTATCATTACCAACCAAACGGCAACGGCGCGAGTGATCATTAATGATAATTGGTTTTGTTTTAGGTTTTTTCTTTGATGCAAAGAGGTTTTTGAAATGGAGATTGTCACTAACGAGTAACAACTCATGCAAGTTACAAATGCATACTGACAAACATCCAAGAACAAGCATACCAATTCAAGCCAAATAATCAAATCAGTTGTGATTCAAATAAAATTCTAAAATGCAATTGTGTGTGTGTGGGATGGGATGGGAATTGTTACTAACGAATAACAATCTCTTGTGATAGCATATGTTCTTGTAATGAAGGCTATTACTAACGAGTAATCCTTCATTATATGCTTGTGTAAATCCTAGAATGAGAGTCACCACTAACGAGTAGCAATCTCATGTAAGAAGCAAAATATTGGAAGAGGGAATGCACACAATCAACTTGAGAACATGACAGGCATCATAAACAATTTAATGCAATGTGACTAGAGGTATAGAATGATCTGGGTTGCATGAATAATAAGCAAGAAACAAAATGCATGATCAGAGGCAGTCTTATTTAGGTGAGTTTTCGCAATAGGAGTAAGGGTTCGCGATGACCAAACAACAACGGTTTAGAGTGGTCACACTACTAACTCTTTTGAAAATGAAATTATCGTTAACAACCAAATGGCAACGGCGCGAGTGATCATTAATGATAATCGGTTTTGCTTTTGATTCGAGTGTTTGCGACGACCAAACAACAACGGTTTAGAGTGGACGCACTACTAACTCTTTTGAAAATGAAATCATCATTAACAACCAAACGGCAACGGCGCGAGTGATCAATAATGACAATTGGTTTTATTTAGGTTGGAATGTCCGTGAAGACCAAACAACAACGTTTTAGAGTGGTCACACTACTAATCCCTTTAAAAATGAAATTATCATTGACAACCAAACGGCAACAGCGCGATTGATTATTAATGATAATTGGTTCTTACTTTAGGTCATCAAAAGGGTTTTCGCAATCGAATTGATTTTTGGTTTGTGAGATGGTTTTTTGATGTTTGAAAGGACTTTTGATTCAAAGTGGACCTAGACTACACACATTACGACACAATACATAGATAAGCAAAGAATGAACCCAAGTTGAACATTTTGGCGAAAATGTATGAATGGGCAAGAGAATGAACCTAAATTGCACATCTTATTGAAGATGTTAGGTGATAGTAAACCTAACTAGGCGTTTATGACACAATATGTAAATAGGCGAAGGCATTGTATAATCGATAGGGGGGTGCAGAATTTAAATAAAAGAGTGTGAAAAGCTGCAGGGGTTGTACTATTAAAAGGGGTGTGACTGGTAAAAGCCCAATAGCATTTTTGGTTAGGGGCGCTGGCTTGTAGAAAAAGTGAAAGTGGGCTTGGGGGTATGCTAATTAAATAGAGGTGTGTAAAGATGAATCTGATTACTTTTAATTAAAAAAAAATGAAATAAAAATAAACTATATCAAAACAGAACAGAAGCATGAAAAGGAACAAAGAGGGATAGTGAACCCTAATTCACCCTCATATCAGCGCCGCTCCATGTACAGCAGAGAGAGAGAGAAAAAAAATTGAAACAATCGCAGAGAGAGGGAGAGAGAGAGAGAGGGAGAGGGAGAGAGGGAGAGACGGTACCGTGAGAGAGAGGGAGTTTTGACGACGATGGTGTGATGCTCACGATGGTTTGAGCGGCGGGGTAGTGATGGAGTGTGGCGGTCGTTGACAGCGTAGAGCTCACCGTAGAGAGAGAGAGAGAGAGAGAGAGAGAGAGAGAGGGGGCTGAAGCTGTGGTTGTTGTGTGGTAGGCAAAATGGTTTTGGTTGAAGTGAGGAGTGAGTGAGGTTTTGAAGATGAAGTTGTAGTGTATAAATGTTACTGGTATAAGTTTTGTGTGTAGTGTTTTTCCATTTTTGTTCTCCCCGTTCTTTCTTTTTTCTACCTTCTCTTTGAAATCAATCTCCTCCTAAAAATCATTTTTCTCTCTGGTTTCTCCTTTTTGATTCCAACCGATTCCCTCCTTCTTTTTCTCTGTTTCAATGTTTGTTATATATAGAGACTTTCAATTTATTTTTTGGTTGAGGATACAGCTAAGGAGCTTCTCAATAGTCTCTTTCACATTTCCTAGTTCATGATTCTGTTTCTTCCAATTTGTTGTCGCTTATACGCTTGTTTTCTAAATAAGTATGTAGAGACAGCCTAGTAGTGGTTTTGCTTGTTTGGGAGAAGCTATTATGAAGATGATAAAAGAACTTGTATATTGTAACCGAGAGTAGAAGATGCTACTCTGATGAGTTACTTTATATGTTTGGTGCTTAAAAAAATAAATATCAGAACAGGTTTTGTGTTATCAGAATGAGACTTTCCACTTGAGGCTTTAAGCAACATGTGACTTCTCCTTCAAAGCTGCTGCATCTTGTATTTTTGTATTTGTTTTTTTCTATTGTGTTGTCTTTGTCTTGGACAACTTGTATTTTTGCTTCTTGTGTAACTACTTGACTACTTTTTTTTATCTCTACCCCTTTTTAAAACAAATGGACAGATTTGAGTAACAAGGCTATATTTGACTAAATAGTATTTTTTTTGCACCTCTTTTTGTGTAACTAATAATAAACTCAACCAATAACAATAATGATAATAGTTATAATTAATAATGCAAAATCACTAATAACTACCAAATGACACGCACATACGATTAGATTCTCATACGATAAACGATATATTTTGAAAACGAGAAAACACTGATTATAATCGGATGTTCACATCGTTAAAGAAAAATACACGCGTACATGATTAGAAACTAAATGTGCGAGCACAACAAAAAACATATTTTTAAGCTTTTTTGAAAATGAGAAAAATACCCGTTACAATTTATTCTATTTTTTCCTAATATTTGAATTGGTAGGACAAAATTAGGGTATAACACTACCATCAAATTTGCAAGATTATGAAGCACACGGGAAAAGTAAAACTTAAGCAATGCAAGAAAAAAATTGTTCATCATGAATTTTGAAATTTTAATTGATTTGACACTTGTGTAAGGAATCAAACCAAAAGAAACTTCCTTGGAATTAACTTCTTCAAAAACATGGCTTTCATTGGAAACTTGCAACCTAGGAGTAGCACCATAAAGCACCAAACCATGGGGGTACCTTTCTTGAAGATTCATCCCTACACATGCTTAGAAAGAGATCAAAAACACTAGAAAAATTGTTAGCATAAGAAGAAAAACAATTAAAAGAAACTGCAAGTTTAAGCATAGGTCTTACCAACAATGCTCTTTTCACCTCAATCTCCTTTTCTTTTTCTCTCAACTCTTCCTTCTCTTTTTCTATTTTAAGTTTCAAAGCTAACATGTCTTCTTTAGCCTTCTTTGGACTAAGAGGGTGAAGAGTGAATTTAATTTTATTGTGAACAAAAGTGTATTTGTTAGATTCACCATCATGAATAACTTTCCTATCAAATTGCCAGGTCTCCCTAGCAATATGTGTCTAGCCTCCATGGGTGCCACATCACACAAAACCTCATCACAATATTTATCAATAGAAAATGATATTTTGACTTGTCTATTTATCTCTAATTCTCCATGATCACTACTTAACCATTGCACTTTATATGGACTAGGATGCGGAGTAGTTTCAAGATTGAGCTTTGACACTAACCTAGTGTCAGCCACATTTGTACAACTACCTCCATCAACTATCAAAGAACATACATTTCCTAGAATGAGACACCTAGTTTGGAAAATATTATTTCTTTGTGTATTATTCTCACATTTCTCATAGGCTCCCAAAAATTTACTAACCATGAATATATCTTCCTCTTGGGAATTTTTCTTACGTTCACTCTCTTGTGAATTAATGCACCCATTTTTTCTTAAAACCATAATTCTCTTAGTTGGACAATTTAATGCAATATGCCCATACTCTGAGCATTTAAAACATTTCATGTTCTTTAACTTAGAGGGCTCAAAGAAGTAGAGTTAGAAATTGTACCTTTACCCTTGGAAGTGCAACATCATGTGGTTTGGGTGGAGACCCCTCCTTCTTGGAATTGTTCTTCCAACTTGAAGAGTGGTAATTTGAAGAGGATTTCTTAGTGGTCTTCTTTATTTGCAATTGTCTTTCCACCTTAATGGCTTGGTGGACAAGATCTTCAATCGTTACAAAATGGTGACGCTCAACTTCCTCCATTATATCTTCATTTAGACCATCAAGAAACCTATCTATGGTATCTTCCAAATTCTCCTCCACATTAGCTCTAGTCATATCCACCTCTAACTTCTCAAAGTACTCATTAACACTTTTACTTCCTTGAGTAAGCCTATGCAATTTGTCACACAACTCCTTATGGGTATGAGAAGGGACATGTCTCCTCCTCATCACGGCCTTCAAATCTTTCCATTTTTCAATAGGCGCAAGTTCACAATTCCTCCTAAGCTTTTTTTCTTGATCCCACCAAACAAGTGCATAACCTCTAAACTCCAACACAACCAACTTCAACATTTGTTCTTCACTAACATCACAACAAGAGAAAATTTGTTCTACCTTAAGCTCCCAATCAAGATACGCTTCGGGGTCACTCTTTCCATGAAAGTTTGGAATGCTCACTTCTTCTTTCAACTCATTTTCTCTCAAATAATATTCATATTTTCTCTCTTTTTCTCTATCTCTCCTCTCATAACTCCTTTCTTTTTCATACTTTCTATCTTTTTCGCTCACATTCTCTTCATACCTCTCATGCATCTTCCGGAGCAAATCACCAACCTTATACTTCTTAAGAATTTTTGCAACACATACTCTTTTATAGTCCAAACCTCTATTCATTATCCAACAAGCTAACAAGTACCAAATGATAAAACAAGTAATAAGAACAAAAGTCCTCACCACTCACTAAGTGTTTACGCTCAAGAAATGATCACTCGTGTATATCACTCAATTATGGCTTTTTCTATAATGTTCACTCTAGCCTTTTTCCACTCCCTAATGCAACTCTTCTTGAGTCTTCGAGTCAGCTCTGATTAGTGACACCCGGGGATGGGGTTTAGTATCATTATTTTATGTTATGTATTAAACTGATTTAGACTATGTATTGAGTATGTTGAACTCAGTTTTATTTCCGCTGTGCTGTGAACTGTTCTCTGGATTATTGTAAACACTAAATAGGTTTTTGAGGGTTTCAACCCATGTGGCTATGTTATGTATTTCACGCACTAGATGCGTTTGGATTTTTAATACTCTTCCATGATGTTTTTATTAAATGTAGCACTCCCGTTGAGGTGCGTGGAATTTTTTTTGAAAACTCTGAGTTTTATTTAAGTTAATTAGCCAATATAGAATGGGGTGTTACATTAGTGGTATCAGAGCAGTTCGGTCTGTCCGGCCAAGTTTGTCTGTCATGGTATCTATGACAATTAGGTAGTGTTGGATTATTGCTTAATGGATGTTAATGCTTTGCAGTTGTTAGGTTGAATGGCTCAAGAATTGATGTTTGACTTGCCGAGGCTCGCAAGCCATAGCTCAAAGCTATGGGGAGCAGAGAGGTGGTAGGAAGATCTTTGAGGATCGCAAGTTAGCTACATTCCAACGTGAGAACCCACCTACCTTCAAGGGTAGGTATGATCCGGATGGAGCATTGACCTGGTTGCCGAGGAGATAGAGCGAATCTTCCGTGTTATGGCGTGTACCCCAGCGCAGAAGGTGAGATTTGGGACTCATATCTTTGAAAGAAGAAGGCGATGATTGGTGGATAAGGAAGAAGCGAGAGGTTAGAGGTTGCGGGTGAAGAGATCACACAGGGTGTATTCAAGGAGGAGTTCCCCAGGAAGTACTATCCACGAAGACGTATGCCAAGAAAGAGGTGCGTTTCTAGAGTCAAACAGGGAAACAAGTCTCAGAGTGAATATGCAGCCAAGTTTGAGGAGTTGGTCAAGTTACGCCCTTATTATGACAACAAGTGATTGCAATTTTCAAGTGTGTAAAATTTGAGAATGGTCTGTGACAGAGATTAAGAAAGCCATTGGATACCCGGGAGATTCGGGATTTTGCCAAGTTGGTGGACAAGTGTAGGATTTATGAGGAAGGCAGTCTTTCTTGCATACAAGATTGTGAGGGAGAAGAAGAATGCTCAGTTTCGGGGAAAACCATATGATGTTGGTGGAGGTAAAGGAAAGTGGAAGGCAAGTGCGGGTAAAGGTTCAAGTGGGGGAGGTGAATCTGCAGGTATTGTGTGTTTTGCTTGCAAGAAACCTGGCCATAGGAGTATTGAGTGCCCTGAGGTCCGTTGCTACAAGTGTGGTCGGAAGGGCCATAAGTCTACTAAGCGTGAGAGAAGAAAGAGATAGTCTGCTACAACTGTAATGAAGTGGGACATGTCAGTGCTAAATGTCCTAAGCCCAAGAGGGAGAGAGCTAAAGGGAAGATGTTTGCTTTGGCGGGGTCCGAGGATGCTAACGAAATTAGAGGTACTTGTTTTATTAACGGTACTCCTTTGATTGCTATAGTAGATACTGGTGCTACTCATTCTTTCATTCTTTGCATTGTGTCTTTGAAACCCAGGTCTTGTTTTTTGTCTACTATGAGAAGGGACATGGTTATTGATACTGACCAAAGGTTCAGTAACTACTTCCCTAATGTGTGCTAGGTGCCCTCTGTCAGTTTTTGGCAGAGAGTTTCTTGTTGATCTTATTTGCTTGCCTTTAGGAGGTTTGGACATCATTCTTGGTATGGACTGGTTAGTTGATAACCAAGTGCATATTAATTGTGCTAGTAGATCCGTGAGCTTTCCTTCGACTAAGGGGGGAGAATCTGCATTGTTGCATTCCGGTCAATTGCATAGATCTATGAAGGAGGAAGTTAAGCTGTTTACATTGATGGCATCGTTGTCCGTTGAGAGCCTAGCCAAGATTGAAGAATTGCCAATAGTTCCTGAAGTTCCCGAAGTGTTCCCCGATGAAATTCCTGATGTGCCACCTGAAAGAGAAGTAGAGTTTGGTATTGATCTAGTGCCTAGCACTAGACCCGTGTCTATGGCTCCCTATAGGATGTCTGCATCCGAATTATCTGAGTTGAAGAGTCAGCTAGAGGACTTACTTGAAAAGAAGTTCATAAGGCCTAGTGTGTCACCTTGGGGAGCGCCAGTACTTTTGGTGAAGAAGAAAGATGGAAGTATGCGGCTTTGTATTGATTATAGACAGCTGAACAAAGTGACAATCAAGAACAAGTATCCACTTCCGAGAATTGACGATCTGATGGACCAGCTAGTAGGTGCGAAAGTGTTTAGCAAAATTGATTTGAGGTCAGGTTATCATCAGATTAAAGTGAAAGATGAGGATATTCAGAAGACAGCATTCAGGACGAGATATGGGCATTATGAGTATTCGTAATGCCCGTTTGGTGTCACTAATGCACCGGGGGTGTTTATGGAGTACATGAACCGTATTTTCCACAACTACTTGGATCGGTTTGTGGTGGTTTTTATAGATGATATTTTGGTGTACTCTAAGTCCAGGAGGCGTGCGAGCACTTGAGGTTGGTGCTTGAGGTATTGAAAGAGAAGAAGTTGTATGCTAAATTGTCAAAGTGTGACTTTTGGTTGAAGGAGGTGAGCTTTCTAGGTCATATTATTTCGTGACGGGATTGCGGTAGATCCATCCAAAGTTGATGCGGTGATGCGATGGGAGGCTCCTAAGTCGATTCACGGAGATTAGAAGTTTTCTTGGATTAATTTGGATATTATAGAAGGTTTATTGAGGGTTTTCAAAGTTGGCACTCCCGCTAACTCAATTAACATGTAAAGGAAAGGCGTTTGTGTGGGATTCCGTTGTGAAGAAAGTTTCCAAGAATTAAAGAGGAGGTTGACAACATCACTGTTTTGACATTGCCCCAATCTGGAGAGCCTTTTGTGGTATATTGCGATGCGTCTAAGATGGGGCTAGGAGGTGTCTTGATGCAAAATGGTAAAGTAGTGGCTTATGCCTCAAGGCGATTGAGGTTCATGAAAAGAATTACCCCACTCACGATTTGGAGCTTGCGGCAATTGTTTTTGCTTTGAAGATTTGGAGACATTATTTGTATGGTTCTAAGTTTGAGGTGTTCAGTGATCACAAAGGGTTGCAGTATCTGTTTGACCAGAAAGAATTGAATATGAGGCAAAGGAGATGGTTGGAATTGTTGAAAGACTATGACTTTAGCTTGAACTATCATCCGGGGAAAGCTAATGTGGTAGCTGATGCTTTGAGTAGGAAATCCTTACATGTATCTGCAATGATGGTGAAAGAACTTGAATTAATTGAACAGTTTCGAGATTTAAGTTTGGCCTGCGAGGTGACACCTAAGAGTGTCAGATTGGGTGTGTTGAAGATCCACAATGAATTTTTGAATGTTATTCGGGAAGCTCAAAAGAGGGACATTAAACTAGTTGAAGTTGCAGTTGGGATTGACCACTCTCAGAGTGAAGATTATGAGATAGATGCGCAGGATGTGTTAAGGTACCGTGGGAGGATTTGTATTCCTAATGATGATGAGATCAAGAAGGCAATTCTAGAAGAGGGTCATCGGAGTAAGTTGAGTATCCACCAGGAGCCACTAAAATGTATCAAGATTTGAAGAAACTGTTTTTGGTGGCACTGGTATGAAGCGAGATGTGGCTCGGCTTTGTGTATGCTTGCTTGACGTGTCGAGAAATCGAAGGTAGAACATCGAAGCTTGGCAGGATTGATGCAACCATTGGATGTTCTGAATGGAAGTGGGATAGTATCTCCATGGATTTTGTGGACTGGTTTTGCCGACTACAATGAGGGATTTGATACTATATGGGTGGTTGTTGATAGATTGACTAAATTTGCGCACTTTTTACCGATTAATATTACTTATCCAGTTCCGAAGTTGGCAGATATCTATGTTAAGACGATTGTGAAGCTGCATGGTGTGCCTCTGAGTATTGTGTCTGATAGGGATCCTAGGTTCACACGAGTTTTGGAGGAGTTTGCAAGAGGCTTTGGGTTCCAAATTGAGATTGAGTTCAAAGCATATCATCCCCCATGCAGAGATGGGGGCGACGGAGAGGACCATTCAGTCACTTGAGGATTTGTTGAGAGCGTGTGTTCTTGAGCAGGGAGGTTCATGGGATTCTCATTTGCCACTGATTGAATTCACTTACAATAACAGTTTTCATTCGAGTATCGGGATGGCGCCTTTTGAGACATTATACGGGAGGAGGTGTAGGACTCCGTTATGTTGGTATGAAACTGGAGAAAGTGTGGTGCTAGGTCCTGAGCTTGTACGTGAGACCATAGAGAAAGTGAAGATGATTAGGGAGAAGATGAAGGCCTCACAGAGTAGACAGAAAAGTTACCATGATAAGAGAAGGAAGGATCTAGAGTTTCAAGATGGTGATCATGTATTTTTGAGAGTCACCCAACGGCGATGTGTGTAGGTCGTGCATTGAAGTCTAAGAAGTTAACCCCACGTTTCATCGGACCATATCAGATTTCAGAGAGAGTTGGGAAAGTTGCTTATCGGGTGGCCTTGCCACCTAATCTTTCTAATCTACATGATGTATTCCATGTGTCCCAGTTGCGGAAGTATGTTCCTGACCCTTCGCATATAGTTCAGATGGATGATGTGGAGGTGAGAGAGAACCTTACGGTGGAGACTATGCCAGTTAGGATTGAGGACCGGGAGGTGAAGGTCTTAAGAGGCAAAGAGATCAATTTGGTGAAGGTAGTTTGGTTAGGAGCTGTGGGCGAGAGCATGACTTGGGAGTTGGAAAGCAAGATGAAGGAGGGTTACCCAGAGTTGTTCGATTCAGGTAATTTCGAGGACGAAATTCTTTAAGTGGGGGAGAGTTGTAACGCCCAAAATAATTTAATTATTTAATTAATTAAGTTATTTAAGGCTAGCAACATTTAATTTAAGTCAATTAAATTAGTTGAGTTATTTAATCAAAAAGAAGTCTAATTTATTTGAGGGGAATAATTGAGTTAGATTTTATTTATTTTATTTTCAGGGGGTATGTAAATAAGTAACAAAGGTGGTGCTAATAAAGGGCCCAAGTCACTTAATGACCCAAGCCCAATTGCCTAAAAACCCCAAAAACCCTAAGCAATGCCTCATTACCCTCATTTGAAAGGAAACCAACGAAAGAAAGAAAGGAGAAGAGGAGGGTGGGAAGAAGACGCACAAGAGGGAAAGAAAGGAAGGAACTTTTCTTGAGTTTTGGTGTTGGTAAGTGAATTCTTGGTCCAAATCTTCCTCATTTCTTTTCCCCATTCCATTTCTTTAAGTTCTATGGTCTCATTTGTGCCATTTTTGAATTTCATTTCCACCCAAGAGAGTGGGTATTTCGGCCTTGGTGGAAATAGAGGAGGATTGCTTCATTTGGTGATTTTGGTGCTTGCTTGAAGGTTCTAGCTCACCCAAGGTTAGGGATTCTCCATTACATTTATAATAATTTGTAGGATATGTATTATGTGTGGAATAGCTCTAGGATTAGCTTGATTGAGTGAAATTGATGTTGTTTATATGTTGATTGTTATGTTTGAGGCCTATCTTGGTGATACATTGTTGCTTGTTGTTGGAAGAATATGAGTTGTTAATTATGCATGTTGTATGTTTGATGAAACGTCTCCATGAGGAGGAGTATGAGAATATGGTAATTTAATGAAGTTGATTTAATGCCTATATGTGTGTGGTTTATGTGGGAATTAAGTTGTTGGGTAAAAAAATTAGGTTTGAAGTAGTTTGGTGAAAGTGTTTCAAGGGGGGGCGCCAAATGCATAGGCAAATGGCGCCTAGGGGCTGATTGTTCTGGTTGGGTGTGTTCTGTGCAGGACAGGGGCGCCATTTGCTAGGCAAAGTGGCGCCCAGTTCACTGTTTGAGGTGGGCAGAGTGCAGGGCGCCAAATGCTAGGCATTTAGGCGCCTGTTGCTGATTTTGTGCAGGGGGGCGCCAAATGCTAGGCATTTAGGCGCTATTCTTGAAGTTGTGCAAGAAGCGCCATTTGCTGGTAAAAATGGCGCCAGAGTCGTGTGTGTGGCCGGGCGAGGGCGTGGCGTGTGCGGCGCCAATTCCACGGGATTTGGGCGCCGTGTGTGTCTGGTAGGGCGGCACGGTGTGCGAGAGGCGCCAATTCCCTGGGAATTTGGCGCCTGGTGTGCGTGTGTGCGTGTTGCCCGCGTGCATGTGGTGTGGCGCGGCGCCAAGTGAGGCGCCACTTTGCACCTAGGTGTGTGCCTTGTGGTGCGTGTGTGCTGCTGGAATGTGGCACGGTATGGGGCGCCAAAATGGCTGCCCCTTGGCGCCTTGGTGCCCAAAATGTGTCTAAGTGATGGTTTAGTCCCTAAGAATTAATTTAATCCTTGGTGTGACAAAATAGTCCCTAAGAATTAAATTAATCCTTGGCGCGACAAAATAATCCGTTAGTGTCTAATTAATCCCAATATGCCAATATAAGTTCCAAATGTACCCAATTAATTCATAAAGTGTCAAATAATCTTTAAGTACTAAATTAATCTTTGGTGTGTTAAAATGGTCCTTAGGTGGGATTTAGTCCATGGGTGAGATTTAATTTAATAAATAAGTTGTGTTGGTGAAGTGATAACAAAGTGGTGGGTTAATACTTGAGGTGATGAATTTATGAATGATGTGGGCTTCGGCCAAAAGCGGTGGGGGCTTCGGCCAAAGAGGTGAGTTGATAATTGATGTGATAAATTTATTGTGTGGTGATGCATTGTCATGGTGTCACATAAATCATATGCATATAAAAGCGGTGATGTGGCTTCGGCCCAAAGCGGTGATGTGGCTTCGGCCAAAAGCGGTGGGTGCCCGACGGGGTTGTTGAGGTGATGATGGATCCACATGCATATACTCATACATTCGTAGAATTCTTGTCGATGCTTAATTAATTCATTATTGTTGCTTGTTGGTATTCTAATTGAATGGTAAATGCCTTGATTACTATGGATTGTTGTTGCTAGATGTTTTCCTAATATAATGCTTATCTTATTTATTATTATTTATGTAAAGAGACTCACCCTAGCATTTTTATGTTGCCTGCTCTCGTGGCGACAAACAGGTGATTCTGAGTGAAGGTGCCATGCCTTCTTGAGTCTTAGTCGGCTACGATTAGTGACACCCGGGGATGGGGTTTAGTATCATTATTTTATGTTATGTATTAAACTGATTTAGACTATGTATTGAGTATGTTGAACTCAGTTTTATTTCCGATGTGCTGTGAACTGTTCTCTGGATTATTGTAAACACTAAATGAGGTTTTGAGGTTTCAACCCATGTGGCTATGTTATGTATTTTACGCACTAGATGCGTTTGGATTTTTAATACTCTTCCATGATGTTTTTATTAAATGTAGCACTCCCGTTGAGGTGCGTGGAAATTTTTTGGAAAACTCTGAGTTTTATTTAAGTTAATTAGCCAATATAGAATGGGGTGTTACATTAGTGGTATCAGAGCAGTTCGGTCTGTCCGGCCAAGTTTGTCTGTCATGGTATCTATGACAATTAGGTAGTGTTGGATTATTGCTTAATGGATGTTAATCTTTGCGGTGTTAGGTTGAATGGCTCGAAGAATTGATGCTGCACTTGCTGAGGCTCTGCAAGCCATAGCTCAGGCTATGGGGGAGCAAAGAGGTGGTAGGGAAGATGCTGAGGATC
Source organism: Oxytropis ochrocephala (assembly GCA_020916435.1). Classification (NCBI taxonomy): domain Eukaryota; kingdom Viridiplantae; phylum Streptophyta; class Magnoliopsida; order Fabales; family Fabaceae; genus Oxytropis; species Oxytropis ochrocephala. The sequence goes on from CM037092.1 coordinate 98,253,134, forward strand.
GCAAGTTAGCTACATTCCAACGTGAGAACCCACCTACCTTCAAGGGTAGGTATGATCGGATAGAGCATTGACTGGTGAGGAGATAGAGCGAATCTTCCGTGTTATGGCGTGTACCCAGCGCGCGAGAAGGTGAGATTTGGGACTCATATATCCAAAGCGAAGGCGATGATTGGTGGATAAGGAAGAAGCGAGAGGTTAGAGGTGCGGGTGAAGAGATCACAGGGTGTATTCAAGGAGGAGTTCACAAGGAAGTACTATCACGAAGCGTGCGGGCCAAGAAAGAGGTGGAGTTTCTAGAGTCAAACAGGAAACAAGTCCAGAGTGAATATGCAGCCAAGTTTGAGGAGTTGGTCAAGTTCTGCCCTTATTATGACAACCAAGCTGATTCAGAATTTTCCAAGTGTGTAAAATTTGAGAATGGTCTGCAGCCAGAGATTAAGAAAGCCATTGGATACCAGGAGATTCGGGATTTTGCCAAGTTGGTGGACAAGTGTAGGATTTATGAGGAAGACAGTGCTGCTGCATACAAGATTGTGAGGGAGAAGAAGAATGCTCAGTTTCGGGGAAAACCATATGATGTTGGTGGAGGTAAAGGAAAGTGGAAGGCAAGTGCGGGTAAAGGTTCAAGTGGGGGAGGTGAATCTGCAGGTATTGTGTGTTTTGCTTGCAAGAAACCTGGCCATAGGAGTATTGAGTGCCCTGAGGTCCGTTGCTACAAGTGTGGTCAGAAGGGCCATAAGTCTACTAACTGTGAGAAGAAAGAGATAGTCTGCTACAACTGTAATGAAGTGGGACATGTCAGTGCTAAATGTCCTAAGCCCAAGAGGGAGAGAGCTAAAGGGAAGGTGTTTGCTTTGGCGGGGTCCGAGGATGCTAACGAAATTAGAGGTACTTGTTTTATTAACGGTACTCCTTTGATTGCTATAGTAGATACTGGTGCTACTCATTCTTTCATTCTTTGCATTGTGTCTTTGAGAAATTGGGTCTTGTTTGTCTACTATGAGAAGGGACATGGTTATTGATACTCTGACCAAAGGTTCAGTAACTACTTCCCTAATGTGTGCTAGGTGCCCTCTGTCGTTTTTGGCCAGAGAGTTTCTTGTTGATCTTATTTGCTTGCCTTTAGGAGGTTTGGACATCATTCTTGGTATGGACTGGTTAGTTGATAACCAAGTGCATATTAATTGTGCTAGTAGATCCGTGAGCTTTCCTTCGACTAAGGGGGGAGAATCTGCATTGTTGCATTCCGGTCAATTGCATAGAGCTATGAAGGAGGAAGTTAAGCTGTTTACATTGATGGCATCGTTGTCCGTTGAGAGCCTAGCCAAGATTGAAGAATTGCCAATAGTTCGTGAATTTCCGAAGTGTTCCCGATGAAATTCTGATGTGCCACCGAAAGAGAAGTAGAGTTTGGTATTGATCTAGTGCCTGGCACTAGACCCGTGTCTATGACTCCCTATAGGATGTCTGCATCCGAATTATCTGAGTTGAAGAGTCAGCTAGGGGACTTACTTGAAAAGAAGTTCATAAGGCCTAGTGTGTCACCTTGGGGAGCGCCAGTACTTTTGGTGAAGAAGAAAGATGGAAGTATGCGGCTTTGTATTGATTATAGACAGCTGAACAAAGTGACAATCAAGAACAAGTATCCACTTCCGAGAATTGACGATCTGATGGACCAGCTAGTAGGTGCGAAAGTGTTTAGCAAAATTGATTTGAGGTCAGGTTATCATCAGATTAAAGTGAAAGATGAGGATATTCAGAAGACATCATTCAGGACGAGATATGGGCATTATGAGTATTCTGTATTTCCGTTTGGTGTCACTAATGCACCAGGGGTGTTTATGGAGTACATGAACCGTATTTTCCACAACTACTTGGATCGGTTTGTGGTGGTTTTTATAGATGATATTTTGGTGTACTCTAAGTCCGAGGAGGAACATGCAGAGCACTTGAGGTTGGTGCTTGAGGTATTGAAAGAGAAGAAGTTGTATGCTAAATTGTCAAAGTGTGACTTTTGGTTGAAGGAGGTGAGCTTTCTAGGTCATATTATTTCTGGTGACGGGATTGCAGTAGATCCATCCAAAGTTGATGCAGTGATGCAGTGGGAGGCTCCTAAGTCAGTTACGGAGATTAGAAGTTTTCTTGGATTAGCTGGATATTATAGAAGGTTTATTGAGGGGTTTTCAAAGTTGGCACTCCCGCTAACTCAATTAACATGTAAAGGAAAGGCGTTTGTGTGGGATTCCCGTTGTGAAGAAAGTTTCCAAGAATTAAAGAGGAGGTTGACAACATCACTTGTTTTGACATTGCCCAAATCTGGAGAGCCTTTTGTGGTATATTGCGATGCGTCTAAGATGGGGCTAGAAGGTGTCTTGATGCAAAATGGTAAAGTAGTGGCTTATGCCTCAAGACAGTTGAGGGTTCATGAAAAGAATTACCCCACTCACGATTTGGAGCTTGCGGCAATTGTTTTTGCTTTGAAGATTTGGAGACATTATTTGTATGGTTCTAAGTTTGAGGTGTTCAGTGATCACAAAGGGTTGCAGTATCTGTTTGACCAGAAAGAATTGAATATGAGGCAAAGGAGATGGTTGGAATTGTTGAAAGACTATGACTTTAGCTTGAACTATCATCCGGGGAAAGCTAATGTGGTAGCTGATGCTTTGAGTAGGAAATCCTTACATGTATCTGCAATGATGGTGAAAGAACTTGAATTAATTGAGCAGTTTGAGATTTGAGTTTGTTCATGAGGTGACACCTAAGAGTGTCAGTTGGGTGTGTTGAAGATCCACAATGAATTTTTGAATGTTATTCGGGAAGCTCAAAAGAGGACATTAAACTAGTTGAAGTTGCGGTTGGGATTGACCACTCGTGAGTGAAGATTATGAGATAGATCACGCGCAGGATGTGTTAAGGTGCAGTGGGAGGATTTGTATTCCTAATGATGATGAGATCAAGAAGGCAATTCTAGAAGAGAGGTCATTGGAGTAAGTTGAGTATCCACGGGAGCCACTAAAATGTATCAAGATTTGAAGAAGCTGTTTTTTGGTGGCACAGTATGAAGCGAGATGTGGCTCGCTTTGTGTATGCTTGCTTGACGTGTCAGAAATCGAAGGTAGAACATCAGAAGCCAGCAGGATTGATGCAACCATTGGATGTTCCTGAATGGAAGTGGGATAGTATCTCCATGGATTTTGTGACTGGTTTGCCGACTACAGCGAGGGGATTTGATACTATATGGGTGGTTGTTGATAGATTGACTAAATTTGCGCACTTTTTACCGATTTAATATTACTTATCCAGTTCCGAAGTTGGCAGATATCTATGTTAAGACGATTGTGAAGCTGCATGGTGTGCCTCTGAGTATTGTGTCTGATAGGGATCCTAGGTTCACTTCTGAGTTTTGGAGGAGTTTGCAAGAGGCTTTGGGTTCCAAATTGAGATTGAGTTCAGCATATCATCCCCAGACAGATGGGCAGACGGAGAGGACCATTCAGTCACTTGAGGATTTGTTGAGAGCGTGTGTTCTTGAGCAGGGAGGTTCATGGGATTCTCATTTGCCACTGATTGAATTCACTTACAATAACAGTTTTCATTCGAGTATCGGGATGGCGCCTTTTGAGACATTATACGGGAGGAGGTGTAGGACTCCGTTATGTTGGTATGAAACTGGAGAAAGTGTGGTGCTAGGTCCTGAGCTTGTACGTGAGACCACAGAGAAAGTGAAGATGATTAGGGAGAAGATGAAGGCCTCACAGAGTAGACAGAAAAGTTACCATGATAAGAGAAGGAAGGATCTAGAGTTTCAAGATGGTGATCATGTATTTTTGAGAGTCACTCCAACGACAGGTGTAGGTCGTGCATTGAAGTCTAAGAAGTTAACCCCACGTTTCATCGGACCATATCAGATTTCAGAGAGAGTTGGGAAAGTTGCTTATCGGGTGGCCTTGCCACCTAATCTTTCTAATCTACATGATGTATTCCATGTGTCCCAGTTGCGGAAGTATGTTCCTGACCCTTCGCATGTAGTTCAGATGGATGATGTGGAGGTGAGAGAGAACCTTACGGTGGAGACTATGGCAGTTAGGATTGAGGACCGGGAGGTGAAGGTCTTAAGAGGCAAAGAGATCAATTTGGTGAAGGTAGTTTGGTTAGGAGCTGTGGGCGAGAGCATGACTTGGGAGTTGGAAAGCAAGATGAAGGAGGCTTACCCAGAGTTGTTCGATTCAGGTAATTTCGAGGACGAAATTCTTTAAGTGGGGGAGAGTTGTAACGCCCAAAATAATTTAATTATTTAATTAATTAAGTTATTTAAGGCTAGCAACATTTAATTTAAGTCAATTAAATTAGTTGAGTTATTTAATCAAAAAGAAGTCTAATTTATTTGAGGGGAATAATTGAGTTAGAGTTTATTTATTTTATTTTCAGGGGGTATGTAAATAAGTAACAAAGGTGGTGCTAATAAAGGGCCCAAGTCACTTAATGACCCAAGCCCAATTGCCTAAAAACCCCAAAAACCCTAAGCAAGGCCTCATTACCCTCATTTGAAAGGAAACCAACGAAAGAAAGAAAGGAGAAGGGAGGGGGGAAGCCGACGCACAAGAGGGGAAAGAAAGGAAGGAACTTTTCTTGAGTTTTGGTGTTGGTAAGTGAATTCTTGGTCCAAATCTTCCTCATTTCTTTTCCCCATTCCATTTCTTTAAGTTCTATGGTCTTATTTGTGCCATTTTTGAATTTCATTTCCACCCAAGAGAGTGGGTATTTCGGCCTTGGCTGGAAATAGAGGGAGGATTGCTTCATTTGGTGATTTTTGGTGCTTGCTTGAAGGTTCTAGCTCACCCAAGGTTAGGGGATTCTCCATTACATTTATAATAATTTGTAGGATATGTATTATGTGTGGAATAGCTCTAGGATTAGCTTGATTGAGTGAAATTGATGTTGTTTATATGTTGATTGTTATGTTTGATGCCTATCTTGGTGATACATTGTTGCTTGTTGTTGGAAGAATATGAGTTGTTAATTATGCATGTTGTATGTTTGATGAAATGTCTCCATGAGGAGGAGTATGAGAATATGGTAATTTAATGAAGTTGATTTAATGCCTATATGTGTGTGGTTTATGTGGGAATTAAGTTGTTGGGTAAAAAAATTAGGTTTGAAGTAGTTTGGTGAAAGTGTTTCAAGGGGGGGGGGGGGGGGCCAAATGCATAGGCAAATGGCGCCTAGGGGCTGATTGTTCTGGTTGGGTGTGTTCTGTGTAGGACAGGGGCGCCATTTGCTAGGCAAAGTGGCGCCCAGTTCACTGTTTGAGGGGTGGGCAGAGTGCAGGGCGCCAAATGCTAGGTGTAACATCCCTAATTTCGTTAATTTCAAATTAGGAAATTAACGAATTATTTATTACTCGAATAGGTAATAAATCAAGTCACGGATATGAGGTTGTTACGAAAGCAATTTATAATTGCTAGAGAAAATAATTTAAATGCATAACTGAGTGGAAATTAGTACTCTAAGGGTATTTTAGTATTTATACCACTCACCCAAAATGATCTCCGAGACACCAAAAATATCCAAATACTCTCTCATTCCACACTTGTGTGAATAAAAGAAATGGAAAGTAAGAGAGAGAGAGAGAGAGAGAGAATGAACGGATTAAAGAAGAAAGAAATAAAAAGAAGAGAAGAAAAGTCAAAGTAAAATAAAAAGGGAAGAAAAGAAAAGGAATAAGAGAAAAGATAAAAGGAAATAAAAGGAAAGAAAAAAAAAAGAAGAAAGCAACAGAGAGAGTGAGAACGTGAACAGAGAGAGAGAAAAGCGAGGAACCGAGAGAGAAGAAAGAAGGAAGGTGGCGATGGAGGGAGAAAGAATTTGGGCAAGATCTCTCTCAATTGAACTCGAGGTAAGGGGCTTTATAGCTCGTTTTCTTCCATTTTTCTTCCTCTATCTATTGATACCAATTTCACACCCTAATTTCTTCTCTAACTCAAATCACCATTGTTGAACCTTAGAGCTCAAAGTGGAGAAAAATCGAAATTGGAGCTTAATAGCGAGAAAGAGAAGCTCTATAAGCGATGTGGGAGTAATGGGTACTAGTTTTATGGTGGATTGGAGTTGATTGAGGTCATAGAAGAAGGAGAAATTTGTTGGGATTCGGTTTTGGGGCTATTTTTCGTGGCGTGGAGCGGATTCGGAGTGGGTTCGTGAAGTTTCGGAATCGTGAGCCGGAAAGATTTCGGTTTGTGTGATTTTCATCACACGAGGTGAGTTTTACTCACGTTAGGGAATTTTAAAATGTGTTTATGTGTTATTTTTAAATGATTTTGAAATTTGGAGTTTCAGTAAATTTTCGAGTCAAACGATATTTTACGAAAATTACGCGTAGTGGAAATTGAGAAAGAAACCATATGATTTTGAATGCTTGGTTTAAAGAGTTTTGAAATTAGGGTTTCGTTAATTTTTGAGTCAAAAATCGTTTGTCGGAAAGATTACGTTTTCGGTTAAATTGTCATTTTATATCTTTGATATGTTGATTGAATTGATCGGGATATATGTTGAATGGAATATATGTTTGGGTGGTTTTACTGTGTAATTATTGTATTTTGGAATGTCCGTATTATGAGGAAACTCTGCAGAAATTTTGTTGGCAATTTTATGCAAATTCAAAGTGATTTTGAAATAACGGTTAATGATTTGAATATTTCAAAAACCGTAAAACTTAGAGTATCGTGTGGGAACAATTGTTTTAAGAACAAAATTTGGTGTCCGGATTGGTTATGCGGAGTTCATAAGAATAACCGTATGATATGAATTTATATCATAGAGTAAATTATGTTTGAACGGATATATATATTATGTATAGTGCAGGTGACGACCCACAGGTTAGCATACTAGGAGGGGGAGGTCATGGGCCCTAAACCTAGGCCTTCAGCGATAGGGTTCACCGGGATTAGCAGATGTGCAGTCGGTGTTATGCTAAAGAGAATTAATGTACTGTGCCGGGATTAGCAGATGTGCAGTCGGTATGGTACAATTGTTTTGACGTTATGAATGCCTCATTTACAAGGGATTAGCAGGTGTGCAGTCGGTATTGTGCAATTAGTAATGTGCATGGTTTATTTATTAAATCAAGAAATTAATTAATGTTTTATAAATGGACCGAGTGATAGGTGAGGGGTCACGGTAAGACTCACTGAGATTGTTATCTCACCCTACAAATGTTGTTGTCTTTCAGAGAAACAGGGGAAGAAGATCCTTTATGGCACGAGTGGATGGTGTGCTCGAGAAGGAAATGGAAGACGTAGTTCTTCTATAGTAGATTATGGTTTTCCCTTGTATCTTTGTTTTCGATTTATATAACTTGAATTTATTCTAAGTTATGTATCGTTTCCGCTATTCTTGTAAAGATTGTAAATCTAAGCAGGAAATGTATCTCTGATGTATGCTAAATAGGTACACTTTAGTATTTCTATTAGATAGAAATATGAGGGTGTTACACTAGGCATTTAGGCGCTTTTTCTTGATTTTTTTGTGGGCGCCAAATGCTAGGCATTTAAGCGCTATTCTTTGAGTTGTCATAGGGGTGGCGCCATTTGCTGGGAAAAATGGCGCCAGGTCTACTGTGTGTGGCTGGCAGGGAGCGTGGCGTGTGCAGGGGCGCCAATTCCCTGGGGATTTGGCGCCTGGTGTGTGTCTGGGTAGGCTGGCACGGTGTGCAGGGGGAGGGCCCCAATTCCCTGGGAATTTGGCGCCTGGTGTGCGTGTGTGCGTGTTGCCCGCGTGCATGTGGTGTGGCGCGGCGCCAAGTGAGGCGCCACTTTGCGCCTAGGTGTGTGCTGCTGGAATGTGGCACGGTATGGGGCGCCAAAATGGCTGCCCCTTGGCGCCTTGGTGCCCAAAATGTGTCTAAGTGATGGTTTAGTCCCTAAGAATTAATTTAATCCTTGGTGTGACAAAATAGTCCCTAAGAATTAAATTAATCCTTGGCGCGACAAAATAATCCCTTAGTGTCTAATTAATCCCAATATGCCAATATAAGTTCCAAATGTACCCAATTAATTCATAAAGTGTCAAATAATCTTTAAGTACTAAATTAATCTTTGGTGTGTTAAAATGGTCCTTAGGTGGGATTTTGTCCATGGGTGAGATTTAATTTAATAAATAAGTTGTGTTGGTGAAGTGATAACAAAGTGGTGGGTTAATACTTGAGGTGATGAATTTATGAATGATGTGGGCTTCGGCCAAAAGCGGTTGGGGCTTCGGCCAAAGAGGTGAGTTGATAATTGATGTGATAAATTTATTGTGTGGTGATGCATTGTCATGGTGTCACATAAATCATATGCATATAAAAGCGGTGATGTGGCTTCGGCCAAAAGCGGTGATGTGGCTTCGGCCAAAAGCGGTGGGTGCCCGACGGGGTTATTGAGGTGATGATGGATCCACATGCATATACTCATATATTCGTAGAATTCTTGTCGATGCTTAATTAATTCATTATTTTTGCTTGTTGGTATTCTAATTGAATGGTAAATGCCTTGATTACTATGGATTGTTGTTGCTAGATGTTTTCCTAATATAATGCTTATCTTATTTATTATTATTTATGTAAAGAGACTCACCCTAGCATTTTTATGTTGCCTGCTCTCGTGGTGACAAACAGGTGATTCTGAGTGAAGGTGCCATGCCTTCTTGAGTCTTCGAGTCAGCTCTGATTAGTGACACCCGGGGATGGGGTTTAGTATCATTATTTTATGTTATGTATTAAACTGATTTAGACTATGTATTGAGTATGTTGAACTCAGTTTTATTTCCATTTGTCTTTGTGAATCTATTCTCGGATTATTGTAAACACTAAACAGGTTTTTGAGGGTTTCAACCCATGTGGCTATGTTATGTACTTCACACACTAGATGCGTTTGGATTTTTAATACTCTTCCATGATGTTTTTATTAAATGTAGCACTCCCGTTGAGATGCGTGAAATTTTTTTTGAAAACTCTGATTTTTATTTAAGTTAATTAGCCAATATAGAATGGGGTGTTACATGCTCCGGCGACGCGCGACGGTCAGCAACGACAACGGTTGGTATCATGCCAGCGATGGTCGATGATAACGGAGGTCGTGGTGGGGTCAACGGCGACGGTGGTGATTGGTTCTCTCCTCTCCTACCCTTTCTCTCCATTCTCTGGTTATTCACTTTTCTCAAAATAGAAAATTTTGTGTTCCACTCCCTCTATTTTGTTATGTGTTGTGTTTGGTGTTGGTTTTTGGTATTGTGATGATGGTTATGGTATTGATGGTTTCATGAATGAATAATGGGATTTACATGTCGCTGGTTTATTGGGATCTTTGAGAGGGGGTTCGTTGATGATTGTATTTTTCTAGTACTCTTTTCTGAAATCAGAAATGGGGTGGAGTGAGTAAACTCTTCATTCTGGTCTTGGTGACCTTTGGGTGGAAAATAGGAATGTAATACCTATTTTCTACATTGTATCATCTCTCCCTCTCTGCTATGTGTGTGAACTTGTATTCATAGTGGAATTGTTGTGGTGTAGGTGTGGGTGAAGAGCAGTGGATCATAGCTGTTGGGAGACCAACAACAGCAGCAGCAACAAGGACATTTTTCCAAAAAAGTTCAAAGCTAGGAGACATAGAGAAATGACAATGAAACTCATTCTCAAAATGCCACAATGGGCAGAGGCAGCAAACATGGGCATCAACGGCTCCCTGTTTGTTTTTTTTATTTGTTTTGATTTTATGTACTATTTTGTCCCTATGTGTAAAGTGAAGTTGACTTCTATTGCATTGTAAAAAAAAACTAATATTATGCTTAAAGAAAAACATTTTAAAAACTGATTTTGATTATGTTTAGTTACATTTTCCTTTTTTCTTGACAATAATAATTAATTGAACTAATAACAACAATTATAACAAGGTAATGAGCAATGAAAAAAACAAAGACGAGAAGCTTAACACGCGTGCGCGCGCAATGAGAATCATGTGTACACGATTAGACATAATAATTTGCACACAGAAATAAAAGCGAGCACACGATTTGAAATGATACGCGCACACGATGAGAAAACAAGATGGAAAATTGATGACGAGCGCAACTTGAACACATGCGTGTAGCCGACGCCTACACAATGCATATATTTCGAGGTCTTTTGAAAACAACATATTTATCAGTTAAAACTGGGCGTTTACAAAAAGACATTTTTATTTTTATTTTTGATAAACTAGTCGGACAAAATTAGGGTATGACATATAGTTGGTGGGATGGCTTTCAACCTTTTTGGAAGATATTTTCTTTATATTGAAGTCTCAAACTTCATCTTCTTCATGTTGGAGTTGCTAGTTCAGATGAGAGGAGAGTTAGAAATAACTCTCTTGCACTCCATTTTCGTCCAAGCTCCATTTTCACAATAAATAATATAAATTCTGCAGTGCTGTGAGGGACGCTATAACGACAAGCGATTCTGTGAGTGACGCTGTAGCGGCACAGGAGCTGTCATCATTTGGAGTGTTTTCCATCTCTTTGTGATTTCGGTTTTATGGCTTTAGGTAACACTTTTATGCTGTATTTCTTGTGTTGTTGCTCATCATGAGCTGATTCTCTTGTAGTTGGATTGCTTTGAGCTTTGTAATGAATCTTTAGTATTTTGTTATTAACGTTTACTGTTTTGCGTTTCAATCTTTGTATGTTAATTCTTCCAAACTTGTTTTAGAATTGATCAGCTAAAATGGGTATATTCATGGGTACAGACATGGTCCATGAATCGAACTCAAAGATTGATATGAATGAAAGGTTGTTTAAAGACATTTAACCAACGTTTGCTAAATCTAGACATAGAAAGGCAATAGTTGATAGGGAAAAAGCTGTGGGTTCTTTATTATACAGGGGTGAACTTATTTAGAACTTAGACATAGGCTTCTTGTAATGAAACCCTGGCGTCAGTGACTGAAAAACACAAAATCAATTGCGACAGCGCTTGACGCTATAGCGTGTGACGTTATAACGCTTTACTTCTGGGAATTTACTTAGCAAAGAGCAGTCCAACTTACCATTCTGAATTTCTACTTACCATCTATCTTATTTGCTTTTGTACTTTTTTTTTATGTTGATGACATTAATGATTCTACAACTTGTTATTGTTACTTGGTTTACTCACTAGCTAATTTACTAATTTAATTATAGAAGTAAACGCAACAATCCCTATGGAGACGATCTTACTTATCATTATATTACTTGTTGCGATTGTGTATACTTGCACATCACCTTTTCTTACAACAGACGCCGTTCCCCCTCTTACGACTATGATTACACGGTCTCCAGTTATCGTCCTGAGTCAGATCTCTTGCCATTAAGGTACTTTTCTTGCGAGTTCTCTGGCTCTCGAAAGTCGAGGAGTCGGTCCTGGGACTCATACGATGAATTTAATGACTACCAGAATGGGTAGATCAGAGACGTCTCCCAGCGACCAAGAAGGCATCATTCCGAGCGGCCAGGGGGCGTTCATCCCAAATGCCACCTTTGTACGGCCAACCGTTGGGCGGCGGATTCTACGGAATGCCGACCAACGAGGCGTGCCTCACAATGCAGCCTTTTGGGCCGAGTTACATCCCGACCGGCCATGGACCCTTCACAAGAGAAATACGGCGTTACCGCATTCCAAGAGACCTGAGGAAGCCGCTCAATCTGAATAAATTTGATGGCCGTGGGGATCCGGACAAACACATCAGGTACTACAACAACTACTGTAGCTACAGAGAGCTGGGTCCGACAATGAAGTGCCGACTCTTCCCTCAGTCGCTCGACGGCCGGGCGTTAGAATGGTGGGAGTCTTTACGACCCAACACTATCTCCTCTTGGGAAGGTTTGATCGGGATATTCTTGGCTAATTACACGGTCAATCGTTGCCAGTACCGGTACGAAGAACACTTGGACACGATTGTTCAAGGCGGCAATGAATCACTGAGGCCATATATAGACCGGTTCAACGCTGAGGCCGAGACAATTCGCGACCTTTCAGATAGAGATAAGCTGAAGTACCTCAAGCGTGGCATTAGACCGGACCACAGGTTTGCAGAGGAGTTCACTCTAAACCATTACATGGGCCTCAACATGTTTCTTCGGAGGGCCAATGATCATATGGCTTACGAAGAAACATTGGCCGCTAGAAAGGGCGGCCGCGCGCGACCTAAAGAAGAACAAAACATGCCGGCCAAAGGGCAAGAAGGACAGCGTGATGGCAGGCCGGATTTCCGACCTAAGAAGTATGAACAACGTACAAGGTTGAACACCCCCATAGCACAAATATACATGGACTGCCAAAACAACGAGTTTGTTGGGGTGAAACGACCTGACCCCCTTGTTCTCAAGAAGGGGGGTCGGTCGACCAAGAAGTATTGTCGGTACCACAAAAGTAAGGGACATGACACCAACGACTGCATGGCCCTGAAGGACGATATTGAAGACCTTATACAGAAGGGCAAACTAAAGCATTATGTTATAGCCGAAGGCGCCGACCGACCTGAAGAGAGAACTGGGGGGCAGCCCGCCCAAGTTAAAGGAAAGGCCATGATTACGAAAGTCGTTGAAGCGGCCAGAGATAAAGATACCTCCGAAGAGGATATCAGGCAGTCTAAAGGCCGCAGGGTCGCCATGGTCATCCACGGAGGAAACCCTTTAGACCGCAGAGAGTCCAAGAAGGCCATGAAGAGGAAGTGGAATGAAATCCTCATGGTTGGAACAACGTCGGCCGCACGTCCGGCCTCGAATAGGCCGCCCATCTCTTTTGGAGACGAAGATCTGCTTGACGAATGGATCAACAGTTACGTTCCCTTAGTGATATCCATAGTGATGGGAAACACCGAGGTCAAAAGGATTCTGGTCGACCAAGGAAGCTCGGCCGACATCATGTTTGAAGAACTGATTGACAAGTTGAACGTGGACCGTAGCAAAATTATTCCCCAGACCGACCCGACTCCGCTGACCGGTTTCAATGGAGCGACCACCTACCCGCTGGGAACATTGGAACTTTTGGTCACCTTTGGGTACAACGCAAACGGGAGCACTTCATATAGAACGGTCAAGACGGCGTTCCTGGTCCTCCCGATCAAATCGTGCTACCAGTGCATCATAGGCCGACCGACGCTCGGAAAGTTAGAGGCTGTTGCCTCTACGGTCCATTTGAAGATGAAGTTCTACGACAAGAATGACCAGGTCGTAACCCTAATGGCCGACATGGAGGCGGCCAAGAGAAACCACTATTTGTACCAAGACATCTGTGACGAGCAAGCAATCAGTTTCGACCCTCGGAGTCTTGGCGAAGGACAACAAGTCAATGTTGCCGACCTAGTTGCCTGGTACGATCCCAATAGCGACCCAAAGGATGGTGATGATGATTTAGCCCGCGAGCTAAAAAATAGGTTGAAAAGGCCGGAGCCTCACGGGGAATTAATTGACGTTCAGTTAGGGGACGACCCAGCGAAAACAGTTAAGTTGGGAAGCGACCTGCCTGAGGGATTATGCAGATTTGTTTGCGTGGCAAGCATCTGACATGCTTGGAATTCCCATAGAAATTGCGTGTCATCAACTCTCGGTCGATGAGGCGGCCAGACCGGTCGCTCAGAGAAGACGGACCCAAAACGAAGAAAAGTCTCAAGCAGCAGCCCAGGCCGTTGACGACCTAATCAAGGCCAACTTTATCGAGGAGATCAAATACACGACCTGGCTCTCCAATGTCGTCTTGGTGAAAAAGAAGAACAGGAAATGGCGCATGTGTGTAGACTACACCTGAATAGGGCATGCCCGAAGGATGCCTTCCCTGTGCCCAACATTGACAAGTTGGTCGATGGTGCATCGGGCTACAAACTCTTGTCTTTCTTGGACGCTTATTTTGGCTACAATCAGATCACCATGTATCCTCTAGATCGCCACAAGACCACTTTTATGACCAATCATGGCAACTTCCAATACAAGGTCATGCCCTTCGGCCTGAAGAACGCAGGGGCGACCTACCAACGAATGATGAACAAGATCTTCAGGAAGCAGATCGGTCGCATAGCTGAAGTGTATTTGGATGATATGATCATCAAGAGCAAGATCGACCAATATCACCTAGACGACCTGAGAGAGGTCTTTGAGGAAGCTAGAAGAAATTCCTTGAGGCTAAATCCAGAGAAGTGCACCTTTGGAGTAAGGGTCGGAAAATTTCTGGGCTTCCACTTAACAGAAAGGGGGATTGAGGCCAATCCTGATAAGTGCAGGGCAGTCGCCGATATGAGGCCGCCCACCACCAAGAAGGAGATCCAACGGTTGAACGGCATGGTTGCTGCCCTGTCAAGGTTCATACCCAAATCGACCTACAAGTCACTCCCCTTGTTCAAGCTGTTAAAGAAAGAGGTGGAATTCGAGTGGACCGAGCAATGCCAGCGAGCATTGAACGACCTGAAAGAAGCTCTGTCGAATCCGCCGATCATGACCAAACCACTGTCGGGCGAAACCTTATATTTATACTTGGCAATTACAAAAGAAGTCTTGAGTGCTGTCCTGGTTAGGGAGAACGACTCAAAACAGAACCCGGTCTATTTCATAAGCAAGGTGCTGCAAGGGCCAGAATTAAGATATCAGAAGATTGAGAAGCTAGCCCTCGCGTTACTAGTGGCCGCCCGCAGGTTGAGGCCATATTTTGTGGCCCATCAAGTCGTCGTAAGGACCGACCAGCCCATCAGGCAAATCCTCCATCGATCGGATCTGGCGAGCCTCATGATCAAATGGGCGGTAGAACTCAGTGAGTTTGGGATAAGGTTTGAGTCCAGGTCGTCCGCAAAGGCCCAGGTTTGAGTCCAGGTCGCCTTCCACACGTCCAACAATCAGGCGGAGTACGAGGCATGCATTGCCGGTCTGATGCTCGCCAAGGAGTTCAACGTCGAACGTGTTGAACTCCATTCAAATTCTTTGCTGGTCGTATCCCAGATTCAGGCGTTGTATGATGCAAAGGATGAAGTCCTAAGCTACTTGGCAAGGTGATAACTCTATTTTATATAGAGTATTTCATATGTTTAAACTTAGTAATTGCTCTCTTTCAAGTAATAATAAAGAGTTTATATAGTATTTAGTGTGATATATGATAACTTGAGTGATTTGAATGGTTATAGTTATTTATAGGCCATTTTGGATATATTGTGGTATGTTTGATGTTTTTGTTGGTCGATCTCAATGCTATCTCAGTATCAAATGCTCCTCGTGACCGATCTGCATCAAATCTGCACTACTTGGTGAATAAGCGACTGTTTCATATGCATCCACTTGCAATTGATGACCTCTCTGCTGGTTCTCGATGCCATCCCACCTTGTATAGTTGGCGCCTACCATTCACACATAGCTATAGGCATAGCTTTGAAGAGTCACCAACATAGGGACACATGTTCTATCACCATGGAACCGCCCTATGTAATTAGTCAAAGATTTCAACTTGGGATTAACCTCTGAAAAGCAACTACAGCTATGATCCACTCAAGATTACTTCAACATGAAGGAAGGAAGCACCTCACTTGAAGGCTATAAAAGGACCTCACATCTTCATTTGGAAAAATATCACAATCTATAAGTTAGATCAAAATTTCAATATACATAGTTAGTTTCTATATTTTTAGAGGAAGAGGAAGGAATTGACAAATCCTCCTTAACTCGTTTTCATAGTGTTTGTATAGTGCTAAGGAGTAATGCTAGTCTATTGCTAGAAGATTTCATACAAAGGTTTTCAACATTTGTAACTTTTCTCTTGTTGATTCTCTTTTGTGATTTCTATTATATAAACATGGTCTATTCAGTTTATATATATCTTGCAATGTCTATAGTTAGCTAAACCTCTCTTAGTTGGAATGTTCTAATCATTTAATGAGCTTTTAAGTAAGTATGATGCATGTATGTATGTTTGTACTGTAGTTCTTGCTTGATAATCTTTTCAAATACTTATTTTGAACTTGATCACTTAGAATAAGTAAGATTTGTAAATGACCAGAAATGGCTTACAATTAAGAACTCAAGAACTAATATGGGTGAGTGTTTTACATAAAGAAAACTTTGTGAAAACCATGCTAAGTCCTAGAGATAGGATAGTATAGTCCATAGGATAATTGTGGGTACTTAAAATACAAGAGTGAATTTATTTAAGCAAATTGGATAATTGTTAGGAGGCAAGATAGGCATTGACACCCCTTTCTTTACTGCATAGAACAAGGATCATAAGAGCTGGTAATGATACTCTGAAGAAAGTGACCGAAAGGCACATAGCTAATGCAACAGCATTCAGTGCAGCTGCATGGTTTTCACAACTAGCTTTTCTCTTTTACTCTGCATCAAACACTTATAAGTAAATTACTTGATGAAGACATCCCAACTAGCTTTTCTCTTTTACACTATCAACATTTTTACTTTGCTTTCTATCTAACTTAGTTGTGATCATCACAAAAATCCAAAATTATTTTGTTACTTAGTTACTTCACACTTTATTACTTTATATTGATTTTAAAAGTGAGTTTTTCAATCTCGTTGGGTTCGATCTTTTTACTACTTGTTTTTGGACAATGTATACTTGCACACAAGTGTATGTGTTTTCCATGCACCAAGTTTTTGGCGCCGTTGCCGGGAATTGAAGTAAATTCTTTTTAAAATTCTGATATATAGTAATTTAGTGTTGTATATAAATTCTGGTATTTGAAGTTTCTGTCAAAAACAGTACATGTTACTTAGTATATGTACAGAACCAGAAACAGAACACCAGAATATAGTTTAGATCCGAGAAATAGAAAGAAGATTCGGGGAGATTGCTAAGACTCGAAGCAAAATCAACAAGCTTGCAACATGTCTTTCGGTGAAGAACAAAGCTCAAGGCCACACTCGGTGAGAGGAGGCCCCGGTTCCTGACATGCTCATTGAAGAAGAAGTTCATAGAGAAAATCTCATCCACATGGATCACATAGGTATGATTAATGATAGAGATAGACCTATGAGGGATTATGCTCAGTTTGATCATCAAAACATGCAAACTAGCATAAATAGACCTCATATTGATGCCATGCATTTTGAATTTAACCCTATGATGTTTCAAATGCTTCAAACTATTGGTCAATTTGGAGGATCTCCTCATGAAGATCCTCATTTGCATTTAAGGCAATTTCTAGAAGTATGTAGTAATTTTATTATACCTGGTGTAAGTGAAAATGCATTTAGATTAAAGTTATTCCCATATTCTTTGAAAGATAGAGCCAAGGCTTGGCTAAATTCTTTAGAGCCTAACTCTATCCATTCATGGAATGAAATGCCTGAAAAAATTTTAGGAAAATATTTCCCACCTATCAAAAATGTCAGGTTAAGAAATGATATTACATCTTTTAGACAAAAAGAGTTTGAGTCTTTATTTGAAGCATGGGAAAGATGGAAGGAACTTTTAAGAAAATGTCCTCATCATGGTTTACCTGTTATTATTCAAATGGAAACATTTTATAATGGTTTAGAACCTCAAACCAGAATAATGCTTGATGCATCATCTGGTGGAGTGTTATTAAATCTGTCATACAATGAAGCCTCTGAATTAATTGATAGAATAGCAGCTAATAGCTCTAGTTGGCCTACTGAGAGGGTAAGTGCCCAAAAGAAACCATCAGGGGTACATGAAGTTAATGATATATCTGCCATATCTGCTCAAGTAGCCACTCTAGCTAATTTGATGAAAAACTTCACTTCTGGCAATGCTACTGCATCTAATGCAGCTGCATCACCAGACAAAGATTATTCTGGTGAAGATAGAACAAGTACCTCCAGGCATACCTAGTTGTGTGTACTGTGGAGGAGGTCACTTTTATGAGGAGTGTTCTAGCAACCCTATCTCTGTAAATTGTGTAGGTTATAATAGGAATAACAACCCTTATTCCAACACTTATAATCCTGGTTGGAATGACCACCCAAATTTTAGATGGAGCAACAATAGTGCACCAACACCTAGAACTGCACCAACTACACCAACCAACCCACCAGGATTCCCAGCTCAAAATAACCAAAGAAACTTTCAACCTACCACTGAGAATTCTCTAGAATCCATGCTTAAAGCATTCATAGGTGAATCTAGAAATGCTAGACAAACCCAAGATGCTTCCATTAAGAACTTAGAGAATCAAGTTGGTCAATTAGCCACAGCTATGTATCAAAGGCCACAAGGTGCCTTACCTTCAAATACAGAAGCCACTCTTTCTCAAAATAAAGGAAAGGAACAGGTTAAGGCTATTTCATTAAGAAGTGGTAAGGATCTGGTAGAGTTAACTGAAAAGGAAAGTGTAGAAAAGGGAGAAAAAGCCAAAAATCAAAAAGAAACCAATGCAGAAGCATCTAGTGCTCCTGCATCACAAGAAGTTCAAAGTCCACTACCTAAGTTAGTACTTGAATACCCTCCTCCTCCTTATCCTCAAAGACTGAAAAAAGCACATGAGGAGAAACAGTTTGGTAAATTCATAGAGGTACTGAAACAATTACACATCAATGTTCCCTTAGTAGAAGCACTCCAACAAATGCCAAACTATGCAAAATTTATGAAGGATGTGCTTACTAAGAGAAGAAGATTAGGAGAGTTTGAAACAGTTGCCATGACAGAAGATTGTAGTTTGCTTATGCAAAATAAGATTCCTAGGAAATTGAAGGATCCAGGTAGTTTTACAATTCCATTTTCTATAGGAAAATCCTATACTGGTAAAGCTTTATGTGATTTAGGTGCAAGCATCAACTTGATGCCTAAATCTATTTTTGACCAGTTAGAAATTGAAATGCAAAACCAACCACTGTTACACTTTAATTAGTAGATAGATCAATAGCCTATCCTGAAGGTATCATAGAAGACATCCTAGTCAAGGTAGATAAATTTGTATTCCCTGTAGTCCTTGACTTTGATGCAGATAAGGAAGTGCCTATTATCCTAGGTAGACCATTCTTAGCAACTGGCAACACCATAATTGATGTGCAAAAAGGTGAACTCACTATGAGAGTGAATGATCAAGAGATAAAATTCAATGTGATGAATGCTATGAAGTATCCTACTGAAAAAACAGAAGAGTGTTCATCCTTAGTTTCTCTAGATCAATTGGTAGAAAAACAGTTTTACAAGCAGTATGATCACTTAGCCAATGCAGATGCATTAGATGCAGCAGCATTGCTATATGATGAAATACTAGAAAAGGAAAATCTGCCAATAGAAAACTCTTGTAAGGAGGTATGGGCTAGATGTAACATCCTGCATCGCTTCTAGAATCGCTGATGGCGCCTCACGAACCAACACGAGTCTTTCGGCATGTTTTGTCCTCACTTGCATGCTTTCCAGGAAACTTTCAGAAGGTCACCCATCCCACTACTACTCCAAGCCAAGCACGCTTAACTATGGAGTTCTTATGGGATGAGCTCCCGAAAAGAAGATGCACCTTGTTGGTATAGGTAGTTCAAATCAATTCTTTTTTAAGCCTTCCTTCAACTGTACAGTCCCATACCTGCACAGCCTTAGGATCCCTCTCATTCCGGTGCGTATTCGGTTCATTCACGCGCCCCTTCGCTTTGAAGCCGCCAGAGCCGCTCTTTGCCATGCCACCTTTTTGGGCACCGGCGATCACTCCCGCCCTCCTCGGCCCGGATGTCACATGCCCACCGACTTCCGCTTGGTTCGATCCTCGAACCACACCGCACTAGGAGAGGTCTGCGCTCACGATACCATTTGTAACATCCTGCATCGCTTCTAGAAGCGCTGTCGCCCCACGAACCAACACGAGTCTTTTCAGCATGTTTTGTCCTCACTTGCATGCTTTCCAGGAAAACTTCGAGAAGGTCACCCATCCCACTACTACTCCAAGCCAAGCACGCTTAACTATGGAGTTCTTATGGGATGAGCTCCGAAAAAGAAGATGCACCTTGTTGGTATAGGTAGTTCAAATCAATTCTTTTTAAGCCTTCCTTCATTTATGCTGATCCCATATACCGCACACTGACCTTAGGATCCTCTCATTCAGGTGCGTATTCGGTTCATTCACGCGCCCCTTCGCTTTGAAGCTGCCAGGAGCCGCTCTTTGCCATGCCACCTTTTTGGGCACCGGCGATCACTCCCCGCCCTCCTCAGCCCCGGATGTCACACTAGAACTTATGAACCACTCAATCTTGAGGATCCAATTCTCAAGAAGAATTTACCCTCAATAGAACAACCTCCTAAGTTGGAATTGAAGATATTGCCTAAACACCTTAAGTATGCCTTCTTAGGAGCAAATGAAACTTTACCTGTTATCATTGCTTCTGATTTAACATCAAAACAGGAGAGTAAACTCATTAGTACTCTACAGAAGCATACTCAAGCAATAGGTTGGCAAATGTCTGATATCAATGGAATTAGTCCTTCTATGTGCATGCATAGAATCATCTTGGAAGAAAATTCTAAGAATAGCATAGAGAGTCAAAGAAGACTAAACCCTATTATGAAAGAGGTTGTGAAAAAAGAGATCATTAAGTTGCTAGATGCTAGCAAAATGTACTATGGTGCACAGGTGGTGAGAGACAAAATCACCACCCATTTGCAAAATCTCTAAGTAAAAAGAGATAGTCAGGCTGACAAGAATCTTAAAACAAGCGCTTAATGGGAGGCAACCCATTGTTTTTAATTATTTTGTGCAATTTTATGTTTTTAGTTGTTTTGCAGAAATGCAGGAAACTAATGCAGCTGTATCAAATGCACCTGCATTGAAGGAAAATGTGCCCTGCATCAAAAATTTCAGAAACTGGAAGAAATTAATTAAGTGTGATTCTTAAGGCTTCAGGAAGATCAAATGGAAGTTAAGCAAGGTTAATGAAGCATTGGTAACCAATGATGACACATGGCAAGATGCATGCGCAGCACGCATTGCTAACGGCTACCTAATAACTCCACTAACTTCCCTCTTCCTGAAACATAAAGCCTTAAACTTATTACCGTTACCCCTTCATTCGCACAATCTCACAAATTTCTCTCATCTGAAACACAAACTACCCTTCACATTCTCATCTCTAAAATTTCCTCAATCACAAAACAATCAAAAAACCTAGAAATTCAAAGCAATCAAAATGGTGAAGAAGCAATCAGCACAGAAATCATCAGGCAAGCAGGCCAAAACTCCCCAGAAAGAGAAGAAAGTCATGCATGCAGGATCATCATCAACAAAGAAAGGCAAAGCCAAGGAATCAACAGCAAGAACCAATGACAATGTTCAATTCTGGAACATGCATCTACTACCCGAGAGAGGGTATGATTTGAAGAAGGCTAGCCCATCATTCATGTCAACAGTGGCCAATCTCAATTGGGATCACTTCGTTCTACCAAGAGGAGGCTACATTGAAGATTTGGTGAGAGAATTCTATGCTGGAATCACACCACAAGAAGGAACAGAGCATTCCTACACTTCCATGGTGAGAGGTAAACTTGTACACTTTCATGCAAAGAAATTGAATGAACATTATATGCTGAAATATAATGGAGTTGAATTTGAGAACAAAGTGGCCAAGGCCTTTAAGAAAGAAATGGAAGAACTGAGAAGTAGGATTGCAATATCAGGGTCTGTTTGGGAAAAATTTACACGTAATGAAATCAAACTTAGAAGTAATTATTTGATTGATGCATTAGGAAATTGGCATTTGTTCATAGCCACATCAGTTCTGCCTACATCACACACATATTCAATGACTAAAGAGAGATTGATCTTGCTAGATACAATTCTCTCCGAGGGAAATATTGATATAGGTAGATTAGTTGCTAGAGAGATTCTTGCATGCTCAACAAAATCAAAGGGATTTATGTTTTTCCCTTGTCTTATCACTGAATTATGCATGAAAGAAGGTGTTCCAATTACCGCTAATGAACAAAGAAAATTCCCACCTGGTAATCTTAATGCTGAAATGAAAGAAAGATTGAGAAATGTGAAAGGAACTGCACCTGCAATGCAAGAGCATTACATGCAGAAGTAAGTTGCAGTCTGGAAGTTTTTGAATGACCAGCATGACTGGCTTCAGCTAGTTTTTGACAAGATATTTGATCTTGTGGGCCAAGTGAATGCCCCTGAAATTCCAAGTTGGGTACTGAAAGCTGAAGGAGAAGAAGAGGAAGAGAAAGAGGCTGAAGAAGAAGGGAAAGGTAAAGAGAAGGTAGAACAAGAAGAAGGTAGCTAGGAAACAATCAAAAGGTAAGAAGAAGGTTGTGGTAGAACCTGTGGTTGAAGATTTATATGATTCTGACTCTGAGGATGTGGAGTTAGAGAAACAAATGGATGAGGAAATAGAGGAAGTTGAACAAGAAGAAGAGAGTGATGAGGAAGTTGATGTAGAAGAGGAAGAACATGCTAGGGGTGTAATCCTAGAAGAAATTGCTAGGCAGAAATATGCCAAACAAACACCACAAGCCCAACAAGAAACCCCTATCACATCACCAGTTACCAAAACACCCATCATCTCACCAAACTAAGAATCATCTTCCATTCCAAAATCACCATTACCCTCCCTCAATGATCCACCAGTCCTATCACCACCATAAACAACCCCCTCCACCACCTCTCCAAGAAATGAACCAGAGAAAACAACTCACTTTGAAGAAACCATCTCTCGAACCACCACCTGTTATGCCGAAACACAAAGCAGAACAAACAATACCTTCTGACCCAAGCAACATTACTTCTCATGTTATTTCTGCTCTTGAGAAAGAGATTTTTGGGGAAAGAGAAGAAGAAGGACTTGACAAGCAAGACAAAGGAGAAGAATCATCTCGCACAGAGCTCTGTAGCTCAAATCTGTTGAGATGCGAGTGATCTTCTTTGCATCACTTCTTCTTTGCATCACAACAGAGCAACAACTATGCATGATGAAGCAACAATCAAACTTGTTTCGGAACAAATGGCACAAATGAAGAGAGATGCATTGCACAACACTCAGAAATTCTTCAAGACACTGCGCAGTGTGCAAGCAAAATTGACACCTAAGAGGAAGAAACTCGATGCGATCAAGATCGATGCACTGCATCGAGTTCAAGCAACAATTCCTGCAGATACACCAGAAGTAGGAGGTGCATCTGCACCTACAGAAGAAACACCAAGCAAGCCACCCAAGGAGAAGAAGCAGAAGGTCAAACACACTCCTCCATCTAGGCAAAGCACCAGAATCAGGAGTGGAGCAAAGAAATGAGTATCAATTTACAAGTTTTCACATAAACTGCTATAAGCTTGTTTTGTTTCTATCTGACTATTTCCCTGGTTGTATTAATCCCTCTCCCCTATTTTGAACAAAATATGGTTTGTATTTTCTGAACAAACTTGCAGTGAGGACACTGCAAACCCCTTAAGTTTGGGGGGGGGGGATTTTGCATGTTATGTTATGTTATGTTTTAATATGTTTTTATCTAATATGTTGTGTGTTTAATTAATATATTTTATATAGTAATATATATGTTTTAAAGTAGTTTTTAGTTTGTTTAAATATTAGATGTACTTAACAAAGTAGAATCTAAGTATTTTAGTAGAAAAGATCAGTTTTTCAAAAATATGGTGAAAGCCCTATGGATGGTGTAACGCCCCAATTTTATTTAAATTTATTTTTAGATGAATTGGTTACTTATTTTGGGAATTAAAAATCATAGATAGAAACTACATCGCGAGCTTTCCAACGCAGTGGTCATTTGTTAAAATCGGCGTCGTTTGCTATTTTAATTAATTCGCCGAAGCAGGTGTAGGGTGTTTCGCGCTTGACTCACGCCTAAGTCGCGCCCCAAGCGCAAGTGCTGTGCGTGAGCAGCGTGAGTTTCTGCCGTTTCGCGCCTAAGTCGCGCCTGGCTCGCGCTCCGCGCGAGTTCAGCAGATATAGTGCGTTTGCGCGCGCTAGGGCATTTTTTTTTCTTGCCGTTTTCACTCTTTTTATCATATCTTTGTCTCTGGAGCTCCGATTGTGACGCCGTTTGTTGCGTTCTTCTCGTATCGCAGAGGGCTTCAATAGGAGAGCAATTCCAGAGTTAGAATCCAGAAGTGGTGAGAACGAAAACTGATCTCCTACAATCTAAGAGAGAGAACTCGCGATCGTGAGAAGGAGAGAAGAAGTGTAGATCGCGAGGATTGTTCTTTGTGGTTTCGTTCGTACTCTCATTCATCTTCTACGGAGCTTACGTTTAAGAGGTAAGGGTGAGCGTTTCGGTTTAACATGATTGGGTATGTAGTGGGGGGTTTGGGGGTTTTATGTTGTTGATAAATTTAATGATATTGATGAATTTTGTGTCATTGATGAATTGTTGTTATTGATGAATTCGATGTGGTTGATGAATTTTCGTTGATAGTGATGAATTTGATGTTATTGATGAATTTGAGGTTGTTGATGAAATTTTGATGGTGTTCTTGATGATGTTCTTGGTGAAATTTTGATGATGTTCTTGAGGAAATTTTGATGATGTTTTGATGAAATTGGGTTGTGACGTTTTGGTGAAATTAAAATTGGCAATGTAATGACCTAGTTCATGATGAGTTGGTGAAATCGAATTCTCTTTGAATTTGATGTGGTTTTGAGTAAGTTAATGATTTGTGGTGATTACTTGATGAATTCAATGATTTCTTGGTGAATTTAGTTGAGTGGTTTGATGAACAAATGTGTTTTTATGTGGATGTAATGAGGAAAAGATTTTTAAGGAAATGAGTAAGAGATGAGAAAGATCGAGTTTTTGATGAGTTTCTGAACAATTCCTGCAACTGAGTCGTTTACGGTCTTCTTCGCGCCTCGATCAAGGCTCGGGTCACGCCTCAAGCGCAAGCGTGATGCGCTGGGGCTGGTGTTTCTGTCCTCTGGCGCCTCGGCTGCGCCTCATTCGCGCGCGGAGCGCGAGTCACCTGTTTTTCACTGTTTAGTGTTGTTTTGCTACGGTTTTTGTAAATTGAATATCTTTTGAACCGGGAACCCGATTGAGGTATTCTAAAATGCGTTGGAAAGCTTATTCAGAGGCCTAACTGAATATTCTATTTTTAAGGCAAAATAAATCGTTTATGAGGTTGTATTTACTAAGTAAATGGTGCTGTTTTATGAAAATTGTGATACTATGTTTATATAAGTGAATTACTATGAAACGTTATACTATTAGTACACTAATTGACTATGGCTAGGCGTGGTTTACCACTAAGGTCGAATTTCTTTATTCCGTGTATTTGCTCTGTTTGGCTACCACGTGAACCTCACCAACTTTCGGAAGATAAATTCTTCTGGAGTGGCCAATGCCTGTGGTGAGTTGTAACCTGGTCCAGAGTAATCCCATAGTCAATCAGTCTACTATTTTATGACACACTAAGCTAAAAGACAAATGAAGTATACATATGTATTGAATGATGATGAGGATATGTGTGTTTATGATGATGTACTATGAATAGCGATGTTTTTGCGATGAGTGTACTCTATGAGTAATTGCTTGATGATGATGTATTATGATTTGTGATGATTGATGATGTGTATACTCTATGAGTATAATTATAGTGATGATGTATAATGATTGTGATGATTTATGAAGGATACACTCTATGAGTGTTTTATAACGATGACGAGGAGCACTCTAGGTGAGTTTTGGTGAGTTGCACATGTGTTTCATAGAGTCTCATGGCATGTGCATTATTTTTGCGATGTATAGGCTTGGCCATTTTGCGATGTTTTGCGATGTATAGGCTTGGCCACTTTTGCGATGTTTAGGCTTGGCCATTTTGCGATGATATGGTACCATCATGCATATGCCCAGTGGGGTTGCATCTTCATGCATAATCATGACTATGTATTGTTGTTGTTTGTGATTGGAGTGGTGTTGCGTGATTACGATGTAGTGATGATGATAATATTGTGTGATTGCTCGCTCTCATTTCTCTATTATGAACTTGATTATGTTTTATTGAAATTCTCACCCCCTTCTCGCTTGGAATGTTGCTCTATTGTGTAGCTGCAGTAACCGCGAGTGAAGGATCTGCCGCCTTCCTTACTAGCTCTTGGGATGTTTGTGTCGGTCGCGCTCGACGATCTTTGTAACACCTAGGGGCGTGGGTGTAGTTTGTTAAAATGTTTAACTAGATGAATAATGATTTTATTGCTACATTGCGACGTGTTTGAGAGTTATTAGTGAGGTGTTGTTTATTCCATTTGTGATGTGACTTATGAAGATTTGATTTCCCTTAACGGATGTTTTGTTGCACAAATTTTGAAGAGTGCAATTGATGAGTTTGCTTTAATGAAGTTGTAGCATTTCTTTTCTATCGATTAAAATAAATCTTTTGAGAAAGAATTACTCGATAAATGACGTGTAATATAAGGGTAGAAAAAAGGGTGTTACAATAGTGGTATCGAGAGCGATTCGTCCGTCCGGCCAAGTTGTCGATGTCGAGTCTAGTTATCTCCCGAGTCTTGGTACTCGTTCTAACTATAATTTGTGTTGTAGTGATTATTTGAATTGGCGAGCACGGCATGACCGCTATTGTTAATGGTGTTGCTTATTGTCTTATTGCTACTATGTGTGTGTTTGCTCGAGTACTTCGTGTATGGTCGGAATGTGTTGCTTGGTGTGTTTTCAGTGTCTCTCGCCGATTTTCGACGAAGACTTTGTGGTGGATTTTGTTGTTTGCCGTTGGGTGTTTTTGGTATTGTTGATGAATTAATGATGTTGCCTGGTGATTGAGCATATGAGATGATGAGTTGGATTTCGATTTGGGTGATTATGTAGGGTAGAGGTCGATTTTTAGTATATATGGTGAGAACATGTGATTGAACCATTTTTGAACTTAAACTAAAGATGTGAGGAAAAATATGTGTCATTCTAGTTAGGATCGTGACATATGTGATGATTAACGATATGTTTGGGTAATAGGACGTGACTGACAATAGTTTGAGGGGTGTTGGATGTGGGGTTTAACTTGTGTGTGTTGCCGTTCTTCTTTGAAAATAAAGCGTTGCTGTTAGCCTTTAATGATATACCTTGTTAGCCCTTTTTATAAGTTCTGTAAACCAGATTTTTAAGGTGGCTGTTTTTATAAATAAAATGGTTGAGGTTTTACCACTGTTTATGATTTAAAAAGGGATGCTACCCAAGCATGGAAATGAGATGTTTTTCCAAGATTTCAAATACATTGTTACCCGAATTTTTAACGTGTTGTCTCTTGGAACTTGAAGATGTGTTACTAAAAATGTAGGGTGATTTTACTTAAGATTGTGGGTGTATAGATGAGAAATGAAATTGGAGACGTTTTGAAAATGGATTGATGTTTTGAAAATCGGTATCCTATACATCCCACACGGTGTATAGGCGCCAAATTCTAAGTGTGGGTAAACTTCGAGCTCGGGGCATATTTTACCGTGCCATCTTTTTTTGCGTTCAGCGTGCCCAAACTCAATTTTAAACATTTTGCCTCGAGTGGTTTTGTTTTTGCACTTGTCATTTTTGAGATGTGTATAGGCGCGATTTATGTTGTGATCTTTGTTTGATGCCGTGTGCTATTTGTTTGTGTTGTGATCTTTGTTTAATCTTTGTGATGTTGGTCTTTGGTACACCTTGTGTGTTAGTGTTGTTGTTGGGCAATTATTGATGTTCTCGACTGTTTGAATAAATATAAAATGATAGGGTAACGACGAGGGTCTAAGGACCAAAGCGACGAGTTAATGATGTTGATGATGATGGGCTGAGATTTTATTGTTGACGGGTGTTAGTGTTGTTGTGCGGTACCACTTAGATGGTTATTAAAATGATGCAATGAGTTCGAGAGTAAAAATCATGATGAAATCAAGGAATGCGGTGATAGTGATATTGAGAATAAAAATTAAGTTGCTGTTTGCTGTTTATCAAAGAGAGCGTTGCTAATGTGCAAAATAAAATGTTGTTGTTTTTATGAAGAAAGGGTGTTGCCGTTTTATAAAGAATGAAGCGCTGTTTTTATGTGTAATTGCGCTGTTTTTTAATTGGCTGTTTCTTTATTTTGTCTCCTTTAGAAGGGGCTACTCGTCTCTTTGTTTTATTAAGAATGATTCTGTTGCCGTTTTTATAAATAAAGAGTTGTTGTTTTGCATGCTGTTCTTGTTGTTATTTTTGCGAATAAAGGATGTTGTTTCCTTAAGTTTATAGGTCATTGTTTTTATGAACTCACAGTACCGCTTTGAAAATTTAAGAGGACTGTTTTTCCTATTTTTCTTTAGTAATCTTTATCTTTGTTACTTTGGAGTTTTGGCTTAATGCCTATTTATTTTTGGAGTTGTTGTGTTGCTTGCTGTGTGATTGATGTGGTGTGTGCTTCACTTTGGTGAAGTTATGATGTGTTGTTGGTGTTATAATCGTAGCTAAGTTCGATCATAGCGTGAGAACCAAAGAAAACGAGGAGAGGTGAAGGTTAGGTGTGTAAGGTGACGTAGGAGCCGAGGTGTAGTTACCTGACTATAAGCGGGTCAAAATATATGGAAGTCGACGTATAAGTGTGAGTCGAAGGAATGTGTACGTCGAAGTTACATGTTGTACTTGGTGTCGGGGTGAAGTGTCGTGCGCAGGTGGTGCGCCTAAGGGTAGTTGTTGAAGTGTGGTGAGTAAAAGCTTAAGTGTAGATGTATGTAGAAGCTAGGGTGGTTGAACCATAGAGTGCCTAAGTGCAGCGTATGGGTGACAAGAAGATTGAGTCTTGTTTCGTGAGTTGGAGTAAATTTTCGAGGACGAAAATATTCTTTAAGTGGGGGAGAGTTGTAACGCCCCAATTTTATTTAAATTTATTTTTAGATGAATTGGTTACTTATTTTGGGAATTAAAAATCATAGATAGAAACTACACTGCGAGAGCTTTCCAACGAGTGGTCATTTGTTAAAATCCGACGTCGTTTGCTATTTTAATTAATTCGCCGAAGCAGGTGTAGGGTGTTTCGCGCTTGACTCACGCCTAAGTCGCGCCCCAAGCGCAAGTGCTGTGCGTGAGCAGCGTGAGTTTCTGCCGTTTCGCGCCTAAGTCGCGCCTGGCTCGCGCTCTCGCGCGCGCGAGTTGGCGATATAGTCATTTGCGTTTCTGCGCGCGGCCTAGGGCATTTTTTTCTTGCCGTTTTCACTCTTTTTATCATATCTTTGTCTCTGGAGCTCCGATTGTGACGCCGTTTGTTGCGTTCTTCTCGTATCGCAGAGGGCTTCAATAGGAGAGCAATTCCAGAGTTAGAATCCAGAAGTGGTGAGAACGAAAACTGATCTCCCTACAATCTAAGAGAGAGAACTCGCGATCGTGAGAAGGAGAGAAGAAGTGTAGATCGCGAGGATTGTTGCTGTGGTTTCGTTCGTACTCTCATTCATCTTCTACGGAGCTTACGTTTAAGAGGTAAGGGTGAGCGTTTCGGTTTAACATGATTGGGTATGTAGTGGGGTTTTGGGGGGGGTTTTATGTTGTTGATAAATTTAATGATATTGATGAATTTTGTGTCATTGATGAATTGTTGTTATTGATGAATTCGATGTGGTTGATGAATTTTCGTTGATAGTGATGAATTTGATGTTATTGATGAATTTGAGGTTGTTGATGAAATTTTGATGGTGTTCTTGATGATGTTCTTGGTGAAATTTTGATGATGTTCTTGAGGAAATTTTGATGATGTTTTGATGAAATTGGGTTGTGACGTTTTGGTGAAATTAAAATTGGCAATGTAATGACCTAGTTCATGATGAGTTGGTGAAATCGGAATTCCTGCTGAATTTGATGTGGTTTTGAGTAAGTTAATGATTTGTGGTGATTACTTGATGAATTCAATGATTTCTTGGTGAATTTAGTTGAGTGGTTTGATGAACAAATGTGTTTTTATGTGGATGTAATGAGGAAAAGATTTTTAAGGAAATGAGTAAGAGATGAGAAAGATCGAGTTTTTGATGAGTTTCGAACAATTCTCGCAATCGAAGTCGTTTTCGGTCTTCTGCGCCTCGGCCAGCGCTCGGGTCACGCCTCAAGCGCAAGCGTGATGCGCTGGGCTGGTGTTTACGTCCTCTGGCGCCTCATTTGCTTTCACTTTCACATGCTGCGGAGCGCGAGTCACCTGTTTTTCACTATTTAGTGTTGTTTTGCTACGGTTTTTGTAAATTGAATATCTTTTGAACCGGTGTCATACCCCAATTTTGTCCGGCTTGGGTCAACACCCTAATTTTCAACCAAAAATAAATAAATTAAAAATGCATTTTTGAGCTAATTAGGTTTTTTTAGGGTAAAGGGCATTTTGGTCATTTTTCACAACAGGATGATTTTTCTCGTTAAAAATATGCATCCACAAAAAGTACATTTTATTCCATTCAAAATAATTTTTGTACAAATTTTTGGAGAGAAACTCCTAGTCCAAAATAATTAAACATGCATTTTTCCTATTTTTAGTGTATAAAAATGCCAAAAGACCATTAAAATCCCCAATTAATTAAGTGACAATTTTGATTGTCTAGAGCAATTAGGAGGCTATGTCATGGTGTCCAAAAATATGTAACATGTTTCAATAGGTGCATTTTCATTTTTACATGCCCAAAAGTTTCAAAATTCAAAAATAAAAGGAGGAAGTGTCCTCAATAAGACAAAAGACCAAAAATAAGCATTTTTTTATTTTTCTTTCCCACATTTCAGCATGTTGCGCAGCCCTCTCTCTCTCTCTCTCTCAAGAAGCTTCTACACACTCCATTTCTTACTCACCAAGTTTTAATTTGATCATATCCTCAATGTTGCCCTTTTGGTAAATTAGCCCATGCACTTACACTAACCCTTCCACCAAAAACACCATTTTACCTTTTTGAGAACATTCCCTCACCAAAATACCCTTAACCCTATTTTACAAGAGTCACCATTCCCAAATTAGATTTTTGTTCACAAATTTTCCTTTTTTCCTTCTTTTATGCGCCACCTTCACTCATTTCTCTCACACACTTGTGTTTTCTAAATACCCTTGATCCATGTGACCAACAATCCTAACCATCCATTCAAAATTAAGATCCAATCCTAGAGCCCAATCAAAGCAAAAAGACTTAAATACCCTAAAGCCTTAAAAATCCCTATAAATAGCTCACACCTTCTCTCTTCACCAATCTTTGGCTATCACTCTCACTTTCAAGAAAAATCAAGCATCATACCTCTCCTCCTCTCCACCCTCTAGGCCGAAACCCTCTCCTTCTTCCCCTCCTCCATTACTTCACCTTCATCCACCAAAACACCTTTAATCCACCTCTCACACCCTTAACCTACCTTTCTCACTCAAGGAGTTCATCACACCATCTTCATCTTCTTCCTTCCCTTGCAAGGCCGAAGCTCTCTTTCATTTTTCTCTCCTCCATTTCTTCAATTTTCTCTTCCATCTTAGAGAAAAGGTAAAATCCATAACCCCTTTTGCATCATCTCCAAATATTTTGCATTGAAACTCATTTTCTTTCCCTCATTCCTTTCGTGATAGCATCATCTTTACAATGTAGTTTGTTGTGGTTGAGGGGTGAGATTTGTTGTCTCACCCTAAAATAAGTGGATTAGTGTTGTTTCATGTTAATCTTTTGAGTTTTCTTGTTAAATAAAATGGAGCAAGGTTTCGCATATACATGATCAAAATGTCTTCAAAATTGGTTTTGTTGTTTCTTTGTTTAAATCTTGTTGTTGGTATTTTTCTTTAGTAAGTTGTTAAGGATTTGGCTCTATGATTCCTACTAGTGCCAAGTGCACTTTGATCTTAGTAGTGAAGAGAGCTAGAAATGACTTTTATTTAATATATTAGTTTATGTACTCATTATTTCTTGTGTTTTAATTTACCTTTTGTTTATTGATGATCTTGCAAAGTGATTCTCACTACATGCTTAGTGCATTTTATTCAAGTGGTGAAGATTGCAAGAAAGGATTCAATCTATTTCATAGTTTATGTGTTCTTGTGGTCTAGCTATATTGTTGTTTAGTTATTGATGATCTTGCAAAGTGATTCTCACTACATGCTTAGTGCATTTTATTCAAGTGGTGAAGATTGCAAGAAAGGATTCAATCTATTTCATAGTTTATGTGTTCTTGTGGTCTAGCTATATTGTTGTTTAGTTATTGATGATCTTGCAAAGTGATTCTCACTACATGCCTAGTGCATCTTATTCAAGTGGTGAAGATTGCAAGAAAGGATTCAATCTATTTCATAGTTTATGTGTTCTTGTGGTCTAGTTATATTGTTGTTTTATTTGTTGATGATCTTGCAAAGTGATTCTCACTACATGCTTAGTGCATTTTATTCAAGTGGTGAAGATTGCAAGAAGGGATTCAACCTTGTATAAATTGTCATTCCATTCTCTACTTTATCTCTTAAATATTTCTTGTGAATTAATCATAGTTTTGCTTAATGTTCAAAGTTTTCTTTGCATACTTGGTTTTGGCCATGAGCCCATTTCATTGAATAAAATTCTCTATTGCATACTCTATAGTGTTAGGGTTTTGATTTTTTGGTTTTGGTCCCCTCATATGTGTTCTTGGGATTAGGGTTTTAGGTTTTGAGGTTTAAGTTACTATTTTGTTTTCTTGAACTTTTAGGTTGAGTAAACATGCCTTGCTAGATGCCTATTTGGCAATTTCATATGTTAGCTTAGATTTATGCCTACATGTTCATGCATTCATTTATATCTATATCTCTTGCATTTTCATACTCTCTTAAAATGCTCATGCATATATTAATATCATGTCTTGCATCTCATAAATTAAATGTTCATGCATTAATATCATGTTTTTCCCTTTCATAAATTAAATACTCATGCATTCAATAATGTTGTATTTTGCATTCCATAATTACATACTCTTGCACTCATATACTTGTATCATTGTGCATCCAATTGTTCATAGCAACTTGTGAATACTCTTATGATTGCTTTGCTTGTGTTCCAATGGTTGTTTTGGGTTTTGACTTGGAAGAAGGATTTGAAATGTTATATTCCTTTTCAAGCTTGAAATCCTATTTTTTTTTTTTTTTTTCAAATAAGAAAACCTAAGGCATTTTCCTAAATAAAATCATTAACCATCACTCGAAGTCGTTGCTTGTTTGATCGTTAATGAGGAGCTATTAGTGGTAGTCACTCGAAGCCTTTGCTTGTTTGGCTATCATGAAAACTCCCACACATTAAATAAACAACAACAAAAAACAACTAATTCAAACTTCCAAAATAACACGAGCTACTAGCTCACCCCTTTTTTTTTTTTTTTCAAAACTATTTTCAAAAGAATAATACGACGTTGTCGCTTGTAATCACTCGAAGCCATTGCTTGTTTGATTACCAGTTCCGACTCTCTTTTCTTTCGAGTTAATACCGAATGCCACTCGAAGCCTTTGCTTGTTTGGTGTTCGCGAACACTCGAGTCTTATTTCAAAAAACTCCAAAAACACTTTCAAAAATCACAAAGCCGTTTTCACACGCAAAACTGAGAACTACGTTGCTTTGATCCCTCAGCCAGTGAGGGTACGTAGGACCGGGTTCCTGTCCCGTCAAGCACGCTTTTTCAAAAAAAATCTTTGTCTTGTCCCGCTTTTCAAAGATACCAAAAACATCCCTTTTTCCCGTTTTCAATAAAGTGATTTCTCAAAAAGAAAAGAAAAATAAATAGAACAATGTATTTCAAATCAAACATTTCAAAACCATATCAAATTAATGGTTCCCTTTCGGTAGAAAGGGCGCGTGGGGTGCTAATACCTTCCCCATGCGCAACCGACCCCCGAACCTACATCTCTAAGTTTTCGAAAGACCACCCGCTTTCCTTAAAAGGTTTTTTCAATGTTTTTCCTAAATAAATATTGGTGGCGGCTCTACTGATTTTCAAACGTTGTCAAACTGAAAAGTCCCAAACCGGATTTTTCGGGGCGCAACAGCTGGCGACTCTGCTGGGGACTTTCTTTCTTTATTTATTTATTTAAAGAGAGATGAGGGTCAAGCCTAATTAATTTGATGTGGTTTAAACTGTTTGATTTGAAAAACTATGTTTTCCTTTTCTTTTTCTTTTCTCTTCTTTTGTATGGTTATGCTTATGCATGCATTCCTCAATTCCCATGATCCCTCTTCTTCGCTCCCTTTCTTAAGGTAAAACATGCATTCCCCCATTCTATTATGTCCCCTCCTTCTTAGCTCCCTTTCTTGAGGTAAGCAATGCGTGTAATTTCTGTGGACTTATTAGGATGGTTTGTATATTAAATTGGTGTATGCATGTTAAACCCTAGGGTAGACGACTTTTCTTTTTATGCAGGACTGCTCGGTTTCTTTGCAGGTGGGGATGGGTAGATTTTAGGAAGTATGTCCTCAATCACACACTTTCACACCTTATGATTTATGTTCTATGAGTGGGCTCCTATACCCGGATCCAACAAACACTTAGGAGAGTGGAGGCGATTAGTGACTGTCATTCAAGACCTTTGTCTGTCTGATACTCATGAAAGTCTCAACCGGAGTACGCTTTCTCATGACGCCTCACACTTGGTAGCATTCTACATTTGTGGGTGTCGGCGTGAGAATTCTATAGCTTCGGTAGCCATTGTGAGGGTGTGAATTAGAGCTACATGGGAGGAACCTTTGAAGTCGCCCTAGAACTCAGGAATTCTCACCTTTGTAGGACACGAGGGCATACGAATTGTGTGCTGCATGGTAATTTAGGGCATGTTTTCCTCAAAAGGAGATTTTTCAAAGTTTTTCCAAGAAAATACAAACAAATTTTTTTTTTCTTCCAAATAAACCACTGTGTGAGGCGGCATGCAGTGTGTCACCTAAGTTTTTGAACTTCCGTCCACACTCATCGCTTTTATCATCTCTACATGCATCATTCATATCATAATCGCATCATGCCACATTCATTAAAACTCAAATGTTGTAAACATTTGCATTCATATTGCATCTCATTTGCATTTGCTTGCCGGGAACCACCAAATAATGTACCGTCTTGTCATAGGTGCATCAGAATGGAATCGAATAGCAAGGCTTCACTTACTTCTCGCTTCCCGTTATGGAGAAGGAAGTATGTCAATTTTCTATTTCGATTCCTCGTTTACTTCACTTCCTAAATCAAAGAAAAGTTTTTGCGCTTATGACAAGACAAGGCATCCCGTGGTTCCGGCATCAAGCAAACATTGTACATACATTCATATATTCATTCATGCATTCTCATGCAATAAATGTCTAAACAAGCGAAAAGGCACGCTGGTTCTCCGTCACCGATACTTCACCCGACTACAAGCCAAGCCGATGGCTAATCCGCAAGAGCATCCGGAGATTGAAACCGAGAGTAATCCGAGCATGAAGATTTAAGCATGCAAATTTTGAACCACGAGCGGTGGCTCAGGAAAACCAAGTGCTTAAGGATAAGGTTGGGGCAATGGAGGCCCAGATGCACGAGATGATGGCCATGCTACAAAGTCTAAAGAATGGGCCAGCTGTTGAAGCCGTCACTGTAGTGGGTCCAGTTGGTGTCACCTCTTTTGTTCCCCTTCGAGATCGCAAACGCTTCTGATTCTGATTCACGGATCCGGTCGATCACCCCGAAATGAATGTGTCAAATCAGTACACTCCACAAAGATGTCCTTGGGGTATGCCTGCTGGGTACATGCCGCAAGCTGTTCAAGTGGTGAAGATTGCAAGAAAGGATTCAATCTATTTCATAGTTTATGTGTTCTTGTGGTCTAGCTATATTGTTGTTTAGTTATTGATGATCTTGCAAAGTGATTCTCACTACATGCCTAGTGCATCTTATTCAAGTGGTGAAGATTGCAAGAAAGGATTCAATCTATTTCATAGTTTATGTGTTCTTGTGGTCTAGTTATATTGTTGTTTTATTTGTTGATGATCTTGCAAAGTGATTCTCACTACATGCTTAGTGCATTTTATTCAAGTGGTGAAGATTGCAAGAAGGGATTCAACCTTGTATAAATTGTCATTCCATTCTCTACTTTATCTCTTAAATATTTCTTGTGAATTAATCATAGTTTTGCTTAATGTTCAAAGTTTTCTTTGCATACTTGGTTTTGGCCATGAGCCCATTTCATTGAATAAAATTCTCTATTGCATACTCTATAGTGTTAGGGTTTTGATTTTTTGGTTTTGGTCCCCTCATATGTGTTCTTGGGATTAGGGTTTTAGGTTTTGAGGTTTAAGTTACTATTTTGTTTTCTTGAACTTTTAGGTTGAGTAAACATGCCTTGCTAGATGCCTATTTGGCAATTTCATATGTTAGCTTAGATTTATGCCTACATGTTCATGCATTCATTTATATCTATATCTCTTGCATTTTCATACTCTCTTAAAATGCTCATGCATATATTAATATCATGTCTTGCATCTCATAAATTAAATGTTCATGCATTAATATCATGTTTTTCCCTTTCATAAATTAAATACTCATGCATTCAATAATGTTGTATTTTGCATTCCATAATTACATACTCTTGCACTCATATACTTGTATCATTGTGCATCCAATTGTTCATAGCAACTTGTGAATACTCTTATGATTGCTTTGCTTGTGTTCCAATGGTTGTTTTGGGTTTTGACTTGGAAGAAGGATTTGAAATGTTATATTCCTTTTCAAGCTTGAAATCCTATTTTTTTTTTTTCAAATAAGAAAACCTAAGGCATTTTCCTAAATAAAATCATTAACCATCACTCGAAGTCGTTGCTTGTTTGATCGTTAATGAGGAGCTATTAGTGGTAGTCACTCGAAGCCTTTGCTTGTTTGGCTATCATGAAAACTCCCACACATTAAATAAACAACAACAAAAAAACAACTAATTCAAACTTCCAAAATAACACGAGCTACTAGCTCACCCCTTTTTTTTTTTTTTTTTTTTTTCAAAACTATTTTCAAAAGAATAATACGACGTTGTCGCTTGTAATCACTCGAAGCCATTGCTTGTTTGATTACGATTCCGACTCTCTTTTCTTTCGAGTTAATACCGAATGCCACTCGAAGCCTTTGCTTGTTTGGTGTTCGCGAACACTCGAGTCTTATTTCAAAAACTCCAAAAACACTTTCAAAAATCACAAAGCCGTTTTCACGCGCAAACCGAGAACTACGTTGCTTTGATCCTCGGCCGATGAAGGCACGTAGGACCGGGTTCTGTCCCGTCAAGCACGCTTTTCAAAAAAATCTTTGTCTTGTCCCGCTTTTCAAAGATACCAAAACATCCCTTTTTTCCGTTTTCAATAAAGTGATTTCTCAAAAAGAAAAGAAAAATAAATAGAACAATGTATTTCAAATCAAACATTTCAAAACCATATCAAATTAATGGTTCCCTTTCGGTAGAAAGAAAGGCGCGTGAAGGTGCTAATACCTTCCCCATGCGCAACCGAACCCCGAACCTACATCTCTAAGTTTTGAAAGACCACCCGCTTTCCTTAAAAGGTTTTTTCAATGTTTTTCCTAAATAAATATTGGTGGCGGCTCTCTCGATTTTCAAACGTTGTCAAACCGAAAAGTCCCAAACCGATTTTTCGGGGCGCAAACGGTGGCGACTCTGCTGGGGACTTTCTTTCTTTATTTATTTATTTAAAGAGAGATGAGGGTCAAGCCTAATTAATTTGATGTGGTTTAAACTGTTTGATTTGAAAAACTATGTTTTCCTTTTCTTTTTCTTTTCTCTTCTTTTGTATGGTTATGCTTATGCATGCATTCCTCAATTCCCATGATCCCTCTTCTTCGCTCCCTTTCTTAAGGTAAAACATGCATTCCCCCATTCTATTATGTCCCCTCCTTCTTAGCTCCCTTTCTTGAGGTAAGCAATGCGTGTAATTTCTGTGGACTTATTAGGATGGTTTGTATATTAAATTGGTGTATGCATGTTAAACCCTAGGGTAGACGACTTTTCTTTTTGTCTGGACTGTTCTGGTTTCTTTGCAGGTGGGGATGGGTAGATTTTAGGAAGTATGTCCTCAATCACACACTTTCACACCTTATGATTTATGTTCTATGAGTGGGCTCCTATACCCGGATCCAACAAACACTTAGGAGAGTGGAGGCGATTAGTGACTGTCATTCAAGACCTTTGTCTGTCTGATACTCATGAAAGTCTCAACCGGAGTACGCTTTCTCATGACGCCTCACACTTGGTAGCATTCTACATTTGTGGGTGTCGGCGTGAGAATTCTATAGCTTCGGTAGCCATTGTGAGGGTGTGAATTAGAGCTACATGGGAGGAACCTTTGAAGTCGCCCTAGAACTCAGGAATTCTCACCTTTGTAGGACACGAGGGCATACGAATTGTGTGCTGCATGGTAATTTAGGGCATGTTTTCCTCAAAAGGAGATTTTTCAAAGTTTTTCCAAGAAAATACAAACAAATTTTTTTTTCTTCCAAATAAACCACTGTGTGAGGCGGCATGCAGTGTGTCACCTAAGTTTTTGAACTTCCGTCCACACTCATCGCTTTTATCATCTCTACATGCATCATTCATATCATAATCGCATCATGCCACATTCATTAAAACTCAAATGTTGTAAACATTTGCATTCATATTGCATCTCATTTGCATTTGCTTGCCGGGAACCACCAAATAATGTACCGTCTTGTCATAGGTGCATCAGAATGGAATCGAATAGCAAGGCTTCACTTACTTCGCTTCGTTATGGAGAAGGAAGTATGTCAATTTTCTATTTCGATTCCTCGTTTACTTCACTTCCTAAATCAAAGAAAAGTTTTTGCGCTTATGACAAGACAAGGCATCCCGTGGTTCCGGCATCAAGCAAACATTGTACATACATTCATATATTCATTCATGCATTCTCATGCAATAAATGTCTAAACAACAGTAAAAGGCACGCTGGTTCTCCGTCACCGATACTTCCCGACTACAAGCCAAGCCGATGGCTAATCCGCAAGAGCATCAGGAGATTGGCGAGAGTAATCCAGAGCATGAAGATTTAAGCATGCAAATTTTGAACCCCGAGCGGTGGCTCAGAAAACCAAGTGCTTAAGGATAAGGTTGGGGCAATGGAGGCCCGGATGCACGAGATGATGGCCATGCTACAAAGTCTAAAGAATGGGCATTTGTTGAAGCCGCCATCAGTAGTGGGTCCGATTGGTGTCACCTCTTTTGTTCCCCTTCAAGACGCTCAGAAACGCCTTCTGATTTGCGATTCCGCGGATCGGTCGATCACCCGAAATGAATGTGTCAAATCGGTACACTCCACAAAGATGTCCTTGGGGTATACTGCTGGGTACATGCCGCAAGTCGTTGGATCCATTCTGCCGGTGTGAATACGCCCAATCAAGTCACCGCTGCGTGCTCGTAGGAGCGCCAGGAGGACCGCAGATCCAGATGTTTAGTTCTCTCCCGCTTTGCGGGGCCCCTACTCCGGGTTGGTGGCACCACCTCACAATACTCCTCGGCCGGATGGTATTATTACGGTATGGGTAGTCACCCCAAGGACACATGTTCGAGGGGTCGCAGCCAAATGACCCAATTCGTGCACTCGAAGAAAGAGTAAGAGGCGATGGAGGTGCCTGTCGTAACCAAGGAGGAGGCATGTGAGTCGTGTTTGGTCCTGCACTTGGTTTTGCCACCAAAATTCAAGGCTCCCGAGGTGGACAAGCACAGAGGAACTGGACGTCCGGTGAGTCGCATTATGACGTTTGATCACAAGGCTCGGGGCATCCATACCAAGAGACGGACCAGTTTTGATCCAATCCCAATGACGTATACTGAGTTGTTTGATTACTTAACCTTCAAGAACTTAGTCAGCACTCGTTCAATGAAGCCCGTTCAGCCGCCATTTCCCAGAGGTTACAACGCTAATGCTACCTGTAGTTTCCATGAAAACGGGGTTGGTCATACTGTGGAGGAGTGTAAAGCCTTCAAGCATGCGGTGCAAGACCTAATCGATGCCAATTGGATTTCATTCAAGCAAAATGGTCCAAGCATAACTGCAAACCCATTGCCGGGGCACGAGAAGCCAACCTCTAATGCCATAGAAGATTTTAATGGGCAAGTAATAAGAAAGATTGCTAAAATCATGATGGATCAAGGGTATAAGGTTGGGTCTGGCTTGGGAAAATCTGGACAAGGAATTCTTGCGCCTGTCCAGCTAAAAAAGAATAAGGACCGTTGCGGGTTGGGATACGATCCAAGTCTAGCCAAAAGAAGGAAAGTGGCAGAGGAAAGAAGTGGCGGATGGTTGGCTGAGTCAAAAGGCCAAGATCCCTGGCCCCAGAGCATTCTCGTCGTGACATCCGCCGAGCTCCGTGAGTGCCGGTTTGCTTAATCACAACCAAGTTGTTGCCATCCGTGGTGGGTCCAAACCGAAGAAGGTGGGACTGGTTTGGTTCGTCATTTGTCTTCTTGGGAAAAGAGGTGAAGAATTGAGAAGCTGGCGATTTCCGTGACCTTTTAACTCAAAGTAATTAGTTGTAATGCAACCCTGTGGCTCTGCCCAAGGCCATAGGACAAGTTGTTAGGGGCACGCATGTTTTTATTTTCAGAATCATCATCATCAATAAAAACGCTTGTTTTGAATTTCTCAATCAATAAAAATCATTTTTCTCTTCATTGTGTGAGTCTTTTTCTGTTTATTGTTTGCTTGCTTTCTTGTTTCGCCTTTCATTCTGCTTTTTGGCTTCGGCAAAAGGCAGATCCACAGCAATAGTCTTTGAAAACAGCAGTGCCGACAGTCCGTATTTTGACTTTGATCACCCTGTCAATCAAGCTGAGGGGGATGTTGAGGAAGACTGGGAAACTCCTCCAGAACTCGTGAGGTTAAAGAAAGAGTTATTCAGCCTCACGGGGAATATACTGAAGTGATCAACTGGGGTACAGCTGAGAATAAGAAAGAGGTCAAAGTGGGTACCGCCATGAATGACGAACATCGCATGAAGTTGGTTCATATGTTGCATGATTACGTGGATGTGTTTGCATGGTCATATCAAGATATGCCTGGGTTGGACACCGACATCGTGGTACACAAGCTACCAGTCGAGCCCGAATGCCCGCCTTTAAAACATAAATTGAGAAAGATGAAGCCTGAGATGTCCCTCAAAATTAGAGACGGAGTGAAGAAGCAATTTGATGCAGGGTTCCTAGCAGTGGCCAAGTACCTGCAGTGGGTTGCCAATATCATCCGGTTAGAAAAAGGATGATAAAGTCGAATGTGCATTGACTACGAGAGGTCCAATCGTGCTAGTCCCAAAGATGATTTTCCCTTCAAAAAAAAAAAAGAAACACAAAAAACAAATGACCGAGAAAAAGAAAGTCGGGTCGAAAAAATAAAAAATAAAAACAAAAGGCAAACATATAGGAGTAGATAAATTATTGTCCTTGGGTTAATTTTTGAGAAAACGAGCAATCATGATTTGAAATAAAGTTTGACCATTTTCCCATATTCTTGAAAAAACTGTGCATACTACCTGCGTAAGCCAAAAATCCAAAAATCACCCTAGACAAGGATCACCTCAAATATCAAAAAAAGGTGCGTCACTTTTTATCAGCTCACCCGAGTCAAAAAAAAAAAAAAAAAAAAAAAAGAAATCAATCAAAAAAAAAATCAAAAAAAGAAAAAAAAGGAAAAAGGATTTAAAAAAAGAAAATCCCAAAAAGATACAAAAGAAATGTAAGTGGTGAGCTGATACATGTTACCACAAAACACAAGAGATCCTTGTCTCAATAAACTGCAAATACTTCCCTTTGACCTCGGCATCCCGCCCTCCACCAACCCTTAGCCAGGAATAAAACTTCCAAACACCTCATCAAGCCAAATAACCATCATAAATCAGCAAACATCAGCCAACTCCGAATAAAAATCATCCTACCATTAGCTTCAAGCACTTCACTAAACCCAATCATCCTTTCTCCACAAAAACCCACAATCTCCAAAAATCCATTCCGATCAATGATTGATTGCTTTTGTTTTCTCAGAGTTTTAGCTTTAGGACAAATAAGTTTATTTATTTAAATATGTTTGTCCAGAAAAAAAAATTCTCAAAAAAAAAAAAAAAAAAAAGAACAAAAAAAAAAAAAAAAAAAAAGGGGGAAAGAAAATCAAAAGGCTTGCACTCCAAGATTCATTCAAGTTATATCAAGGCAAAGTTTTAGAGATCACCAAGTGGGTTGAAGCTGCCTCATACTCCGATAAACTTGATTCGATGGTTGCCAAATTTGTGAAGAAAGATCGATTTCTTTGTTATGGTCTTCCAAACAAGATCATCACCGATACGGGCGACAATTTGAGCAAAGAAAATGATGAAAGATTTGTGCAAGGA
This sequence comes from Oxytropis ochrocephala, assembly GCA_020916435.1. Lineage (NCBI taxonomy): Eukaryota > Viridiplantae > Streptophyta > Magnoliopsida > Fabales > Fabaceae > Oxytropis > Oxytropis ochrocephala. The sequence goes on from CM037092.1 coordinate 98,295,381, forward strand.
ATTCAAAATTCAGCATCATAATTCCTCTCCCTATCGCTAGAAGATGAATGGGGCGATTGAAGCGACCAACAAGAATATCAAGAAAATAGTACGAGAAAATGGTGGTAACCTACAAGGATTGGCATGAGATGCTTCCTTCGCTTTGCATGGCTACCGCAGACTCGTACCTCGGTCACATCGACATCGGGCAACCCTTTCTCACCGGTGTATGGGTCGAAGCGAGTACTTCCCATTGAGGTTGAGATACCCTCCCTGCGGGTTCTGATGGAAACTAAACTGGAGGAAGCAAAATGGGTTCAAACCCGTCTGGATCAGCTAAACCTCTTTGAAGGAAAAGAATGGCGACCTTGTGTCTCGGGCGGTTGTACCAACAGAGAATGAGAACGACTTTTGACAAGAAAGTCCGATCCTTGAATTCAAGCAAGGTGATTCGGTGCTTAAGAAGATCTTGCCTATCCGCATCGATCCCCACGGAAATGGACTCAAGCTACGATGGACCATATGTTGTCAAGAAAGCCTTCTTTGGAGGAGCACTGATACTTACCAACATGGACGGCGAAGATCTCAAGAACCTAGTCCATTCAAACTCTGTGAAGAAGTATTATGCCTGAAAGAAATAAGTGAAAAAAAGAGAAAGACGAGCCAAGTAAGAATTAGCTCGCTAGGTTGAAAACCCGAAAGGGCGGCCTAGGCAAGATCGGAGGCGACCGGTGGATTGAAAACCCGCAAAGGCGATCCGGGCAACAATTAGGGTCAGAAAACTTGAGCATGAAAAGTAAAGAAAGGCATACAACTTCCCTGAAGACTTGAATGAGGGAGTGATCAAGGTCAAGGACCCAAATGTCGGCACTGCTCCATAGAGACGGACAGTCAGAAATTAGCTTCTCTCTTGTTTTCGTGTCTTTTTGTAGTTTAAAACTTTCAAATGTATTGAATACCATCGTAACATTGCGCACGATCGCTTCTACGTCAATAAGGCTCAAACTTTCTCATGTCTGTTTGTTGATTATTTTCTGCTTTTTCTGCTCAAAATAAACGTTTTATGATGATGGTGATCCTGAACTGTAAAACATGTGCATACATCATATAGCATTACAAATCATTGAAATTCTTAAAGGTCACGGAAAGAGGCAATTCCCAAAACCGCTTAGTCATGCAAGAGAAAGTGATTAAGCCCACGATTGCTTGAACGACAAAGTTAAAGCCCACCGCACTGGCCCATGAGCCCCGCAAGTCCAATATATTCCTCGGTCGTGCGTGCCATGAGTGTCGCGGATTGGTGAACCAAAGAAGAAGATAAGCCAACAGGGGCAAAAGATCAAAGAGAGAACAAAGAAAAACAAACAGTCAGAAAAAAGAAAGCTGACCAAAGGAAGTTAATCTTACAAAGAAGGTTGCACTCACAAACCATTCCAGATGGCGAACCATAAAGCAAACTTGCATTCGATCCATGATCCTTGCAATTTCCATCGGCCACTACTCTCGTGTGCAGAGTATCGGAGTCGGTTGAACCAGTAAAAGAATAAGCCTTTGTCAAAAAGCGAAAAAAACAAACAGTCAGAAAAAAGAAAGCTGACCAAAGAACATCAAAAATAGCATCTCATTGCATTCATCATCACACCAGAATCATAGTATTGCATGCACTCGCATAACATGTTCCTGCATAACATGCCCTTGCATAACATGCATCCTCATCCCATGCACCATGCATTTGCATCTGCTAACATGTGCAGGTACACATTATCAGAGAAAGTTTAAGAAGAGTCCTACTATTCCAGAGCAGACTCCCTAAAACAGTGTAGTGGCATTGACCACCAGTCAGAGAAAGCTGAAGAATAGTCCGCTAGCCTGAGCAGACACTCTAGATCAGTGCAACGGCGTTGATCACCAATCAGAGGAAGCAGAAAGAAAGGTCCGCTAGCCTAAGCAGACACCCTGGATCAGTGCAACGACATTGATCACCCATCAAAGAAGAAAAGTCCGCTAGCCGTGAGCAGACACTCGGATCGATGGCGACGATTAATCGATCACCAATTAGAGGAAGCAGAAGAAAGGTCCGCTAACCTGAGAAGGCACCCTGGATCGGTGCAGAAGCACAGACAAACTAAAGAAGATCAACAAGATTCGTGAATCCCTTCAGGACCTGAGCGTCCCTTCAAAAGCAGACTTCACCTCATATTCGAGCCGCGGGTACCTCACCTCAATACGCCAGCAGCGGTCATCTCAATCAGTCAATCAACAGGATTTGTGAATCCCTTCAGGACCCGGGCGTCCCTTCAGGACCAATGCATCCCTTCAGATCCTGTCGTTGTCGAGCACCGACGAATCATCAGACCCCGGAGTCCTTCAGTTTAGTTCAAATCAACAGTCCAAACAGCGACTTTGAACTCGACCTTCATCTCGCCAAGTCATCACGGAGCATGACGGATCGGCCCCTCAGACCTCGTGTCCTTCATCTCGCCAAGTCATCACGGAGCATGACGGATCGGCCCCCAGACTTTGCGTCCTTGCACCGGTGTGTGCGGTGTAAAGCATAGTGCAAGTCCATCAAGGTAAAATGTATCAGCCCCCACAACTTGATACAGAACCTCAGGCCGCTCGAATAGGCCACCTTCAGAGCCCAAGTGTTCCTTCAGAGCCCAAGTGTTCCTTCAGAGCCCAAGTGTTCCTTCAGAGCCCAAGTGTTCCTTCAGAGTCCAAGTACTCCTTGAGTCGCAGACGCTCCTTCGTAACCAGTGTTCCTTTAGAGCGACGAGCGCTCCTTCATCACCGCACTTTTTGTTACTTTCTTCCCGGCCCGTTGTCGGCTTATCAAAGGACGGTACCTTCTTTATCGTTTCTATTTATCGCTTTACTTCTTGCGCATTTACGCCACCCGTGGGTGGCGCCAATTTGTTTCCTGTTTTGTTAGCTTACTGAGGGTTAGCACCACATTCATTACAGTCGTTTTCGGGCTAGTATCCGTTCACCCAAAAAGAAAAAGAAAATTCGGGTTTTTCCCTAAGTTGACAAAATCGGTATAATTTCTGAATTCTTTATCTCTATTTTGCCTCGGAATATGTTTCGGCCAATTCATATTCCTTGTTAAAATCTAGATAAAGAGGGGCAGCTGTCATACCCCAATTTTGTCCGGCTTGGGTCAACACCCTAATTTTCAACCAAAAATAAATAAATTAAAAATGCATTTTTGAGCTAATTAGGTTTTTTTAGGGTAAAGGGCATTTTGGTCATTTTTCACAACAGGATGATTTTTCTCGTTAAAAATATGCATCCACAAAAAGTACATTTTATTCCATTCAAAATAATTTTTGTACAAATTTTTGGAGAGAAACTCCTAGTCCAAAATAATTAAACATGCATTTTTCCTATTTTTAGTGTATAAAAAATGCCAAAAGACCATTAAAAATCCCCCAATTAATTAAGTGACAATTTTGATTGTCTAGAGCAATTAGGAGGCTATGTCATGGTGTCCAAAAATATGTAACATGTTTCAATAGGTGCATTTTCATTTTTACATGCCCAAAAGTTTCAAAATTCAAAAATAAAAGGAGGAAGTGTCCTCAATAAGACAAAAGACCAAAAATAAGCATTTTTTTTATTTTTCTTTCCCACATTTCAGCATGTTGCGCAGCCCTCCCTCTCTCTCTCTCTCTCAAGAAGCTTCTACACACTCCATTTCTTACTCACCAAGTTTTAATTTGATCATATCCTCAATGTTGCCCTTTTTGGTAAATTAGCCCATGCACTTACACTAACCCTTCCACCAAAAACACCATTTTACCTTTTTGAGAACATTCCCTCACCAAAATACCCTTAACCCTATTTTACAAGAGTCACCATTCCCAAATTAGATTTTTTGTTCACAAATTTTCCTTTTTTTCCTTCTTTTATGCGCCACCTTCACTCATTTCTCTCACACACTTGTGTTTTCTAAATACCCTTGATCCATGTGACCAACAATCCTAACCATCCATTCAAAATTAAGATCCAATCCTAGAGCCCAATCAAAGCAAAAAGACTTAAATACCCTAAAGCCTCAAAATCCCTATAAATAGCTCACACCTTCTCTCTTCACCAATCTTTGGCTATCACTCTCACTTTCAAGAAAAATCAAGCATCATACCTCTCCTCCTCTCCACCCTCTAGGCCGAAACCCTCTCCTTCTTCCCCTCCTCCATTACTTCACCTTCATCCACCAAAACACCTTTAATCCACCTCTCACACCCTTAACCTACCTTTCTCACTCAAGGAGTTCATCACACCATCTTCATCTTCTTCCTTCCTTGCAAGGCCGAAGCTCTCTTTCATTTTTCTCTCCTCCATTTCTTCAATTTTCTCTTCCATCTTAGAGAAAAGGTAAAATCCATAACCCCTTTTGCATCATCTCCAAATATTTTGCATTGAAACTCATTTTCTTTCCTCATTCCTTTCGTGATAGCATCATCTTTACAATGTAGTTTGTTGTGGTTGAGGGTGAGATTTGTTGTCTCACCCTAAAATAAGTGGATTAGTGTTGTTTCATGTTAATCTTTTGAGTTTTCTTGTTAAATAAAATGGAGCAAGGTTTCGCATATACATGATCAAAATGTCTTCAAAATTGGTTTTGTTGTTTCTTTGTTTAAATCTTGTTGTTGGTATTTTTCTTTAGTAAGTTGTTAAGGATTTGGCTCTATGATTCCTACTAGTGCCAAGTGCACTTTGATCTTAGTAGTGAAGAGAGCTAGAAATGACTTTTATTTAATATATTAGTTTATGTACTCATTATTTCTTGTGTTTTAATTTACCTTTTGTTTATTGATGATCTTGCAAAGTGATTCTCACTACATGCTTAGTGCATTTTATTCAAGTGGTGAAGATTGCAAGAAAGGATTCAATCTATTTCATAGTTTATGTGTTCTTGTGGTCTAGCTATATTGTTGTTTAGTTATTGATGATCTTGCAAAGTGATTCTCACTACATGCTTAGTGCATTTTATTCAAGTGGTGAAGATTGCAAGAAAGGATTCAATCTATTTCATAGTTTATGTGTTCTTGTGGTCTAGCTATATTGTTGTTTAGTTATTGATGATCTTGCAAAGTGATTCTCACTACATGCCTAGTGCATCTTATTCAAGTGGTGAAGATTGCAAGAAAGGATTCAATCTATTTCATAGTTTATGTGTTCTTGTGGTCTAGTTATATTGTTGTTTTATTTGTTGATGATCTTGCAAAGTGATTCTCACTACATGCTTAGTGCATTTTATTCAAGTGGTGAAGATTGCAAGAAGGGATTCAACCTTGTATAAATTGTCATTCCATTCTCTACTTTATCTCTTAAATATTTCTTGTGAATTAATCATAGTTTTGCTTAATGTTCAAAGTTTTCTTTGCATACTTGGTTTTGGCCATGAGCCCATTTCATTGAATAAAATTCTCTATTGCATACTCTATAGTGTTAGGGTTTTGATTTTTTGGTTTTGGTCCCCTCATATGTGTTCTTGGGATTAGGGTTTTAGGTTTTGAGGTTTAAGTTACTATTTTGTTTTCTTGAACTTTTAGGTTGAGTAAACATGCCTTGCTAGATGCCTATTTGGCAATTTCATATGTTAGCTTAGATTTATGCCTACATGTTCATGCATTCATTTATATCTATATCTCTTGCATTTTCATACTCTCTTAAAATGCTCATGCATATATTAATATCATGTCTTGCATCTCATAAATTAAATGTTCATGCATTAATATCATGTTTTTCCCTTTCATAAATTAAATACTCATGCATTCAATAATGTTGTATTTTGCATTCCATAATTACATACTCTTGCACTCATATACTTGTATCATTGTGCATCCAATTGTTCATAGCAACTTGTGAATACTCTTATGATTGCTTTGCTTGTGTTCCAATGGTTGTTTTGGGTTTTGACTTGGAAGAAGGATTTGAAATGTTATATTCCTTTTCAAGCTTGAAATCCTATGTTTTTTTTTTTTTTTTCAAATAAGAAAACCTAAGGCATTTTCCTAAATAAAATCATTAACCATCACTCGAAGCCGTTGCTTGTTTGATCGTTAATGAGGAGCTATTAGTGGTAGTCACTCGAAGCCTTTGCTTGTTTGGCTATCATGAAAACTCCCACACATTAAATAAACAACAACAAAAAAACAACTAATTCAAACTTCCAAAATAACACGAGCTACTAGCTCACCCCCTTTTTTTTTTTTTTTCAAAACTATTTTCAAAAGAATAATACGACGTTGTCGCTTGTAATCACTCGAAGCCATTGCTTGTTTGATTACCAGTTCCGACTCTCTTTTCTTTCGAGTTAATACCGAATGCCACTCGAAGCCTTTGCTTGTTTGGTGTTCGCGAACACTCGAGTCTTATTTCAAAAAACTCCAAAAACACTTTCAAAAATCACAAAGCCGTTTTCACACGCGAAAAACCGAGAACTACGTTGCTTTGATCCTCACCAATGTGGTGCACGTGGGACCGGGTTCCTGTCCCGTCAAGCACGCTTTTTCAAAAAAAATCTTTGTCTTGTCCCGCTTTTCAAAGATACCAAAAACATCCCTTTTTCCCGTTTTCAATAAAGTGATTTCTCAAAAAGAAAAGAAAAATAAATAGAACAATGTATTTCAAATCAAACATTTCAAAACCACATCAAATTAATGGTTCCCTTTCGGTAGAAAGGGCGTGAAAGTGCTAATACCTTCCCATGCGCAACCGAATTCCGAACCTACATCTCTAAGTTTTCGAAAGACCACCCGCTTTCCTTAAAAGGTTTTTTCAATGTTTTTCCTAAATAAATATTGGTGGCGGCTCTACTGATTTTCAAACGTTGTCAAACTGAAAAGTCCCAAACCGGATTTTTCGGGGCGCAACAACCGGGAACCCGATTGAGGTATTCTAAAATGCGTTGGAAAGCTTATTCAGAGGCCTAACTGAATATTCTATTTTTAAGGCAAAATAAATCGTTTATGAGGTTGTATTTACTAAGTAAATGGTCTTTGTTTTATGAAAATTGTGATACTATGTTTATATAAGTGAATTACTATGAAACGTTATACTATTAGTACACTAATTGACTATGGCTAGACTGTGGTTTACCACTAAGGTCGAATTTCTTTTATTTGGTGTATTTGCTCTGTTTGGCTACCACGTGAACCTCACCAACTTTCGGAAGATAAATTCTTCCGGAGTGGCCAATGCCTGTGGTGAGTTGTAACACAGTCCAGAGTAATCCCATAGTCAATCAGTCTACTATTTTATGACACACTAAGCTAAAAGACAAATGAAGTATACATATGTACTTGAATGATGATGAGGATATGTGTGTTTATGATGATGTACTATGAATAGCGATGTTTTTTGCGATGAGTGTACTCTATGAGTAATTGCTTGATGATGATGTATTATGATTTGTGATGATTGATGATGTGTATACTCTATGAGTATAATTATAGTGATGATGTATAATGATTGGGATGATTTATGGAAGGATACACTCTATGAGTGTTTTATAACGATGACGAGGAGCACTCTAGGTGAGTTTTGGTGAGTTGCACATGTGTTTCATAGAGTCTCATGGCATGTGCATTATTTTGCGATGTATAGGCTTCGGCCATTTTGCGATGTTTTGCGATGTATAGGCTTGGCCACTTTTGCGATGTTTAGGCTTGGCCATTTTGCGATGATATGGTACCATCATGCATATGCCCAGTGGGGTTGCATCTTCATGCATAATCATGACTATGTATTGTTGTTGTTTGTGATTGGAGTGGTGTTGCGTGATTACGATGTAGTGATGATGATAATATTGTGTGATTGCCTGCTCTCATTTCTCTATTATGAACTTGATTATGTTTTATTGAAATTCTCACCCTTACGCTTGGAATGTTGCTCTATTGTGGCAACGCTGCAGTAAACCATGAGTGAAGGATCTGCTGCCGCCTTCCTTACTAGCTCTTGGGATGTTTGTCGTGTCGCTCTGACGTCTTTGTAACACCTAGGGGCGTGGGTGTAGTTTGTTAAAATGTTTAACTAGATGAATAATGATTTTATTGCTACATTGCGACGTGTTTGAGAGTTATTAGTGAGGTGTTGTTTATTCCGCTGTGATGTGACTTATGAAGATTTGATTTCCCTTAACGGATGTTTTGTTGCACAAATTTTGAAGAGTGCAATTGATGAGTTTGCTTTAATGAAGTTGTAGCATTTCTTTTCTATCGATTAAAATAAATATTTTGAGAAAGAATTACTCTGATAAATGACGTGTAATATAAGGGTAGAAAAGGGGTGTTACAGATGGAATTTTTATGATGAAAAAGAGAAAAAGAAGCCTTATTTCTCAGAAAAACCAAAATTATTTTTACTTCAACACTTTCAAAACTGAGTTTGTGAAAAGAACCTTGCTATTTAAAAAGATCAATCTGATGCAAGGGGAATTTTTGGTAAGCTTAGGTCAAAACAAAGCTTTACTAAAAAGAAAGAAGAGCTTAAAGAATTAAGTTTGGGGGTGTTTTATGAAAACAAAGGCTGAATTTTCAAAAGTATAAGAGTAAACAATGCACAAAAAAAAAATACAAAAAAGTGGACAAAGCCATATCCTGAATCTTTTGAAACTATAATCGGGCCTAAGTACATGAATGAATGCATCCGGAGGTCAAAGACACTGTGCCATGCGAGGAATAAATGTATCGGAGGATAGTTCAAAAATCGAACTCGTGCCAAAGTGCAAAGAAAAATATATGCATCTGGAGGTCAAGGACACGTGTGCAAAGTGCATTTGCATCCGGAGGTCGAGTGAGGAAGGTAATATGAGCTAGAAAAAGAAAAAGCATCATCGGTCAGGAAGCATCAATGCAAAGCAGCTTTCAAGAAAAAGCAAAATGCAAAAAAAAAATCAATGCACAAATCACTTCAAAGAAGTATTGCATCTGCTCAAAAGATCCACACAAAAAAATAGAAAAATGCATTGGCTCAAAAGCTTTGAAAGATTCAACCAAGCCCTTTGATTTTAGAACTCCCCAACACTTGAGAAAATTTTGTGAGTCTAATCTCTCTTTTGAAAAATATTTTGGTGTGACCAAAGATGAACCAATCCTTTCAAAGGCTAGGAGGAAATTTTTTACTTAGTCTTGAAACCAATCTCAACTCAGTGGGTTCACACACACACAAAAGAGTTTGAATAGCTTTGGTAGTTTTGAAGAAATAAAGGCACAAGAAAGATTGTTAAGAAATGAAGTTCATAGGGAACTCCTCATAAAAATCCAAAATCAAGCTGATCTATCTTCTAGAATTTTAGTTTTTAAATAGTTTGTCTTTGTCATTACTTGCGGACAAGCAATTTTAAGTTTGGGGGTGTGATAACTCTATTTTATATAGAGTATTTCATATGTTTAAACTTAGTAATTGCTCTCTTTCAAGTAATAATAAAGAGTTTATACAGTATTTAGTGTGATATATGATAACTTGAGTGATTTGAATGGTTATAGTTATTTATAGGCCATTTTGGATATATTGTGGTATGTTTGATGTTTTTGTTCAGTGCAGTCTCAATGCTATCTGCATCAAATGCTCCTGTGACCGATCCTCGCATCAAATCGCACTACTTGGTGAATAAGCGACTGTTTCATATGCATCCACTTGCAATTGATGACCTCCTGCCTGGTTCTCTGATGCCATCCCACCATGTATAGTAGGCGCCTACCATTCACACATAGCTATAGGCATAGCTTTGAAGAGTCCCCAACATAGGGACACATGTTCTATCACCATGGAACCGCCCTATGTAATTAGTCAAAGATTTCAACTTGGGATTAACCTCTGAAAAGCAACTACAGCTATGATCCACTCAAGATTACTTCAACATGAAGGAAGGAAGCACCTCACTTGAAGGCTATAAAAGGACCTCACATCTTCATTTGGAAAGATATCACAATCCATAAGTTAGATCAAAATTTCAATATACATAGTTAGTTTCTATATTTTTAGAGGAAGAGGAAGGAATTGACAAATCCTCCTTAACTCGTTTTCATAGTGTTTGTATAGTGCTAAGGAGTAATGCTAGTGCATTGCTAGAAGATTTCATACAAAGGTTTTCAACATTTGTAACTTTTCTCTTGTTGATTCTCTTTTGTGATTTCTATTATATAAACATGGTCTATTCAGTTTATATATATCTTGCAATGTCTATAGTTAGCTAAACCTCTCTTAGTTGGAATGTTCTAATCATTTAATGAGCTTTTAAGTAAGTATGATGCATGTATGTATGTTTGTACTGTAGTTCTTGCTTGATAATCTTTTCAAATACTTATTTTGAACTTGATCACTTAGAATAAGTAAGATTTGTAAATGACTAGAAATGGCTTACAATTAAGAACTCAAGAACTAATATGGGTGAGTGGTTTACATAAAGAAAACTTTGTGAAAACCATGCTAAGTCCTAGAGATAGGATAGTATAGTCCATAGGATAATTGTGGGTACTTAAAATACAAGAGTGAATTTATTTAAGCAAATTGGATAATTGTTAGGAGGCAAGATAGGCATTGACACCCCTTTCTTTTCTTGCATAGAACAAGGATCATAAGAGTGGTAATGATACTCTAAAGAAAGTGACCAGAAAGGCACATAGCTAATGCAACAACATTCGGTCAAATTTGCATCACATACTGCATCAAACACTTATAAGTAAATTACTTGATGAAGACATTCCAACTAGCTTTTCTCTTTTACACTATCAACATTTTTACTTTGCTTTCTATCTAACTTAGTTGTGATCATCACAAAAATCCAAAATTATTTTGTTACTTAGTTACTTCACACTTTATTACTTTATATTGATTTTAAAAGTGAGTTTTTCAATCTCTGTGGGTTCGATCTTTTTACTACTTGTTTTTGGACAGTGTATACTTTCACACAAGTGTATGTGTTTTCCATGCACCACAAGGGTAAGATAACTACTCTGGCAATTCGACCGGGCAGAGGTGAAACACGTGCCGAGGACCGACAATGTGCGGGCGGACATCCTTTCGAAGTTGGCCAACACAAAAACCCCTGGGAATCACAGAAGTTTGATCCAAGAAACTCTAACTCGGTCGAGTGTCTCAACCAAGCCAAGTAAATCTTTGGCCGTTCTCTCTATCGACATAGAGGAGGACTGGATGGCTCCAATATTACGTTACATCCTGGCAGGAGAAGAGCCGAGCGACCCAAAGCAGGCCAAATCGCTGTGGCTGCGATCTACAAAGTATTCAGTGATCGAAGGGAAATTATATAGAAGAGGTTTTTCGTCCCCACTACTAAGATGCTTATCGTCGGTCGAAGCCGACCACGTTTTGAGGGACATCCATGAGGGCGTATGTGGCAGCCATCAGGACGGTCGCTCCATAGCAAAGAAGGCCCTCAGAGCCGACTATTACTGGCCGACTATGGACGAAGACGCGAAGAAGTTGGTCCAGAAATGTAACAAGTGCCAAGTACATGCAGATGTTCACGTCGCACCTTCTTCAGAACTACAAAGTCTCACCTCACCTTGGTCGTTCGCCTGGTGGGGAATGGATTTGCTGGGACCGTTTCCACCTGCTCCAGGCCAGTTCAAGTTTTTGATCATGGCAGTAGATTATTTCACTAAGTGGATTGAGGCCGAGCCCTTAGCGACCATAACAGCGACGAAAGTAAGCAAGTTCTTCGGCCGGAATGCGCTAGCCCGATTTGGAATCCCCCAACAGTTGATAACGGACAATGGGACTTAGTTTGCGGATAAGAGATTCGGAGAAATGTTGGCCGACCTAGGAGTAAAACAACGTTTTACTTCGGTCGAACACCCGCAGACGAACGGCATTACAGAATATTCATAGTGCCCATATCTAGTCCTGAAAGCTGTCTTCTGGACGTCCTCATCTTTCACTTTGATCTGGTGATAACCTGACCTCAAATCAATTTTGCTAAACACCTTAGCACCTACCAACTGGTCCATCAGATCATCAATTCTCGGGAGAGGATACTTGTTCTTGATTGTTACTTTGTTCAGCTGCCTATAATCCACACAAAGTCTCATACTTCCATCCTTCTTCTTCACCAACAATACCGGAGCTCCCCATGGTGACACACTAGGCCTCACAAATTTCTTCTCAAGTAACTCTTCTAGCTGGTTCTTCAATTGCATAACTCAAGTCGACATCCAAGACGGTGCCATAGACACAGGCCTAGTACCAGGTACAAGATCAATCCCAAACTCCACTTCCCTCTCTGGCGGAACACTAGGAATCTCATCAGGGAACACTTCAGGGAACTCACGCACCACCTGCAACCCCTCAACTATGGCTTGATTCTCAGCAGACAATGATGCCATCAAAGCAAACAGATGACCACCCTCCTTCATTACCTTATGCAACTGGCCCGCAGACAACAAAACAGACTCTTCCTCTTCCGGAGGAAGGAAACTCACAAACTTTCTGAAACAGTTGATGTGCACATGGTTATCTACTAACCAGTCCATACCAAGGATAACGTCCAACCCACCCAATGGCAAACAAATAAGATCAACCAGAAAATCTCTGCCGAAGACTGACAGAGGACACTTAGCACATACTAGAGAGGTAGTCACCGAACCCTTAGCTGGAGTGTCGATAACCATTCCCCTCTTCATAGAAGATATCACTAAATTCAACTTTTCAGCACATACAGCAGCAATAAAAGAGTGCGTAGCACCAGTATCAACAATAGCAAGTAATGGGGTACCATTAATAAAACAAGCACCTCTAATCTCATTGGCCTCCTCTGATCCTGCTAGAGCAAATATGTAACGCCCCAAATTTTATTAGAAACTATTTGGAGTTGATTTGATAGGGCAGTGGACCAAATTGGAGAGTTTTTGGCATAGGGACCATGTTGAGAAGGACTAAATATAAGATGATTATTATTATTATTATTAATATTAATATTAATATTATTATTATTATTATTATTATTATTAAAAACCAGTTTCTAGGGAAAACCAAAGTGGTTATAGGAAGTAGGAGGAAAAGTAGCGTATGGTTGGGAATTAAAAATCAAATTAAATAAGGAGTGGGGTGTAGTAATAAATGGGGAGTACTTTAGTTAAATAGGGAGGGATATGAGAAAGTAATTAAGGGTGTGCAAATAGGGCCCATTGGAGTTAAGTGACCCAAACCCAATTAATAAAACCTTAGGGTCTTAGGAGAAACCCTCATTAGAGAGAAAAATCAAAAATTAGAAAGTGAGAAGAGGAGAAGAGAGGAACGCGACGGCTACGGAAAGAAAGAGAGAGGATTGGCATGAAGAGCAAGGAGGAAGGAGGAAAGCTTGGAGTGTTGGGGTCTTGGGAGGATTCTTCTTGAAAGATTAGGTGTCTTCTTCGATTTTAAAAGGTATGGGGGCTCTCTTTCATAGTTAATAATTTATAAACAATGAAATCATAGGGATTAGGTGTTAGGAGTAGTTGTTTAAATTGATTCATGAAGTATTTGAGTGATTGGGTGATTGTTTGATTTTATATGTGATTGAATTGAAAATGTTGTTCTTGATTGTTGGTGTTAAGGTGAGTTACATGAATTTAATGCAATATGATGTGTAATAGGTGTTAATTAATATAGAGATGATTGGTTGTTAAATTGATATAATTGAATAGGAGAAATATTGGTGCTTGTTAGGTGTTTGATAGATTGTTTGAATTAGAGTTGAGTAGGAGTGTGTATGTTGATGATGAGCTTTACTTGTTTATGGTTTTTGTGTGTTTTCTGGACACTGTTTCGATTTTTCTCAACTGGTACTGTTTGGTTGATCCAAAAATTGTGTGGCTAATTGTTTTTGAAAATAGACTTAAGGCCGGTCGTTTTGGCACTGGTTTCGTTCAATTCGGAGTTGTGTAGCTCAAGTTATGAGTCTCTAAAGTTAGGTCAAATTTCTGGAGTCGAACTGGGAGTAGGTTCAGTCTTTGCAGATTTTGGGTGCTCAATTGAACTCCGTTTTGAGTGATTCTTATTTCATTGAAAAATAGATTTAATTCTCTACGAAATAGGCACTGCTTTCACTGAATTTCATTAAGAAATGAGAAAGAAAATTTGGTTGCAAGTTGGGTAAAGCGTTCTGTCCGATTTTGGTACCTCAGTAGTGTTTAGAAAAACTGTACCAACTGGACACTTATTTTGAAAAACTAAAATCATAGGTAGAAACTACACTCAGAGGGCTTTCCAATGAGTGGTCTTTGTAATATTTCGATGTCGTTTGCTATTTTAAATAATTCGCCGAAGTAGGAGTACTGCTGTAGGAATTTAGCACTTTGTGCGGGTGTTGCCAATGTTACCCAAAGTGTCAAAAATACTGTTTTGGTTCCTCTGAACTTTCTAGTCCCCGAGGTGTCAAACTAGTCCTTGGGTGTTAAATTAATCCTTATGGTGTCAGATTAGTCCCTAGGTGTCAAATTGGTCCTTGAGATGTTAAATTGGTCCTTAGGTGTAAAAATGGTCCCTGGGTGTTGAAATGGTCCTTAGGTGTGGGTTTAGTCCCTGGTGTTGACTTTAGTCCTTGGAGTGGCTTTATTCCTTTGGCGTAGAATTAGTCTTGGTGATCTTTTAGTCCCTATAGAATTACTATTTATGGTGTGGTGTTTTATTGGTGAATAAATATTGGTGAATTGGGGTCTATGACCTTTCTTTGGTGTTGGTGACTATTTATGGTGTGGTGTATTATTGGCGAATAAATATTGGTGAATTGGGGTCTATGACCTTTCTTTGGTGTCGGTGAGCCCACAAGGCTATTGGTGAGCATGCTACTGCATTATTTTGATGATTTGGTGTTTCTGGTGCATAGTCATGGTGTCGCATTATCATATGCATATTTTGGTGAATAGGCCTCGGCCTCTTAAATTATTGTGATACTTGACATGGAGGAAGATGCAGAGGTACCACTTATCCTGGGTAGACCATTTTTAGCCACAGGACGAGCTTTGATTGATGTGCAACAAGGGAAGCTGATCTTGAGGTTCCAGGATGAGAAGATTACTTTTAATGTTTTTGAAGCTATGCGCCATCCTGATGACAAAGGACAGTTTTTTAGGGTGGATATGATTGATAACTCTGTGAAAGAGACCTTTAGACAGGAAGTACCATCTCCTCCATTGGAGGATGTAATTGTGAATTCTATTGAAGAAGCAGATGAGAACTTGGGAAATGAGATAGAAGACCTGTATTATGCAATTTGAAGCTTTCAGGTAGAAAGAGTTTTCAAGAAAAAAAAAGAGCTAGATAGGGAGATTCAGAGAAAAAGATTCCTGAATTGAAACAACTTCCCCCTCATTTGAAATATGTTTTCCTGGCGGATGATGATCTTCATCCAGCTATCATTAGTAGTTCCTTGACTAGATTGGAAGAGGAGAAGTTAATGAGGTTGCAAGTTTATGAATCTTCAAAGTTGTACAAGCAGAAAGTCAAAGCATACAATGACAAGAAGATCCAAAAAAGAGAATTCAAGCCAGGAGCAATCGAATTGGAGGAACCTTCCTCAAAAAGAAGTTGGATGGTCAATGGGCAGAGGTGGAAGCCATACCTTGGCGAAGTGGTGAAAAGAGAGAAGCGGGCCTTGGTTTTAAGCGACCCTTAAAATTCGAGGTAACGTCAAGCTAGTGACGTTAAAGAAGCGCTTCATGGGAAGCAACCCATGTGAGGTAGTGTTCTATCTCGTCTCCTTTATTTCCTTGTCTAGTATTATTTGATTGTGAACTTTGATGTTTTCTTTCAATTAGTTTCCGTTATGTGATTTTATTTTTGTTTTGCTTTGGTTTTTGTAAATAGGCCTTCCCCTAAATCAATCAGTGAGGACACTGCTGTGTTTAAGTGGGGGGAGGACCTATCGTCAGTTTCATGAATAAAATGCAATCATATGGTGAATTTCCTGTTTAATTTTTTTTTTTAAAGGACAGTTGAGCAAACTTCGTGATGATTCGGTGAGAATTGAGCGAATAATACCCCGGTGGTGATCAAATTAGCGCATTCTTGCTTCCACACATAAAACACTAACCTGTGGAACTTAGTGATCCTAGAAATGCTGATAGCTAAGCTAGTTTTTGGTGGACCATGGGAGTCGCAAAATTTTTATTAAAAATTTAGGGTAGTTGTAGATGCTAAGTTGGGGGTGCATCAATTGTACTAAGGTTGGGCATGAGGATTGTAGAAAGACCGGTGCATTGTATGTGTGTGTGCAGCACTGTAGCATCTACCCGTAACGCTATAGTGTATGCCGTGTTGTGTGTTAATGCGTGTGTGCAGCACTGTGGCGTCCACCCATAACGCTAGAGTGTATGCCGTGTGTGTCGGGGTGTGTGTGTGCAGCACTGTAGCGTCTACCCGTAACGCTGGAGTGTATGCCGTGTTGTGTATTTAAAATAATAATTGCTTTGCAATATGTCAAGCACATTTTGATCAAATCCAAATGCCAATGTAATAAAAGGGGTTGCAGCCCAAAAATAAAGTGGTGTAGTGAAATGCGTGAGTTATAATAGTTAGTGCACTGGTCGAATCTAAAATGCCTTTTTAAGACCCTTTGTTGTGCTTGAAGCCCGTGATCATTTTGTGAAAACGTGAATCTACCCTATGTTTTGAACCATCTTTTGCACTCTCGGAAGAAAACCATCTAGTCTTAGGTAAATGCATTTTGAAACTAGCTAATGTCCAACTGAGTCAAGTGTCACACACACACTATTGAGCAAGTTTATGCTAGTGAGAGTACCACGTGTGGGTTGGAAATTGAGTGGTTTGTCCGAAAGTTGTTGCTCAACTTGTCCTTTGGATGTTTGTGATTGTCTTGTTTAAAAGGGATTCATAACCGATTGCATGTTATCCGATGTTGACGATGTTTTGTTTTTGTCTTGCATTGTCTTTGCTTGAGGACAAGCAAATGTTCAAGTTGGGGGTTGTGATGAATCCCCATCACATGATGGTTTTTAGTATGAAAAAGAGGATTTTATGTGAAGATTTTAATGAATGTAGGAAAATGGCAACACGAAAAGAGTAAATTGTGCTAGTTGAAATTGATTTGCTTTGCAGTTGTTTACGCTTGGTTTTTGTGGTGTTTTTGTGCCCTGAGGACTAGGTGAAAGGAAGAACGAAGAAATGCAAGCAAAGCGGACGAAAAAGTGCTAAGGAATGAGCTTATGCGCTGAGGCCGCGCATGATGAGGCGCAGTGAGGCGCCAAAGGAGTGCAGGAAATAACAAGTCCCTGCCCATTCGCGCTCCACTCTCGCATGAGGCGCCAGTGAGGCGCGAGTTACTGTAGCGTCCTCCAATCAGTTGCGCTTAAGTGGCGCTCGAGGCGCCAGTGAGGCGCGAGTTATCAGTAGCGTCCTCCAATCGATTTGCGCTTAAGTGGCGCTGAGGCGCCGGCCAGGCGCGAGTTATCGAAGCGTCCTCCAATCGATTTGCGCTTAAGTGGGCGCCGGAGGCGCCGGCGAGGCGCAAGTCGCTGAAAAACACGATAAAACACGCAAAAGCTGCGTTTTTTGGGGATCTTCTCACTTTTGGACGAATTGGAACCCTAACACACCAGAGAGAATCGTTGCGTTATTGACCATCGAAGAATCAAGCCTTGGGAACAAGAATTGAGACTTGAATGTCATCATCATCATCGTTATTATCTTGTAATTCCCTCTTTCCTTATCTTTGATCATGTGTAACTAAACCCTTATGTTGGGGATGAATAGATTTTGATAGAGCACGATGTTATTGGTTCTTAATCGTGTTAATTTGTTTCTCTCGTATTTTGTGGATTGAAATTCGGTTTTAAGTTGTTTACAATTGGAAAATTGTGGAATTATCCTTATTCAATGATTTAATGGAAATTGTTATTGTTGAATGGTAGAATTTCAATTCCGCAATTCGTAGCTTAGAATATTCCTCGAATTGTTGTATGTGGTGAACTCTATTGTTTAAGGCTTGTAGGTAATTAGGATCACCTAAGGAATCAGGGGTTTTAATAATCTATAAAGGACTAGTTACCTAAGGAATTAGGACTTAGTTAATATAACGAGTTCGGTAGCAAAATATAGAGAGAGGTATCCTTGACGTTACGCCAGTTATATTGTGCGAAATCAAAAGACGTTCATCCCTAGCACCCATTCTCATCATAGTTCGTCAACGTGTTCTTAGTTTCAATTTATTTAAAAACTCAAAAAAATAATTTATTGTTTTACCTTTGAGCTGCATAGCTCAACCACTTCAACCAAACTCTTTCAAATCGGTTCTCTTAGCAATTGTTAACGTGATTAGTAAATTAGTTCGATCCTTGAGGACGATATCCCGGTACTTACCGGTTTTATTACTTGCACGATTTGGTACACTTGCCAAATTACTAACACTGCCCTCAACCCATTCTCAAATTTGATAAACTTGGAGAACTCAGAACCAGCCTCAGTGTAGTGGGGATAAAACTTAGCCAATTCTGTGAACTTGGCAGCATACTCTGTCACGGACATGTTCCCTTGTTTCAGCTCAAGGAACTCAACCTCCTTCTTCCCCCTAACATCCTCTGGAAAGTACTTTCTCAAAAACTCCCTACGGAATACAGCCCAAGTGATTTCTTCATTGGCAGTCTCTAACCTTGCCCTGACCTCCAACCACCAGTCATCAGCTTCCTCTGCCAGTGTGTCGGTACCATACCTGACCTTCTGCGCATCATTGCAGTCCATGACCCGAAAAATTCTTTCAATCTCTTTCAGCCATGCTAGAGCACCATCCGGGTTATACCTCCTTGAATGTAGGAGGTTCTCCTGCCGAAAGTGGCGGACTACGAGTCCCAAAGATTTTCACCAACATCTCTTTGGTTCCCAACAAACTGAGCTATAGCTTGCAAAGCAGCAAAGAAGAGCGAAGATCGCCTCTCCTAGCCATTTCAACCTAACACTGCAGCATGAACAACAATTTAGAACTAGTCTAGCAACACCTAGTTGTCATAAAACACTATGACAGAAAGACTTGGCCGGACAGACCGAACTTTTGCTTTGATACCACTAATGTAACACCCCATTTCTACCCGACAATTTATAATAAAAATTAGAGTTTAAAAATTATTTATTTTAATTCATCCAAACAGGATGCTACACTTACTTCATTTAAATCAACAACAAAATATAACAAGTCATCTACTAACTCAATTAAATACGTAACACCAATAATATGGAATGGGATACTCAAAAATATATTTAAGTCAATCCACGCACTGAAAAAGTTACACATCACGCAGCAGAATAAAATACAGTCTCAGAGAATTAGAATACAGTCTCAGCAATAACATAAGAATATCAAATATAATGGTCAACAGCCAAATAAGACTACACAACTAGAAGTCTAAGCTTATCCCCTAGGTGCTACGTATCAGAGCAGACCGACTCGGGAAGTGAAGGAAGTAAGCCTTCACTCAGGGTTACCTGTGGTAAATAACAACATAAGGGGTGAGTCTCAAACCATATAATAAAGACTATAATAAGCAGTATATCAGTTCATAGAATTTAATCAAATCACAACATCACATATCATTCATACAGCAGTCACATTCACATCAATATCATCCAACGGAACATTTATCATTTATGGGAATGAATGTAATGAAATGCAATCATGCATGTGGTACCATTCATCGTCAATAGTTTTAGCCACTATGGGCATCATCGTCAATAGTTGAGCTTTATCATCGTCAATAGCTCAAGGCCGAAGCCTCACATCGTCAATACACATCGCCAATAAAATGCACATGTATGCATGAGACTCCATGAGCAACCAACAATCATCATTCATGCATCATCAACATCACACATTATCATCCTTTTTAGTTCGGTCAATAGACCCATCGCCAATAACATCATCATCGTTTTTACTTTTGGTCCATAGACCCATCGTCAATAACATCATTTAATCACACCTCATCATCTTTGTCCTAGGAAATTTTACCACAAGGACTAAAACAACACTAGAGGACCTAAACAGCACTAAAGGACCAAAACATCACTTAGGGACCAAAACAGCACACCAAGGACCAACACATCACTTAGGGACCAAAACAGCACCTAGACACAAAATGGCAGCACCAGGCGCCGAAATCACCAAAACTGGCGCCCCCTATGGCAACACAGCCACCAGGCGCCAAAAACACCACATACTGGCGCCCCTGTGCAAGACCAGCACACATGGCGCCAAAAACACAGGAAACTGGGGCCCCTATGCAACACCAACACACAGGCGCCAAAAGCACAAAGAAATCGGCGCCAGGTAACACAGCACACACAGCGCCAAAACACAGCTTAATCGGCACTCGTGGCAACACGGCCCACACAGCGCCAAAGCGGGCAACATTGGCGCCAAGCAACGCAGCACAGACTTAGACACAAACTAAGACACAAACTGAGACACTGTCTCCGACACAGGCGGACACACAGGCGCCCTGGGCAGCAACACAGGCGCGCCAGGGCAGCCATTTGGCGCCCTGTGCAGCACCACACACGCACACACACACACACACTGCCACACAACTTGGCGCCACCCTAGGCGCCCTGGGCAGCCAAATTGGCGCCCAACACTTAGACACCCCACACAACCAGCAACTTGGCGCCTCACCAAGCGCCACAGGGCAGCCACTTGGCGCCCTGCACTTGAACAAGGCACACACAGGCGCATGGGCAGCCACATTTTGGCGCCCTGCACCTAGACACAACACACACCCAACACATGCAGCGACACACATACCACACAGGCGCCATCCTGGCGCCCTGGGCAGCCAACATTGGCGCCCAGCTCCAGCACACACACACACAGTGCCACAGGCGCACTCAGGCGCCATTTTGGGCAGCCAATGGCGCCCAGGCAGCAACACACACACACGCACACAGCACAGCACAGCACAGGGCGCCATTTCCCCTAGCATTTGGCGCCCTATGACACTTAGGGTTCCCTAAACCCAATTTTTCCAATTTTCCTATGATCAATCATCAACAACAATTCCAAAAACACTCCATAATCATTCTAACACTATCAAATACACTCTCTAACAACAATTCACATGCAAATCGATTTCCTACACAATTATCATAATTCACTCAATCATTCAAAACAATTCAAAAACAATTCTAACATCAAGAACACATCAAAAATACAATCAATATTCTAATTCTAACATACAACCCATTATACCCCTTATTATAAGGCAAGACCCACCCTTACCTTGATTAAACCGAAGATGAAGCTCTCTCTATGGAGTCACCAACGAAACCACAACAACTAGAAGCTCCTTCCCTTCCTTCTTCTCTTGGTGCGATCACTCTCTCTTTCTCTCCCTAGGGTTTGCGCCGATTTCACCTTCTTTTCTCTCTTCTCTCTTCGCTCCTTTCTCTCTTTTTTTCGTTTTCTTTTTTTCCTTGCACAAATGATGTGAATTGCATCAACCCTAGGAGCCTAAGTCATTGGGCTTGGGCTATTGGGCCAATCCTTGCCATCCCGGTTTTACCGGTTGCTACTCCCTTCAACTAAAATAAAAGACTATATTATAATTTAATATAATTAAAATAATGCAACACTTAAATAATTTAATCTAATAATTGATTAAATCATTTAGGGTGTTACAGACCGAGCCAGCGCGCTCGAGAAAAGGGGGCGACATGGTCGTCCCCCGACCAGACGCCCCCTTCCATGAGGCGTGGAAACAGATAAAATAAAGCACTAAGATACAAAAAAGCTCGCGAGAGCGGCATACCTGGAATTAAGCAGCAACTGCAGAAAGGGAGAACGCCGGACGAACTGTTATCGCACCACCACTTCAGGTCGCTAGCAGAGTGTTCGGCCGACAGCAGAGCTTGCTTCCGGAAATTGTGTGGAGAGCGTGCTGACCGAGTACCCTATTTATAGAGCCACCTAGTGCGCGTGCTAGGGCAAATTTGAAACAACGTGATTGTCTGCATTCCCCTGTAGCTGAAGCGACGCGATTGTTCGCGTTCTCTCCTAACCGTGACATGGGGAACACCAAAAAGCGCTTCGGGAAATGCAAAGGTCACATCATTTATTGCTCAATAATTCAGGTCAACAGATCCAACGACGAGCTGTCTCGGGCGGTCGTGACTGCTGGGGGCAATGACTCAAGCCCCAGCCCGCCCATAAGCAGCCTAGGCTTGGGGGGCAACTGTTCCGGGGTGTATTAGCAATACCAGGAGGTAGCATTTAATCGGGCGGTGGCAGTCAAGCAACGAAATGACCCAAGCACTCGGCAGTGCGCATTCTCGGGACCGGCGAATTTCACGCGAACGCCGTGGTGCCCCGGTGAGTATAAATATTACCTCATCTACGATGATCGTGCACGTTATCTACCCATTGTGAATCCTGCCCAATAGCACACCTCTGACTAGAGCGTCGGAGTGTCTTTGCAGGTACCACCCGAGGGCATTCAAGACTGTAACATCCCAGACTACTTCTAGAACTGTTGACTGCCCCACGAACCAACACGAGTCTTTTCAGCATGATTTGTCCTCACTTGCATGCTTTCCGGAAAACTTCCCAGAAGGTCACCCATCCCACTATTACTCCAAGCCAAGCACGCTTAACTATGGAGTTCTTATGGGATGGGCTCCCGAAAAGAAGATGCATCTTGTTGGTATAGGTAGTCCAAATCAATTCTTTTAAGCCTTCCTTCAACTGTACAGTCCCATACCTACACAGCCTCAGGATCCCTCTCATTCCGGTGCGTATTCGGTTCATTCACGCGCCCCTTCGCTTTGAAGCTGCCAGGAGCCGCTCTTTGCCATGCCACCTTTTTGGGCACCGGCGATCACTCCCGCCTCTTGACCCGGATGTCACATGCCCACCGGCTTACGCTTGGTTCGCCCCCGAACCACACCGCATCGAGAGAGGTCTCACGCTCGATACAATTTGTAACATCCTGCATCGCTTCTAGAACTGTTGATCGCCCACGAACCAACATGAGTCTTTTCGGCATGCTTTGTCCTCACTTGCATGCTTTAGGAAAAACTTCTTCAGAAGGTCACCCATCCCACTATTACTCCAAGCCAAGCACGCTTAACTATGGAGTTCTTATGGGATGGGCTCCTCAAAAGAAGATGCATCTTGTTGGTATAGGTAGTCCAAATCAATTCTTCTAAGCCTTCCTTCAAGTATGCAGATACCCCATACCGCACGACCTCAAGATCCTCTCATTCCAAGGTGCTTATTCGGTTCATTCACGCGCCTTCGCTTTGAAGTCGCCAGAGCCACTCTTTGCCATGCCACCTTTTTGGGCACCGGCGATCACTCCACCCCTCGTCGTCCCCGGATGTCACATGCCCACCGGCCTACGCTTGGTTCGCGTCCCGAACAACACCGTGCATCGAGAGAGGTCTCGCCGCTCGATACAATTTGTAACATCCTGCATCGCTTCTAGAATCGCTGATCGCCTCTACGAACTAACACGAGTCTTTTCAAAGATGCTTTGTCCTCACTTGCATGCTTTAGGAAAAACTTCAGAAGGTCACCCATCCCACTATTACTCCAAGCCAAGCACGCTTAACTATGGAGTTCTTATGGGATGGGCTCCCGAAAAGAAGATGCATCTTGTTGGTATAGGTAGTCCAAATCAATTCTTTTAAGCCTTCCTTCAACTGTACAGTCCCATACCTGCACAGCCTCAAGATCCCTCTCATTCCGGTGCGTATTCGGTTCATTCACGCGCCCTTCGCTTTGAAGCTGTCAGGAGCCGCTCTTTGCCATGCCACCTTTTTGGGCACCGACGATCACTCCCCACCCTCGTCAGCCCCGGATGTCACAAAGACCGGTCCAGATCTCTCAACAGCGACCGGCCAGCAGAACAGCAGCTGCGATTCAATCTCTATTAGTCAGGTACGATCACTACCCATATTATCCTTTGAGATCAATTTATAAACCATCTCTAAATCTATAAATGGTACTTATATTAGGTGATCAATTCTAAAATAAGTTTGGAAATAGTATCACACAAAGGATAAAATGCTAAAACATCAAATACATGCATTAAACACACTAAGACTTCATTACAAAGTTACTAGCATCTCAACTAAGAGTATTTAGCTCATGATGAACAACAAACACAAGAAATAGAGCATAGATGCAAAATCTAAAGCCATAAAACCGAAATTACAAGGAAGAAATATACTAAGAAGAGGTAGACTGAAGTTTGGCTCCAAGAACAGTGATAATGGAGGTACAAACAACTCCCAAATCCACGAAAATCTTCAAGTAAGTCAGATCAAGTATTGTTGGAGCATCACTCGCAGCATTGTTGTGTAGAATTTCTACTTTTATTGTGAAAATGGAGCTTGGAACGAAAATGGAGAGAAAGGCTATCTCTAAACCTAGCCTCCCAAAATGAGGAAGATGAGCCTCCTTAAATAGTACTAGGGTTTAGTGATCCAAGAAATATCCTTTGGAGGTTACTTTTGTCATTACATGTGCCAATGTACCCACAAAAGGGAATAATCTGAGCATATGCCATCCTGGTACCAGCAATGGGGCGTGTTTCCTTTTTTGACAGCTTGCCTCAGCAATTTGTCTATCATCTTTCGTAGAAACACAATGATGCGGCACCTGATGCTGCAGCAATAAAATACAGACATAAAAGCACAAAATGGGGCACCAAAGTGCCAAAATGACTTCAAACCAGAATTAAATCTTCTTTTACACTAAACAACCTATTTTAATTAATTAAACACAATATTACTTTAGAACTCCCAATAATTTAAGCTAAAAAAGCATAAATAACTCTTATAAATAAGAGTTATCAGCAGGTCGCCCCTCTTGCCTAGTGACGCGTGGAAATTTCCCTCCTTGCCTGTTGGGGGGAAGAAGTCGCCCTCCTTGCCCATTGAGGGGAACAAGTCGCCCTCCTTGCTGACCAGGAGATACATCTCGCCTTCTCCTATTTCACCGGCCATAGAGTTGGCCACGGTTATCCGAACGGGCATATGAATATTGTTCCGGGGTGTATCAGCAAAACCGAGAGGTACGAACAGCATTTGGGCCGTCGGCCCAAAATCAGCTCCAACCGGCCCAAGTCCATCGCTTGGAGCGCACTTCTCGCAACCGGCCGAAATTTTCGCAAAACGGTCGGACTCTACAGTATATATACGCCATTTGCACATGGCATCAGGTACATTCTCTTACCTTGTGTTATCTGCCCGAGCGACCACTTACTTGATCGTCGGAGTGTCTTTGCAGGTAACACCCGAGGTGCTCAGCGTGAAGCCAAGACCGGTCCTTTCTCCTATTCAACGACCGGTCTAGTCAAAGGACAACAACTTCAACACTTCATTGATCAAGGTACGATCAATTGGCGACCACAGTGGGAGGCCCGAGCGCTATCCTACTTCATTCATGGCTCCACGCGACCGGCCCCAGACGCGGGCCTCGTCTCGACTCAACCCCTCCGGGCAACATCCTCAACAGCCAGACCCGGGGGCGTGGCTGCACTATTCACGAATCCGTGGAAATCGCGCCAAGAACCGCGCAGTACAGGACGCGGACCGATCTTGGAGAAGGTGCAACCGTACGCTCCACCACAACTACCGCCTGAGCTGATCGAGGCAGGCATCGAAGAACCGTTGCCCGAGCATGTCACTCAAGCCGTTCTGCAGATCCTTCAAAGCAAGAACCAGGTCATTGCAGACAGAGACAAGCTGATCTCTCGCTATGAAAGAGGGTCGATTCCGGCCGCCGCCGAGCGTAAGACGGAGAAACTTCTGCTCCACGCCGACCTACACGTGCACACCGTTCCCCTCCTCGAAGGAGCCTTTCTCGCCGAGAAAGCACCACCCACCGGTCTCCGACGCGACGAATAAGGGCACGTAGGTCGCCCCCAAGCAGGAACGTGCGTAGACGTCGTTCGCTATCTTATGATGAATATGAGGACTCTAGCTACCGTCCTGATACCGGTCGCTCGCCCACCAGATACTCCTCTAATGAGTCGTCCGGTTCACGTCGGTCGAGAAGTAGGTCCTGGGATTCTCGTGAAGAGTTGGAAGATTATCGGGATGGAAGAATTAGGGACGTCTCGCAGCGGCCAAGAAGAGGTCAAAGCGAGCGACCCAGAAGGCCTCCTCAACTTCCACCATTTGGCCCATCTGGAGAATTCTATGGAATGTCGGGCAACGAGGCATGCCTCGCTATGCAACCCTTTGGTTCGAACGACATTCAGAACGGCCACGGCCCATTTACTAGAGAAATCAGGCGCTACAGGATTCCAAGAGACCTGAGAAAGCCACTCAATCTAAACAAGTTTGACGGTCGTGGAGATCCGGATAAACAACTCCGGTATTTTAATAATTATTGCAGTTATAGAGAATTGGGCTCGACCATGAAGTGCCGGCTGTTCCCTCAGTCGTTGGACGGCCGAGCATTAGAATGGTGGGAATCAATTCGGCCCAATACCATCTCCTCATGGGAAGACTTGGTCAGAATCTTCTTGAGCCACTATACAGCCAACAGTTGCCAGTATCGGTATGAGGAGCACTTGGACACGATTGTCCAAGGAGACAATGAGCCGAGACAATGAGACAGTACATCGACTACGGTTCAATCTTTGGCCGAATCGTTCACGACTTATCCGACAAAGATAAGTTAAAGTACCTCAAGCGTGGTATTCGACCGGACCATCGGTTCGTAGAAGAATTCACGTTGAATCACTATCAAGACCTCAGCTTCTTCCTAAGAAGGGCCAATGTTCACATGGCATATGAAGAAACCTTGGCCGCAAGAAAGGGCGCCCGTCCGCGTCCCAAAGAAGAACAACATAAGCCGACCAAAGGGTATGAAGGTCGCCGAGACAACCGGCCGGACTTCAGAGACAAGAAATTTGATCATCGCACTCGTCTGAACACTTCTATTGCACAGATCTACAGTGAGTGCCAAAACAATGAATTTGTGGGCGTGAAGCAGCCCGATCCTCTCGTTCTCTAGAAGGGGGCACGACCGACCAGGAGGTACTGCCGTTACCACAAGAGCAAAGGGCATGACACCAACGACTGCATGGCCCTCAAAGATGACATTGAAGACCTTATTCAGAAGGGTAAGTTGGGTAAGTATGTGAGGTCGGAAGAAAGCGAGCAGCCTCAAGAGAAGACAGGAGGACCTGATCAAGATAGAGGAAAGGGCGCCCTAGTCATAACGGCCGCCCAAGACAAAGACCGATCAGAGGATCGAGATACTCGGCAATCAAAGGGCCGCAACGTAGCCATGGTTATTGACTGGGGAAACCCGTTGGACCGCAGGGAGTCCAACAAAGCCACATAGAGAAAGTGGGACGAGCTTCTAATGGTTGCATCGACTTCAACAGAACGACCGGTCTCGAATAGACCACCCATCTCTTTTGGGGATGATGACCTGCTCGATGGCAGGCCAAACAGCTACGTTCCATTGGTGGTCAGAGCAATTATGGCCAATGCAGAGGTTCGCAGAATACTGGTCGACCAAGGAAGCTCGGCTGACATCATGTTCGAAGAATTGATTGACAAGTTAAAAGTGGATCGGAGTGAGATAATCTCCCAGGCCGATACTACTCCTCTAACGGGCTTCAATGGAGCGACCACCTATCCTTTGGGGACGATCGAACTCTTGGTCACATTTGGTGACGATACTGGAGAAAGCGCTTTATACAGGACGGTCCGGACGACGTTCCTCGTACTCCCCATCAAATCTTGCTACCAGTGTATTATTGGTAGGCCGACCTTGGCAAGCTAGAGGCCGTCGCATCAACAGTGCATCTGAAGATGAAATTTTACAGTAAAGATGACCAGGTAGTTACCCTGGCGGCCGATCTAGAGGCAGCAAGACGAAGCCACTACCTATATCAGGAAATTTGTGACGAGGTAGATCGTGGACCAAATACTCAGAGCACAAGTGAAGGCCACCAAGTTAATCTCGCTGATCTGGACGCTCGTTATGATCCAGATAGCGACCCAGAGGACAACGATGACAACCTAGCCCGAGAGCTAAAGAACAGGTTAAAGAGACCAGAGCCTCATGGGGAATTGATAGATGTACAGCTGGGTGACGACCCAGCAAAGACAGTTAAGCTCGGTAGCGACCTACCTGAGCAGGTAAAGCAAGACCTTATGAAATGTATGAGGGACTACGCTGACCTGTTTGCATGGCAGGCATCAGATATGCCCGGTATTCCTATTGAGATTGCTTGCCATCAACTTTCAGTCGACGAAGGAGTCAAGCCGGTCGCCCAAAGAAGACGAACTCAGAGTGAGGAAAAAACTCAAGCCGCAGCAAAGGCCGTTGAGGACCTTGTAAAGGCTAACTTCATCACAGAGATCAAGTACACGACCTGGCTATCTAATGTCGTGCTGGTGAAAAAGAAGAATGGCAAGTGGCGTATGTGTGTAGATTACACCGATCTAAACAAGGCATGCCCGAAGGATGCCTTTCCTGTGCCCAACATCGACAAGTTGGTCGATGGTGCCTCGGGCTATAAGCTATTATCTTTTCTGGACGCTTACTCGGGCTACAATCAGATTACGATGTACCCTCCTGATCGACACAAAACTGCTTTCATGACACATCATGGCAATTTTCAATATAAAGTTATGTCGTTTGGCCTGAAGAACGCTGGGGCAACCTACCAGCGCATGATGAACAAGATCTTCAGGAAGCAGCTCGGTCGGATCTCTGAAGTTTACTTGGACGACATGATCATCAAGAGCATGATCGACCCAGACCATGTGAGCGACCTAAGAGAGGTCTTTGAGGAAGCGAGAAGGAATTCACTCAGGCTAAATCCAGAGAAGTGTACTTTTGGGGTGATGGCCGGCAAATTTTTGGGCTTTCACCTAACGGAAAGGGGGATAGAAGCCAACCCTGAGAAGTGCAGGGCGGTCGTCGAGATGAGGCCGCCCACCACCAAGAAAGAAATACAACAGCTGAATGGCATGGTAGCTGCCTTGTCCAGATTCATACCTAAAGCGGCCTGTAAGTCGCTTCCTTTATTCAGACTCCTGAAGAAAGACACAGATTTTGAGTGGACCGACCAATGCCATCGAGCGTTGGATGAATTAAAAGAAGCTCTGACTAACCCGCCAATCATGACCAAGCCGATGCCGCGTGAGACACTATACCTATACTTAGCGATAACAGAAGAAGTTGTGAGTGCTGTGTTAGTAAGGGAGAGCGATCTAAAGCAAAATCCGGTCTACTTCATCAGCAAAGTGTTGCAAGGGCCCGAGCAGAGGTACCAGAAGATAGACAAGTTTGCCCTTGCACTTTTAGTGGCCGCTCGAAGGTTGAGACCCTACTTTGTAGCCCACCAGGTCGTGGTAAGGACCGATCAACCAATCAGGCAAGTCCTCCACCGGCCAGACCTGGCGGGAAGAATGATAAAATGGGCAGTAGAACTCAGTGAATTTGGGATCAAGTTTGAATCCAGATCGGCCGCCAAAGCATAAGTACTAGCCGACTTCATAGCTGAAATGACTCCGATCCCCGAAGATCAACCTGCAACGACCTGGACTCTACATGTAGATGGGTCGTCCAATAGCAAAGGCAGCGGAGCCGGTCTAATTTTAGAAAATTCAGAAGGCCTTGCCGTCGAGGTTTCATTGACTTTTGCCTTCCACACGTCAAATAATCAAGCCGAGTATGAGGCATGCATAGCCGGCCTACAGCTCGCCAGAGAGTTCAATGTCGATCGTGTGGAACTTCATTCAGATTCCCTGTTGGTAGTTTCCCAAATCAAAGAATTGTATGATGCCAAAGACGATGTGCTCAAAAGCTATTTGGCCAGGGTAAGGGAGCTTCTCAAACAGTTCGACCGAGCAGAAGTCAAGCATGTGCCTAGGACCGAGAATGTTCGTGCAGACATTCTCTCAAAGCTAGCAAGTACTAAAAGCCCTGGAAATCACAGAAGTTTGATCCAGGAAACTCTAAATAGGCCTAGCGTATCGACCAAGCCAACCCAGCCTCTGGCCGTTCTATGTGTTGAGCAAGACACAGATTGGATCGCCCCTATCCTGCGATACATTGTTGAAGGAGAAGAGCCAAGCGACCAAAAATAGGCGAAATTGGTCAGGCTGAGGGCGACCAAATATTCAGTGATAGAAGGAAAATTGTATCGAAGAGGATTCTCATCTCCACTTCTAAGGTGCCTTACGTCGGTCGAAGCCGACCATGTGTTGATGGATATCCATGAGGGTGTTTGTGGAAGCCATCAAGGTGCACGATCCATAGCTAAGAAAGCTCTCCGGGCCGGTTATTACTGGCCGACCATGGACGAAGATGCAAAGAAACTAGTCCAGAAATGCAAGAAATGTCAAATGCATGCTGACGTCCATGTTGCACCATCTTCAGAATTGCAAAGTCTAGTCTCACCTTGGCCGTTTGCCTGGTGGGGCATGGATCGGCTAGGCCCGTTTCCACCGGCTCCAGGCCAATTCAAATTTTTGATCGTGGCAGTTGACTATTTCACAAAGTGGATCGAGGCCGAGCCTCTTGCAACTATTACATCAGCAAAGGTCAGCAAGTTCTTCGGCCGGTGTGTGCTTGCCCGTTTTGGGGTCCCACAGCAATTGATAACAGACAATGGTACCCAGTTCGCAGACAAAAGATTCAGAGAAATGTTGGCCGACTTAGGGGTGAAGCAGCGTTTCACCTCGGTCGAACATCCACGCACAAAAACGGTAAGTCAGGCGCCAACATGAGTTATCCGCGTGGTCCAAGAGAAGACTTGATGAAGCAAAAGGGAACTGGATCGAGGAGCTGCAGTCCG
The DNA here is from genome assembly GCA_020916435.1 of Oxytropis ochrocephala. NCBI lineage: Eukaryota > Viridiplantae > Streptophyta > Magnoliopsida > Fabales > Fabaceae > Oxytropis > Oxytropis ochrocephala. The sequence continues at coordinate 98,326,142 of CM037092.1, forward strand.
TTCTCTGGGCATATAGGACGACCCCTCATTCGTCAACCGGGGAATCACCTTTCAGGCTAGTGTATGGAACTGATGCGGTTATACCCATAGAGATGGGCGAGCTAAATTGGAGAACTATGAATCCCCCAACAACAGTCGACAACGACCAAGCCATCCGAGAAGAGTTAGACCTTATTGAAGAACTGCGCACCCAAGCATCACTTAGAGAACAACTGATCAAGCAGAAGGTCGCAGCTAGGTACAACGCTCGTGTTCAGAAGAGGGATTTCTCGATCGGTCAGCTCGTTTCGAGGCGCGACGCGGAAACAAGAATGCCCGCCAGGGAAAGCTAGCACCTAATTGGGAAGGTCCATATAGGGTCGTTAAGAAGATCGGCAAGGGGGCATACGAGCTAGAGACCACGGAAGGGGCGACTATCCCCAGAACGTGGAACGCTGACAAACTTAGAAGATACTATGTTTAAATGTAATGAACGACCGATCAATAAATGAAAGACAGGCAGGCGCTCTTTTTCCCACTGGGTTTTTTACTGAGGCCTGACCTTTAAAAATTGCTTTGTACTTTACTTTCTCGCAAAGGATGTATGCCCGGTCGCTCACCATGCCCATAGCAAAGGAGCGGCCGAAGAATCATTAAACGAAAGTGGACCGACGAAACGGCCCACAACGAGCGCCATCGAAATGGCCCTAGGGTTAAGTAATAACCCACCATAGTAGGTCGTCGAAATGATCTACATCGAGCGCCATCGAAATGGCCCAAGGGTTACTAAGTAGCCCACGAAAACGCTAGGTCGTCGAAACGACCTACGTTGAGTGCCATTGAAATGGCCCAATTGAATGCCATCGAAATGGCCCAATCGAGTGCCACCGAGCTGGCCCAAACTAAGGTCGCCGAGTCGACCAGATACCAAATGCTGCATTAACTGTTGCGTTAACAAACACCGCCGAGCGGTCAATAACGAGTGTTTTTGAATAAAAAGAGAGAAACGGGCATCGATGGACCCGAAATAAAAGCCTACGGAAGGTCTTTGCCGGCGTCGAAGTCGGCCTAAAAGTTCAGAAACTTAGAATTAAACGACGAAATAATTAGATCCAAACAAGCAAATGAAATAAAGGGCAAATTAAAGATGTCATTACAAAATAGAGACGCCCGGTCGAAGCCGAGCAATCAAATATCCCACTGCTCGAAGGCACCTCAAAAATTGTTGTGCCCGAAGGCAAGTCAAAATATTACAAAAGTTACTCCGCTCGCAGGCGGGCTTCAGGAGAGGACCGAGCTAGGGCGAACAGTATTGCCTTGATCATCAAACTCCTCGAGCTGCATGATCTTGTTGTTCTCACGTAGTGCTTTCGGGCTTTATCGAGTTTTCATCAAAATTGATGGATAGACGAATTCGGCCGCCACGACCGCCGAGAGCATTATAGAATTGTTCGATCATCGCACCCTTGGCATGCCCGCTATCGCCGCGCTTGAGCCTCTCCACCGCCCTCTGGTCTCCCATTCGGCCTTATCCTTCTCCAAGACATCGAGATCGGTCTTCAAATTCTTCACTTGAGCAAAGAAGTTCTTTATTCCTCTCGGCGGTTGGCCTGGTCTTCGTCGGCCCGCTGCAGAGCATCTTTCTTGGATTTAACGGACTTTTCTAGCTTTTGCTTCGCCTCTTCAAGACAGGCCAAGGCAGTGTCCTTCCCAGCACGAGCTTCTGCAAACAAAGGTAGCAAAGGTCAGTTAATCGGCTGAGTGTAAGTAGAAGCACGACGGGTTAGAAAAGTAAAATACCTTGAGCTTCATCCGACAACTCTTGTATGAGTTTGCCAACCCCCATGCAAAGAGAAGCGCAGACCACCATGGGCTCTTTCTTGAAGCGCTCGAAGTCAGACAGCCCCAAGCCCTCGAGCGAGAGGGAGGGAAGATCGCCCTCGGGAAGGTCACGAACTCGCTCGTCAAGCCTGCTCCGCTTGGGAGAACAATCGTCTTGGCGAGGAGGCGACCGGGCATTGGAAACTGGTCTTTTCCCCTGGCTCTTGGGGGTTGGAGGCACCTTTGAAGGCCCCTCGAGGTCGACCACGGTCAGAGGTCCTTCATACCTTTTGGCCCCTGGAATTGCAGCGGGGTTCAGGACTTTTTCAATCTCGGCCCAAGACTTACCGGCCATCCTTCCTGCAAAATAGAACGAATCGAGGGTTAGAAGGAACGAGCAGTAAATAAAATATAAAGTTAAAGTTCAAATGCAAACCAATCTCAGCTTCTAGAGCTCGACCCACGAGCAACGTAAAAGGCCGGCAAGGCAGGTCGCCCTTGGGGTCTGGGGGCTTTATGCTCGCCAAAGTTTTATTCATGTGCAAAGACTCCAAGTCGGCCGCACTCAAGTCGTTAGTGGAATATATATAGTCGCTGTGCCTTTCAAGAAATGAGCCTCATTCCACATGATGGGGAAAAAGGGTTCACCGAGCATCCCATCAGGCTGAACCTCAGATATAGCTTTGCCCGCTTCTTTGTTTGGCACGATCCAGAAATATTGGCTCTTACAGGCAGCGCCCAACGACTCTTGGAACGCTTTGAAGTACCGGTGCTGGGTCTTCTGAGTCTTAAAGGAGACCTGCTCTCTTTTCTCCTTGTTTGCCTTCTCCCGAGCCACCACCAAGATTGTGAAGAAGAGTTGAAATGAAACCGCCGACCGAGCTTGGTTAAAAGCACCTCAAAAGTCTTTAAAACGCCCATGCGTTTGGATGAGATTGAGAAGGAGCGACCCCAATATAACGCAGTAACGCCGCGTTGAAACTCGGAGAAGGGTGGAACGATATTCATCCTCTCTAACACGATCCGATGCATCGTGAACTTAAGGTTATCAGAATAAGTGGCAATGTCTTCTCCCTCCTTCATGCCTCTCACCCTCCAGCCCGGTGAGTGTTTGAAATGTAACTGCAGTGCGGGCAGCGCCCAGTGGCCGACCGTAATTATGCTCTTGTTGGAGCGAAGGGTTTCCGACACCCACGACATGTCAGCCCGGTCTCGAGACAGATCTGGCAGGACGTCTTCTCCTCCCGCCGATTCCACGTCAGCATTTACACCTCGACCGGAGGAGCTTGCCACCGAACGAACGGCGATCTCTTCAACAGCCACCTCAACCCGATCACCTTCAGCAGTTTCACCGGCCTCGGCCATTGTCTCGTCCACGGCCTGGGCGCCGCTCTCAGCATCGTCTTCGATCTCTATCGGCCCATCTTCTCCTGCGTTGCAGGCCGGGGAAGACGGCGGCGGTGGAGGATTCGGTGAGTTATCCTTGGAATTGGCAGGCTTTGATTTAGAGCTTCCCAAGCTAATCGATCCATTACTGGAAGAACTAGAGCTCGAGCGAGGCGCGCCGAAGAAGTGGAACTCCGTCGTTCAAGACGACTTGGAATTTTCTTTCGCCTCGGATGGCCTCGACATGTGTGTGGCAAAAGATTGTGACGGCCCTCCGGGAATGCGAGCTGTTTGTTTCAACCGTGGCATACAACACCTGCGATAAGGGGATCGAGTTAGGTCGGTCGAGCAGTGCACTCGCGAGAGGGGGCGACTTGGTCGTCCCCGGACCTGACACCCCCTATCACAAGGCGTGGAATTGTGCGATCAAAAGAAAATCACAAATCAAAAATTAAAGCAAAGGTCGCTCATACCTTAAGAATACGAGAGGATCGATCGAGGAAACTTTGGTGCTCGAACGAAAGGATTCACTTCAAATTGCAAGTCGACGGCAGAAAGGTCGGCGGTGGCGAGCGATTCGCGATAATGTAAGGAATAGTTCCAACCGGGGGTATTTATAGCGCAGCGCCGGCGGACGGGAGACGAAACGTCGCAACGCTTCACCTTCTCACTAAGAGTCGTTATTGAATGACCTCGAGATCACCAAACGCGTCGATCATAAATGCCAAAAAAAGTCCAACCGTCGGTCAAGACGGCCGACGCCGGCGCTGGCGTGCCGTGGCCGTCCCCATCGAGCGAGCGGCGGCGTGACCGTTCATTATCGAGGGTTCATCAAGAAGCATTACCCCTGGGGGCAGCAATTCAAGCCTCAGCCCGCTCTTAAGCGACCTAGGCTTGGGGGGCAACTGTTCGGGTGTATCAAGAAACCGAGAGGTACGAACAGAATTTGGGCCGTCGGCCCATAATCAGCTCCAACCGGCCCAAGTCCATCGCTTGGAGCGCACTTCTCGCAACCGGCCGAAATTTTCGCAAAACGGTCGGACTCTACAGTATATATACGCCATTCGCACATGGCATCAGGTACGTTCTCTTACCTTGTGTTATCTTCCCGAGCGACCACTTACTTGATCGTCGGAGTGTCTTTCTTTTGAGTAACACCCGAGGTGCTCAGCGTGAAGCCAAGACCGGTCCTTTCTCCTATTCAACGACCGGCCTAGTCAAAGGACAACAACTTCAACACTTCATTGATCAAGGTACGATCAAATATGCGTTAGAAATCCAAGAGGCGTACCTATAACTTTCATGTGGAACTCAAAGTCAATTTATGAGGTCTAGCAGGCCTAAAGACTACGATTAAACTTTGTCCGGAATGTTTCAGGGGAAGATCTCACCGGCGAGGAGCCGGATCTTATACTCTCTCTCATTTACGTAGGAAATATCGCCCTCTACCTCTTGAAGGAGCAAGATCCCATCTTCACTTCAGCCTTGAAGGAGATTTAACCCATGAAGAGCAAGATCTCACTTTACCACTCATTGAAAGAGGAAATCTCGTTTTCTCTCTCATCAGAATACAAGACCCACTCAATAAGTCATAACTTGCGCTCCGATAGTCGGATCGAGGAATGTGAATATGTATTGGAAAATAAAAAGAAAACCTACAACTCTTATGTTAAGCTTGAGACCTAGTTTCGACGACCTGGGGGCACAAAGTTGCCATATCTCGCCCATGCAACATTTATGAAAGGAATCCTTCTTAACTGAAACAATACCACGAGGTAAAAGAAACAGTATAATAGGAGAATATTATTAAGCACCCTTGGGGGCAAGGCGAGATCTGAGCTATCAGAAATGTCCAAATGGCAACGACGCGAGCCGACCGGCCATGACGACCTGGTAAATACTAAGAATTTTCCAACGGCAGTGGCACGAGGTAGCCGACCAGGACGACTTGGCAAGCATTCAGAAATGTCCAAACGGCAATGGCATGGTTTGAGGCGGGCAGACAACCCGTAAGCACTCGAAATGTCCAAACAAAGAACGACCACGAGCCGCCGACCAAGCGACGACAAGCACTCAGAAATGTCCAAAGGCAACAGTACGATCCAGCCGGCCAAGACGACCTGACAAGCATTCAGAAATGTCCAAACGACAACGAAACGAGCCGGCCGGCCAGGACGACCTTGCTTATATCTATCTTCAAAGCTACATCACCATGTTTCCCTTTTGTTTTACCTTTCAAAAAATGAATAACCTCAAAGGTTATATATAAGAGAACTGTCCATTATAGAGTGACCTTCAATAAAAGCTGATTAATTATGTGAAATACATTTATCTAACACCTTTTTTTTAATCTGCTAGCCAAAACTTTTGACAAGATTTTATAAGCAACATTACATAAGTCTTGGTATATAAACACAAAGGCAAAATAAACTACATCTTGATGCTCAAGTGCAGAATTGAATGAATTGAATGAATGAATAATCACTGTACAGTTACATTCTGAATTCAATCGTATCAAACAGTTGCAATGGGAGGGACTCCTACTACCTAGTAGCAAAAATGTCAGGCAACAGATTATTTTGTATCAAGCAGTTGCAAGAGTCCGATAAACAAGAGGCCACAAATTGAATAATGGCACGTATACACTATAGATTATTATAGTTTATTGCATGCCTTCCCCTTCAAGCCATCTCTCAAGTAATCTCCTTTCAAGTTCCACTGTTTCTAACAAATTGAACGTGTAGCAAATATCATGAACTAGGCAAACTGAAAGTCATCTACTGAGAATTACTCGCTTTTAAACTATTTTCTTCACAATGACCAACTAAATGCAATTCATCATCCACTTATCTACTTACTGTTTTAATAATAACCTACAATACAAATCAATAAAGCGAAGTATCGTAAGAGGGTCCTTTCATATTCTGCTTATATCACGGCCAAAAACAAAAATTGTAGCCCAGTTAATAGCAACATAGAATCTGTTCCTCCAACTAATAACGCGAGTTAGATATTGCAGAGCACCAAATATTCAATTTTTGCCTCGTGAAAGAGATAAGTGAGTGAATCAAACTTGTATATCCTTTAAGGATATGTTTGGATGAAGGCTTTCGGAGAGCCAACTGCCAACCCTCTCCTCTTCTCCAGTCCAAAACCCTCAATCCAAACAGACCCTAAAGCACCCCAGCAAAAATGCTCAAGAATGATAAAAATCACCTTGTTCTGTCTAGAGCCTTGTAACTGCCAACAGTTGCCATGCTTCCAAAGTGCTTGTAAACAAACTGATCCCCCAAGTCCATGTCTTTCATGCTGTTTGCACGGCCTCCATTGGCTTTACCTATTTTGTTTAACAAGCTTGCTAAATATTTACCTTGCCTCTCTGCCACCTGTGAAATGCAAATGGCAATGCATTAAGCTAACCTTTATTAACTGGTCGGTCGCATAGTGCCTGAGCCGGTCGTCAAAGGAGGACAATATCTCATTGGCCTAAAGGGACATGAATAAATTTGTTAACACACAAATTACCCTGAAAAACATTTTTGACATTTTTGTCATAGCTTATGTGTCCAGTCTATTTAATTGCATCTAATGCTAATAATCATACCTCAATCAAAGTAACATGAATATAGTCCTTCACATGAGAATATCTCTGACGGACATCTCGCATAATAAAGTCACTAAGTTCGCCGCTAAATTCGACTCCAGTGGGACCACCTCCCACAACCACACAGTGTAACAACCTTTTCTTTTCCTCTTCCGTAATCCCTGCATCCAAATCAAATACATATAACAGAGGTAATGTATAGATACTTTTTGTTTTTTCAAATGAAGTCGTATTAGCAAACATTGGAACTTATTGCAAACCTGCAACATCAGACATCATTAAATTTAGGAGCAACTTTCGACGAATTTCTTGTGCATGGTAAACTTATCGAAGAAAAATTGCGTGTTCGTGAACTCCATGAATTCCAAAAGTGGTTTGCTTGTGCTCCTAATGCAATTACCAGCTTATCATAGGAGATTGTAAACTTCCAAGGATCTAGTGCCTGTGTTCCTTCAGTTACAGTCTCACATTGCACCTTCAAAACCATGTGTTGGATTCTCCCAAATTAAGCCACATTGTGAGTATTAATATTTCATCTAATACTAGCATTGTACCCATTTATCTGTTGTAATCTAAAGGAGCAAGAGCCTTTGACATAGAAGATTACAACAGTTCAATAAAAACCAGAAAAGAGATGATGCTCCATTCTCTGATTTTTATGCAAATTGTAACATGAAGTTTTACACAAAATAAGATAAAGTGGTACGCACAAGCGTACATTACTTGCATAAGATATGGATCACCATAAGTTTATACATAAAAAATCAACTTCTCAAAATATCCTAGCTAAACTGCCAATGTGGAGTCAACAAACAAAACAACTTCAGACTGCCGCAAGACAAATCACTAGACAAAACTGCTCCTGGTTTGGGTTTCAGCGTAACCCCATTTTCTTTCTTAGCTACAAAAAACTTACTCCTAGGAAATAGTTTTGTAAGAATGTCAGTCAGTTGGTTTTGTTAGAATGTTTTGTACGACCATTCTTAAACACAGCGGAATAATAGAAGAAATAAATTGTCATTCTTGCAGAGAGCAAGTGCAGGAAGAAGAAAGAATAATTGATCAATAAAGATGTGTATTCATTGATAAATGAAGCTGAAAATAATACAACTATATATAGTGGAAGCTAGGTACTATGCTACACCTAAGGAAAGGAAAAACCACAATAGCAAAAACTAAGAAAGATCTCGAGAAAATATCTTAGCATATCCTAACAGAAAAAGAGAATAAAATATGACAGCTAGCAATGACACTAAAGGACAAAAGAGAAGCTTTCTCTCCAATGGAACAGTACACCTGGCGCATTTTAGCAAGGAATATTGCGCCTACTATGTGGCGCCAGTGTGTAACATGGCGCCTAGTGGCAACCCAATGTGATGAACTTCACCAATTCCTTCTTTCTTCTTATTTGATCTTGACTTGTTTGCTTCTTCTAATTTCAATAACCATGAAAAACACGATTTTTAGCCATCAAAGCAGCAGATTGGTTATCATACCAAATAACTGTAATCTCCTCCCGAATCTTCATCAAGGCCCAAAATATTTTTTCATCCACACAACTTGATTTACAACAAGTGAGCAAGAAATACATTCTGATTCTGCCATCAGTTGAGGAACAATTTCTTGTCTTTTGCAACTCTAGTTGATTACACACTTGACAAGCTGAAAGATATAGGTTGAAGCTGTTGTTCGCGTAATCCAACCATAACTAAATTATGTTACGATTGAATTACTTGAGGAACTTCAATCCTAGCCAATGAGATATTCAAAATCCTTTTATCCCCAACATAACTAAACCACATGAATATTCTCCCAGATCAAACATCTCATGAAATCAAAGAAAAGAAAAAACAAACATATTGGCCACAAGAAAAACACATACACACAGACATGTACATTACATGTATTAAATAAATAAATGTAAAGTAGATAGTATTGATGGTGATTGTCCCAATATTACCTTCGGTCAAGATTCATTCAAAATTGATTTACAAAATATATCTTTGATGGTAAAAGAACCAAACAATAAAACAAAATGATGATCATTATTGATGGTGATTATCCCAATATTACATTCGGTCAAGATTCATTCAAAATTGATTTACAAAATATAATCTTTGATGGTAAAAGAACCAAACAAGAAAACAAAATGATGATCATTATTGATGGTGATTATCCCAATATTACATTCGGTCAAGATTCATTCAAAATTGATTTACAAAATATAATCTTTGATGGTAAAAGAACCAAACAAGAAAACAAAATGATGATCATACTGAGTGCCGTGTCCAGTCTGGTAGGTCGTCTTTTGACATTGCTTCTACGACGATCTTCAATTGAGTTGGGGTCTCATGATAAATCACACCCCGTACTGGTCTAACAGATCCCTCACGAGCAAGCATCCTGATTTTTTGCCGTATGGTTCTAGATATGTCCGGGTCCATAGGGTTTAGGCATGGGGGAGCGAAGAGGCACAGAAAGGTTCTCCGTGACAGTATCGGAATCACCAAGCTCGGGATTAGGCGACTTGCCAGGAGGGGTGGTCTTCGAATCACCAAGCTTGGGATTAGGCGACTCGCCAAGAGGGATGGTTCTTGTATGTTGAGCGTAAGTAGAAGCATCAAGAATCATTTTTCTGAAGATTGTTTTTTGTAAATTTCATTACAATACAATAAATGAAATTTGATTCTTTCTGTAAATGGGACTCATGTAACAACTTGATAACTCTTAACTTTCTGAAACTTAAACATTAATGAGGGAGAAAAAGTGACTGAATAATGTTTTATAAGGTAGAGTGACGTTGTTATCATGTATGAGTATCATGCGACAATCGTGTTGTCTAGTTAGTAGGTTTCATGTAAACATGATCTATTTGCAAAAAAAACATGCAATTCTAATGTGGTAGTTTTTTAAAAAATAAATAAATGAAGACATAAGGTGACTTGTATAGCATTTTAACTAACACATAATTTGTTTACTTTTTTTTACTAGCTTATTAAAAGATACACCGATAAGTATTCATAAAAAACTACATTGATAAGTCAAAAATAATTTACCAAAATCTTATTATCTTATTATTGCATAGGGAACTTAACACGAAGTTGCATATTCTTATGCTTTTTGCCGCTCTCTCACTGCGTTAGGACACAATCGATCTTAGAATTTTGGTTATCCTGGACGAACCAATAATATGATTCCCTTTGTAGTTATTTGAATAATATTCTCATTGCATATTTTTGTTGAAAACCACTAATAATTTGTTCATAATTAAAGTTTTTTAATAATTATTTTCAACAGAAACTAAAGTGAGACTACCCAATTTAATTTGTGACATTATAGGTTGCAAATAATTTTATAACAATTTCAATTTAGAATTTTTTTGTAACAGGAATAGTTAATATTATGTTAGTATATCTGTAATCATTAGGAAACAAATTCAGTATTATATAACTTTATTATTATTCAGTTGTTAAAATATCTCTCTAATGATTTCAAATTTTTCAAATATATAATTATAATTTTAATAACATAAAATCTTTATTTTAAATATATCTATATATTGCTAAGTAAAAGAATTTTTAGTGCTCTTAACAAAATGGGGGGGTCCTAGGCGGTTGCCCCCCTCGCCCATGCTCAAGACCACCCCTGATAATCACTTAATTAAGTTGTTTATCCAAACACATAGGTCAAACCATTAAGAGATATTTTGCATTAAATGGTCAACCATTAAAATTAAATGTCATCTGATTCATGTTGACCTCACCCAGTGGAAAAATATTTTGATGGTGGTTCTTGTTGTTTTAGCCTTTTTTTTAACCGGATTTATTGAACTAGCAAAGAGGATCATAGAGCTTTCTCTTGGAAACTCAAATGTAAATAAATACAGGAGAGATAATTAGTTTTGATATATGTTCTTAATAAATATAGAAGTATTGATTTATTAAGTGTAAAGTTGGAAGAAAGTAGTTAAAGTAGTATTGGGTTTGTCAAACATCAAAAGTTTTGGGACAAATTTTAGAGATTAAAACAAAAGATATGGGACGGAGGGAGTATTATTTTTCTTGTTTAGTTGCGTTGCAGGTCTTTTGGGTGGTGATGTCATTCTTACTGATCTACCAGATAGGATGAGGCTACTCAGAAAGAATATCGAAATCAATATGAAACATGTTTCTTTGCAGGGTTCTATAACAGCAACTGAACTCACATGGGGAGAAGATCCTGATCCTGAACTACTTGATCCCACACCTGATTACATACTAGAATCTGATGTTGTGTACAGTGAGGGAGCTGTTTTGGATCTGCTAGAGACACTTGAGCAGCTCTCTGGACCTAATACAATAATATTTTTGGCTAGAGAACTTAGAAATGGTAAGGACACTATTCCTTTTTTCTTTCTTATTTGGACCCCAATCCTTACCATAGTTCTAAAAAATAGTGTGTCTTGATTTAAGATGCCATTCTTGAGTACTTAATAGAGACCAATGCTCATGGAACCAATCAGAAACAAACTAGTGGCATTGACTAGTCAACTAGCAGCTTGGTCAGCTTAATGAAAGATGAGTCAGCATGCCACCTTTCAACTGAAGCACCAGACTCTTCTCTCTTGTTTTAGTCTTGTTATTGTATAGTCAATTTGATAAGAAATGTCCAACGGCAACGACACGAGCCAGCCGACCAGGATGACCTAGCAAGCATTCAGAAATTTCCAATCGGCAACGACACGGACCGGCCAGCTAGGATGACCTGGTAAGCATTCAGAAATGTCCGAACGGCAAAGGCACGAGTCGGCCGGCCTGGACGACTTGGTAAGCATTCAGAAATGATGAAACGGTGACGGCACGAGCCGGCCGGCTAAGACAAAAATCACATGAAGCGCAAGAAAGAGAGGAATGATAACTTATCGAAGAGGTTGTTTGAGAAGAACTTCACCTCTCCTGTTTATGAAGGAGAAATCGATTTGTTGGTGGGAAAGGACAACCATTATGAGACTTAATTACATTCATCAATGAAGATATGGCTCATAAAAAGGAAAAATCTCATCACATAAAATCCAACCTTTTTCTTCATGAAACTGTTCTGGATTGGGCCCCGAGGCCCATTAAGCCACTTGGATCCGGGTCGACCCAGTTACCGTAGACCCAGGTCCACGACCCAACTCTCCTTGATGGACCATGAGGTCCATGCGCAACCCTCATCAAGGCTTGTGCCACTAAGGCCATCTTGGGCCTATCACCACGTTGATCCATGAATAAGGGCCCCCAGTCCATTAGGCCTCAATGGCTCAGATGATCCCGAACGTTCCAAAGGCTCAGAAGCCATATTCCGAAACTCTATAAATAGTGGTTCTCATAACCACACAAGGTACATTTCCTTCAACCCTGCAACCTCCACGATTCTCGTTCCAACACACGAAGATCCGGCTGCCAGAGCATTATCACTGCGATCCCTGGCGAACTAAAAAAGCGGCTTAGGTACGAGAACGATATATATATATATATATATATATATATATATATATATATATATATATATATATATTATATAACCATGAATCGACACATATAGGCATCCACCTAATCACCACGTCATTAATAAATATGTCGGCCCAATTAAATCCACCTCAAATAATTTGAACCATGTGGCGGTGCGGCATCACTATGATAATGTTCTCATTCTAATAGGATCCGTTGTATGCTAATCCAATGGCACATATAAAATCGAGATATCAAGATTACAAATCAAGGGTCATGGTTCATTTAGATTGCGGCTGCTAAAATCTAGAAATCGGCCTGTCTGACAATGAAAGCAATTCATTTCACAATTAAAGGCAAATATTTCTGTGGAGAAGTTATGCACCGTAACAGCTAATTAGGATCGGTCAAATACTGGATTAATTAGGATGAAACGCATTTAAACGTTTTGAAACCGCACCGTTTTAATTACAACTAATTCCTATTAAATGTAGGCATTCATCACATCCTAAACAAGTTGACTGCGATCCCATTTTCACTCAAAATAGAAGAACCGAAAATACAATGACAACAAAACTTAGCTATCCCATTTTTGATTTGGTGTTCGAACGGTATATTTTTACTGTAGCGCTGAGTTTAGTGGTTTATAGTGACTTGAATAAGTGTTAAGGTGTTCGACTTCTATTCATTTGATAGCTACTGATTGTTGTGTGGAACTGTTAATGTTTTGACATAATTCAAATGGTAATTTTCTTTTTTATTGTGTTGTGATGATCTTATATCTCAAGTTTTAATATTATTTCTTGGATAATGATTGTCTTGCATTGTATGTGGTGGGAATTGGAGTTTTTTTATTTTTAAAAAAGGGTTAGAGAAACAGTGTTGAAATATAGAGAAAATTACATTAGTCTTTCCATATCAGATATTATAATTATAAGATGCATACATTTATTTTAGTCTTTTAAAACACATCTGATTTAAAATACATTTTATTTGTTGTAGGATCTAATTGCAAAGCTTGATCAATCTGACTCGGACTCTAACACGGTACTCAGGGAAAACAAGACGGTGGACATTACCAAAGACAAACGGAAGAGTCCTGCTGACAGGGGATCCTGTTCAGCCATCATACCATTGAATCTGTCAAAGTAGAGAAAAATGAGTAGTCCAACTATCCACTTTGTGCGTTCCATTTTGGAATATAGTGATCCACATCTTTAAACTATATACCTGGGTTTTATTTTATGCTTTCCGTACTACTTTCACCGAGTCTTATTGAATTGTGTTTTCAGTTTTTTATTTGAATGATACATTCCGACTAGAGCTTTTGTGAGATGACTTTTACGTTATGTTCAGTTGTTGCAATCTGGAACACACTATTTGTTTTGACTATCTTAAAAAAAAGGTATTTAGAACTTATTTTGCTCATAGATGAAATTACTAATGATAGAAAGTCATGTTTCATTTCAATTATGCAGCAACTATGTTTGCAGATTGTTAATATATATAGGTACCAAGTTGTCATCATGCTCTAAGAAATACTTGAAATTAGCGACTGCAATATTAACGGGGTATCTCTACTTTACTGTTTATCTTGCCTGCGAGAAAGTTGAGGAAATTTTGAAGTGTTAGTTTGATTTTAATAATCTAACTAATAATATTTTGAATTGTTAGTTTGATTTTTCCCGTTTATAGTTTCTTTATAGGAATATACAAAATACCATAAGGGTTCTTTCGCAATATGGAATATACATATATTAAATCGAAATTAACATTTAAATAGTCAAATAATATAAAAAAAATACTCACAATATTGGCAAAACTAAGATGATAATTTATAGATAAAAATACTCACTATAAAAAAATTCTTTAAGAACCCATGTAAAAAAATTCTTTAGGACGAAATTATAAAAAAATACTCACTATATATATAAAAATAAATAAATGTATAAACATATATATTATACACTACAAAAAAAGACAGTATTAGCGAGGGAAATTAGCGAGGGAATCTAGGTGGGTCGCTAAAAATCAATTACCGAGGGAATTAGCGACGGACAGGGCCGTCGCTAATGATACGCTATTTATTTTTTAAAAAAATCCTCGCTAAAAGGGTAATTCCTCGCTAAATTCAAAGACATTTGTAACACATGACGGTGATTTTAAATTCCTCGCTAAATTTAACTATTCCTCGCTAAATAATTCCTCGCTAAATGCACAATTCCTCGCTAAATGTACGGTTTACGCACACTCGACACTCTTTTTGGTGATGGTACAGTTCCCTCGCTAACTGCACAATTCCCTCGCTAAATGATTCCCTCGCTAAATCCCTCGCTAATTTCAACATTGTGATCCGTGTGAAAACTTTAAGATGTACCTCTACCGTTGATTATTTTGATAAAAGATAATACTAACCGTTGGATAAATCATATCACACCTTTATCTCCTTATTTACATCACTCCAACCATACTCCTTCATCAAAAACTCTCTTTTCATTTTACATCTTCAAACCCCATTTCCCCTCCTTCATCAAAAGCATCTCTCTCCACCCTCTCTCTCTTCACCACCACCACCTCCTCTCATCCTCACTCCTAGCTTCCTTCTCTCTCTACCCTAATTCACCCTTCACCACCACCACCACCACCACCACCACCACCACACAACCACCACCACTAGAGCTCCTCTTCCTCTCCTCTCTCTCTCTCTCTTATGACTTCCCCTTTCCCTCTTCTTTTTGCCACCTTCTTCCACCACACAACAACCACCACCACCACCCACGACACCACCACCACCACCTATGAATTTCTTTTCTATTTCCCTCTTCTTCTCTCCACCTTCCACCACAACCACAAAAAAAAAAAAATTCATTGTTGACAAAAAAAAATAATATAATTTTCATTTTAATAATATGCTTCAGAAAAATAATATAATAATAAATATATATAAAAAAAACAAGTCCTTCTGATGGATTGAGGAGCTCAAAATTGTATCTTAGCCTCTTGATATGATAATGTTCTGATGCATTTTTTTTAAAAAAAAAAAATTAGTTAGCGAGGGATTTTTTCGTCGCTAATTCCTCGCTAAAATTCCTCGCTAATTCCTCGCTAAATTTCCTCGCTAATTCCTCGCTAATTTCCTCGCTAATTCCTCGCTAAATTAGCGAGGAGCATTTTAGCGAGGATTTGGATCTCGCTAATTCCTCGCTAAAGTACATTAGCGAGGATTTTTGTGCTTTAGCGAGGAATTGTGCGTCGCTAAATCACGTTTTTTTGTAGTGATATATCATAATGAATGGATAAAAGACGGTGTAAAGAAACCGATGTGTCATATAGCATACGAAAACATACAATCGCATTTTTAAAGGTGCCAAAAATAATTTAAAATTTTATGATAAAATGAGATGTATACCGTGTTGCTTATAACAACAAAATCGAATTCCCACGAGTTCACATGCTTAGCGAAAACAAATTTTGAATAATATATTACAAAATAGATGAGACATTCTATTATCGTATATCTTTTCCTTCGGAATTAGTAATAGTAATGTGTTTTTCTATATACTCATTGAGAATACATTAGATGATTTTTTTCAAAAAAATACATTAGATGATAATCATATTTTCATCGATTTCAATTTTCGTTTTAGTACTTTGTTTGAATACTTTTATATTAATTTTCCTTCATTTAATTATTACAAAATATTATAAGACAGGAAACAAAATTCTTTCCTGGGCAAAATCCCACATCCCATTTGAAATTATAATATATAATTATATTATATTATTTATATATATATATATAAATTTAAATTTATATATCCTACTATTATATAAATATTTAAAATAGTTGAAGTAATTACCTTACAGTGTCTAAACAAATGAATTTCGACCCGTGCTGGCACGGGTAAATTATACTAGTTATATATAACCATGGATCTTCCATGTCACCATTCACATAGTATGACACGTGACTAATTACATCATCAACGATTTTATTCCACATCATCAAGTTAATTCGCTGAAATATATACCAAAAATGTCAAGGCAGGGAATCGAACCCATCCCCTCTTGAACTCAGAGAAATTCTTAACCAAGTCGACTACCTAACTCTGTTGTTTCATAAACGTAACACATTATTGTTAAATCATTCTTCATTGTTATTTTAAATAAAAATAAAATCTTGGTACATTATTTTATATCTCTATTATATATAACCATGGATCTTCCATGTCACCGTCCACATAGTATGACACGTCACTAATTACATCATCAACGATTTTATTCCACATCATCAAGTTAATCATTTGAAATATATACCAAAAATGTCAAGGCGGAGAATCGAACCCATCCCCTCTTGAATTCGATTGCAATTCTTAACCAAGTCGACTACCTAACTCGTTGTTTCATAAGCGTAACACATTATTGTACCACCATTCTTCATTGTTATTTTAAATAAAAATAAAAATCTTGGTACATTATTTTACATCTCTATCATATATAACCATACGTCACTGATTACATCATCAACGATTTTATTCCACATCATCAAGTTAATTCATTTGAAATATATACCAAAAATGTCAAAGCAGGAATCGAACCCATCCCCTCTTGAATTTGATTGCAATTCTTAACTAAGTCGACTACCTAACTCTGTTGTTTCATAAGCGTATACACATTATTGTTAAACCATACTTCATTGTTATTTTAAATAAAAATAAAAATCTTGGTACATTATTTTATATCTCTTCTCTATCTTAATATTATATAACCATGAATAGCTGATGTGTGCATGACACGTCAGCAGACCAAAAAAATGACGCAATACATTACGTCATTTCCACGTCACTGAAAATTAATACATGGTGCTTTGAACGATCAAGATGCATAGAATGCGTGTGTCCGAAATAATCAAGGGCTGAAATTGAATCGGATTTTTGGCTCACATGCGAGTGGTCTATGCGCTAACCCATCACATGTAATGTTAAGCGTTGGATCTTGCAGCATCAAATTGAATCAACAGAAGACACACAACGAAGTTCATCAACGGCTCTAATCAATTTAGATTTCGGCGCCCATGACCTTTAATTAGGAGCGAGACAATAAAACATTGTCAATAAGTGCACTTAAATTCGCAATAAACCCTATTAATCATATTTTTTATGCTTCCAGCAAATATAATGAGCACTTTCACTAAAATTTGGAACCTGGACCAGTGAATAGATATGCTGCAGGAGCCTATCATCAAGCCTTTTTTTATTGCTTAGTGCTTTTGATTGATTTTGATGCATTTTTTATTGTTGGGATTACAGGTTCAAGTATTTTATCAAAAAATTTATGGGTCTCTCTTCACTGTTTCCCACCTACATCACCTCCCATGGCTGCCATGTAGGTTGCTTCTTTGTGTTAGTGCTTTTTAGGTTATTTAGCTCTTTTTTTGTTATTATATTAAAGAGAGAACACCTGTACTTTTTCTGTTGGTTTCAAATTCTGATTTTACTTATAAGATAATATTTTGTTTAATACTTAATTTGAGACTGAGCTTTT
Source organism: Oxytropis ochrocephala (assembly GCA_020916435.1). Lineage (NCBI taxonomy): Eukaryota > Viridiplantae > Streptophyta > Magnoliopsida > Fabales > Fabaceae > Oxytropis > Oxytropis ochrocephala. The sequence goes on from CM037092.1 coordinate 98,343,947, forward strand.
TATAGTATTTTGTTTAAATCAATATTTTCTTTGATGGAAGGTTGTTTATTGCCACTCTGAGAGCATAGCTACTGCAACTGCCCACTTGGGAAGAAGAGGAGAAGAAGACCAAGTGTTGTCTTAGGTGACAAAATAGACCGCAACGTCTAATAGTGCGATTGAGGCGTCAAACAGAACATTACAGCGTCACACAACATTAATACGGTTGTCGGAGTAGTTGTGTTGTCTCAGGGGGCATTACGACATCACACAGAACATTAAACCGTCAATTACGACTTTCTCGAAAAAATCAAGGCTGATGAAGAGGGGTAGGCTACCTAATTCTTTAAAATGAAAATTTTAATTTCTTTAATTATTATATATAACCATGAATCTGACACATAGGCATCCACCTAATCAGCCACGTCATTAATAAATATGTCAGCCCCAATTAAATCCACCTCAGCAATTTGAACCATGTGGTGGCGATGCGGCATCATTTCTGATATAATGTTCTCATTTCTAATAGGATCCGTTGTATGCTAATCCAATGGCACATATAAAATCGAGATATCAAGATTACAAATCAAGGGTCATGGTTCATTTAGATTGCGGTGCTAAAATCTAGAAATCGGCCTTTGTCGACAATGAAAGCAATTCATTTCACAATTAAAGGCAAATATTTCGTGGAGAAGTTATGCACCGTAATGACTAATTAGGATCGGTCAAATCTTTGGATTAATTAGGATGAAACGCATTTAAACGTTTTGAAACCGCACCGTTTTAATTACAACTAATTCCTATTAAATGTAGGCATTCATCACATCCTAAACAAGTTGATCTGCGATCCCATTTTCACTCAAAATAGAAGAACCGAAAATACAATGACAACAAAACTTAGCTATCCCATTTTTGATTTGGTGTTCGAACGGTATATTTTTACTGTAGCGCTGAGTTTAGTGGTTTATAGTGACTTGAATAAGTGTTAAGGTGTTCGACTTCTATTCATTTGATAGCTACTGATTGTTGTGTGGAACTGTTAATGTTTTGACATAATTCAAATGGTAATTTTCTTTTTTATTGTGTTGTGATGATCTTATATCTCAAGTTTTAATATTATTTCTTGGATAATGATTGTCTTGCATTGTATGTGGTGGGAATTGGAGTTTTTTTATTTTTAAAAAAGGGTTAGAGAAACAGTGTTGAAATATAGAGAAAATTACATTAGTCTTTCCATATCAGATATTATAATTATAAGATGCATACATTTATTTTAGTCTTTTAAAACACATCTGATTTAAAATACATTTTATTTGTTGTAGGATCTAATTGCAAAGCTTGATCAATCTGACTCGGACTCTAACACGGTACTCAGGGAAAACAAGACGGTGGACATTACCAAAGACAAACGGAAGAGTCCTGCTGACAGGGGATCCTGTTCAGCCATCATACCATTGAATCTGTCAAAGTAGAGAAAAATGAGTAGTCCAACTATCCACTTTGTGCGTTCCATTTTGGAATATAGTGATCCACATCTTTAAACTATATACCTGGGTTTTATTTTATGCTTTCCGTACTACTTTCACCGAGTCTTATTGAATTGTGTTTTCAGTTTTTTATTTGAATGATACATTCCGACTAGAGCTTTTGTGAGATGACTTTTACGTTATGTTCAGTTGTTGCAATCTGGAACACACTATTTGTTTTGACTATCTTAAAAAAAAGGTATTTAGAACTTATTTTGCTCATAGATGAAATTACTAATGATAGAAAGTCATGTTTCATTTCAATTATGCAGCAACTATGTTTGCAGATTGTTAATATATATAGGTACCAAGTTGTCATCATGCTCTAAGAAATACTTGAAATTAGCGACTGCAATATTAACGGGGTATCTCTACTTTACTGTTTATCTTGCCTGCGAGAAAGTTGAGGAAATTTTGAAGTGTTAGTTTGATTTTAATAATCTAACTAATAATATTTTGAATTGTTAGTTTGATTTTTCCCGTTTATAGTTTCTTTATAGGAATATCAAAAATACCATATAAGGGTTCTTTCGCAATATGGAATATACATATATTAAATCGAAATTAACATTTAAATAGTCAAATAATATAAAAAAATACTCACAATATTGGCAAAACTAAGATGATAATTTATAGATAAAAATACTCACTATAAAAAATTCTTTAAGAACCCATGTAAAAAAATTCTTTAGGACGAAATTATAAAAAATACTCACTATATATATAAAAATAAATAAATGTATAAACATATATATTATACACTACAAAAAAGACAAGATATTAGCGAGGAAATTAGCGAGGAATCTAGGTGGGTCGCTAAAAATCAATTAGGAATTAGCGACAGACAGGGGCCGTCGCTAATGATACGCTATTTATTTTTTTAAAAAAATCCTCGCTAAAAGGGTAATTCCTCGCTAAATTCAAAGACAATTTGTAACACACAATGGTGATTTTAAATTCCCTCGCTAAATTTAACTATTCCCTCGCTAAATAATTCCCTCGCTAAATGCACAATTCCCTCGCTAAATGTACAGTTTCTGCACACTCTGACACTCTTTGACTGATGGTACAGTTCCCTCGCTAACTGCACAATTCCCTCGCTAAATGATTCCCTCGCTAAATCCCTCGCTAATTTCAACATTGTGATCCGTGTGAAAACTTTAAGATGTACTCTCTACCGTTGATTATTTTGATAAAAGATAATACTAACCGTTGGATAAATCATATCACACCTTTATCTCCTTATTTACATCACTCCAACCATACTCCTTCATCAAAAACTCTCTTTTCATTTTACATCTTCAAACCCCATTTCCCCTCCTTCATCAAAAGCATCTCTCTCCACCCTCTCTCTCTTCACCACCACCACCTCCTCTCATCCTCACTCCTAGCTTCCTTCTCTCTACCCTAATTCACCCTTCACCACCACCACCACCACCACCACCACCACCACCACACAACCACCACCACTAGAGCTCCTCTTCCTCTCCTCTCTCTCTCTCTCTCTTATGAGTTCCCCTTTCCCTCTTCTTTTTGCCACCTTCTTCCACCACACAACAACCACCACCACCACCCACGACACCACCACCACCACCTATGAATTTCTTTTCTATTTCCCTCTTCTTCTCTCCACCTTCCACCACAACCACAAAAAAAAAAATTCATTGTTGACAAAAAAAAATAATATAATTTTCATTTTAATAATATGCTTCAGAAAAATAATATAATAATAAATATATATAAAAAAAACAAGTCCTTCTGATGGATTGAGGAGCTCAAAATTGTATCTTAGCCTCTTGATATGATAATGTTCTGATGCATTTTTTTTAAAAAAAAAAAATTAGTTAGCGAGGGATCTTTTCGTCGCTAATTCCCTCGCTAAAATTCCCTCGCTAATTCCCTCGCTAAATTTCCCTCGCTAATTCCCTCGCTAATTTCCCTCGCTAATTCCCTCGCTAAATTAGCGAGGAGCATTTTAGCGAGGGATTTGGATCCTCGCTAATTCCCTCGCTAAAGTACATTAGCGAGGGATTTTTGTGCTTTAGCGAGGGAATTGTGCGTCGCTAAATCACGTTTTTTTTGTAGTGATATATCATAATGAATGGATAAAAGACGGTGTAAAGAAACCGATGTGTCATATAGCATACGAAAACATACAACTGCATTTTTAAAGGTGCCAAAAAATAATTTAAAATTTTATGATAAAATGAGATGTATACCCGTGTTGCTTATAACAACAAAATCGAATTCCCACAGGTTCACATGCTTAGCGAAAACAAATTTTGAATAATATATTACAAAATAGATGAGACATTCTATTATCGTATATCTTTTTCCTTCCGGAATTAGTAATAGTAATGTGTTTTTCTATATACTCATTCAGAATACATTAGATGATTTTTTTCAAAAAAAAAATACATTAGATGATAATCATATTTTCATCAGTTTCAATTTTCGTTTTAGTACTTTGTTTGAATACTTTTATATTAATTTTCCTTCATTTAATTATTACAAAATATTATAAGACAGGAAACAAAATTCTTTCCTGGGCAAAATCCCACATCCCATTTGAAATTATAATATATAATTATATTATATTATTTATATATATATATATAAATTTAAATTTATATATCCTACTATTATATAAATATTTAAAATAGTTGAAGTAATTACCTTACAGTGTCTAAACAAATGAATTTCGACCCGTCTTGTACGCAACGTAAATTATACTAGTTATATATAACCATGGATCTTCCATGTCACCATTCACATAGTATGACACGTGACTAATTACATCATCAACGATTTTATTCCACATCATCAAGTTAATTCATTTGAAATATATACCAAAATGTCAAAGCAGGGAATCGAACCCATCCCCTCTTGAACTCAGAGAAATTCTTAACCAAGTCGACTACCTAACTCTGTTGTTTCATAAACGTAACACATTATTGTTAAATCATTCTTCATTGTTATTTTAAATAAAAATAAAATCTTGGTACATTATTTTATATCTCTATTATATATAACCATGGATCTTCCATGTCACCGTCCACATAGTATGACACGTCACTAATTACATCATCAACGATTTTATTCCACATCATCAAGTTAATTCGCTGAAATATATACCAAAAATGTCAAGGCAGAGAATCAAACCCATCCCCTCTTGAATTCAGTGCAATTCTTAACCAAGTCGACTACCTAACTCTGTTGTTTCATAAGCGTAACACATTATTGTACCACCATTCTTCATTGTTATTTTAAATAAAAATAAAAATCTTGGTACATTATTTTACATCTCTATTATATATAACCATACGTCACTGATTACATCATCAACGATTTTATTCCACATCATCAAGTTAATTCGCTGAAATATATACCAAAAATGTCAAAGCAGGGAATCGAACCCATCCCCTCTTGAATTCAGTGCAATTCTTAACTAAGTCGACTACCTAACTCTGTTGTTTCATAAGCGTATACACATTATTGTTAAACCATACTTCATTGTTATTTTAAATAAAAATAAAAATCTTGGTACATTATTTTATATCTCTTCTCTATCTTAATATTATATAACCATGAATAGCTGATGTGTGCATGACACGTCAGCAGACCAAAAAAATGACGCAATACATTACGTCATTTCCACGTCACTGAAAATTAATACATGGTGCTTTGAACGATCAAGATGCATAGAATGCGTGTGTCCGAAATAATCAAGGGCTGAAATTGAATCGGATTTTTGGCTCACATGCGAGTGGTCTATGCGCTAACCCATCACATGTAATGTTAAGCGTTGGATCTTGCAGCATCAAATTGAATCAACAGAAGACACACAACGAAGTTCATCAACGGCTCTAATCAATTTAGATTTCGGCGCCCATGACCTTTAATTAGGAGCGAGACAATAAAACATTGTCAATAAGTGCACTTAAATTCGCAATAAACCCTATTAATCATATTTTTTATGCTTCCAGCAAATATAATGAGCACTTTCACTAAAATTTGGAACTGGACGTTGAATAGATATCTTCGCAGAGCCTATCATCAAGCCTTTTTTATTGCTTAGTGCTTTTGATTGATTTTGATGCATTTTTATTGTTGGGATTATGAGTTCAAGTATTTTATCAAAAAATTTATGGGTCTCTCTTCATCTGTTTCCCACCTACATCACCTCCCATGGCTGCCATGTAGGTTGCTTCTTTGTGTTAGTGCTTTTTAGGTTATTTAGCTCTTTTTTTGTTATTATATTAAAGAGAGAACACCTGTACTTTTTCTGTTGGTTTCAAATTCTGATTTTACTTATAAGATAATATTTTGTTTAATACTTAATTTGAGACTGAGCTTTTTATAGTATTTTGTTTAAATCAATATTTTCTTTGATGGAAGGTTGTTTATTGCCACTCTGAGAGCATAGCTACTGCAACTGCCCACTTGGGAAGAAGAGGAGAAGAAGACCAAGTGTTGTCTTAGGTGACAAAATAGACCGCAACGTCTAATAGTGCGATTGAGGCGTCAAACAGAACATTACAGCGTCACACAACATTAATACGGTTGTCGGAGTAGTTGTGTTGTCTCAGGGGGCATTACGACATCACACAGAACATTAAACCGTCAATTACGACTTTCTCGAAAAAATCAAGGCTGATGAAGAGGGGTAGGCTACCTAATTCTTTAAAATGAAAATTTTAATTTCTTTAATTATTATATATTTCAATTGTGCTAATACTTGGTTGTGAATTCCTAACTGTTAATGATGCTTATTTTTTAGTGCAAAGGACAAATGTTAATGATGAAGCTAGGAATAAAGCAGGTTATATGGCTTCAGGTATATATGCGAATTAAAGATTGTTGTTAGTATTATTTGGAAATACGAGAATGAAATTCACATTATGAGAAGATGATTCACCACTCCAAAGAAGGAGCAACACTTTGTTATATCACGTGGTTTTGGGCCTTTTGGCTCATGTCAACTTTGTTAATTGTTATAACAAGGATTGAATGAATTTTGGAATGAATTGTGAGTTTGTTTTATTTTTTGTCCTTCATTCCTTCAAATTTAATTGTTTAACTTTACATCAAGTTTATATGGACGTCACCGTCATATTTTAGTGAAAGAGATGTTTTTTTAAATTAAAAGAATATTTGTGTTAAGGATAGATGCGAAAATTATGATACTAATACGGTTTAGAAATTTTTGGAGACACGTGCTTCAACATTTGATTTTATAAAAATATGTCTATTTAATTAGTTTTATTCCCATTTAATTACAAGATCGGTTTTTTAGTAAGAATCAAATCCCTCCTAATAAATCTCAAAATTTGATTTGAAAAGCCAGTTTTATATTTTTATTTTAGTTTATAAAAAGTGAAAACCCTAAGCTAATTTTATTTGGGGACATGGTCTTAATTGTGTTAATTAGAATTTAACAAAAATATGTTTGGAATCATAATTCAATTAACAATATTCCCAATTAATTACAAAATCAAAATTTAATGACGTAATGAATTTGAATTGAATACCCAGTTTTAATGTTTTGATTTGAATTTTTAACAAATTAAAATCGTTTGGTTATTTTTACTTGGGTCAAGTGTTGATTTGTGTTAATTAGCAATATTTAACAAAAATATTAAAACTTGAATGAAATTTCGGATATTTTTATTTCCAATTAATTACCGGTTTAAAATTTGATGACAGCAAATAAAACGAAGGTTTAGCGCAAATTTACAGCACATGTCTCCTTGGCGGATTTAATTTTTTCAGCTGAATCTTCAAGAATTTCAAAATGCAAGCTTATTTACAGGGAACGGTTTTAATAGTGTTTATTAGTTTTTAACCAAAATATTACTGTAATGCAAATTGAAAAGATTGTATTCCCAAGTAATTAGAAAATCAATTTTTAGTATTTAATTAAATCATTGATTTCTCCAAATTGCAGTTTAATGCCTATATAGCACATTAATTAGCGATTTAATATCCTTTAAACACAAATTGATCTGTCAATTCAAAAAATGGTGATTAACCACATTCTCAGTTTTTTTAATCATTCTTTTTTAGCAACCAATCTGCAAATTCTTTGGTGAAATTAAGCACATTAATTATATAATATAATGAATTAAGTTGCTGCATCTCTTATACAATATGGAAGGTCATTATAGCGCTACTATAATACCTCTTAGACAATCAATAGCAATTATATAAAAACGTATAATAGAAGGAATTAAAAAAAACAATTATGTTGCTGCTCTTATAAATCAGATTTCTCCTGGAAGGTCATTATAGCGCTACTAATTTGATTGGTGTTCAAAAGGAATTAAAACAATAATGTGCATAGGAATACCGGAGCGGAACTAAAGTTGAGGTGTATTACAACATAGGAATACGCACTTTGCAAGGTCATTCATCGTGACGACGTTGACTGATGATGCTACCATAATTGAACATTTCAACATCCGATATAAGTTTGGTATAACAGTTGAATTTGTTTAGACAACTTTCAATTTATAACCGTCTATCCCACTAATTTATTGTTATTTATGGATTGAATTACTCAGCATATTGCTGGTAATCAAAAGACTGCTGAAGAAATCCTCGTTGGATTGGACGTTGTTGCTCAAGTATTATATTGCTAATTATCATCTTCATTGAATAAATTAGTTGTCATTAAAAAAAAATTAAAACGGGGTATATGACGTTTATCATTTGCTATATTTGTTGTACAGGATCTCAAAGGTAAGTTTGTTTACACTCTGGACGTAGCAATCGTCGATGGTGTTGTAGAAAGCAATACTAATGGTGGTACCCGTGGAATTAAAAGGACCCTTGAAGTTGGCCAGACTTCTGGAGTCAATGAGTTGACTGTTCAATGAGCTGCCCGTAGATTATGCATTAAGATTAATTTCAGTTAGGCTTATGGTGTTTAAGAGTCTTTTATTCAGTTTTCCGTTTGGTGTGTTTGAGGATTTTATTATCTTTTATAGAATTAGCATGTGCGAGGCATATACTATTTAACTTCATTATATTGTTACTTTGGTAATTGCGTTCTTTCGCCATACAGTATTATTTAACCGTGCATGACTAAATTGACACTGTTATTCACGATTTCAAATATACCCGTGCAACGCACGGGTAATGGATACTAGTATGTATATATATATATATATATATATATATATCTCAAAGCATATCAAATGTATTCTAATTCAATTAATGAACCAAGTTCATTTTATGTTCATATATCTTAAAATTGAACATATATTACAATTTCATATAATTCTATTTAATTATTTATCAACCATAACAAATTTTATTTTTTATCTTACAATTGTCATTTTGAAAGATTTACTATTCATTATGCCTATCAAAAAAAATTACAACTCATTATAAATCTTTAACAAGTTTTTTCCCGTGCATCACACGCATTAAGATACTAGTATAATAATATATGGATGCACAATTAAAGAAAATAGATAGATGTGTATCTTTTAATTGAAAGATATTTAGAAAGAGTAATGTGTTTCTACTAATGTTTATTTTTTTTTTTGACAATTTCTACTAAGGTTTATTGAAAGGACTATTTAATGAACTTTTTACTCTTGACCTTTTTATTAAAAAATTATTATAGCATTCAAATACCAGCAAAAGCGTGTAATAGGAGAGAAGTTGGATTATTTCTCTAAGAGACAAAGATGTTTCTACGTGGGAACTGATAGTTAATAATACTTTTAAATTAAATCATCCTTTTTATGTAGGTTTTGATGATTAAACTTGATTTTTTTCTCTCATATTTTTGCAAAATATTAACATGCTATCTCTATCACACTCTCCTATCGATCCTAAACAAAATGTTTTTTCATTTATATGATACCATACGAAAATTGATTATTAAAAATACATTGGTATATGTATATAAGTGTTATATGAATATTGGGAGACGGATTTGAAAATCGATACACTCTACTTTCTTCCTACGCTTATCCCCAACGAGTACGACATGTATGAAAGACAAAAAAATTCCACTAAATCTTTTTAATCAAGAATCAGAAATCATAACAATTAACAATATTGTTTCATTTTTATTTTATTTTATTTCAAAAATATTTTATGGAAATTACAAAGATTGTATTTGTAGCTATATATTCAAGACAAAGCTACCGAATGCAACAACATGCATGATTTCCTAAACAAAGGCCACGAGCGTACTTCGCGATAAAACAATAACTAAGACACTTAAGGGCATTAGATGGACATCCCTTATGTTCAAAACATTCCAGCTGATCGGTTCCCGCCAAAATAATTTCTCCTGCTACAATCAACAAAATGACATTATAAACTCTATATGCATCTCAATATTGAATGTCATAAATTCTCATTCAATAACTGAATAATCTAATTATATATATATATATATATATATATATATATATATATATATATATATATAGTAATTAAACATTACACATATTCATTACGAAAAACAAAAACATTTAATATTGATTATTCTATAAGATTCAACATTAAATAGTAAAACTGGAACAATAGTGGTTAATGTTTAGTGTGATTATTCAAAAAAAATTGTTTAGTATCATTACTCATTGATTTGGGATATTATTGGATATCCATTATTGAATTACTTAAAATGTTGAATCTTTTAATATTGGACTCCATTTTTTTAACATAAAATGTAGTTATTCTTTAGTGTAAATCGAGTGTGCAACTGCAAATATTACTCTTTTGAGTTGGGTAGAACCACAATAAGCGACAAAACTTTCCCTCAAGAGTTTTAATGTTGCTACATTACCATCGCTGGATTCGAACTTCAGAACTCTAGTTAAAGTGAAAGAGACTCAAACCATCTCATCCAACAACTTTTGGATAAGATGGGATTCTATGAAAAAATGTTTCGTATTTTCCATACATAATTAAGTATAACTAATGAATTTGAATGAAATATTTTTCATAAATATACGTAACATTTAATTTGAAGTCTCAGCTTGCGAACATATGTAGGAAAATGATTTTGAGAACATGTCAACATCAAGCTATATTGATTATTTTCTTGTAAATGCTACTTAATAATCTCAAGAATTTGACGTTAAAAATGAAACCTTTGTTCTTCTTTTGTGTAGAAAAAAACTGTATATATAAGTTTTATTGATAAGATAACAAATATTATGAGACTAGTTTGTTACCTGAAGCCAAAACTGAAACAACACATAGAACTGCCATGAGGAAACTGAGATGGTTGATACTTGTTGTCATTCTGCTCAGAAAGGTTGAGAAAAGACTATTTGTATATCAGGTTTATATAGTATTTATGAATTCTAATGCATTAAATTTCTAGTCAAAAATAAATTGTTAATATTGATAGTTGGTCAACGTACGTAATCAATTTGATCTTATCTATTTCAATGAAAATTTAAAAGTTTTTACTAATATTTAATACTTTGTCAAAAACAAAACAGTGATTAATACAGTCACTATAATTATTAATGTAAATTAAAAACATACAATAATTTATAATGAAATTGTAGTAAGTCAAATGACTTACACCAAATCTTAACCATTAATATTTTTTCATCTAACCAATGACGGATCCAGAAATTATAAAGGCGATGACAAACATTGTTATTTTTTCTTTGGTATATAAATATTAATATTAATTGTTAAGATAAAGTTTGGAAAGAAATCAGCAAATCAAATGAAAATAGTAAAAACGTGGATATCTAATAAATAAAGTCACGCGATCTTTTTATTTCATTTCTTAATTATTTTAGTAAAATATGATAACCGTCGGATCAATTAACTTTGAGAGTTAAGATTCGGTGTAAGTCATTTGACTTACACCTGGTGTCAACTGATCCTATCTCATTAAACAATATTATTAAACAATATATTTTCCTTAGAAGGTGTATTTTATTAAGAAACAAAATAAGCTGAACACCCCCGAACAATATAATTAACATCATTCGGTTTCAAACCTTTATACCATGTCACTACGCCAGATTTGTTAAAAAAAGGCGCCCCTATGAGCAGCGTTTTGTCATAAAACGCTACTTTTGGCCAAAACAAGTAAGCAATACCCAGCGCCTTTTGAAGAAACGCCACCCATTTCCTAGAACGCATGGACCAATACCCAGCGTTTTTTAAAAATGCCACCCATTGCCTAGAACGCATGGGCCAATACCCAGGGTTTTTTAAAAACGCCACCCATTGCCTAGAACGCATGGGCCAATACCCAGCGTTCACTACAACATTTTTGACTTTAGGCCATGCCTCTCATTCCCACGGCTAAAAAACTGTGGCCTGAACACAGAATAGGCCACGTGTTTACAAGTGTGGCTAATGAGATAGGTATAGGCCACAATTTTTGTAACTTTCAGTTAGGCCACAGTTTTAAAATTGTATAGGTGACGGTTTAAAAAGTGTAGATACCTAAGACCACATTTGTCAACCCGTGGTCTTTAAAAATTAACTAGGCAACGAATAAAACTATGGCCTGAAAGGTTGCCTTTGATTATAGACCACAACTAAAAAACCGTAGATTAAAATATAACTAAAAAACCCTGGACTATAGGCACATTTCCAAAAAACCGTGGCCTGAAAGGTTGCCTTTTATTTACTTTTCTTATAGACAAAAACCGTGGACTAGTCTTTGGACACCTTCTCTCTAAATAACCGTGGACTATTCATTTTAAGTTACTCCCACTTTGGTTTTTCGTTATGCGAATTGAATAACGACAAAATTTAAAAACACGGAAGAATCGAAAATGAAAAAAATAAAAAGAAAGAAGAACAAGAACGACGCGTTAATAGTAAACAACAAATCCGCCGTCCTCAATCTCTCCACGGCGATTCCAATCTTTCAACATGATTGCATTCCAATCTCTCCATGGCGCCCTCAATCTTTCTCCGGCCGTGATAATCTGTCCCATCTTCTTTCCATTTCTCCACAAATCCGCCGGAGATGCCCAAACAATGGAACGCCGTAGGAAGGACGCAAAAGCAGATGAATCCGCCACCGGTGAAATCTTCGCAAAGCCATCCCGAGAACGCAAAGCCCTCTTTGGTTGCCTCTTCGCGTTTCTCTTGATCCGTAACGCAAAGCCTTCTTCATTCTTTCTCACCCGAAGCGTCTTCATTCCTCTCGCTCTAGAACGCATCTCGGCGTGCTCGCCACGATGCCACCGCTGCAACTCGTCACTCGGAGCCCCACCACGAGACGCCGCTGCAACCACCACGCTGTCGCTGCAGCATCGCTGTTTCAAGGTCCCCTTCTCTGATTTTGGGGTTTCATATCCATTGAATATATGATTTTGATTATCTTTGATTTTAGGGATTTTGATTATCTGATTTTAGGGTTTAGGGTTATTAACTTTGATTATCTACTTTAATGGATTTATAACTTGGCAGTTTTTCATCTGATTTGTAACTTAGGGATTTTGATTATCTGATTCTATGGCTGATTCGTAACTTTTCTTGTTTGGTTTTTCTTTGAATATTATATATTGTTTTCTTTGGAATTTTAATTTCTTATTTGGTTCATGTGACGGGCTGAATTGAATTATCTTGGTGATCTAGTTCATCCAAAACTTGTCAAACTTATAGGTTCCTTTATTGTAGATGATCATAGGTTGCTAGTGTATGAATTTATGCCTCGGGGAAGCCTAGGAAATCACTTGTTAAGGAGTAAGTTACTATTTTCTAATGAATTTGTGTTCTGATTTATTTTCCAATAATAGTTAGATCATTATTGTGTCTTGAAATTTTGGTAACATCAGATGGAGGCCGGCCCTACTGAGCTTACTATTTTCTGACCAATCAGTTTTTCATTTTCTTTTTCTCTCCCATTCCTGCCACCAGATACCTTCTCAATAGGGGCTCGTTGCCAATCAGTTCCCTTATTCAATTAGTGTTGGTAAAAGTCTTTTTGTATCAAGGGGATACTTGTTGCAGCAATTGAAATTGTTATGATGTGATCTGGGACCACAGGTTTGAACCTTGAAATAAACCTTTGGCAAATGTAAGTCAATGTTTCCTAGTATGTGGATATGACCCTTCTATGAAGCGTGCACCTAGCTGGAGCTTTATAGTACCAATTTATTTGAAAAGTCTCGCTCTGATATTGAGCTTGAGCTTGTACTAGTAGTGTAGTAGTACTATACAAGCATAATATTGACCCAATTCTTAGTATAGAATTAGAAATAGGCACACCAAATCAATATAACCTAATATTATTCATCAGTGTACTAGTAGTTTAGTAGTACTATACAAGCATAATATTGACCCAATTCTGGGTCATCTTTTTAATGAGCATGGCCGTAAACCTTTACTCCTTATTACCATGTCCACCACCATATTTTCTTTAGGTATGTATGGTTTCAAACTTGTCACAAATTATTAAATTTCATTCTTCTATGCCTACAATTTCCTTTTGTATGCTGTTGCAGCATTACTTGTCTGGAACCAGTCTAAGGAATTTGTATATGCCTACTATGTGGTTCACACATTTTCGTACATAATCAGTCAAGAAAGTATTTTCTGTATTTCTGTTGCATATGTGGTAAGATTTTTCTCTTACCTAACTGAATATAACAAAGAAATTGGCAAATAGTTTTATGTAAATATTTTTATATTTATAGTTTCCTAGTTAGGCAGATGTTGTCTATGAAAACAAAAGGGCAGTTGTATTTAGTTGGATCACCGGTCTATTTTCTGCTTCACATGTTCTAGGGAATGTTCTAGCTCGATTTGTCCCCGAAAAGTACATTTTCGTGGTATGTTGTACAAAATTCTGTGTTAATTTCATATCATCTCATGATTAGTTCACACTTCCTGCTTGGTAATGAATTAACTATGGTTCATTGATTTCAGGTTTCAATAGCATCAATAGTATAGGTAAGTTACCTTGTATTCTTGCTTTTCAGACATTGACGGTGACACTTTGCATTCAAGTATTGGTTTGCCACAGGCGCTTAATGTTGCCACTGCTAAAGTTGGCAAACCTGAGATAACGGTTGAGTTCGAGTTACTCTTTAACTAGTTTCTTTAACTTCTTTTGATTCTGATGTGGTATCGATTGTGTAATTTGAATTATTCTGTGTATGGTCCCTGCTGCTGCTTTCTATTACTAACTAGGAAAACTTGCTGAATTACTTTCTGTCAATAACACAGTTGAATAGCAGCTGAAGCCTATGATATTGCCGCTTCCAGGAGGTACATGAGTTGCTTTGGTGTGTAATCTACTGTTAGGTATTATTATTTGCTCATTTTTTATATGGTTTCAAAATTGTCCAATACACATTCCCGTATCTTCTCTATAGCTTGTTTAAGTATGATGTTTGTCCAATACTTACTTGATCTACTGTTAGCTTTTCCATCATATCTTCATCAATACATATACTTAATCTACTGATAGTTTGATTTCTATGTTTCTTATGAGCTCAGTAAATGTATATGTCTGTTTCCGGTTCTAATATTATCATTAGCACTAAGCTTATTATGCTCTGCTTGGCAACAGTTTACAGCCTTATTATATACATATCATTAGAACTAAGTTTATGCTCTGAACATATTTTTTAATATTTCCACTACTAAAAAAACAAAAATTAGAGATGCCCAAATCCCTCTCTAAACAGCCAAAATCCGTCACTAAATGATTTAGAGAGGGAATTTGCGACGAACCAGTATTCGTCAGCAATTTTGGCGTCACAAAATTTTTAGAGAGGATCACGATAATCCCTCTCTAATAGCGAGGAGAAATCCGTCGCTAACAGAGAGGAAACAGTTCCGTCTCTAATAGCGAGGAAACAAACACGTGTCTCTAATAGAGAGGAACACACACGTCGTCGCTAATATTAGGAAAATATCCCTCGCTAATAGAGAGGAATATTTTCCGTCGCTGCTGATGAGGAACAATTTTCCTCTCTAATTTTGGTGATTTAAATGTAATTATTTTTACAAATACCAATTGTTTTAATTTATCTCATTCCACTTATATTTGTAAGAAACCTTTTTAAAAAAACACAATAGATTCGACTCCTTTGGGATCGAACCCAGAATCTCTGGTTCCGCAAACCAGCGCCTTATCCATTAGGCCATGGAGTCATATTACAAAATTATGAGGTGCAAGAGATAATAAAAAATGGATGGCTTAACATGATAAGAAACCAACAACCAGTGAGCACATAAATCACTTCAACGTTTGGAACAAGCTTGAGAATTTGATCTCAGAACCCTACGACCATTCAAACTACGAATAGTAGGCTCATCAACATTGTGAAGGACAGAGACATCGGATATATCTGACTCCTGTCAATAAGATGGAAAAGAACAAGGTTCCACAAATATTATACAACCTAAAAATCACAATACATTTAAATTATACTACCAATACATTTAAGCAGTAAAGGATTCATTTAAATGTAAATTGAGATCAAAATGCCATTTTAAAATTCACAACAACCATAACAAAGGTGTATGTAGTATGTACCTCTCAACTGAGGTTTCTTATTTTAAGGAATAGGTAGAAAATGAAAACTATTTCACTTACTTCAAGTACAACCATAACCCTAAGTGTATTGTATGATTCACCAACAATAAAGCAAAGCATGAGGATGTGCATCAGGTTAAGAATCAGGGAAGCAAACTTACGCCAAGTGAAGGGAACAAACCAAAAAAAGAGATATACATTTTGTTTTGGTTATAATTTGAGGTTTGAAGAGAAGATTTTTATAAGAATCAGATTCATCCAGAGCCAGTCGCCGTTTTTATAGTGTCCCTAAACTTTTTAATTCTTTGTGATAAGATCTTCATTGAGAAAAAGAATGAACACACTTATTGAAATAAAAATCACACAATTGGCGAAGAAGAGTCAAGAGAGCTATCGATTTCTGAAGATCTTCAATCCAGATATCGCTTCAGGATCATCACTACAATTTTCAAGACTGGAAAGCATATGCCGATGTGAGAGGTTATCAAATTAGGAAGATGATATCCAATACGGAAAGGAGATTATATCCAAAATTTGAAACCAAAACAGATGTACAAACCACCCAACAAATCTGTATGAAATTCCTCTGGCAACTCGTGAAAGTCGAAACCTGTAGATTTTAACAAGGAAAAAATAATAAATTAAGTAAAACTAATCCCCAAAGTTGTAAATGAAATAATATCACTATGATTATTGTTGTGTTGTGATTATTACCAGCTTTCTTTGCTGCACGAAACAAGACTTCTTCAACCAAATGCTGAGCAAGATCTCTTTCAGGGTGCAATGCGATGAAAAGTTCAACTTCAGCTACTGCTTCTTTGTTTGACAAATATTGATAAAGGCCATCAGAGCAGAGGATTACAAATTTGTCCTTGAGGCCTAATCTGTGGTGTTTTAGATATGGTAGGCAGGTTATGTATGGAGAATTCCCAACGTAGTCTATTCTAAACATCTCCAATAGTGCATTGTTCCATTTGGGCTGCAAACATTCACAAAATAACCAGTAATAAGAAACTAGACAATAATACTAGTATGTCTATCCTGTTATAGCATATATGTACATCATTGAATTGAATTAAATCATATTAGATTTCATTTAGATATAATTTAATCATGATTAATATATAGATACGAACCAGTTTGAGAAATTCGGCACCAAATGCTCGAGTAACCTTGAGAGATCCCTTGACACGACCATTTACCATAGCACAAGGATCATCAGGGTGTTCTTTTATTATTCTCAATACTTCCTGCAATTGAAATCAGAAACTTTTTATTTAGATATAGTCTAAAATAAAGAGAGGCAAAATAAACTTACTTCTTCAACATTAGTACTATGATCTTTGGTGAGCTGAACAACACTAAGACTAGGTACAACGTTTGAGGTATCAGCATCATCCCATGATTCAAGATCATGCATTGTCTCCTCATTAATTCTCTCCAAATCTTGTCTAATTTTCCCAAGCCAATAATCAGGGTCAGCCTTTTGAGCCAAAACAGCTCTACTCTCTCCCACATTGATTACATAAACATCTTCTCCTTTCATTACATTACAAGTACACAAGAACCCATTAAAACAAGTTCTGGATTCTCCATAAGCATCTTATCCGCAGCATCAAGATAAGACTCCTCCGTTTTCCTTAGAGCTCCAGAAAGAGCTTCCAAAACACCTGAATGATTGATAGTATCGGTTCGCTCACTAGGAACCGGATCGACTCGAGTTCATTTGCTCTTTCAATCTTCTATCAAGTTCTAGTCTCTCCCTATCCCATTCACACTTCCACCTCCTTTGATTCTCCTCGTGTTTCTTTGTGATATAAACAAAAATTCTTTGTGATAATATAAAACTCATCAAAGAATCAGATTCATCGAGAATCGATTGCCGTTCTTATCCCGTTTTAATTCTTTGTGATATAATCACCAATCGACAACACCTAGAGCGCGCTGCAAAACCCTTAGATGAAAGTAGTTCAACACCACGAATAATATCCAAACCCTAAGATCTTAATCGTGACAAAAGATCACAAAAATAAGAACGACAAGCCCTAAAGATCTTAATCGGAACCACCATAGAGCAAACCACCATAGATCTTAATCAGAATCCCTGATGAAGAGGAGCAGAATCGCAACCAGAGAGATTCGCACTTTGGTGGCCACGGTGAGTGGTTTATGGCGACGGGTGAGTGGCGGTGGCAGTGGTGAGGGTTTTGTGAGGCTGAGTGCGAGAGTGAGAGGAGGCTGAGCGTTTACTCACTATTAGGGTTAAGTGAAATTTAAAAAAATAAAAATAAAAATAAAAATAAAAGGGAAAGTGGAAATTAGTGGAAGGGAAGTGAAACAAAAAATTAGCGACGGGTTCCAAGTTCCTCACTGTTAGTGAGGGATACATTTTCATTTTAAATCCGTCTCTAACGTCTTTTCAGCATTTTGTGACGAATTTAGCTACGAAATTTTTAGAGAGGGATATTTTTACATCCCTATATTCGTCACAAACATAACTCGTGGGCCCAGATGTTGAATTTCGCTTTTTCATAGCTAAATCCCTCACTAATAGTGAGGGATATTTATCCATCTCAAAAATCCATCACTAAAAACAAATTTTCTAGTAGTGTTCGAAATATGAATCTTATTAGTTTATAATTTCCTATTCAAAAGTCAAAGTGCATTTACACTATTATTGAAGTTTCTTATGTGTAGAATCCTTACAAGACTGTAATTATACAAATTCTGGTAGCTTATAATTTTAGATACTTATTTTGCTCTTCCTTGAGAGTACCCCTAATTGTAAATGTTACAACTCCTGCAAATTTTATCCATGTTTTATGGTGACAGGTTTGCAGTTGGTACATTGATTCATAAATGTTAGCTTTGTCACTTGAAGTTGTATTGCTTAAGTTAAGTTTTTCACTATTGTTTTTTCTTTTCTTGCAGATATATAGAGAATTTCGTATTGGACAGGTTTATATCATGCATCAGATATGTATCTTATTCAAGAGCTTGGGAGCTGTGGTCCTTTTATTTATATGTCTGCATGTTCCTTTTAATTTTATTTTTCTTTGTCCCCTTTTGTATCGAAGAGAGAAATTTTGTTTATTTGTGGCTTCATATTATACAGATTGGGGTGGTATTATGTATTGTTATAGAGCTACTCCCCATTTGGTGATTTGAATTTGAAATAATGAACTTGGTGTACATATTGGATTTGATTTATAATTAAAGAGTTTTGATTATATAGTTATTCTAGTGTTTCTACATTATAATTTATAAACACCAAAAGTATTGTCTATGTATATTTCTAGAGTCGGCTAATTGTGATTTAAATGTTTGGAAAACAAATCCATGATAAAGAAAAGAATGAAATTAAATAATTGTGGCTGAAACTTATAGGCTACGGTTATTTATGTGTGGTTAATAGAAAACCGTGGCTTAAACTAATAGGCCACAGTTATTTATGCGTGGCCAATCAAAAACTGTGGCTGGAAATTAGACCAAGAAACCGTGGCCTGTTTTTATAACTGTGGCCACGGTTTTAATATTTTGTTGCCTAATGTAAAAAAAACCGTGGCTTGAAGGAAAAGGCGACGGCCACCTAGACAGCGCCTAAAAAACTGTGGCCTAAGGTTTAGGCCACGGTTTTTGCACTTCTGGCCACGGTTGTTCCACTTTTAGCCACGGTTTTTTGTCGTTGCCTAAACTACTTTTTGTTGTAGTGAACGTTTTTTAAAAACGCCACCCATTGCCTAGAACGCGTGAGCATACCCAGTGTTTTTTAAAAACGCCACCCATTGCCTAGAACGAGCTACAAATACCCAGTGTTTTTTAAAAAACGCCACCTATTGCCTACAACGCGCTACGAATACCCAACATTTTTTAAAAAACGCCACCTATTGCCTTTAACTTTACCATTTCAGTTAACCTTTATACTCTCTCTATTGTACCAAAAAAACTCTCCTTCTCTTTCCATTCTCTCACTCACGAAGCCTCTCACCACCGCCCCTCACCCTCACCACTGCCACTCACCCTCACCACCGCCCCCCTCACCCTCACCACCGCCACTCACCCTCACCACCGCCACTTGCCACCAACCACCAACAACTCACTATCTCCACCAAAACCCTAACTATTGGAACCCTAACAATTCTCTTCATCTGAAGTCTTATTCCATTCATCAGAAGTCCGATTCTCTTCATCAGAAGCATGATTCTGCTTCTCTCTTCAACGATTGTGAGCTTCGCTGGTCCAAGCACGATTTTGCTTCTCTTTGGATCGATTCTGCCTCTCGCTGGTCCAAGCACGATTTGAACCCTAACCCTTCGAAACATTTTTAACCAGGTACGATTTGAACTCTCTGGTTGCGATTTGAACCTTCTGGTTTTGATTTGAACCTTCTGGAACCCTAATCAGTGGGTTCATAATTACTTACATATATGCTTACAAGGTGTTTGTTGAAATTCCTCACAGGTACAAAGTGTTTTATCCAACCCTTTTTGCATCTGAATCTGAAAATAAAGATGCCAATCTCTTCAATTGCGTTCCAGTCTCTCTCTCTCTGAATCTGAAAGCCTGTCATATGCTACTTATCGTTTATAATTGATTGAAATTTGAGTAGAATGAGTAAAATATGTTTCTTAGATCAATGTAATTAGTTACCTGTGTATCCTACCTTAACAACATGACTAGAATTGCTACTTGCATTACTTGGGAGTAAATATTTAAATTAAAGAAAAGTTGATTTTGGTGTGAACGAAATATGCTTTACTTGGTAAGCCAAAAAGGTACCAAGAAAGTTTATTTGGATCAACGTGGCAACAATAAAAAGTTAAGGGTTTTTGTCTTGTAAGTACATACATATAATAAGAACTTATATTGTTGTACATTGACCAGAATTGCTACTTGCATTACTTACTATATATAGTAATATAATATTATTGTTTCTTATTGTTTCTCAGGTTTCCAATTATGCAGAGGAATTGGAAGGGATGAAACTTGTAACAAAGCATGAATTTATTGCATCTATAGAGGTGTTACAAGGTAATTTAAAGTTTTAAATTTTTTAAATAAAATATTGAAGGGTTAAAATTGTGTTACTAATAATAATATGCATGGAACTTAATTTGGTGTTACTGCAGGCATCACCAACAGGGAAGGTGGCAAGCAAGAATTGGTCGTGTTGCCGGAAACAAAGACCTGTACTTAGGAACATTCGGTAAATATTTTACTTATAAGAACTATAAACATATTTAACCGAGTTTAGTAGTACACTATCATCTAACCATTTGGCGTGATAACAGCGACTGAGGAGGACGGGCATTCGGTAAATGTTTTTTTTTTTGCAGAGAGGGCATCAAAACTCTCTAGAGTTAATGCCAATGTTCTTCATGCTGATGATTTTGGGTGGGTTGAGGCATCCCTCAATTTGTGCTGCCCTTGGGTATGCTCTTTTTCATTTGCTTCAATATTTCTATGTTGTTTTGGAATAAATTAATAGATAATCTTATATGCCCTTGGGGATGTGATTTGGAACAATCAAGATATTCTGGATTTGATCGAAAAGGTTTTACCTTCTAACTCGGCAATCCTTTTGTTGTTAATTTGGCTTTATCTCTTATTGCAACTTTATCGTTTTTGCTTTTGAATCGCTTTTCTATGTTTATTGTTTACACAATGTTTCTGTGAGTTATTTCTATTAGTTCTTGCTTCATTCTTGGTGCTGGCTTCTACTATGTTTTTATTGGTGTCGTAGTATGCATAGTTTGGCTAAGAGTTGATCAATAAATATGGTTGCATGCTAGATGTTTGATTAAAAGTCAAGGTGAGATTGTTTTGCTATGCCTATTAAGATTTTTTGACATGCTTTTATGTCCTCTTTTTTGTACCCTTACTTCTATTAATGTTTCTAATTTACTGCATCATGCATGCCCCTTTAGGTTGGCCCGTAGGTGGTTATCCCGGTCCTCAGGTAATGCCACTTCTTTTTGATTTCATTTCAAATTTCACATGAGTTTGTGAATTTCAGAAAGAGGAGTTAATGAGTTATTACTTTACTTTTCAGAGTCCTTACTACTGTAGTGCCGGGGCAGATAAGTCATTTGGACGTGATATTTCTGATGCTCATTACAAGGCTAGGTTTAAATACAACAAATTCATGTTTTGTTATTTTGGATGTATGATTTAATTTTGGATGTATGATTTAATTTTTGGATGTATGATTTAATTTTGGATGTATGATTTAATTTTTTTGGATGTATTTTGGATGTATGATTTAATTTTTGGATGTATGATTTAATTTTTTTTGGATGTATGATTTAAATACAACAAATTCATAGATATCACTATTAAAAAATATTTTGGATGTATGATTTAATTTTTTTTGTTGCAAATATAAAAAGGAAAATACACAAGAACAGAAAAAAAATTTAAAAAAAAAAATTAAACAATGGGCAGCGCTTTTCAGGAAGCGCTGTCTATCTGAGGACGTGTTTGGGCAATGGGTGGCGCTTTTTAGGAAGCGCTGCCTATCTTAGAACGTGTTTGGGCAATGGGTGGCGCTTTTTAGGAAGCGCTGCCTATCTGAGGACGTGTTTGGGAAATGGGTGACGCTTTTTAGGAAGCGCTGCCTATTTGAGGACGTGTTTAGGCAATGAGTGGTGCTTTTTAGGGAGTGCTGCCCATTGTTGGAGTGGAATACCCAACAACACGCGTCAAGTAATACCAAAAAAGCGCCCATGGATGAAAAAAAGCGCTGCCTATATACTAATTCAGTTGTAGTGTGTACTATTTGATACACAATAGAAAGTACAAATATCTACTCAATGTTAATTATTACAATTATAACGGTTGTTGCCATTACAAGGGACAAGGGGTGGAATTTTGAGATCCCCTTGTTAATTTTGTCGGTCGGGCATAGATGTGAACTAAGTTGAATATTCTACTTCTAGGTCAAAGTCATCGTCCAAGGTACTGATTGATCTAGTAGGGAACAATAATATAGCATATATATACTGTTTTTTGATTATAAAAGATAAAATAGAAAAAAAAAAACTAAGGCCTCACAAAAATAACGTCTAAGACATCAACTACAAAACGTTGTAGCAAAGCATGACGAGG
The DNA here is from genome assembly GCA_020916435.1 of Oxytropis ochrocephala. NCBI lineage: Eukaryota > Viridiplantae > Streptophyta > Magnoliopsida > Fabales > Fabaceae > Oxytropis > Oxytropis ochrocephala. The sequence continues at coordinate 98,367,059 of CM037092.1, forward strand.
GCGGGGGCTAACAAATTATAAATCAGACCTAGAACCTAATTTAGCTAGGAAACATGCACCAAAGTTTCCCTCCTGAAAAATATGTTGAAGATCCACTTCCCAATCTCGTTGCTACAACTCTCCAATGATAGCTATCTCATTCCCGTACTTTTAGTTCTCCACCTTAGTATCTGCTATTCACTTAACTATCCATGAAACAAGGTTTTGTTTTAATTGTTCTCATTATTTTTTCTAAATACATTTTTCTTGTATATATAAAGTTATTTAAAAAATTTGGGAGACTATCATAAATAGATTTAAATGGAGTCATGTTTACAAAAAATATTTTCCCATCAATAGCACAGGTAAGGAAACTACTACTTAAGAATTCTTGTCTAACTTATGTAAAAAAGAAAAATTATTGTCTCAATTTATTTAATCATCTTTTAATTGAATTGAATCCTTTCTTTTTGAATACTATCAGAATCCAATCAGAAAAGCCAATTTCTCTAGTTGCTAAAACGTTCTCTGTTTTTTTTTTCAAGTTCCACATATACAATTATTTAATTTTTTATACTATATATAATAAAAAAAATGGCTAGTTCAAAATATAGTAAGTGTTGATGCTAGAATCTGCACAACGATGGCTCTCCTCTGCATATAGTGGTTGATGGTTTCACGTCTCCATATTGGGACTTGTCCCTACAAAGATACTATGATGTCTAAGTTCGTGTTAGAGCTTAAGATAAGAGGAGTGCAATATCAGAGTTTAACCAAGCTGAAAAGCATAACAAACTTGTTGGGCGAGGACCCATGTTTATAGAATACCTCCCAAAAACACTAGGAGTCCAGTTGGGAACCCTATTGGTTGGTGGTCTCCACTTTTTTAGGCGAAAATTACTGCATGAGTGATAACTATCATTTATGATGGTTATTACTTGCTCTTTAAGCTTGATTTTATGTGAATTAGCAAGCATAATGTGTGATTTCTTTTGTAATTAAGTGTTTTAGTTAGAAATAATTGTGCAGGCTTAGAATGGTTTTAATTGGGAAAATTAGTGCCCTTGTGAGTTTAATTGTGTTTTGGTTTAGTGCTGCAGCACCAGGTGCCGTAGCAATTGGAAATGTGGAAGATGAGAGAGAAAGTGTGCAAGGACACGAAAATTGAGGCAAGGACAGCTGTCAGAGCTGAGGAAGCACGGAATGGAGTGACCTCATTAGAATGTTCCAAGTTTGCCCTTTACCTTAGGGAAATGCGCCTCCATTAGGTCATTTCTAGGGTTGTGTACATAAGACACTATATAAGGATCTTTTTCATTCCTCATTTGTATGCTCTGCCGTCAGGAAGGAAGTAGAGAGATAGCTTCCCCTCTTTGCGTGCAAGCTTACCCAAGTTACCAAATTGATCTATTGTTGGGACTATTTCTGCAGCATCATTGGAATTACAATTTATTGGTGGATTCTACCTTTGGACGAGCTGGATCAGTCCTCCATTGCTATCTTTGGAGTTCTCCTACTGTTCACTATTAGTAGTATACATTCTTACCTTGATTTTTGTACTATGACTTCTACTCTTTTGTTCAAGTTATTTTCCATGTTTTGTAAGCTCAATATGAGCTAAATACTCATAGTTGAGATGTCAGATCTGACGTAGCTAAATTACTATGTGATTACTGAAGTATGCTCAATGTTATGCATTTTATCTTGTGTGTGATAATATTTCCATTTTAGATTAGGATTGGCCGTCTAGTCCAAATAGCATTATAAATTCAGAGATAGTTTGTAAATTTATCTCACAAGATAATATGGATTGTGTTCATTAAATGAGATTTAAATGTTCCTTGCTTAAACCCTAGAGATAGGAGAGCAAAATCCATAAGGTGAATACTGTCGGTGCTCAAGCAGCCTAGTGAGGAAAACCTAGTGTGAAGTATTTGAGAAAATATGTCTAATTGCTGCAGCACCTAATGCTGCAGCATTAAACGTACCCTTAATTGCATTTTAATGAAACTACTGAAGTGAATGCATCTCAGCTTGTTCTCATCATTGATTTCCATTACCCTATTGATGAATCCGCATCACATGATGTGCTTCATTGAGTTAAAGTGAGTTTTTAAGTGGAAATGGTGATGAATGGATTAAAATTGTGTTGAAAAGCAATCATTTGTGCTATTTGGAATTGATTTGTTATGCAGTGTTTATGCTGGGTTTTGTTGTGTTTTTGTGCCCAGGGACTAGTTGGGAGTGAAGATCAAAGAAGGGCAAGCAATTGGACTCAATTATGCAAGAGTGGAGCAATCTGTCGAGTGGCGCGCCATCCTGCGCGCGACGCGCGAAGTAGCGCACGAGATCCTGGCACTCCTCGCGTAAGTTGGCGCGTGGCACGCCAGATGGCGCGCGAAATCACTGCAGCGCGTTAAAACTGTGTCTGACGCGTTTTTCAGGCACTTTTTGACGATTTGGGAACCCTAGACGCGAAGAGCACTCATTCCATCTCACGGCGGCTGAAGAATTAAGACTTGGGAACAAGGATTGAGGATTCTAATGCGTTCATCTTCACCTTCAACTTGTAATTCTCCTTTTCCCTTCTCATTGATCATGTGTAACTAAACCCCAATGTTAGGGATGGATGAATTTTGATGTATAACTATTGTTGCTGGTTTATGTTCATGTTCTTAATGTTTTCTCTCTTCATTTGTGAATTGAATTTCAGTGCTTAACATTTCTATGATTGGAAAATTATAGAACAATTCTTTATTCAATAATCAAATGGAAATTTTATTATTGGAATGTTTGAATTTCAATTCCTTCAATTTGTAGCTTAGGAATATTCTTCGAATTGATGTATGTTGCGAATCCTTGTTGTTAATGCTTGTGGTTAGTAGATGCACCTAAGGAATTAGGGATTTCATGAATCAACAAAGGACAATTCACCTAAGGGATTAGGGCTTGGTTAGAATTGTGGATTCGATAGCAAATGAGAGAGAGATTATCTTTTGAAAATAAATTAGTGACAATAGTGTGAAATCAAAAGGCATTCATCCCTAGCATTTTCTACATCGTATCTTTTTCAACGTGTTCTTCGTTTCTCTTATTAAAAACTCAAAAAAAAAATATTTTATTGTTTTACCTTCGAGCTTCATAGCTCAACCATATCAATCAAAACCTATTTCAATGTAGTTCATATTAGTGGTTGTTAACGTAATTAGTGATTGAATTCGATCCTTGAGGACGATACCCGGTTCTTACCGGTTTTATTACTTGAACGATTCGGTACACCTGCCGAAAAATTAACAAGTTTTTGGCGCCGTTGCCGGGGATCGAAATTACAATTACTAAAAATTTCGAAGGCAACAACTAATTTGAACCCGTACATACATTAATTTGTTTTTAGTTTTGTTGTTTCTTTTTACTTTATGCATATATTTTTTATCCTTTTACCACTTTTACTCCCTTGATTCTATGAAAGCCAGGTGAATACTTTGTGAGTCATGGAGTCCACACTACTGCCACTTCGTTGTTGTTGTTGTGGAGGACCACATTTAAATGGCGATTGTGAGACATACTCCGATTGTGATCTTTGTGGGAAAGATCTTGTGTATTGCTCTTGTGAACCAGAATGGGTACTCATTGATGAGTCTCATCCTTGGTTGACCCAACCTGAAATTCTTGAGGAGCCAGAGTCGATAGTTATTGACAAATCATATCCTGGTTAGTAGATGACTGGTTAGCAGATGAACAACCACTTATTCAAAAATCAGAATAAGAAGAAAAGGGCTCAATAATAGAAGAATCATGAGAGAAAAAAAAAGATGAGAAAAAAATAAGAATTGAACGGGGGGATCCTCTTGTCTGGAAGGAAGCTAAAAACTCTCAATCTTGGGAAGGTATGGAAATCCAACAAGAAATCACCCAACAAATCATTTTCCCCTCTCATCTTTTGAGAAGCAAGGAAGATTGGAGTGAAGAGCTTGATCGATATTTAGACTCCTTCTATGCCTTGTTCATCATCCTTCACCTTGAGAGGATATGGAAGCATATGAAATTGTACCTCAAGTTCATGAATTTCCTACCTCATAAACAGAAGAAGAAGGATGATGTGTTCTTCGTGTCATATATTCCACCTTGACAGAGGGGAATTGCACCGTCAAGCTAGTGATGTCAAAGAAGCGCTTATTGGGAGGCAACCCAATTTTCTCTATCCCTGTCTTTTAATTTTACCTTATTTTATTTTATTTTATTTTATTTTCTCGCATTATTTTTATTTGATTAGTACTTTAGGGTGCATCTAGGACACATTTACACACTTGTAGGCAAGAATGGATGTGCTGGCAGCTAACCAGGAGCGCATGACAGCAAACCAAGAGCAGATTTGGCGGACTCAGAATAGAAGGGCAGCGGAGCACAAGTTTGGGATGAGAGCCCTATACAGAGCAATGTGTACGCTGCAGAGTGGATGACAGTTGGATCCGGATGCTGACATTTTTCAGCCACCTTCGCTGAACTCTGGACGCGGTTGAGTAGTCTACTCACCGCTATGGTTATTTTCTCTCCTTCCCTTATCTTGCATTATTTGATTGTGTACTTTGATGTTTTCTTTTAGTTAGTTGTCGTTATGTGATTTTATTTTTGTTTTGCTTTGGTATTTTGTAAATAGGCCTTCCCCAAAATTAATCAGTGAGGACACTGCAATGTTTCAAGTGGGGGGAGGACCTATTGTCAGTGTCAGTGTCATGGATAATATGCAATCATGTAGTGAATTTCCTTTTAAATAAGAAAAAAAGAAAAGAGTCGAGTTGAGCAAACTTAATGATGAATTGGTGAGAATTGAGCGAATAGTACCCCTGTGGTGAATGAACTAGTGCACTCTTGCTTCCACACTCAAAACATAAACTCAGGTGGAACTTAGTGATCCTAGAGATGATTGTAGCTAAACTAGTTGTTTGGTGGACCATGGGAATTGCCAAATTTTTATTAAAAATGTAGGGTAGCATAAGAAACTAAGTTTGGGGTTCTCTAAGTTATACTAAGGCACAGCATGTAAGGATGGGATTAGGACAAGTGCACATAGTTGAAGTCAGTTTAAACCAATGTGCCACCAGTTTTGAAATTTTTGTAATTGCTGTCCTTACCCGGCCAGTTGTCAAAGATCAAAGTCATATTATCCTGAATCATTTGAAACTATACCTGTGCCTAAGTACATGAATGCATCTGGAGGTCAAAGACTTGTGCCATGCGGGAATAAATGTATCTGGAGGATAGTTCAAAAACTAGTTGAATAAGTGCACTGTCCTAGAGTTCTGAATTGCTAAATCAAAGCCCTTTGTCATGCTTAACCCCCATTCGAAGCGAGAATTGTTAGTCTACCTTTTATTTTGAAACATCTTTTGCAGTCTCGGAAGGAAGCCCTCTAGTTTTAGTTAAATGCATTTTGAACCTAACTATGTTCCAACTGAGTAAGTGTCACACACGCACTATTGAGCAAGAATGTGCTAGTGAAAGTACCACAGATGGGTTTGCAATTGAGTGGCTAATCTGAAAGTTGATGCTCAACTTGTTTCTTTGATGTTTGTGTTAAGTAATGGATTACTAGTGATTGCCTGTTATCTATGCCTGCCTGTCTTGTCTTGTCTTTGCTTGAGAACAAGCAAATGTTTAAGTTTGGGGTTGTGATGAATCCGCATCACATGATGTGCTTCATTGAGTTAAAGTGAGTTTTTAAGTGGAAATGGTGATGAATGGATTAAAATTGTGTTGAAAAGCAATCATTTGTGCTATTTGGAATTGATTTGTTATGCAGTGTTTATGCTGGGTTTTGTTGTGTTTTTGTGCCCAGGGACTAGTTGGGAGTGAAGATCAAAGAAGGGCAAGCAATTGGACTCAATTATGCAAGAGTGGAGCAATCTTCGAGTGGTGCGCCATCCTGCGCGCGGCGCGCGAAGTGGCGCGCGAGATCCTGGCACTCCTCGCGTAAGTTGGCGCGTGAAGCGCCAGATGGCGCGCGAAATCACTGCAGCGCGTTAAAACTGTGTCTGACGCGTTTTTCAGGCACTTTTTGACGATTTGGGAACCATAGACGCGAAGAGCACTCATTCCATCTCACGGCGGCTGAAGAATCAAGACTTGGGAACAAGGATTGAGGATTCTAATGCGTTCGTCTTCACCTTCAACTTGTAATTCTACTTTTCCCTTCTCATTGATCATGTGTAACTAAACCCCAATGTTAGGGATGGATGAATTTTGATGTATAACTATTGTTGCTGGTTTATGTTCATGTTCTTAATGTTTTCTCTCTTCATTTGTGAATTGAATTTCAGTGCTTAACATTTCTATGATTGGAAAATTATAGAACAATTCTTTATTCAATAATCAAATGGAAATTTTATTATTGGAATGTTTGAATTTCAATTCCTTCAATTTGTAGCTTAGGAATATTCTTCGAATTGATGTATGTTGTGAATCCTTGTTGTTAATGCTTGTTGTTAGTTGATGCACCTAAGGAATTAGGGATTTCATGAATCAACAAAGGACAATTCACCTAAGGGATTAGGGCTTGGTTAGAATTGTGGATTCGATAGCAAATGAGAGAGAGATTATCTTTTGAAAATAAATCAGTGACAATAGTGTGAAATCGAAAGGCATTCATCCCTAGCGTTTTCTACATCGTATCTTTTTCAACGTGTTCTTCGTTTCTCTTATTAAAAACTCAAAAAAAAATTATTGTTTTACCTTCGAGCTTCATAGCTCAACCATATCAATCAAAACCTATTTCAATGTGGTTCATATTAGTGGTTGTTAACGTAATTAGTGATTGAATTTGATCCTTGAGGACGATACCCGGTTCTTACCGGTTTTATTACTTGAACGATTCGGTACACTTGCCGAAAAATCAACACCTATTTACTTTTACTACATTTTATGTTACCCAAAACTTATGTTTCATTTACTTTCCTCACTAATTTGTTAACCCAGTTAAAGTCTCAAAATTAGACCATAATTCCTCGTGGGAACGATCTCAGTTATTACATTCGTAGCGAGATATCCACTTATAGTAACTTCATTTCTTGTTCAGCACAGTTGATAGAGGAGGTGTTGAACTAATGTGACTGTGAGTTCGATTTTGAGGGAAGTCTACTTGGGGTAGAGCTTGAAGGTCTCCTCGTGGACTCAATATTTACTAAAGTTTACCTTGTCATTGTTTTGAGGTCGACCTATCTACGACAACTCGATTCCTAGCCTACTGTGACATTGGTCGGCCGAGCCGCTGCATCGTGTTTCAAAGGGAGCTCATCACTTAGACTAGCTCTGAGCTAGTTGTGAAAATAACACAAGCCCTCTAGACTTCTACTATGTAAGTTATTGGAAGTCTAAAGAATTGTTCGAGCTTTTTGTTGTGTAAAATATGTAGTGCAAGTATACACTGTCGAACAAGTAGTAAAGTGATAAGAAGTTTGTTCCCACGAGGATTTAGGGTTTAAAGAGAGAGTTTAATTTGATTAACAATTTAGTGACTACAAATAAAGTAAGGACACAAGTTTTTGGTAACATCAACAATAGTAAAAGTAAGGGAAATAAGGAATCAAAGTTGGAACAAGTTGGGATGCCTAAACAAAGTAAATCCATTTTAACACACTAACGCGATGTCTGAAGCTGCAACAATGAAATACACTTTTCAGTTCTTTACACTAGGGTTTCACTACAAGAGCTTATTTCTAAGGCCTAAATAAGTTCACCTTAGGTTGTTTAAGCACGTACTGTTTCACTTTATGGGTTTTGACCTCCTATGTCTAGGGTTTAAGGAAGGGTTAAATAAATGCCTTTAATTAACCACTACCCATATCATCTTTTGAGATCTACTCAAAATTAGGTTGCCATTCCTAATTCAAGATGGAAATCTTAACTTCACAAAATATGAAATGCGTTAACATCAAACATATTTGATTAAATGCGTAACAACTTCATTACAAGATAGGCAACATCCCAACTAAGAGGGTTTTACTCATAATGAGCAAACAAGACAAGAAAAATAACTCAAACATAAATGTGAAAGTTATAGCTCAAAATACAAGAGAGTAATTATACTAAAGAAGGAAAACCGAGTTAGAGCTTCAAGTTCTTCAACATGAAGGTACGAAGTCAGCTTCCAAAGATAGAAAGCTCATAGTAGAATGATGTTTTGGAATTGTTGCAGCAATACTCTCCCTAATGTATCCTTTTTGGGTGTACGTGAGGTTCTTCATATTTGTATGATCAAGCTTAGGCAAATTGCCACACGTGTACAGCCCATGTTCTTGTTCTCATTATGGTTTATTGTGTTGATAAGAAGAACCAATGGATTGTCAAAAAGAAAAGATGAACCAATGGAGCTATGGTTTTAATACAACAATGCTATTTTGACAAAAAAAAATTGACAAATCGACAAATCACCAACCTACAACACCAATTACCCAAGTTTTTTAGACAAATAGCCAAGCTGTCAATTAACCAAGTTTTTAATTCACTCCTCGAAAATTGTGAAAAAGCAAGTTGGCTATTTTTCTAAAAAACTTGGGTAATTGGTGTTGTAGGTTGGTGACTTGTCGATTTGTCAAATTTTTTTTTGTCAAAATAGCATTTTTCGTTTTAATAACGAGCCCCCATAAAGGCGATGACAAATTGTCAAAAAGAAATAAAGGCAATGACAAATATTGTTTATTTTTTCTTTGGTATATAAATATGAATATTAATTGTTAAGATAAAGTTTGGAAAGAAATCAGCAAATCAAATCAAAATAGTAAAAATGTGGATATCTAATAATTAAAGTCACGTGATCTTTTTATTTAATTTCTTAATTATTTTAGTAAAATATAATAACTGTCAGATCAATTAACTTTGAGGGTTAAGATTTGTTGTTGACTTACACCTAGTGTCAACTGATCTATCTCATTAAACAATATTATTAAATAATATATTTTCCTTAGAAGGTGTATTTGATTAGGAAATAAAATAGTTAAGCTGAACACCCGAACAATATAATTAACATCATTCGATTTCAAACCTTTACAATGTACTATTTGATAGACAATAGAAAGTACAAATCTCTACTCAATGTTAATTATTACAATTATAACTGTTGCTACCATTACAAGGGACAAGGGGTGGAATTTTGAGATCCCCCTGTTAATTTTGTCGGTCGGGCATAGAGTGAACTAAGTTGAATATTCTACTTCTAGGTCAAAGCCTTCGTCCAGGTACTTATTCATCTAGTAGGGAACAATAATATATATATATATATATATATATATATATATATATACTATTTTTTGATTATAAAAGATAAAGTAAAAAAAAAAAAACTAAGGCCTCACAAACATAACGTCTAAGACATCAACTACAAAACGTTGTAGCAAAGCATGAGGAGGGCGGGGGCTAACAAATTCTAAATCAAACCTAGAACCTAATTTAATTAGGAAACATGCACCAAAGTTTCCCTCCTAAAAAATATGTTGAAGATCCACTTCCCAATCTCGTTGCTACAACTCTCTAATGATAGCTATCTCCCGTGCTTTTGGTTCTCCACCTTAGTATCTGCTATTCACTTAACTATCCATGTAACAAGGTTTTGTTTTAATTGTTCTCATTATTTTTTCTACATAAATTTTTCTTGTATATATAAAGTTATTTAAAAAATTTGTGAGACTATCTTCAATAGATTTAATATGTTCTTATGTGTACGAATATTTTTAATATTATAATATATTGTAATATCAAACTTATTCTATTTAATTGGAGTCATGTTTACAAAAAATATTTTCCCATGCATAGCACGGGTAAGGAAACTACTCCTAAGAATTCATGTCTAACTTTTTTATGAAAGAAGAATTCTTGTCTCAATTTATTTAATCATCTTTTAATTGAATTGACTTCTTTCTTTTTGAATACTATCACAATCCAATCACAAAAGCCAATTTCTCTAGTTGCTAAAACGTTCTCTTTTTTATTTCAAGCCCCACATATACAATTATTTAATTTTTAATTTAAACTTATATAATAAAAAAATATGGCTAGTTCAAAATATAGTAAGTGTTGATGCTAGAATCTGTGCTCGGGGTACTCGGGGTAGAGTTCGAAAGTCTCCCCCATGGACTCAGTATTTACTACAGTTTACTTTGTTTTGAGGTCGACCTATCTACGAGAACTCGATTCCTAGCCTACTGCGACATTGGTCGGTTGAGCCTCTGAGTCGTGTTTCCAAGGGAGCTCGTCACTTAGACTAGCTCCGAGCTAGTTGTCAAAATAACACAAGCCCTCTAGACTTCTACTATGTAAGTGATTGGAAGTCTAAAGAATTTTTCGAGCTTTATGTTGTGTAAAATATGTAGTGCAAGTAAACACTGTCGAACAAGTAGTAAAGTGATAAGAAGTTCGTTCCCACGAGGATTTAGGGTTTAAAAAGAGAGTTTAATTTGATTAACAATTTAGTGACTACAAATAGAGTAAGGACACAAGTTTTTGGTAACATCAACAATAGTAAAAGTAAGGGAAATACATTTTAACACAAGTTTTTGGTAACATCAACAATAGTAAAAGTAAGTTGAGAACAAGTTGGGATGCCTAAACCAAGTAAATCCATTTTAACGTACACATTAACGCGATGTCTGATGCTATAGCAACGAAATACACTTTTATGTTTCTTTACACCAGGGTTTCACTACAAGAGCTTATTTCTAAGCCCTAAATAGGTTCACCTTAGGCTGTTTAAGCACGTACAGTTTCACCGTATGGGTTTTTCCCTCCTATGTCTAGGGTTTAAGCAAGGGTTAATTAATTGTCTTTAATTAACCACTACCCATATCATCTTTTGAGATCTATTCATAAACCTTTTCAGAATGCATAAATGTTACTTAAAATTAGTTGGCCATTCCTAATTCAAGATGGAAATATTACTTCACAAAAGATGAAATGTGTAAACATCAAACATACTTGTTTAATTTACAATTTTTGTTGCGTCTGCTATTGCAACTGAAATCAGATGTCAACAAAACTAGATAACTAGTCAATTGGTATAAGTGATTTAGTATATTCTCCCTGCTTCAATAGTATAGTTTACTTGAGACCTTGCACAACAATAAATGTTGTATACATATGCATAGGGCTGTTCATGGTTCGATTCAGAGTAGAATCGAATCAACCGAATCGAACCAATTGAAACGAGCAAATAATCAACCGAATCGTAGGAACAGTTCGTCGAACCGAACTGAACTATATTAACAGTTCAGTTTACAGTTTTAATTTCGAACTGAACTGTTACAAAAAAGAACATGTATTAATTGTTTTATCTGAACTTTTTAGAACCCAAACTGTTAATAGACTACTTGGTTTCTTCTTTGCATTAAATTAAAATCATTCATGGCCACATAAATTTGCGTCATTATCATCTTACATCTCTATAACTATTTAATCATTTTCTTTTTCTCTGTCTAGCTACTCAAAAAAAAGTACACAGCTAGAAGCCTATATAGTATATAGCTCATGACAAGTGTTTATTAATAATAAATTTTCTTGTGATTTTGACACATCTTTTTTATAAATTCAACTATTTAATTTTTTTAAAATTGAGACACATTATTGTGATTTGACACCTTATTGAGTTTTCTAAATCAACTTTATTTGCTTTTGTCCTTTACCAATGGAATAACGTCACGTTATTGAGGAGAAGAAGTTGAGGAGAAGAAGTTGAAAAAAACCGAGATGTGCAAAGTGAAGTGAGAGACCGTGAACTGCAAAGTAACTAATAATTTAATACTAATAGATTTGTTCGATTCAGAATCGAATCGTCTTTAATAGTTCGATTAACGAAGCTGCTTTTAACAAAGAACGATTCGATTCGAATCTATTACTAAAAGTTCGATTTGTAACAGTGATTCGATTCGATTTGGTTCGATAGATTGATTCGATTCGGTATACATACATTATGCATATATATGGTGTGTTTTTTATTTCTAAAATTTGATTTGACTGTAGGAAAAAGGAGAAATAAAAGTGAAGGAAGACTTGATGACATTACTTTAATTGTTGGCCTGGTTGTAAGTTCATGAAAATGATTGATCATGACAATAAGGTTCTGACTGCTAAGACCATCATAGAAGGAGATTCTTCAGGTATACATGGCCACTAAATTGTAGTGATATTGTAGGAAACAAGGATTCTTTTTTTTTTCCCTTCATGAAAGATCTTCCTATACTATGAAAGCTCTTCTATTATATATCAGGTTTTTAGTTGTAAAGATTCTTGTTAGGTTGTTTATTTGTTTGTATCTCTGCTTCAGTCTTGTATGTTTCTTCATTAGGTGTTTCTTGGCCATTGCTTGTGCTTAGCACCATAGTATTATATCAATTAATATATAGTTTTGCTTATGGATACCGAGTACAATTGTCCACTTCCATTTGTTATTTGTTGCAGCTAGTTGCAACAGAATCTTATTATTGGAAGTATATTGTGTTTATAATATAGGTTATCACACTACAAAAAAAACCGTCATTAGCGAGGGAATATTCCGTCGCTAAAGTGACCAATTCTCTCGCTAATTGCCACTAGCGAGGGAATTAGCGAGAGACCGATTCGGTCGCTAATTCCTCCTCGCTAATGCAATTAGCGAGAGAAATACGATTCGATCGCTAATTACCCACGCCACGCCCTCGCTAATTCCTCGCTAATTAGCGAGGACACATCAATTCCTCGCTAATCGACACGCTGAACACCCAATGGTGATCGCCACGTGTATACATTCCTCGCTAATTCCCTCGCTAAAGTCCAAAAATTAATTTTTTTAAAACACGCTTATTTATTAATAATAACTAATTAAACATAAAATACCTAAATCAATATATAAATACAAAATTTCTAAAATGTTTCATTCAAAATCCAAAGTCAATACAACACAAAATACTCAAATGTAAAAAAATAATACAAAGAGTACAAAAAGACCGTCATCGGACTCCTCGGATGGCTCAAAACTCGAAACTCGGACTCATCGGACTCACCAAGTTTTGCTGCAGCGGTCGAGACGCACTCACTTGAGACCGATAAAGCTCCATCATCCTCCTCATGTCATTCTCCATCTTTTGCTCCCACTCTCGCTTTTGCATCTCCATCATTTGTCGCCACTCCGACTTTTGCCTCTCACTCTCTTCCACCACATTGCGTAGCAGCATGCGCTCTCCTCCTCCATCTTCCTAAATCGCTCTCTCCGAACTGATTGAGTAGAAAATGGTGGTCGTCTTCTAGAAGCTCTAGTGGGGTCAACACCAGACGGGCTCATTAATGGAGCCAAAGGGCCCCGCACCATACTCAGCGACCCTTGTTCCAACCCGCTACTTTCTCCCAATGTGCATTCGAGAGAGCTATCAAATCAGGAGTAAGTTGACCGGTGTGTTTGAGGTTCCAGTTCTCGAGTCGTTGAACCCATCTCTTGAGAATGGGCCTCCTGTTTTGTATAACCACAAAACATAGCATAATTAGTGCTCCATTCATTTTAACAAAGCAACATATATGTATATATAATACAATTCAAGATGTGTATTTACCTGAGTAACCCTCGCGCGCTCCTCAACAAAGTGATCTTGAGTACCCTTCCTTACATGGGTAAACCTGTGAAGCTCAGCAGCAGTGGGAGGGCGTCCCAACTTCTTAGCCTGTAAAATGAAAAACATTTTCAACATTTGCTAACTAATTAAGTAATGTAAAAACACATGATATTTAAAATAATTTACCAATCGAATAGCATGTTGAGCCTGGCTTATGGACCCAACACAGTTAAGCGAGCCGCCCTTTTCTGAGTTTCTATTCGCCTTCGCCTTTTCAGAATTATGTTTGAACTTCTCTGTTTCCCAATGTTCCTTGAAGGCATTCCAAACATTTTCACCCATGTAAGGAGGCCTCACATTTCCACGCCTCAACTTGTACAACAAATCCGACAATTGTTGACCAAACCTCATGAGAAAACACCTCAGGGACCTCTTCATCATCTCTTGTTGGTGCCATGTCACTCTATTCTGTATTAAGCATAATGAAAGTATGTATTAGTAATAATATTAAACATTACCAAACATTAAATTAAAACTAACAATATATATAGGTACATAATGACATAATTAATAGACACTTACTCTAAAAAAAGCCAACAACTCATCCTTCACTTTGTCATCAACTTTACTCCACTTTTTATGGTAAGTTTGAAAATATTTCTTCTGGATGACATATGTGATGCTGGATGAAGCTGCCTTCGACGGAACAAGTCTACATATATACGATAAAAATATATCAAACAATCAAAATATATATATATATATATATATATATATATATATAAGTTACCATAATTAACTTAAATTAAAAAAAATCCAACAAATATAATACTTACGTGTTACCATATGGATAAATGATGTAGAGCTTTTTGTTGTTGATATAAACCACCTCCACTCTCTCGTCATCAACCACCTCCACTCCCGGCTCATTAGCACCATCACCACCAACATGATCATCCTCCGATGTACTCACATGCTCAGTCGATGTACTCACATGCTCAGTCGATGTGCCTATATGCTCAGGTGGCGTATGCCCAGCTGTATACCCAGGAGATGGGGGGAAGAGTCCACCAGATATCTGAGTGTATACCCAGTGGCATATACTGAGTCAGATATACGAGAAGGTGGCATATGCCCAGCTGTATACCCAGGAAGTGGCATATGCCCAGCTGTATACCCAAGAGGTGGCATATGTCCATGTGAGGGAATATGGAACCAATTGGGGCCCGATGGAGAATGGGCTGGTGGGACATCCGAGGTGGTAGTCATGGGCGGACCAACCAATGTACTCGACCTCATATTTCCAAGATTAATTACCACCTCATTATTAGCACTACGATTACGCCTCCTCTTGGGCTCCCCTCTTGCTATTTCCTTCCCTTTATCTTGTCTCGGTGGGTCAGAGCCTCCTCCTGAATCCATTTCTATGAAAAAAAGGGAACCCACAACAATATATAATATTACCAACATTAATAATACAAAATGTGATACTAACACCATTAATGATACAAAATGTGATACTAAAACAATTAATGATACAAATGTGATACTAACGACATTAATGATATATTCATTAACAAGTTTCATCCAAAAGACAAAGGTAATACACAAGAACAATAATGATAATAACAACATAAGACTAATCTAATTATTCATCTTCTTCATCTTGATTCTCTTCTTCATCTTGCTCATCTAGTTCATTTTCTTCTATCACTTCTAATACTGCTTCAACTTCTTCAACATCGATGCGATCATCACGTAAGGGGTGAACCTGTTCAACTTCAATTACCTCATTTACTCCGGACATTTCATCCACCTGATAAGGAACATCATCCTCCACATCACTGGCTTCAATGCGACCCCGTGGTTTTGTCTTAATTGCAACACACCATCCTTTACGAGTTGATGGATATGGAACATAGTACACTTGTCTCACATTTTACGCCATAATAAATGGATCATAGAGTTGATACCTTCTATTCATTTGAATGTCCACCGTATTACATTTTGGATTCAACTTTGTTCCTCTAACCGATGGATCAAACCATACACAATAAAACATGACTATTTTCTTTTCATAGTCCAAGAATGGGTATTCAAGTTGATATATGTGTTGGATCACACCGTAGTAGTCATTTTCACCTCCTCCTGTTTCCCCTTTAACATATACCCCACTATTAATTGTTCTTTTCCTCACCCGTGATTGAGTGTCAAATTTGTAATCGTTAACTAGATGCGTGTGCCACTCGGTGACCTCAAGAAAAGGACCATCGCCTAAGTTCCTCAAGTGTTGGATTAGGGAGTTGGTTGTGCTTCATAAACCTAAGTAACCATATATGGGAAAAATAAGTCATGTCTCATCTACTTTAAACATTTGACATTAACACATTATTTGATTTACTTACTCTAGCCTTAAACAGATTGGAAAACTTTCATGTATACGTAACAGAAGATTCTTGGCGGGTATACCCTCAATTCGTAAGAATGCAATTGAAATGGTGTAATTGAAAGTTGATCAAACCATGATTTAACTTTATACTTTAAACGTCTATAATATAAAGACTAAATTGGAGCATACTTACTCGACATATGGTTTAACTTTGCAATTGATCAAGACATGAACATGTGCCGATAGATGTTCTTTGTCCGATAAGTATTTGGTTGACTTCTTTCCCGAGGGGTAAAACGCCTTTGTGTGTTCCATGCAATGGGGACATGCCAATTTACCGTGAGTCCCCAACTGCGGACAACATACCATAAGCGGAAAGTCGTTAATTGTCCACATCGCACGCGCCGCCGCTCTCATCTTAAAATTCTCTTTCCGTGCTGCATCATATGTCAAAACACCCCCCCACAATCTCTTGAGATCATCAATTAGAGGTTCCAAAAAGATATCAATGTTAGCTTTTGGATTATTTGGACCAGGTATCAGACAAGTCAAAAACATAAACGGTTTAGTCATGCACATCTCAAGAGGAGATTGTAAGGGTAACAATGGTCGCCAACAAGAGTAGAGGGAGAAGATGATGCTTGGATATATGGAGTAAATCCATCAGAGCACAATCCAAGTCGAACATTTCGTGGGTCTGAGGCAAAATCTGAATGCACTAAATCAAAGTGTTTCCATGCTTCACCGTCAGATGGGTGGCGCAAAATGTCTGAGGTACCCCTATTATCATAATGCCAAGTCATTTTCTCAGCAAGCAACTTCATCGATGCAAACATTCTTTGCAACCTTGGAATTATAGGCAAATAGAACATCGACTTCACGGGAATGGGTTTATAATTACATTTTGCCCTTTACGAACATGATACCTCGGTGGCCGTCCACGAATTTGCATTCAAGTAGTTCACCGTCATTTTTACCAAACTCGTTGTTGTAATACAACATGTGTCCTTTCTCACAACAATCAATCTTCTTAAAATCCAATCCCGACTTGAAACTAACATCTTTGCTTCATAATAATTGTTTGGCAAATTATCCTTATAAGGTGTTGCATCCATCATCATTTTAGTCACATAGTCTAAACCCACTTCAGAAATACTACTCATGGACTTGAGAGCTAAAAGCTTAACACACATAGATAATTTTGAATCAAGCGAGCCTTGAACAACGGTTTGTTTGAATCGATAACAAATTATAAAATCTCTCTGTGCTTCTTCATTTGGAAGTTCTTCGTGATTGTCATAATCGAGGCTCATCAAATGGCACATTCACCCCAAGACCATCACAAATCATGTTATTCATCCACTCAATATTTTCATTACGTGAAACACCAACACCAGAATTGCTTGAAGCTCCAACTTCAAAATTTGGAAGTTGTTCTCCATGGTCAGTCCAAATCCTATAATTAGGCCTAAACCCCCATTGATACAAGTGGCATCTGATTTCCTCATCACCCTAATAGGTACCGTCGCATTTTAAACATGGACATCTAACCCCATTTTCCTCTCTAGCCAAATCATGTTGCCACGCTACCACAAGAAATTGTTCAACCCAACAACAAAAGATTCTTTCAAACCCGCTCTTCTCGAATATAACCGATCATACACCCAATCACGATTAAATTGATACGAATTCATCTACACACATTTTAAAAACGTGTTACATTCCCATAACATTGCCAATAACATATATCAAGTTAGTGGCATCGATATCATCCCAGTGGAGATGATTTCGAGCCGAATATGGGGGTCAAGGACAAAGACAAAACCCTTTTCCATCCAAGTAGTGAAGGAAGTTATTTGAACTCCCAACCTTACCGTTAGTTAGTACTTGTCTCGCAATTATCTCAATGGAGATGATTTGAGCAAAATATGGGGGTGAGTGAAACAGCACCTCACCCTTTTCCATCAAAGAACACACACCAACTAACCTAGGGTTCATCCAAAAACACTTAAACACTTTTCACACTCAATTCAACTAACATTTCACAATAACAATTAATCCTAATATTCAATTATAACTTACAATTCACACTCAATCCTTAATTATAACTCACAACAATACTCAATTCTAATACATAACAACAAATTTAATTTAAAAACTAACCGCTATTAGATTTACGTCAGGTGCATGTGGTTCGGTGACGTGATGATGCACTCTCGGTGCGGTGGTGAAACTTCAAACACCAAAATCCAATCCTAACCAATTTCAATTTCAAGGAAACAATAAATTAAAACAAATTCAATAAAAATTTAAATTAAAACAATATCATAAAAATTGAAAATCAAAACTTACAATAAGAGGTGGTTGTGGTGGTGGTGGTGGTGGTTGTGTGGTGGTGTGGTGGAAGAAGATGGAGAGAGTAAAAGGGAAATGAGAAATAGTAAGAGAGAGAGCTAGAGAGGAGATAAATAGGAGGAGCTTTGGTGGTGGTGGTGGTGGTGGTTTCGTGGTGGTGGTTTCGTGGGTGGTGGTGGTGCTGGTTTTTGGAGTGGGTGGTGGTGGTGGTGGTTTTTGGGTGGTGGTGGAAATGAGGTGAAGAGAAGAAGAGTGAAAGGAGAGAGAGAGAGAGATGCATGAGGAGAAGAATTGGGGCGTGGGTGGTGGTGGTTGTATGGTGGTGGAGAGGGTTTTGGTTTGAGAAGAATTGAGAGAGAAGAGTGAAAGAGAAAAGCAGTGAGAGTGAGAGAAGAGTGAGAGATCGAACGTCGCTCGGTTGTGGTCAAAAATGTGCCACGAGCGGATGCATTTAGCGACGGAAAATCGGTCGCTAATCCGTAGCAGAAACCGAGACACCGCAACGGTCAGAAATTTAGCGAGGGACCCATTAAATCTGTCGCTAACTGTCTTGAATTGCGTGCAAGCGTAATTTGAAATTGGCGCGTGCATTTAGCGACGCCGGTCGTCGTCGCCATCGCCTTATTTCCGTCGCTAATTACCTAATTTGCGAGGGACCCGTTTTCCCTCGCTATGTCCGTCGCTAATTTCTGAGTTTGCGAGGGACCTAATATTCCCTCGCAACGTCCCTCGCTAAATGACGTTTTTTTTGTAGTGTCAAATTAGTCAGATTAGTTAGTTACATATGCTATAAATAGGTGGTTCATTTGTGCATCCAAATTTGAGTTTCAGATATTATAAAATTAATTCTGTGAATTTATAAATTCTTTTGGTGTTTAAATTGTTTTTTTCTCTAAAATCACATTTAGCGGAAATAACAATTGCTACTATAATTGTCGCTAAACGTCCCTTTTGAACTGGTTTCCAGAGTCGAGTATAGCACTTCTTATCTTGGAATGATGAGTCAAACCTCGCTGACTGCATTTAATGAGGCCTGTTGAAAAGGCAGGCTAACAATAGCCAAGTTTACAATGGTGTTTGAATGAAGTTAGTTATTAAATGAAAATTACAAAAATATTATCAACTAACTAATTACAAAACAGAAAATAGTTACTAATTACAAAGTGGAAAGTCAACCTAAATCTATTTCGTTAACTGAATATTATACTCTATTAAAAGTTAATTGGTGAGTTCTAATGTACATAGGATAAAAACTTTGGTACCAACACTTGGGTGACTTGTCAAAATATTAATGGTTGATGTGGTTAAATTTTTGCCAACTCATTTAGTAATTATAAATTTTGAGAAATTATAATTTTACCCTAATTTTTGTTCCCTAATTTCTGCTCACCCCCAATCTCTTTCAACTTGCCTCTCGTACAACAGAACAACGCCTAACCACGTTTCATTCTCTCTTCTCTTCTCCACCGGAATCTCTTTCTTCTTTTCATCTCTAAGTCTCTCCCCCTGCCAGAACGCGATCCCTCTTCTGTCCTCTCCTCTCCCATTGACGATGGCCGCTTCTTCCACGAGTCGCTGTTTTCGCCAAAAAAGGTACGCTTTACTTCTTTCCCGAGTCGCTATTTCGCCAAAGGTACCCTTTTTATATTCATGTTTCGTGGTTTACTTATCATTTGGTTGTTTGAGTTGTTAATTAGCAAGATTGAACCTAAGATTTTTATTAGTTTTTATTAGAACACCATCTGTTTGATTAAATTCCTATGTGTAAATTTCTAACCGCAGTTGTTACCGATGGTTGACATGTGTTCTTCTTCTCCATTAAAATACGTAATCTTACTTTGTTTGTGCTATGAGGTGATTGTCAACCAGAGGGATATTAGTAATTCAATGGATACGTATTTTCAATAATTCAATAGATCGATAAGTATAGGTGGATTCAATTGAAAAGGTAAAATTAGTTCATCTGACAACACAACTTGTAATGAAAGTGAAAATGAGAAATAGTCTATAGATATGGCCATTTGTGCATCTGTATAGGTGGCTTCCATTGAAAAGGTAAAATTAGTTCATATAGATGAGTTCTAGTTGCAAAAAAGAGATTGGTAATGAGTTCTAGTTTGTTTGCTTATTTCGATTTGATGGACACAGGCTTCTATGCTTCGTGATGAGTTCTAGCTTGTTTGTGAAGCTCTTCAATGGAACTTCTAGTTTGTCTCGCACATAATGGAACTTCTAGTTAGTTTGCATATTCTGGTGATGAGTTTGGTAATGAGTTCTAGTTTGTTTGCACATAATGGAGCTTCACGTGAAGAGCTTCACAAACAAACTTCTTGAAGAGCTTCACAAACATAATTGCACATAATGCAAACAAACCCTGTAATGAGTTCTAGCTATTCAATAGCACTGTTTTTAGTGAGTCTTTAGTTTCACATTGCAGGGCTTCTATGCCATTTGTGAAAACCCTGTATCTGCTGAACCTGAATCCATGCAATGTAAAGATTATGAGGAGATTGGTAAATCTGTTGACAACATTGGAAGGGCAAAATGCAACATGGAATCGTGGTTTTGGATATATTGCTGGCTATTTTTCCATGTCTAATGCACTACAAGAAAAGCTTGTTTTAGCCACCAGCAATTGCCACGGAGCTTATTCCGTCAGTAATTTGCCACGGATTTGCGACGACATGAGTAAAAAATAGAGGCGCGAAATTTCCCGCTGGTGTTTGCCACGGGTTTGCCACGGACATGTGAAAGGACAGACATTTGCCACGGAGATGCCGTGGCAAATCCGTGGCAACCCATTGGTCAAAATAAAAATACATAAAATCAGAACGTTCAGACCCCTCATCTTCTCCCTTCGTTCTCCGCCTCGTTCACTCTCCACCTTCTCCCTCTCCACCTTCGTTCTCCCTCCGACCTTCTCCCTCCGCCCTCCTCTCCGACCTTCTCCCTCCGCCCTCCTTCGATCGTTCTCACGCTCACTCTCCACCTTTCACTCTCCTCACCTCCGCCCTCCCTCAACCTCCACTGCACTCTCCTCACTCTCACTTCTCTCTCTTCTCTCTCAATCACCGTGGAACCTTCCCCTTTTCAATTCATTTTTCGATTTCTATCTCGCTCTCTCTCGCTCTGTGTCTACAAGTTGTCTACGCTCTCTTCTCCTCTCTTATTTTCTCCTCTTCTCTGTCTCTCAACAATGTTGTACCTTCGTTTCTGGTTGTCCGTTGATTTAACCTCCACCTTATCTTCTTCTGGAGTCGTACCATGGGGACATAGAATTTTGTTGCGCTCGGTGAGTGATGTCGATTTTCGAAGACGAAGTAAAGTGAATTGGAGGATAACGATAACTAGGCATGGCAGTGAGCCTCACGCTTTGCACGCCTCTGCGTCTCGCCTTCGTCGTCATGTGCTTGCATTTCGCGCTCGTAAGCTTCGTATTTTTCAATTTCTAGATAAAATAGATCATTAGAACCCTAATTTGTAATTTTTCAAATTGGTGAAATTTGGTATAAATTGTTGAATCTTGATTGAAAACCCTAATTCGTAGTTTCTAATGCCCGAATATTTGGAATCTTGATTCTAATTTTGTAGTTCATGATGTCCATGAGAACTGATTGAAAATTCTTATGTTTTACTATTTATGCCAAATAAATTAGAATAGAACTTGAGGGTTTTTTTGAGTTGTTTTTGATGATTAGGTAATTCAAAATCAAATGCTTAAAATCTCTCAAATGCTGCTCTTCCCTCAAGAGAATTCTAATTCTAATCTTTGCTTTGGATGTTAGTTTTCATCTATTCCATTCTTTGTTTGTAAGATATATTGCTTGAAGTTTCTAGGAAATGCAAAGATCATGCTCCTTTGGCAAATTTTTAAATGAATTGCTATATCAAGGCACCGATGTTCATCGGTGAAAATGATCTTCAAGGTATAGGTTAGTGTGTTTTTTAGTTTTCTTAGGATAATGTTTCTTTATGATGATGGGATATAAGAAGGTTGAAAGCAGATCAATAAAGATGAGTTGTGGATTGTATATTATTTTATTTTATTTTATTTGTTGGCATCATATTAGTCTTCAATTTTTTTGTGAATTCTATACGATACTTGTATGTTAGAGAGATAGAGAAAGAGTTCAGTGTGATTTATTTATGCTAGAGAGAGAGAGATATATATATATTTAGTGTGAAGTAATTGATAAAGTTTGTATCTTTTGGAATAGGTTAGAAAGGGGTTTGTTTGGAAATGGATGGGGAAGAGCATTTGACCGAGGTACCCTCGTGGGGGTTCAGTTACAGAAAGTGAAAACAAGAGCTCCAAGAACGTGGAAAGAAGTGATTCTTTGGATGTCAAAACTGAATAGTGTGCCAAGAAGGATTTGGAAGTGGGTTTAGAGTTGACCAGAGACGGTTGTGGAAGTCTTGAGATTAAAGAAGAGGTATTCTTCTCGTGAAATTTTTAGTATTCTCGCACGATTAATTTGTTTTCAGTCTAAGTTTAATTTGTTTACATTCATCTTTTTATTCTTTGTTAATGTATAACTTTATCAATCATTTTTATTAACGATGTTGAACCCAATAGCTTCAGATTCGAGTTAAACCAAGAGCCTTTATGAACAACACTTAATCAAAATCACGTTGTTAAACACGTAACTCCAAATTCGGACACGCAAACCTCCCGAAAATGCTCATGCTTAATCTTTTATTTGCTTAACCTTCCGCTCATGCTCCAAACTTTAATGTCCGCATTTCTTTGAGATTTTTATTTGCTTAACCTTCGCAAAGCTTGATTCGAGTTCGTGAGGATTTGAAACTATAAACTCAAGTTGTAGACCTCCTCTTTAATGCTATTTTTCGCTTTAAAGGATTTGAATATGTTGTTTCCTATATGTTTGTCAAGCTTCAAATGTTTATGTTTTAAGGGATTTGAATATTAGTTTCTAATATTATGTATACCTCCTCTTTTGAGTTATCTGTAACATTTATGCTACCTTTTGAATGATCATGGAGTAGCAAACAATGACCGACAGTTGCTCTATATAGTCTAACTTCTCTAGAGTGTTCTTTGGTGTTATTTACAAAAGTATCAAGTTGTTATTCATTTTTAGAAAAAGGGATATTATTGGTCTTTGTTTCTTTGGGCATCCTCAGAGGCATATATAAGGAAATTACTACCCCTTTTGTGTTCATGAACTGTGCTAATGTCGTTTTGAGCACTATAATTGATGTAAAAATGAGTCATTTTTATTGGGGTTTGTAATGATTAGAAAGGATGGAATAATTTACCTCTTTCAAAATGACCATGAGTTCAAGAACTTGAGACAAATTAAACTTGAGTATTCATTTTTCAGGATTTGGGCCGCTTTTTGTAGTCATTGAATTGATTTCAGGTGGAGTTTTTTTGTGTCGTTTCTATAGTTTCAATATTTTTTTGATTGTTTTGTCTTTCATATAGATTCCATGGTAAAGGTTTTCTTTCTTTTGGTTTGAAACCTGTTTATGTTAGTATCACTTCTATTTTCAGGAAATTTTGTCATTGATATCATTATACTATTTTCTTTGAAGAAGCTTTGTTTTTACAGAGAAATTGCTAGGATGCTGGCTGATGAAGAAGCTTTGTTTTTACAGAGAAATTGCTAGGATGCTGGCTGATGAGTTCAAGAAGGAAATGTGGGCTGAAATGAATTTTGGGCTGAAACTGTTATCTAGTTTCTATTATTTTGTCTTTAGTTATTTTGTCTATTATTTTGTTAGTTTGTAGTGGAGCATTGCATCTTTAGTTAGTTTCTACTAATGTTTGTTAGTAGAAGACAATTAGTAATTAAATGTTTTGCACATGGATTGTACTCATTTATTATTGTGGTTATTATGTTTTGCTTTATATAAGTTTATTAATTTTGATGTTGGAGCATTTATGTGTTCTGTATAGATATCACTATTAAATAGAATTTGGAGGCATAATTTAATTTTTTTTTAAAATTTGCGACGGATTTGCACGGAAGGTGTAAAAAATTTGCCACGACTTTGCGACGGAAATTTGCGACGGATTTGCCACGGAAACATTTGCCACGGAAACATTTGCCACGGAAAATCCGTGGCAAAGTGTTTGCGACGAGCGCTTTTGCCACCAAAATTTGTCCGTGGCAAATTCATATTTGCCACGGATATTTGTACATTTGCCACGGGAATGTCCGTGGCAAACCACCGATTTTCTTGTAGTGATGGTGTTCCAAATCAAGGTGCTCCAATTTTCCCCCATTTTCCACCGGCTGTCAACATGTCATCACACCCAAACACTACTGTGTATCCCGGAACATCAAATCCAAATACTTCTATGTATCTCGGAATATCAAATCCAAACACTATGTATCCCGGAATATCAAATCCAAATACTTCTATGTATCCCGGAATATCAAATCCAAACACTTCTATGTGCCCTGAAAGAAACCAGTTTATGGGTGCATTGGAGGAAGTTGAGTGTGCGGCAAAACTCGCCAAAAGAGGTGTTTTTGATGCATCCTATTAATAAGTTGTTTGAATACAAATATTTGTTTCTAAGTCTTTTTTTTTATGCAGGGTAATTATTGTTTGTCAACCTCAGTTGGAAGCATGTTGTACTTTGAAGGAAACCAATCCCCGAAGGAAAAATGAATTGCTCGAAACAAGGCCTTGAAAAATATTTGTTAAATTTTAATAGTGCTTACAGTTATAATTCAATTGTCATGGAACAAAGACTTTCTCAATTGAGGGATAAATGCTATTTTAATAGTGGTGTAAATATGATCAAACTTTCATTATTTTACTAACTTGCAAAGTTGCAATGTCGGCACAACATTTTTGTTGATTGATGACGTTAGTGATATACGGCAAAAATGCTTTTGTAACTTTGTGGTTCAAGTTAAATTCATGCCTATTGTCTTTCTCAGTAAATTCATGCCTATTATATTTTTATTTTTGTTGCAAAATTTATTACCTACTATAATAGTGAGGTTGTCCAATACTGATTACTTAATTAAATTTAAAAATATCAAATTTATATTTATTATACAATTAAATTTTTTGCTCAAAAAATAATAATTAAGGTTTATAAATTAACCAATTATTTGGTGTAACACTTTTTGAAAAAGTGAAAAAAGTGTGTTGATTTACTTAAATCTCTACCAATTGCTTAGTTAAAAAAATATAAGATTGATTTTAATTTCGTATATTTAGTTACTTATATTTGTTTCAATGTAGATTATAGTCAAGTTGTACTTTAATCAAGTTGCATGCTTTCGGTATCAATGGTTGAGACATTTTTTATAATTTTTAGTGGAACAAAACTTATGTAAAGTTTTAATAATGTCCTATTTATTATTTGAGAAAAAACAAAAAAAAAATCATATCAGGGAGTTGAACACAGGACACAGGGAAGAATATACAACCTCTTAGCCACTAATGTCAGGCCCATTGTTTGTTTAATTATGTGCAAGCATTTTTCATATTTAAACGTTATTTTTTTTTAAAAAAAACTATAGTTATTTCTGAAATGACCAGAGCTACTCAGTCGACACCCCCATAAAGGGGTGAAATGACCAAGGTGTCATTGATTTGGAAGCGGATAGATGCGCTGCAGCTGGAGGATGTCATCCTCACCCCTTATGCAGACCACAAGCAGTATGTTCCTTTGTCGAACATATCTGTTTACAGAGGCTGGTTGATTTGGGGTGATGACCCGGTTCCCTACATGCCAGACAGGGTGCGTTGGCAGTTCAGGCAGGTACAGAGGATCCCTTCTCCACCCATTTCGGGTAATGCTCCATCTCCGGACAGGATCATACAGGGGTTGCTGATGTATCAGATTCGGGCGCAGACTTTTTGGCAGGCTAGTAGACAGGCGGCCTACCACGGCGAGTGCGATCCTGATTACCTTCCTTGGTACAGTCAGGTAACCAGGGTCTGTCTTACTCCGGTGCCAGTTGCTCCGCCAGAGCCAAATCAGGAGCCCGTTGTCCCAGAGACTTTAGAGGAGAGGGTGCAGAGAGCAGCTGCATTGGCCCGAGATGCCCTAGATGTCGACCGTTCACCTGCTACTTCACGTCGTTATTTTCAGTCATTTTTAGACATTTTGGACTCATAGTTTTATTTGTACTCCTATTTTATGTTGGACATTTTATATATTTTGACGTATTGTTATTTAAATCGTAAATCATTTGTATCGTATTTTAAAAATAAAACATGTGTAAATCTTAATTTAATATACAAACTTTTTTAAAAAAAAATTAAAAATTAAAAATTTCGGAATTACCTCTAAAAAAGGTAAATCCGGTTCAAAATAATGGGTATTTCGGATTTACAAGGTAAATCCGAAATACCCTATTTTTTGAACTGCATTTACCTTTTTTAGAGGTAATTCCGAAATTTTTAATATTTTTTTTATTAAAAAAACAGGGGTATTTTTGGGCTTAATTGGGTTATGGGGGTGTAGGAGAGAAGGAGGGGGGGTGCGAAAAATAAAAGCCTAATAAAAATTAGGCACATAAAATAAGGGTGAATATGCAATATATTAAAACTGACTCTTGATAAGTGAGTTGGCAAAATTTAAACAGATATAATCTTAAAATTTTGACAAGTCATGCGAGTGTCGGTACTCACAACTATTATGTGGGTAACGAAGTCATCACCAAGTTAATTTGTTATGGAACGACATAAGGTTTGATGAGTCATTTGGGAATTTTTATATTCCGTTTATGAATCCAAATTATAGTGCATCTCTGATTGGATAAAATGAGAACAATCTATATTTTTTGACAAACAAAATTTACGATGTTACACTTTGATTTTGCATATCCTTGGCTGATATATGAAGTTCGTCTCATCATTTTCTCTCATGAGTGCATCTTCTTCAGTTTATTATTATTATTAACTTTTTTTGCATATTAGAACAGATGAAATGGATTTAATAGCTGAGCGAGGAACTCTAGATGATTAACATTGGAAAGGTGTTTCCCAACGGTAAAATCTCAAGGAGAAAGATTGTGTGCTTTAGCATGCAAACCTTGCCGTGAGAGTATACTATTTGTCCATGAGAGATTGGGATAAAAATAATCTATGGTGGAAGGAATAAATAATGTACACCATCAACCGAGAGACTGAGATAGAAATAATCAATGGTATTGAGTGATTTCCATGATCACTCACATTATAAGGCACCGACTATTTAACATTTTTCTGGACAATCTCCTACTCTTTACTTCATTATGTACCTTTATCAAATTTCGTATTAATATACTTTTAAAATAGAATTTATATTTTTTTGAGTCAAAAAAACATAAAATTTATAGCATATTTACAATATACCATGTATAGTATGAGCATACATATTACATTTTTTACAGTAATACATATTACATGATTTTGTTTTTTGTGTTCTCATTATTTGATCTCAATAAATTTTCTTATGTAGATAAATTTATTTAAAATGTTTTTGATAAAATCTTTAATAAAATCAAAAGATTCTTATGTGTACAAGAGTATTTTAGTAATTATATATATATATATATATATATATATATATGTTATATTTTAAAGCACATCAAATGTATTCCAATTCAATTAATGGAACCAAAATAATTTATGTTCATATCTCTTATTTATCAACCATAAAAAAAAATTATCTTACAATTGTCATTTTGAAAGATTTACTACTCATTATAAATCTTTAACAAGTTTTTTCCCGTGCATCACACGGGTTAAGATACTAGTATAATAACATATGGATTCACAATTAAAGAAAATAGATAGATGTGTACTTGGCCGGCCCAAACACTACGGAGGCCCTGTGCGAATAATAAAAATGGGGCCCTGATTATATTTTTACCAAATAAAACTCAAACTTCAGTATTTAAATTGTAAATAATATATTTGTTTCAATAATTGAAGATAATCATATTAATCATCATTTAGCTCAGCATCATTGACATGCGCTACTCCCACCTTCTAGGAAGAGTTTGAGAGGATGTCCAATCATGTGCTACAGCTAAAAGAACCAAATACACCAAGTTAATGATTGGATTATTTTTAACAAAGAGAGATTGTACTGTTGTAAACTAGTAGTAGGATATGGTCTAACAAAAAAATTGGGGCCCCAAAAATGTGTTTTGGCCTGAGGCCCTGTGCGCCAGCACAAGCTGCACAACCTCTAGGTCGGGCCTGGATGTGTATCATTTAATAGAAATATATTTAGAGAGAGTAATGTTTTTCTACTATAATGTTTATTGAAAGGACCATATATTTAATGTTCTTAACGTTGATGGGAGTAGCTTCGGAAATCCTGGGCTCTCTGGTATGGGAGGTGTGATCTGTCGCAATGATGGAAGTTGGTTGGTGGGATTTGCGGGCTTCCTTGGAGTGCATGATAACTTGTTTGCGGAATTAATGGCTACGTATATGGGTTTGTCCCTGGCGTGGCATGAAGGATATAGGAACCTTATTTGCTACTCTGACTCTCAAATGGAAATTGAGTTGGTTGAAGGCCTCTTGAACAATCTCCACAGCTATGCAACTACCATTCAGAACATCAAAGACTTTCTCTTGTTGGAATGGACAGTTCGCCTGCTTCATACCCTTCGAGAGGGAAACTCGGTGGCTGACTTCATGGCTAAGCATGGTGCCAACAACTTCGAGAACTGGATAGTGTTTTGTCATCCTCCTCCAGATCTGGTGACGGGACTGGCAGCGGATGCTTCGAGAGTGCTAGTCGCTCGTGTTTGATTTTCTTCTTTTTCTGTTTTTCCATTTTTTCTCTCTTGTATTACCAAAAAAAGGACTATTTAATGAACTTTTTACTCTTGACCTTTTTATTAAAAATTTAATATAGCATTTAAATACCAGCAAATAAGGGTGTAATAGGAGAGAAGTTGAATTATTTCTCTAAGAGATAAAGATCTTTCTACGTGGGAATTGATGGTTAATAATACTTTTAAATAAAATCATCTTTTTTATGTAGGTTTTGATGATTAAACTTGATTTTTTCTCTCATGTTTTTACAAAATAATATGCTATCTCTCTCACTCTCTTCTATCGATCCTAAACAAAATGTTTTTTCATTTATATGGTAATATAAGAAAATTGGTTAATAAAAATACATTATGTAGATAAGTGTTATATGAATGTTGGGAGATGGGTTTGAAAATCGGTACGCTTTACTTTCTTCCTACGCTTATCTCCAACGACATGTATGAAAGACAAAAAGTTTCCACTAAATCTTTTTAATTAAGAATGAGAAATCATAACAATTAACAATATTGTTTCAAATTCATACTATTTTATTTTATTTCCAATAAGATCATATGGAAATTACAAAGATTGTATTTGTAGATATATATTCTCGAGCAAACACCTTGAGAAAATACAATCCAAGACAGATCTATCGAACGCAACAACATTGTTTTCCTACACAAAGGCCACGAGCCATCCTCCCGAACCAACAATAGTTAGCACACCGAAGGAAATTAGCTGGACATCCCATATGATTCCAACAGTCTAGCTGATCGATGCCCGCCGAAGTAGTCCCTCCTACTACAATCAACAAATTACAGTTATAAACTCTATATGCATCTCAATATTGAATGTTATAAACTCTCATTCAATAACTGAATAATCTAATTATATATATAGTAATTAAACATAACACATATTCATTATGAAAAACAAAAATATTTAATTATTGATTATTCTATAAGAATGAACAATAAATAGTAAAACTGGAACAATAGTGGTTAATGTTTAGTGTGATTATTCAAAAAAAAAATTGTTTAGTATCATTGCTCATGGATTTGGGATTTTATTGGATATCCATTATTGAATTACTTAAAATGTTGAATCTTTTAATATTAGATTTCATTTTTTAACATAGAATGTAATTCTTTTTTAGTGTAAATCGGGCGTGCCAGTGCAAATATTACTCTTTTGAGTTGGGTAGAATCACAATAAACGACAAAGTTCTACCTCAAGCGTTTTAATGTTGCTACATTACGATGGCTGGATTCAAACTTCAGAACTCTAGTTAAGGTGAAAGAGACCCAAACCATATCATCCACTAACTTTTGGGTAAGATGGAATTCTATTAAAAAATGTTTCATAGTCCATATACATAATTAAGTATAACTAATGAATTTGAATGAAATATTTTTCATAAATTTATGTAAAATTTAATTTGAAGTCTCAACTTGCGAACATATGCAGGAAAATGATTTTGAGAACATGTCAACATCAAGCAGTGAAATACCTTTCAAGAAAAATAATATAGAGAATTTGACATTAAAAATAAAACCTTTGTTCTTTTTTTGTGTAGAAAAAAATCGTATATATAAGTTTTACTGATAAGATAACATAAATTTATGAGACTAATTTGTTACCTGAAGCCAAAACTGAAACAACACATAGAACTGCAATGATAAAACTGAGATGGTTGATACTTGTTGCCATTCTGCTCAGAAAGGTTGAGAAAATACTTCTTGTGTATCAGGTTTATATAGTATTTGTTAATTCTAATGCATTAAATTTCTAGTCAAATAAATTGTACATATAATTTTTGACTAACGATATTAATAGTTGGTCAACGTACCTAATCAATTTGATCTTATCTATTTCGATGAAAATTTAATTTAAGTTCTAACTATGATTTATTAATCTTTTTAAAGTAAGACCCATGCTTCTTACACCCCCCTCCTACTCAACACACACTATACAAACGTGTGAAAAGACATGAGTGCCCTTAATGAAACGCATCGTATTAATTTTTTTGGCATTTTAGGACGGTTCAATACTTACCCATCGTACCAACAAGGGTTGGTCCAAGTGGTAACTGGACTTGGATCCCACCCCAAGGTCTCGGGTTCGAATCTTGGGTGTGGCAAAAACTCTGTTGGGAGGGGAGAACCACGGGCGCGGCAAAGCAAAGCAGACTGTGGCTGTACCGAGTTCCCGGCGTAGATTAGTCATCGGCAAAGCCGGTGGAAACTGCGCACCAAAAACATGGTAACCCAAAAAAAATACTTACCCATCGAACCAGTTCGATGGTATAGTATCGAGTAGTGTAAATTATGCTGCACACCCCAAACTTGTCTCACAGTGGTTCAATGCTAAAAAAAACTAACCAGATCGATAGTAAAGTCCAAACCACTATTAATGAGACAGAGTTATTGTTATTTTTGCACGCGTTAAAATAAATCAAAACGAGGTTCTCACACTTCACTATCGTTTTTCAAATTTGTCTCAATTACACAAAAAAGAATTTGGAATGAACAGAATAATTATAGTATGTCCTTCATGAGCCTTAAAGGGAAAATTATATAGTACGAATCTCAATTCAATCGTAATTATTACAATTTTAACCATTGTGGCCGTTATAAGGGACAAGAGGTGGAATTTTGCGATCCCCTTGTTAATATTCTACTTCTATGTCAGAGTCATCAGCCAGGTAGCGGCGGAATTTTGGGATCCTCTTGTCCAGCATAGAGTGAACCAAGTTGAATATTCTACTTCTAGGTCGAGTCATCGGCCGTAGCAATGATCGATCGATTGGGAACAATAATATAGCATATATATATATATATATATATATATATATATATATATATATATATATATATATATATATATATTTTTTTTGGTTACAAAAGATAATATAGAAAAAAACTAAGGCTTCACAAACATAACGTCTAAGACATCAACCAAAATTTCCCTCCTGGAAAATATGCTGAAGGTCCACTTCCTAATCTCATTGCTAAAACTCTCTAATGATAGCTACCTCATTCCCGTACACCTTAGTCCCTGCTATTCACTCAACTATCCATATTACAAGGTTTTGTTTTATTTCTTCTCATTATTTTTTTATAAATAATATTATAATATATTGTAGGATAAAACATATTCAATATAACACAAGGTGTACGGGAATGAGGTAGCTATCATTAGAGGATCATAATGTGTGGATATGGAATCTTAGTTGGTTGGAGGAGTTTCGTGAGGAGGAGGATCATAATGTTAATTATATTGTGCAGCTGTTACAATCTGCTCAACTAAATGATTTATCACCGGATAGATGGATATGCCTTATCGATACAGTGAACGGATTCTCGGTGAAAAGATGCTATTTAAAACTGTGTGATTTAATTGAAAATTCGATGCGAGGATTTTGGTCGTGGGGTCGTCGGCAGTGAGGGTGATGCAAAGAATCGCGGCGTAGAGGAGGGTGTAGGGGGCGGTGGTGAACACACAGAGGGGGCGATTTTGGACAGACTGAGTACTGGATTCGGTTCTGCAGAATTTACAAATTCTGCTGCAGGTCTCGGTCCTGCTGACAGCAACTATTCTGCTGCAGCAGGTGGCGTTTTCGGTTCAGATGCTGCTGCGATTGGTCAAGGCGTAGAGGAGGGTGGAGGGGGCGGTGGTGAACACACAGAGGAGGCGATTTTGGACAGACTGAGTACTGGGTTCGGTTCTGCAGAATTTACAAATTCTGCTGCAGGTTTCGGCCCTGCTGACAGCAACTATTCTGCTGCAGCAGGTGGCGTTTTCGGTTCAGCTGGTGTTGAGGGTGAACCGGACAGCAGGGTCGTGGGCGGTTCGGTGGGTTTGTTTATTCCGGAAGTTGGTGTTGAGGGTGAGCTGGGTGAAGGGAAACATTGGAAACAACTATGGAAAAATGATGTGCCATCAAAGGTGTTAATTTTCGGGTGGAGGTTATTGTTAAACAGACTGGCTACACGGGAGAGATTGTATGTTAGAGGTATTTTACAGTCCAACTTGGATAAGTGCTGCGTTTTCTGTTTCGTGGAGGATGAGTCTGCGGGACACCTGTTTATGGGATGTAGAATAATTAAAACAGTTTGGCAGCAGATAAGTTTGTGGATTGGGGAAAGCATATCGGACACTGTGGATGTGGTGCATCATTTTTTGGAGTTTGGAAAATTAATGAAGGGAAGGAAAGTCAAAAGGGTTAAACAACTTATATGGCTATCGGTAGTGTGGAACATTTGGATTATGAGGAATCAAATTGTTTTCAATGGGGAGGTGGCTTCGATTCCGAAGTTGGTATCGGGTATAAAGGATTCGGCGTGGAGTTGGTTCAAAGCTAGGAAAGGGAGGAAATGTTTGGCGCTATGGTCAGATTGGTACAATAATCCGTTGGGTTGCTACTCTTTATTGTAATCAATTATTAGTATGTATTTTACTAGAAGGGGGAGAAGCAGTGGGCTAGGATGGTTTTTCCCATTGTTGTGCAAAATCTTTTTGTGCGAGGTACTCTTTTTCCTCCCTGAGTCTTTTTCCCAATGGGTTTTGGGCGGGAGGAGGTTTTGAGGGCCTCCCCTTCCCTTTGTATTGTTGGGCCTACTACTCGTGCTTCCTATCAATGAAATTGCTTATCTAAAAAAAAAAATATTCAATATAATTGGAGACATATTTTCAGTACTATATAACGGCCAAAGCCAATTTCTCTAGTTACTGAAACGTTCTCTGTTTTTTTTTTTTCAAGTCCCACATATACAATTACATAACTTTATTAACCTATATCTAATAATAACATATGGCTAATTCAAAATACAATAAGTGTTGATGATCGAATCTGCACAACGATGGTTTTCCTCCTTGTAGAGTGATTCATGGCTTCACGTCTCTACGTTGGGAGGCGTAACACCCAAAGTAATTTATTTGAATTCTAAGAGACTTTAGTTTGAATTTTAATTTGACCATAGAATTATTGTTAAATGTTTGGTTGACTTTGTCCATAGTGGACATAGAATTATTGAATGAATTATTTGGAAGAAGTGAGATGTAAAATAAAGGGATGACAATTTTCCAAGTGTAGCTCATGGAACATACCCCACAATATACCATACCCCACCAAATCATTCCCTCAAGCTACTTAATGTTTTAAAAACACACTCCATCAGCTGAATGCTATTTACTTTAGAAATAGAAAGAAAGAAACTTAGAGAGAGAGAAAGAGAGTTTCAAAGAGAGAGGGAAGAAAAGGGGGGGAAAACTCATGGTCATTCTCTTCTTCACCTTCACCCAAAACCAAGTTTCATCTCAATTTATTTTCAATATTGAATCACTTTGCTTCTCTTCATCCCTACTCAAATAGTCACCTAGTACCCGAAACACACTCCAAAACCCCAAATTCGTTTATGCTCATGAGGCCAGCTTGAGGGCTTTGCATGGACAACTTAGGAGGGGATTCAAGGTTTGGAAGTTGGTACAAGGTTAGAAGTAATGGAAAAATCTTAAAGTGTGGTTTAGGTTTAAGTCAACCCCACAAAACCGACTTGTAAGGTGAGGTTTGAAGTTTACTTTTGTTTCTTCAGAAACTAGATACAAAAACCTTAAAGATAGGCACAAGAACCATCTGATTTCATGAAGGATTGAGAGAGAAATGTTATTTACAAGTTCTAATTTTTGAATCAGTGACAGTAATATTTATTTTATCAGTGACAGTAATATTTTTGAACCATCTAATTTTTGCAATAGGCACATAACTCCCTTAATATTTATTTTATCAGTATGTTACTTGAACCCATAGGAAGTACACAAAATTACCTTTACAATAGGAACAACAACCATAGGTGAGTTCTTTGTTTTTTTTTGACCAAAATGAGTTCTTTGTTCTAATTTGTGTTTATGAGATTTTGTACTTAGGAATGAGCATACTCTGTACATAAATTTATTGCCTTTGTCTCGGTTGGTTTCAATTTGATGATATGTTTAATTGCAAAGTCAAAGTGCTGAAATGTGCATATGTCTGCATCTCTAATGATTGATTGTGATAGTATGTTTTAAATGCAACATTTGACATGAAATTGATGTTTATTGTATGCTATGATGTTGTTGGAATGTGTTTGAATTGTTGTGTAAATTAACTTTGGCATTGGGAAGCAATTTAGAACCAAAAAGGAATGAAAATTTCATGAAAAATTTGTTTATAACTGTGCTGCAAAAAAGCTACGCGAACGTGGCACGGATCGTGCACGTATCTGGTACCTCATTTCATATTAGCATTTTTCTTCCTTCTTTGAGTACCAACTCCTCTCCAATGCTAATCCTAATTCAATTAAAGATGTATGGTACATATTTAACATGGTTATATGATGGTTTGGTTGATAGTTGAATGATTATAATTGCACTAAGTCTATGAAGTATGTGAATGATTCAATGTCCATTCCTATCTATGTAGTTATTTATACCCCATGATTCAATCAAGTGAGAAAACCAACGATTCTAAGTAAATACATAAGACACCATGGGGATGACGATCCCGTTTTAATAGCATACCTGGTGGATAGAAGTCATGAGCCCAAAGCCAAGACCCAAGCCAAGATTACTCAACAATAGCTATTGTTGGGTGAGTTCTCCGTTGAAATCGTGTAATGATTTCTTGGGTTGTGCTATGAGAAAGTGCGGGCCAATTCATATTTCTTGCCAAAATATGTCTCGGCCAATTCATATTTCTTGCCAAAATCGTGTAGTGATTTCTATTTTGCCTTGAAATATGTCTCGGCCAATTCATATTTCTTGCCAAAATCTAAATAAAAGAGGCGAAATTGCCATCATACCACGATTTTGTGCGGCAGGTCAAAACCTAATTTTCCACAAAAATAATAATTTGTGAAGTGTGGCATCCTTTTGAAGAGTGTGAGGAGCATTTTGCATGAATTCTTGGGTTTCAAAAGTCATTTTATGGTTTTTAGAATCATTTTTAGAGTGGAAATGCATTTTTTTGGGCAAGAAGCAAGTTTTTAGGTCAAAGGGTATTTTGGTCATTTTGCAAAGTAGGATAATTTCTCATCAAGAATCATTGTGCACTTTTAAGGGAATTTATTTTGGGCAAATGTTTTGAGTTATATGTGTGTTGCGCATGCATTATTGATTTTTGTACAAAAAGTTAAATTTAAAAAGTCAACAAAAAAGGGGATATTCTTCAAAAATGCATGGAGAGGTTTTATATCATTTTTGGGCATAGTGATCTCATGAAAATGGCCCATTCATTTATATTTCTAGTATTTGGCCCAATATGGTTAGATTTTATGGAATTATCTTGAGAAGAATAATAAAAAAAAGGATATTTGGAAGGGTCTCACAATAGTACAATAGTACAAGATACAACTTGCAAAACTTGGGCACCACTCTCCCTCTCATTTTTGTGCCCCACAGCCCATTATCCCTCCTTTTTTGATTTATTTTCATTACTTGCAAAGTGTATCTCAATCATGACCCTCCATTCAAATTAAGATGCAAATCTCCACCATTCATTCATAGTTAATGGCAATATTGTAATATGCAATTGTGGAGAAACATTTTTGGAAATTCACACCCTCTCCACTCCCTTCATGACCTGCACATATACACCCATTCACTCCCTCATTTGTGCTTTCTCAATGTCCTCAATCCATGTGATTATCAATCCTAGCCTTTGATTCAAAATTAAGGTCCAATCCTAGAGCACAACTAGAATGCAAGGACCAAAACACCCTCAACCCTAATTGCATTCTATAAATACCTTGTTAAGCCCATCTCTCACAATCTTTGGGCCTCTCATTTCTCACTCACATAAACCCTAACACATTCCCTCTCCTCTCCCACTCTCTTTGCCGAATACAACCCACCGGCCACCACTACTCCTCCATTCTTCAATTTTTCACCATCAAATCCTCCATTTCTTTGATTCCTACACTAGATCATCTTCTACCATTCTATTCTCTTCAAGGTTTCATCATCAAATCTCCAAGATCTAGCTATTTTTGAAGTTCAAGAGTAGATCCAAGTTTGTTCTTGAGTTCATTTCATATCTTTCTTCATTTCTTTTGTGAGATTTTAAGCCTTGAATCTTTGCATCTAGTCTTTAAATTCTTGCATAATCTCTCTTCTCCTCATCTCAACTCCTTCATATTGTTGTTGTTTCTTTGAGGAGCACTTCAAACTCTATTGACAAGCACCTAGGGAGGCTTGGGGGTTTGAGGTGGCTCCTTGGCTTTGTAGGAGTTGTTCTTGTGTTTTCTTGCATTTCCTTGCGTATCCATCTTGTTTGCATAATTTTTGGTCAAATAAAACTCATTTTTCATGCTTATTAGCTTCGGCCAAGAAAGGAAAAATAAGGTTCTTATGTGTTCTTGCTTATTTCATGAGTTGTAGTTGAATAATTGCTTGATTGTGGGTATGTATGGCCTCGGGTTCAAGCTCAAGAATTAGGGTTTGTGTTTTCTTTTGATTCCTTTGATTTTTGTGTGAATAAAATGCATGATTTGCTTGATGTTTTATCTTAGAACGTTGCATGGTAGATTAGGGTTATATCTTGTGATGTTTTGTGTGTTAATTTGTCAATTTTTGCATGAAATAAGTTGATGATTCAATGCACAATTGCATTCGGCCATGACTAGGGTTTTTGCCCCTTTTGATTGCTTGAAAATTGTCATTTTGATTGTGTTTGAGTAAGTGCAAGTTATGCAATTGTGTTTGTTCACTTTTTACCAGAAAACATAAAAACATTTTACCACTTTGGTTTTTACCATTTCACTTATTTTTGACCAAAACATTTTCACTT
The DNA here is from genome assembly GCA_020916435.1 of Oxytropis ochrocephala. Classification (NCBI taxonomy): domain Eukaryota; kingdom Viridiplantae; phylum Streptophyta; class Magnoliopsida; order Fabales; family Fabaceae; genus Oxytropis; species Oxytropis ochrocephala. Next base: position 98,404,923 of record CM037092.1, read on the forward strand.
CACCTCATAAAACATTTTTACCCTCTTGCATTCATAAACTTTTACCAAAACTTTGCCCCAACTTTTTACTTTAACTTTCTTGTTTAGTTAAGTTATTTAGAGAAATAATAAGAAGGTCTTCACCCCTTCATGTGCTTCGCACACTTCAAAAGAATTAGGGTTTGGGTTTGTTCCTAAATGCTTGCTTTAATAAACTTGTCTTTGTTGATGATTGGCAAGAGGATTCACACTTGTGCGCTTGTGCACTCTAATTTAAGTGTTGAGGATTGACCAAAGTGATTCAACATACTTTGATGTTTTGATTGCTAAGATGACTTGCTTGTTTATGGTTTGCCAATGATCATACTTAAGGCTACTCTTTTGAATTCATTTGTGCCTACAACTTCCTTGTCTACTCTCATGTGGTATCATCAATACTTAGATAGGTCCATTCCTTACATTGCATCTTCCACTAGATGTGCATTTAGATTCCCTTGCGTTTTGTAAAAATGTTTGAGTATGGTCCTCGCCTAGCATCTTCCATTAGATGTGCATTTAGGTTCAATCTTGCCTACTCTTGCATTTTTGCTTAATGCCCAATTCAAGTTCCTTCTTTGCCTATTTATGTGTTGTGGTCTAATATTTGTAGTCTAGGCTAATATTTGCTCAAGAATTCAAATGAGATTAGTTGCAAGTTATGTCCATGTTGTTGCTTGCCTAAGGATTCGATTTCAATGATTGTGCCATGCTTGAATCTCCAAATATTCTTGCATTCATTGTTTTCTTTTCTAAATAGCTTAGCATGAAAATGGTGACTAGTGACAATCACCCATAACCTTTGTTAGTTTGGTCGTCATGAGAGCTTAAATTTCAAAAACAAGATGTTTTCATATGCATAAGCTACTAGCGATAATCACCCATAACCTTTGTTAGTTTGATTATCATGAACACTTTCAATTTCAAAAGATATTTTCCTAAGCATCAAAAGTTATGGCAAGTTGTTAGTGATGACCACCCATAACCTTTGTTAGTTTGGTCATCATGAAGGCTTTCATTTTTCAAAAGAGATTTTTACATGCATTTAAGTGAGTTTTTAGTAATGATCACCAATAACATTTGTTAGTTTGATCATTATGAACGTCCTTCACTTTTCAAAACCAAAGCAAAAAGACTTTCACTTTCAAGGCTCGTTAGAACTACGTCGCTTTGATTCCCATTTGAGATACGTAGGAGCGAGCCACATTCTCGTCAAGCGCAACCATAAAAATTAGCATTTGCATAACAAAAAAGAAAAGAGTTATTTTCATAACAAAAAAGAATCACTTTTGCAAACCAAGATCATTTTCAGAACAAAAACATTCTCCTTTCAAGAATCATTTTCAAACCCATTGTCACTAATGGCTAATTAGAACCTTTGTTCGTCTAGCCATTGGTAGCGATGTCTTTTTCCCAAAAGAACAATAAGCGATGATTACTCATAACCTTTGTTAGTTTGATTATTCGTGCCAATCATTCTCTTTTGAAAACCCCTTTCAAAAGAGCTAATAAAAAACGAGTTGCTACGAATAGTCAATCAGAACCTTTGTTCGTCTGACTAGTGGTAGTGACTCTCATTTTCAAGAGTACTTAGCAGTGATTACTCATAACCTTTGTTAGTTTAATCATTCACTAAATGCTCGTCCTATTTCGAAAACTCACTAAAATGATAAAAGACAAAAACCTTTTCAAAGAAAAGACAAAGAAGAACTACGTAGCTTTGAGTTCTCCATCGCACTGGGAGATACGTAGGAGCGGGTCGCATCCCGTCAAACACTCTTTCTAAAAAAACCTTTTTCCTTCTTTTTTCATAATAAATGAGATTTTCATTAAGATTTTTTCAATAAGAAGTAGAGAGGCAAAATTAAGTATTTTTAAATCAACACACTAAAACCACGCATTTAATTAAAGGTTCCCTCTCAGTAGAGAGGACGTGTGGGGTGCTAATACCTTCCTGCAGAATGAATGACCCCGAACCCAAATCTCTTAGTTTTCAAAGGCCATCCGCTTTTCCAAAAAGGTTTTTCTAATACTTTCCTTAAATAAGTATTGGTGGCGGCTTCATTGTCTTAGAAAAGTTGTAAACGAGGAAGGTTCTCCCTCGAGGACTTTTTCGGGCGCGACAACACCAGATTTCGAATATGGTTAATTTAAGTGGTGACCTCATATTTTTATAGGCGAAGATGTTTAAATTCATGGTTAATATCAGCAATAAAATTCACGAAGTGAGCTACGCGCATCTGAAGTTCAGCAATTTGGTCTTGAAGAACTTCATTGATATCATCTATCTTCTAATGAAAAGTTATGGATAAAAAGTTAAGGATAAAATTGTCGGAAGGCTATTGAAAAGAGTAGATGTCCAGAAGAAAACACTAGAACCCGAGTTTTACAAACACGACTGTGTTTTCGTGACAGTGTTCAGGAATGCTGAAATTGTGTCTAAAACTCCATTTTAAATGTTCCTAACCTATTCTAACTAGGGTCAAAAAAAAAAAAAACCTATTCTAACTAGCATACAATCAACTTAAACATCATAAATTGTTCAATTACAACCCAATCAAGTACATTTATAAGTTCCAACTGGAGCAAACAATCATAACAAGTTCCCAACACAATCAAACATTCATTCAAATTAATTTCATTTCAATGCAACTCAGGTCGGTAATCCAACTCATAGAAATATCAATTTACCCACAAACAAGGTTGAGTATGATTTGATACTCAAAACCCTTGATGACATTAGGAAAAAGGGAAGGAAGTAATCACATTGACAACAAGTTGAAGGTTACAACACTAAGCTTGAATACCAAAATCACCAACAAAATCTTCCAAGTTCCTAGCATTCAAAACAACTCCAAAAACCCCTTCTAGAATTCAATCCCTCCCTCAAAGCTTCAAGTGTGCTATCTGAAACTCACAGCAAGCCCCAAACTCACTTCTATGACTCTTAGAACTCACATGCAAGAAGGTTGAGAAAACAACATTGTGGATTTTCAGAATTTGTAATTCAAACACATCGAAGAACTCGAAGATGGGGATAGAAATGAGGATGAAATTGTGTAGATGAAGATGGAAAATGAGTGTTTTTGGCTTCAATGTGATTGATTTTGAGCTTTGGGTTTAAAACCAATGTTATTAAAACCGACCCGGTGATCGGCCCGGTCAGGTCACTGGGTCACTGGGTCAATGGGCGGACCGAATGGTCACTAGTTGGCCCGCATGACCCGTAACGCTTCTAAAAATTGATAAAAATAGGCGAACCATGTGTAAATTTAGGGATGGCAAAACGGGCCGGCCCGGCCCAACCCAGCCCGTTTTGCCTTTGGCCCGCTAAAAACGGGGCGGGGCGAGTTGGCCCGCCAAAAACGGCGAGTTCAAAAGACTGGCCCGACCCGCTAAGTGATGGACTGGCGGGTTGGCGGTCCGGCCCGCCTGAATATTTTTTTTCAAAGTTTTTGAACAAAAAACTTATATATTTTTAACATTTCAATTTCAATAAGATTTTTCACTTGCTTTTTAAAATAGATTTTTTATAAAGCATTTTTAACAAATTTTTACTTTAAATACTCTTGATATATTCAAAATAAAAGTATAAAACAATAATAGCATTGGAATTACTAGGATTAACTATATAGCAACTAAAAGTATAAAACAATAATAGCATTGGAATTACTAGGATTAACCATTAAGAAATGTCACCTAGAAGATCTTAAAGCAACCGAAATTAGTATTTTGATTGTTTGATAACTAGGGATTAACCATCAAGCAACCAAAATAAATATTTTTAAGAACCAAAAAACCATAATAAGTACAACGTCAAAGTCTAGAGATTCAAATTATATAACATTGGCTAACAAAACATAACAATTTCTAACAAAACAAAACTGAAACATCTAAATTCTAATCTTCAATGTTAGTGCAAATGATCCATTTCGTTGATAACTAGTAATTAATAACATGTTAAAACCAGCATAAGAAATCATCATAATATCTTAATGTTCGTATTGCAGAGTATAACCTCATAAGTGTATAGAACTCAAAACAAAAACACTATCATTCAGGTGAAGAAACACTAATACTATAAATCATTATAGTTTTTTATTATTTAAAAAATAAAAAAATAATGAAAAAATAAAAAAAACGGGTTGGCGGGCCGACCCGGCCCGTCTTTGCTTTAGCTCGCGGTTTTTTTCATTTTGGCGGGGCGGTCTTAGCGGGTCGGCGGTCCCAATACTCCGGCCTGGCCCGGCTTTTTTTGGCGGGTTAGCGGGCCGGCCCGGCGGGCCAAACCCGTTTTGCCATCCCTATGTAAATTCACACATTTAAGAGCTATGAATTTATTCATACCTTAAAAATACTCAAAAAATATTTTTAATCTTATTTTTGATATCAAATTTCAAGTTTAAGATAGACATTCATACATAAGTTTTAAAAATAAAAATATATATATTTTTTAATATAACATTTCAAGAATTACAAATTTACAAGTATATTTTTAAAGATTTAATTAAGTTATTTTGTTTAAAAGTATTTGTATCAACATTTACTTTGTTTCAAAATATATTTTTTAAGATGTTTGTGTCAACTTTTATGCTATAATAGAGGATTAACTCATAAAATAAAGCTTTGTAAAAAAAAACTCATAAAAAAAGCATTGATTATTGTTTTCTTGGTGAAGAAGTGAAGATAATGAATAGATATATTTGCATCAGCACTTATAATCAAAACATGGCAGTAGCCTAGTGGTAAAGTGCCTTGATATATTGTCTTTGGCCTGGGTTTGATTCCCTCAGGCTAACTTTTTAATATATATAAACCGACCGGGTAGAATCGGGTTACACCGGGTCAACATAGAAACCGACCTGGTTGAAGCGGGTCACACCGGGTCGATTGCATATGCGATCTGATGAGCAACCCGAATCGGTTCTATCACCGGGTCACGGTTCGACCGGTCCGACCGACCGGGTCAGTCCGAGTTTAATAATACTGTTTAAAACTCTAAGGGACTAAAACTCTCTATTAATTAAAGCATTCACATAAACAAATACTGCAACAATACACTCAATCATTTTCATTCACAAACATAGAGTAAATCATGTGATAAGTAGAGCAATTTAAAACTATTACTAAATTACTTTGGGTGTTACACGAATTAATTTATATTTGCAAGGTCTTTTTTAAAAGTTTTATTTTTACAGGGGGTAAATGGATAATGAGTATATTTGCAGGGGGTAACATATATTTAAACCTTTTTTTATATATCAATATAATTATCTCGCATTTTCAATTGATTATCTTAGTTGATTAGTATATTATAGTAGATAGTAAAAGAGAGATAGTTGATTATCAATAAGAAATATTTATTTTAAATAGTCAGTAAATATTCTTGTTTTTTACATAGTAGGTTTATAATAGTCTTCAAATTTTTAATTATCAATGACAAATATTAATCTTGTGTTTTTTTATATATATTAGTGCAGTTATCCCGTGTTTTTTATATATCAATGCAGTTATCCAGACAGAAAAGGCAGTTGGGTGTTGGCTACAATACTCGCTCAAAAGCTAATTCTGTCTCAGACTCCTTTTAATCTGGTTTGCTTCTAGCTTGTTTATCTAGTCTGAGTATCTTTTGTTGTTAGATTGGTTATTTCAGTTTTCTGTCTAGTCTGTAGGCTGCAGTGTTATAAGGGCTCTCTTAGGAGCTCTCTGTTTTTGTTTAATTTTCTTTGATGGCAAGGGTTTTGGTCTAGTCCCCCCTTCGTTTCTTCTTGTCTTTTCCTTTTCCTTTTTTAATAAATTCGGGCAATCTGCCTGTTTATAAAAATAAAAAAAAGTTTCATTTAACTATTTTAGTTGATTAGTAGATTATAGTAGATAGTAAAATATAGATAATAGATTAGTAGATTATAGTAGATAGTAAAAGATAGATAGTAGATGATCAATAAGAAATATTTATTCCATGTTTTTTATATATCAGTGACAATTATTTATCTTTTTTTAGGTATTAATCTTTAAATAGTCATTAAGCCTTCTTGTTTTTTTAGATAGTAAGTTTATAATAGTCTTCAAAAATTATAATTATCAATGGCAAATATTAATCCCGTGTTTTTTTATATATCAATGCAGTTATCCTGTGTTTTTTTATATTTCAGTGTAGTTATCTCGTAGTTTCAATTGATTGTTTTAGTTGATTAGTAGGTTATAGTAGATGGTAAAAGTTAGATATTAAATTATCAATAAAAAACATTTGTTTAATATTAATTAGTAGTTCAAATAGCCACTAAGCTTTCTTGTGTTTTTAGATAGTAGGTTTATAATAGTGTTCAAAAATTATGATTATCAATGAGAAATATTAATCTCTTGTTTTTTTATATATCGCTGCAGTTATCCCGTGTTTTTTATATATAAATGTAGTTATCTCGTAGTTTCAATCGATTATTTTAGTTGAATAGTATATTATAGTAGATAGTAGATTATCAATAAGAAATATTTATTTTAAATATTAATCAGTAGTTTAAAGAGTCATTAAATCTTCTTGTTTTTTACACAGTAGGTTTATTTTAACCTTCAAAAAATTTAATTATCAATGACAAATATTAATCTTGTGTTTTTTTAATATATCAGTGCAGATACCCCGTGTTTTTTATTTATCATTGCAGTTATCTCGTAGGTTTAGTTAATTATTTTAGTTGATTAGTAGATTATAGTAGATAGTAAAATATTGATAGTAGATTATCAATAAGAGGTGATAGTAGATTAACAACAAGAGTATAAACAGATTTCAGAGAGAAAAGAGAAAATAAATTTATTAGAGTAATCTAAGTAGATCGAGTAGTGTTTGTATAAATTTAAAAATTTAGTTAAAAAAACTAAAGTGAAGTGAAAAGAAAGAGAAGAATTATGGAAAAATAAAAGTAAAGTAAAGGGAAAAAATGATGAAAGAGAGTGTCGGAGAAAAGTGAAAAGGAGGAAAGAGAGTGTGAGAAGAAAGAGAAAAAATGAAGAAAGAGAGTGTAAGAGAAAAGTAAAGAGAAGGAAAAAAAATGTAAGAAGAAAGAGAAAAAAGGAAGAAAGAGAGTGTAAGAAGAAAAAGAAAGAGAGAGTAATGACATTTTTACCCCTAAATTGAATATGTGTTGTAACACCCTAGTATTTCTAAACAATAGAAATACCAAAACATACAAATTAGCTTACATCAGAGTATAAATTTCCTTGCTTAGATTTACAATCCTTACAAGAATAGCGGAAAACCAATAAATAACTTAAACAAATTTTAAGTCATAACTGATACAAAAATAACAAGGAAAACCTAAAGACAGAAGGAAGACTAAATCTTCAATCTTCTATTCGAGCATGCCACCTACTCGTGCCATACAGACCTTCTTCTTTCCCTGTTAAGCTGAAAATAACAACATATGATAGGGTGAGATAACATATCTCAGTGAGTCTTACCGCGACCCCTCACCCATCACTCGGTCTATTTATAAAACATTTGTTTACTTCGTGATTTAATGAGTAAACCACGCACAATACCGACTGCACACACAAGTGCTAAATACAACCGCGCATTACACGTCTTTGATCGTCAAATGCACACACGGTGCATTCATAACGCCCAACAATTGCACAATAGCAGGGAACCCTATCATCCGAGCAAACTCGCTATGTACAATAATTCATCGAGCATAACACCGATCGCACATCCGCTAATCCGGTGAACCCTATCGGCTGAAGGCCTAGGTTTGGGGCTCATGACTTCCCCGCCTAGTATCTTTGCGAGCTCGGGTCGTCACCCGCCTCGAATCCTAATTCCGATATGATCATATACCGAAATATCCTCTAATCACAGTACACTCGCATTGGGCCGTCTCATATACACGATATAATATATATATATATACCGGATTATGTCTCACACCATAATATGTTGCAATAACATATTATTATCCACATAAATTCTTGAAAAATCCGTTTAGTCAACATTTAAGTTGTAAGCCATTTGGTTCCTACACGCATACTATATTTTACGGTTTTTGAAATACTCATAACATTAATCGTTATTTCAAAACCACTTTGAATTTGTATAAAAATTTCCAACGAAAATTCGTGAGTTTCCTCGTAATACGGACATCCCGAAATAGTATATTTACTGTCGGACATCAATTTTGTTCCAAAATCGTTAATTTCCACATATATACAAAATTTACGGTTTCCCAAAAGATTTGTAAATTCAATTAAATCAACCAAACAACTTTAAAACACATCCAGGCAAACAATAACAATTCAAAAATCAAAGCATTATGGTTTCGTTTTGAATTTTCAAACACGCGTCATTTTCGGAAAATAGCGTTTTTGACTCTAAAATTCTCGAAACTCCGAATTTTGAAAAATCGTTCAACCATAACTCAAAAACGATATTTAAATTCCCTAAGCGAGTAAAACTCACCTCGTGTGATGAAAATCACACCAAACCAAGCTCTCGAAGCTCCCGATTTGAAACTTCATTTAACGCGCGCTCGGATCCGCTCCAAACCCGGAACCGAACACTCCACATCAGTTGTTGAGCTTCCAATCACCAATACCAAGCTTCAATTTTACTTAAATCTCCCTTTTTCTCCATTTGAGCTTCAAAACCCATTAATGGCGAATTGAAAACGAGTAGAAATTAGGGTGTGAAAGTGGTATCAATAGATAGAGGACGAAAAATGGAAGAAAACGAGCTATAAAGCCCCTTACCTCGAGTCCAATTGAGAGAGATTTCTTCTCTCCTTCCTTTCTCCTCTTCGCCCTCCCTCTCTTCTCTCTTCGGTTCCGGTTTTTTTTTTCTTTGTTTCTCTCTCTCTGATTTTCTTTCTTTCATTCTTTCCTTCCTTTATTTCTTTCCTTTCTTTATCCTTTTAAACCGTGGCCCCCCCTTCTCTCCTACTTTCTCAATTCTTTTCTTACTTTATTTCACCCAAGTGAGGAATGAGAGAGTATTTGGATACTCACTACAAGAAATTCAAGATTTTCCGGCGGACCTAAGCCGCCGGTAAATCCCAAAATCCGCCGGTAAGTTACTGTTTCCGGCGGATCTTCAACCGGCGTGATTTTCCGCGGGTTAAACCGTCAGACGTAACACTTACCGCGGAAAAGCCGCCAGAATCTGCGAGGTATTTCCGCGGACCTAAGCCGCCGGTAATTGCAGGGTATTTCCGGCGGAAAAAGCCGCCGGTAATATTTTTTTTTTTTTTTTTTTATATTAAAGCCGCCGGTAATAACACATTTCCGCCGGTAATATTTTTTTTTTTTTTTTTTTTTTAAATATAAAAGCCACTGTAATAACACTTTTCCGCGGTAATATTTTTTTTTTTTTATGTATGTAAAGCGCGGTAATAACGCGTTTCGCGGTATTATTTTTTTTTTTTTTTTAAATATAAAAGCCGCCGGTAATTAATATAAGCCGCCGGTAATATATATTTTTTTTTTAAAAAAAACGTTTTTAAAAATTTATTTTAATTTTAAATTTTTTATATTTAAATATTTTAAAAGTAAAAACGGTTTTTAATATTTAAATTTATAATTTAAATATAAAAAATTTAAAATTAAAATTAATTTTTAAAAACGTTTTAAAAATTAATTTATTTTCAAATTATTAAATTAATTTATAATTTAAATTTATAATATTTAAATATTTTAAAAGTAAAACGGTTTTTAATATTTAAATTATAAATTAATTTAATAATTTGAAAATAATATTTAAATTTTAAAATCTCTTTTAACAATTTGAAATTTATTTCTAAAAAGTATTTGAAAATGTAATTTTAAATATTTTAAAAGTAAATTATTAAAATTTGAAAATTATTTTAAAAACAACTAATAAAACCAACAAAGTCACAATAATAAAACCAACAAAGTCACAATAAAATTTAAACCAACAATAAAACCAACAAAGTCACAATAAAATTTAAACCAACAATAAAACCAACAAAGTCACAATAAAATTATCCATACAAATTAAACAACTAATAAAAACAACAAAGTCACAATAAAATTATCCAACAACAAACCACTAATAATAAGGCCTATTTGGGTTTGGGGGTCTTTGTTGGATCCGGATGTAAAAGCGCGCGTCGCCCAATCATCTTCTTCATCGTCCCTGCTTTGTTGGGGTTGTGGTTGACGTGGGCTGGTCCGAAATTGCTTGGGGACGGTTGTTGGAATTGCTGCTGAGGAGACATGGCGTGGCCGACGTGGTGGCTGGCGATGGCCCGAGGTCGGAATGGCTGCGAGAGAGTTCAAATCGAGGCTCGGTGACCATATGAGGGTGACCATATGAGGGTGACCATATGAGGGTCGACCATATGAGGTGACCATATGGGTATGGCGACGATTGAAGGCAAAGTCGCTCATAGTTGATTGGAGGTGGAAGGCACCTGTGGTATCGGCTGAAAGCACCTCCGTAGTAAGGTGCATCCCTGGCGGTGGATAAGGTCTCGATGAGGATGATGATGGCATAGATGGCCTTGCATGAGACAAACTATCCATTACTTGCTTCCTGAATTCCTCATTGATTCTGCGTTCTTCAGCTTGCTGCTCTCGCATCTCCCGAATCTCACGCTCATAGTTGCTCAATTTCTCGGTCAATACCGCAACCTCAGCTCGCTCTTCAGGAGTGGGGACATGAGAGCGTCCAGTACTTAATGTTGAAGAGGAATTTGACGTGAAATTCGGAACAATGGAATTTGGAAAAGAACGCCGGCCCATACCACCAGATCCTGGTAACCGACCTTTTCTTGCTGATGGACCAGCAAGTTCTTTCCATTTTGCTAAGGCCAATCGAGCCTCCTCATCGGGATCAACCTCAGTCCCGCTACTCTCCTGTGTTTGCCGATACTCCTGCTGCCAATTATTGAATGCTTCCTGAATCATCCGTGGCCGCTCTTCAGGAAACTCACCGGTGTCCTCGCGCATATGAAGTTGCACGTGTATCTCCGGCAAAGTAGGTGGCCGACCAAGAAAAGCCTCCTGTATATAGTATTAATTTATAATATTAGTATTTAATAAAATATAAAATTTGAAGAATTAAAAACAAAGATATATATATAAAATATTACCAGGCGTTTAGCATGATCATATGAGCTGATAGAACCGCCCAGATTTAAGCAACCACCTTTCTCAGAAGCCCGATTCGCAGCAGCTCTCTGACATTTTTTTTTATAATCATCATGTGCCCATTTCAGTTGGAGTTGATCCCATATAGGCGGACCAATCCAATCTGAATGCTCTACTCCAGCTGGCTTGTCACGCTCTTCCCATGACATTTCGAAAAAGCGGTGAGAAGCTCTTGAATTGAAGACTTTCTTAATCGCATGGTCATCCTCGTGTTTCCATGCGAATGTTGCTGGTTGCACAAAATAAAATAACTTGTTAGAAAAAACAACTTAATGAATTCAAGAATTTGGAATAATTAAAAATTAATTAAATACTAAAAAAACTTACCCTAAATTGATTCCAAAATTTGGCTGCGGATCTTTTTAACCTCCACCAATCAACCTGGGAAGTTGTGTAATTTGCCTTGATTATACTTGTTATCGCTTTGGACACAATCCTCCCGGGATCAAAGTCGTACATAAGAAAGAAAAATTAAAATGATATTAATTTAAAAGACAAATTTCAAATACAAATACAAATATATATAATAAATACTTACGATTTCCAACAACTCGCAGAACGATACGACCGTCATCCAAAATATCAACCACGTCGGTTTGCGCATCATACACGCGTGGCGGCGATCTCGATCGCGGGGTGCCATACTACGGGTGGAGGCGCGCACAGGTTCAACATACGGAGCTCGTCGATGATGGCATACGCACATAGTTGCCATGAACAAGTCGATATACTATCTTACGCTATTTACGCGTAAAGAAGTACATATCTTCTTTCCTTTATCCCGAGGCGCACGGGTGGGTCCTCATCATGTGGTGAGTCACCATGTAACGATGCCATAACTATTCTCGTAGCTATAAAAAAAGTTAATAACATATATAAATGATGAATATATAACATAGGCAAATATATATCAAGATCGATAAATATAAATATTATTTGACAACAAATTCCTTTTAATGATGAATAACATAAGCAAATATATATCAAGTCTCATAAATATAAATATTACAAACCAACAAATTATTTAAATAAGATAACATGACATTAATTAATTAGAATCCCATTCTTTCTCAAAATCACCATCATCATCGATAAGTCAACTCCCGATACACCGACGCGTGATCATTGCGTCCTCATGATCTCGTATCTTCGTCTTCATTAACTTCATCGCAGTGGCGTTGGACTCATCACGTAAACGAGTAATGATCTCAACTTCAATCACTTCATTTACATTGGACATTTCTTTCGATCGATATGGCACATCTTCCATCGTGTCATTTGTCTCGATGTAACCTCTTGGTTTTGTCTTAATCATGCGACACACCAACCACGCCGATCACTCGTGTTGATGGATAAGAGACATAGTAGACTTGTCTCACATTTTGTGCAATCACAAAAGGATCGTCTGATCGATATCTACCACTCATTTTAATGTCCACTTGTATTTGTCTTTGGGTTAAACTTTGTTCCTCGAGGGACGGATCAAATTAATTACTGATAAAAAACGATTATCTTTTGATGATAATCAAGATAAGTGGTATGCAAGTTCATAAATGTGTTCAACAACACCATAGAAATCATCTTCGCCTCTCCCGGTGTCACCCTTCATGCAAACTCCACTATTCATTTGTTTCTACCTTACGTCCATTTGTTAGTGTGAAATTTGTAACCATTCACAAAGTATGTGTGCCATTCTTTAACACATCTTCGAGGACCATCAGATAAGTTTCTCAGGTGTTGGTTGGTAGGAGTTGGCGGAAGGGAATACATACGCCGCTTAAACCACATTGGAAAATGCGCATGAATATGAGCAGACGATTGTCCTTCACTTACTCCCTCTGATGTCAAAAACTCCCTAATGAGAAATTAACAATTGTTACATTGTACAGATTTCCTTAATTTATAAAGAAATTAAGATAACTAGCTAGCTAGGTTGAGAAAGACATACTCAATGAATGGTTGGACCTCGGTACAGTTTATCAAGACATGAACATGGGCTGAGTTTAACTCTTCTTCTGTTAGCCAGTGAATTGACTCTTTTCCAGACGGACGGCCAGGGAGACAAAAGACAGACAAAGCTAAACGATGTCTTGGTGGTTCAATGTTGATTTCATTTCGACTACTTGTAGGAGCCAAATCATTGTTGAAATAATATGAACAAAAATGAGTTGTTTCACGATGCAAGTAAAAGACGAACATATCGATCCTTCAACTCTAGCTTTATTTTTGTGATCTTTTGAATCACCCATGAACCTATAGAAAATTATATGTTAATAATAATGTGTTGAAATTGTAGTAAACTTCTTTCATATGTACATGTATATTAACCGACCTTTCAAACGGATACATCCATCCTGTATTGGACGAGTCCACCAAGTTTAGCTTCGGTTATAGATGAACAAAGCAACATGCTCCATAGAATCAAAGAAACCGGGGAAAAATTCTCTCCAACTTGCATAAGATAAGTGGGATGTCTTGTTCCATTTTTGTCGGATCATCCGCTTTTAAGCGTTGCAGAACACAAATTCTTAAAATATTGACTTATTTCAATGAGCGGATTCAAAACATGTGTTGGTAACGAACTAAAAGCAATAGGAAGTAAGCACTCCATGAAGACATGACAATCATGGCTCTTCATCCCATGCAACCTCCCATTATCCACATCCGCACATCTTGCTAAATTGGAAGAATAACCGTCGGCATTTTCAATCTGCTTTATCCACCTACAAACTTCTTTTCGCTTGTTCGGTAGATAAAGTATAATTGGCTTTGGGTTTCAACGCCCTAGTACCTCTCCTCGCTCAACCAACGACAAATCCTTTCGCCTGCAGTAATGATCCACGTCCTTCCTAGCTTTCTCATTGTCTTTTGTTTTACCTTTTACATTCATAACAGTGTTAAATATGTTATCAAAAAAATTCTTTTCAATGTGCATGACATCCAGATTGTGTCTCAGTAGATTATCTTTCCAATATGGAAGTTCCCAAAAAATACTCTTTTTTGTCCAATTATGCCATACTCCATAACCATCTGGACGAGAAACAACACCTGCAACGACTTCTACTGGAGGGATATCCTTGACACTGTTCCAAACTTCTTCTGGTGTCAGCCTACGGGGAGGTTCACCTGTTTCAATATTTCCCTTGATGAATGCATATTTTGACCTTCTAAATGGATGATCGCTAGGTAAAAACCTACGGTGTGAGTCAAACCATGATGTTTTTCCTCCATATTTAAGAGTAAAAGCTCTTGTGTCAACCATGCAAATCGGACACGCCATCTTACCATGTGTCCCCCATCCTGACAACATTCCATAGGCAGGGAAGTCATTGATGGTCCACATCAAAGCCGCCCTCATGAGAAAATTTTGTTTGCGTGCTGCATCATAAGTTAAAACACCATGCCACAACCTTTTTAGGTCATCGATCAAAGGTTGCAAATATATGTCAATGCCAGCTGTTGGATTGTGTGGTCTCGAATAATGGCATTTAAGAACATGTATGGTTTAGACATACACATTTCTGGAGGAAGGTTGTACGGGGTAACAATAACTGGCCAACAAGAATACGGTGATGCCGATGCTTGAATATACGGTGTGAAACCATCAGAGCATAAACCAAGGCGAACATTGCGTGGATCACTAGCAAAATCTGGATGAACACGATCGAAATGCTTCCAAGCTTCACCATCAGATGGGTGGCGTAATTCACCAGAATTGTTTCTATTTTCATAGTGCCATGACATTTTACCCGCAGTCTCCTTTGAAGTAAACATCCTCTGTAGCCTTGGTATAAGAGGCAGATAGAACATTGCTTTCCGTGGAACCGGTTTGCCTCTACTCGTCCCTTTCCTGCTGGCACGGTAGCGGGGCTCTCCACACAACTTGCATTCGGACAACTCTCCATCATTTATCCCAAACTCATTGCTATAATATAGCATGCAACCCGACACACAACAATCAATTCTCTTAGATTTTAAGCCAAGCTTCGACACCAGTCTTTTAGCATCATAATAACTCTGCGGCAAAAGTCCTCTAATGGGGGTTGCATCCAACATCATTTTTGTCATATATTCCATGCACAATTCAGCAACATTAAATTGAGACTTGAGACCCAACAACCGAACACACATTGATAATTTAGATTCGTTAGATCCTTCAAATAATGGTTGATTTGTCTCACTCAAAAACATATAAAACCTCTGAGCTTCTTCATTCGGAACTTCTTCAGCATCATATTGTGGTTCCTCAAAATCCAAATTTACACCGATAGCATCACGTATCATCCCCTGAACAACATCAAACGGCTGATTTCCCATAGTCGATGAGCCAACACCTTCTACGACTGGACTTGAAGCGCCACCTTCTACTTCTTGGACAGGAACAATATCAACCGGATGAACATTAATTATATTGGCACGAGAAACTCCAGCTGCTACCTCGCCATGACGAGTCCATATCCGATAATTTGGCTTAAATCCATTGTTGTACAAATGAAGTCGAATGTCACCTTCATTTTTATGGATCGAAAGATACATTTTGAACAGAGGACATCTAATTCCACCTTGTTGCTCAAATTCTTTTTGACACTTAGCTAAAAGAACAAACTCTTCAACTCCTTCAACAAAACGTCGTTTCAACCCCGCTCTCTTCCAGGATATAATCGATCATACATCCAACTACGATCCATTTTTTGTGGATGTCCTAATTAAATTTATTACAACATATATGTCTATCGGAACAATAGACATTTAATTAATTGACTTAAGAGCAAAAGGAAATATCTCAGAAGAATAAACATAGAGAAATAATTTTCTCATTCATAAAACCATTATGTTTATTGGTTATAAAATAGTAGACAAATTGATTATGGGATTTCTCAGAACTATGTTACATTCACTACTGGTGCATTGGCCACGTTAGTGAAGTTCACATAAGTGTCTTTGAAAATACACCGAACATGTTTGGTCCTTTCAAGTCGGCCATAGTCAAGGAGTACACTAATAGTATAACTCTATAGATAAAACATCTTTGTAGACTAACAAAAATTTAAATAAACTTTCAACTATTATATTTTACTATAATCCTAATTATTTCAATTCATTAAATCAAATAACATTCTTTACTATATAATAATAATACTAATGTGAAACAAATATTACCAAATAACTAAAATATTTTTGTTTTAAACAAATATCTAATTTACTTTTTTGTGACAAATTTTAAATTTAAATTTCAAATAAAATTCTTGACTAAATAATAGTAATATTAATTTAAATATTATACAAAATAACAAATACCTCATCTAAATATTATACTAAATAACTAAAATATTACTATTATAATAACATTAAAATAACAAATATCTAATCTTAATATTATAATACCATTAAAATAATTCCTATTTTTTTTTAAAAAAAATAAACATAAATAGTTGTGACTATTATAGTCATTTTTTAACTAAACAAACCATCAATCATTATTTTTTACTATCATCATAATTATTTCATTTCAATTAAATACATCAAATAAGATTTAGTATATTATTTTATATCACATAATATTTATTATGTCAAATAATATTAAACTCAAATTAATATTATAGTAAAATTATAATAATTCCTACTTATTTTTTTTGTAAACATAAAAACATTTGAAATTATATTTTTATCCAAAATTTTAAGTTTAAATTTAAAACTAAAGTAACAATTTAGAAAATATCTTTTTATTACAAAATATTAATTATAGTCATTTTTAACTAAACAAACCATCAATCATTATTTTTACTATCATCATAATTATTTCATTTCAATTAAATACATCAAATAAGATTTAGTATATTATTTTATATCACATAATATTTATTATGTCAAATAATATTTACTATCACATAATATTTATTAACTATATTAATGTTCTTCTCAAAAAAATAACCCCAATTAACATTGTTCAAAAAATAATCATGTTAATATATTACACAGTCATAAACTCCAATTTTATTTTAAATAACATCTAATCTAAATATTATACAAAATATTTAAAATATATATTGTATAAGTACTAACCAAGAATGCCAGAGAGAGATTCGACTTTACGCTAATAGTTTCAAGGAACTGAATCAAGTGATGAAAAAACTCTCCAACTTCAACCACCACAAAGAGAGTCTTCTCCAACTTCAAGCCATTGCTAAATAAATAACATCAGAATCAATAAGGACTAACTCATATTAATACAAATTGGCAAAATTAACTATATTACGTAAAGAACATACCTTTCAAATCAATCTGGACTAATTTCTTACAAAAAAAAGAGATACAAACTATGAAAACTAGAGAGAATTTGAGAGAAATTAAGAAGAAGAAGAAGAAGAATAAGTGAGAAGTGAAAAAGTGAAGAGAGGAATCGGTTGGGTTTAAGTAAAGAAAGTGCAACGATGCGAATTTCAAATGCGTACATTACCGGCGGAATCGTTGCAATTACCGGCGGATTTTTTGAAAATTTTCATTTACCGAGGCGCCATTTCCAATACTTATTACCGGCGGAACCGTTCCATTACCGGCGGGATTAATTGCATTACCGGCGGCTTAATCAATTACAGGCGGAAATAAACTATTACCGGCGGAATTTGTCTGCTACCGGCGGAATACGTTACCGGCGGAATTTTATATTACCGGCGGAATGTTATTATTACCGGCGGAATTACGTTACCGGCGGATAATGTCTATTACCGGCGGAATTACTTACCGGCGGATAATGTCTATTACCGGCGGAATTTGTCTATTACCGGCGGCCCCATTTTAAAAATTTAAAAAATAACGGATATATTACAAAAAATCCGCCGGTAATAGACAAAAATCCGCCGGTAAGTTACAGGGGGATAAAAACCGCCGGTAACTTTCAAAAGCCGCCGGTAATTTACCGGCGGATACAATCCGCCGGAAAGTTGGCGCCGGTATTTTGCATAATTCTTGTAGTGACTTTTTGTGTCCTAGCGCTCATTTAACGTGAGTGGTATAAATACTAAAATACCCTTAGAGTACTAATTTCCATTCAGTTATGTATTTAAATTATTTCCTCTAGCAATTATAAATTGCTTTCGTAACAACATCTGATCCGTGACTTGATTTATTACCTATTCGAGTAATAAATCACTCGTTAATTTCTTAATTTGGAATTAACGAAATTAGGGATGTTACATGTGTCTTGTTAATAAGAGATCTAGTAATTTTGTAGGAAGAGAGAGTAATGACCTTTTTATTAAAAAGAAAGAGAGAGTAATGACCTTTTTATTAAAAAATTGATATAGCATTCAAATATTGGTAATTCATTTATTTGATATTAAAATAGATTTATAAATACCAGCAAAAGAGTGTAATGGCAGAGAAGTTGGATTATTTCTCTAAGAGACAAAGATGTTTCTACGTGGGAGTTGATAGTTAATAATACTTTTAAATAAAACCATCTTTTTTATGTAGATTTTGATGATTAAACTTGATTTTTTTCTCTCATGTTTTTGCAAAATAATATGCTATCTCTCTCACTCTCTCCTATTGATTCTAAACAAAATGTTTTTTCCTCTCTTGCTAGACATAAACGATTGTTTCATTGTATTTCATTTATATGGTAACATAAGAAAATTGATTATTAAAAATTCATTGGTATATGTACATAAGTGTTATATGAAAGTTGGGAGACGGGTTTGAAAATCGGTACACTCTACTTTCTTCCTACGCTTATCTCCAACGGTATGTATGAAAGACAAAAATTTCCACTAAATCTTTTTAATTCAGAATGAGAAATCATAACAATTATTTTCATATTGAAATTATTTTATTTTATTTCCAACATGGTTTTATGAAAATTACGAAGATTGTATTTGTAGATAACTACAATCCAAGATAGAGCTAATGAACGCAACAACATTGTTTTCCTACACAAATGCCACGAGCATCCTTGAAAGAACAATAACTATTACACCGACGATAATTTCTTGGACATCCGCTATAGAATTCACAGTCCAGCTGATTGATGCCCGCCAAAGTAATTCCTCCTGCAAGGATCAACAAAATGCCATTATTAACTCTATATTCATCTCAATCTGGAATATCATAAACTCTCCTTCTATAACTGAATAATCTAATTTTATATATGGTAACTAAACATAAAACATATTTATTATGAAAAATAAAAATATTAATTACTGATTATTAATTCTATGGGAATCGACATTAAATACTAAAACTGTAACCATAGTGGTTAACGTAATACTTTTTTAGTGCAAATTTGGTATCATCTGCGCGCAACTGCCGTCTGCAAAGATGACCCTTTTGAGTTGGTAGAACCACAATAAGCGACAAAGCTCTCCCTCAAGAGTTTTAATATTGCTACATTACCATGACTGGATTCAAACTCCAGAACTGTGGTTAAGGTAAAAGAGACTCAAACCATCTCATCCAACAACTTTTGGGTAAAATGCAGTTCTATGAAAAAAGGTTTCATGTTTTGCATACATAATTACATATAACTAATGAATTTGAATGAAATATTTTTCAAAAAGTTATGTAAAGTTGAATTTGAAGTGTCAACTTGCGAACATATGCATGAAAATGATTTTGAGAACATGTCTACATCAAGCAATGAAATAACTTTGAGGAAAAATAATATAGAGAGGTTAGATATATGTTGATTATTTTCTTGTAAATTCTACTTAATAATCTCAAGAATTTTAACATTCAAAATTAAACCTTTGTTCTTTTTTTCGTGTAGAAAAAATTGTATATATAAATTTTATTGAGAAGATAACAAAAATTATAAGACTGATTTATTACCTCAAACCAAAATCTGAAACAACACATAGAATTGCCATGATGAAACTGAGATGGCTGGTACTTGTTGCCATTTTGCTCAGAAAGGAAATTGAGAAAAGACTACATGTATATCAGGTTTATATAATAGTTATTAATACTAATGCATTAAATTGGTAGTCAAAAACTAATTGTTATTCATCTACTTTACATTTTGAAATTGAAAGTTTCAAATACTTTTTGACTAATTATTCATAGGTGGTCAACTAAGTACTCAATTTGATCTTATCTATTTCAATGAAAATTTAATATAATTTCAAACTATGGTTTATTATTTTTTTAAAAGTAATATTGTTACTGTTACAAAACTATTAGGGTGAGGGGATTGGGCTCGAATCCAATTAACCTTCAGTTTCTTTGAAAACTTACGAATAAAATTACATTTTACCGATCCCTAGAAGACTAGCAGTGATTAATACGGTCACTAAAATTATTAATGTAAATTAAATACATACAACCATTTATAATGAAATTGTAGTAAAAAAATTATATAAAAATACTTATCACTCAAAATTTTGAATTACTATATTAAGACATTTTAACTATTAAACAATATAGAACTTGGTAATTATAGAACCTCCGCCCACATTAAAGAGGTTAATTGGATCCCCCCTGCGCCCTATATGATAAGTGTAATACTAATGGCGCAGCCAAGGGTTGCCCGGGACCTGCCGCTTGTGGCGGTATTTTTAGAGACAGAAGCGTTGCTATTCTTGGTTGTTTTTCCACATCTATTGGTAACAGTTTTGCTCTTCATGCTGAACTTACTGGGGCCATGTTGACTATTGAAATTGCATTTCATAAAGGCTGGCATCAATTGTGGTTGGAATGCGACTCTCAGTTAGTGGTTTCCGCTTTTAAGAATTGCAATATAGTTCCTTAGAAGCTTAGAACTCGTTGGGATAATTGTTTATATTTGACGAGACACATGACATTCGTTTGCACTCATATTTATAGAGAAGGAAACACCTGTGCTGATAAGCTGGCAGGGTTTGGTATCAACACAAGTGGATTAGTCTGGTGGGACCTTCCTCCTAGCTTCATTGCCGAGGATTTTTACAGAAATAGACTTGGTTTGCCTAACTATCGGTTCAATTGATTCTCTGCTCGATGGTTGCAGTCTTCTTGTGGTTTTCAATTTTTGGTGTGCGCAAATGATTGTTAGTGGCTTTGGTGCCAACCTGGTTGGGATGAGAGTCATTATAGTGATGCTTTTGCATGCCAATTTTAGCTTTATTTGGAATAGATTCCTTCTAATAGGAGTGTTGTTTTTTCCTTTTGGTTGTAATGTTGTTTTACTCATGGGTTTTGGCCTAGTCCCCCTATGCCTCTTGTATATTTAATTTCCACTTTTTATTAATAAATTGTAGGGGGGTCTCTTTCCTTCTAGATGGTTTTTCTCTAAGGAGGGCTTTCCATCAGAAGGTTTTAACGAGACTCCATAATTCCTTCTTTTGTTTAAAAAAATATATATTAAACAATATATATTATTAAACAATATAATTTTCTTAGAAGGCGGGTTGGATTAGGAAACAAAATAAGCTGAACTAGCCGAACAATATAACAACATTCTGTTTCAAAACTTTATACTATGTATTGTTTGATAGACAATAGAAAGTACAAACAAATTGATAATTAATTTACAGGCTTAAATACGTTTTTGCCCCCTGCAAATAGGGGGTGTTTTGATTTTACCCCCTGCAAAATTTTTTTTTGTAAAAAACCCCTTGCAAATTCCACGTTTTTGACTTTGGTCCTTCTGTTACTTCTCCGTTACAAAAACAGGTGACGTGTTTAACGGAGGTCTGATTTGGTTTCTTCTTCCCCATTTCCAGATTCATTTTCTCTTCCTCTTCACCTCCTTACCCAGAAATTATTCTATTCTCTTCATCTTCACCATAATCCATCTCTTCTTCATCTTCACCAAACACAAAGCCACAAACTCATCTTCACCGAACTCATTTTCTCCTCCACTATTCTTTTTTTCTCCATCACCAGTATCTTCTCAACAAACCTCTTTCTTCTTCCATGGAAGTCTCAACAGTTTTAGTTCTAAACTCTATTCTCCTTCTTCTCTTTCAATTCATTCTCCTACTTCATCTCTTTCAATTCATTTTTCTCCAATCACAGAACAAACCAAGCCAAGAACCTAATTGTAAAATTAACACTATAAAACTCCATAATACCCAGAGAACAAGTCGTATTGAGCATCAAGGTGCAGCTCCATCATTTATGAAATCTGATTGCTTCTGGTTGTTTCATCTTTCATTTTTTTTATTTATCAATTGTTTTTTAGAAAGTTTCCAAAGTAAAAAACCATTCTGTTCATCTTTCTTCCTAACCCTAAATCCCAAATCAAAATCCAACATTGAGTGGACCTTCCCTATTTTGCTTCATATCTGTTTCAAGAAGAGATGGTGGTGTTTGTTCAAGCGATCCGGGTATTGATTTGGAAGAGAATGATTTGAAATGTTTTGATTTAGAAGATAATGATTTGGGTATTGATTTGGAAGAGAACGATTTGAAACTTTTGTTTCAGAGTTCGATTGGGGTATTGATCCGATCTCACCAACAATATGTTCTTATGTGCTTGAAGAGAAGGGGTCTTGATTGAAGGGGAAGCCATTGGTGATGGTGGGTGGCAGAGGAGTGGGTGAGGAAGAAGAAGATTAGGGATTAGGTTTTAATTAAACAAATAATGACTTGGCATATTAAATAAGTATTTAAAATTAATAAAAATGAATATTAAGCGACATGTCGATTTACATTTTGCCAATTCAGCGTTTTTGTGACACGTATGTTTTTTTTAACGCCTGAGTAACAGAAGGAGTAACGCCAAAATTTTGGTATTTTGCAAGGCGCTTTTTACAAAAAAAAAATTTACAGGGGGTAAAACCAAAACACCCCCTATTTGCAGGGGGCAAAAACGTATTTAAGCCTTAATTTACCTATGTACACTTTATAATGAATTATTATCTTATATCCTATTGTTCTAGTCTATTAAGCTTAGAATCAAAATGCGTACAGTCAAAATGGCATATCCTTTATGAGCCTTAAAGGGCAAATATATAGTACAAATATCTATTCGAATCGTAATTATTACAATTTTCACCGTTGCGGCCGTTACATGGGACAAGGGGTGGAATTTTGGGATCCCCTTGTTAATGTTGTCGGTCGGGCATAGCTACCTCATTCCCGTAGTTTTCGTACTCCACCTTAATCCTTCCTGTTCGTTGACTTTTATTTTGATAAGCAAAAGATTATATTAAAAGAAATACTTACGGTACCCAACTCCCTACTATTCACTTAACTATCCATATTACAAGGTTTTGTTTTATTTCTTCTCATTAGTTTTTGTAAATAAAATTTTCTTGCGTATATAAAGTTATTTAAAAATATTGTGAGACTAACTTAAATAGATTTAATATGTTCTTATGTGTACAAACTTTTAATATTATAATATATTGTAAGATAAAACTTATTCTATATAATTGGAGTAATAGTTTCAACAAATATTTTCCCATGTATAGCACGGGTAAGGTAACTACTACTTAATAAATTGTCTAACTTTTGTAAAAAAGAACAATTCATGTCTAACATTTTATTTAGTAATCTTTTAACTGAATTGACTTCTTTCTTTTTGAATACTATCACAATCCAATCACCGAAGGCAATTTCTCAAGTTGCTAAAACGTTCTCTGTTTTTTTTTCAAGTCTTCAATTACTTAATTTTATTAAACTATATCTTATAATAAAATATCGCTAATTCAAAATATAATACGTGTTGATGCACGAATCTGCACTATGATGACTCTCCTCCGCGTACAATGGTTGATGGTTTCACGCATCATGCAGGGAGGTGTCCCTGCAAATTAGACACTTTGATGCCTACGTTCGTATTAGATCTTAAGATAAGAGGAGTGCAATATCAGAGTTTAGCCAAGCTGAAAGGCATAGCAAAGTTGTGGGGCAAGGACTCCTGTTTATGGAATACCGCCCAAAAACTCTAGGAGTCCAGAGGTGAACCCTAGTGGCAGCTGGTCTCCACTTTTTTTGGCGGAAATTACTGCATGAGTAGTTAATTCAATAGTGGGGAGATGCCTGCTTATAGTAGCTTTATTGCTTGTTTAGCATGTTTGATAGAGGAGGTGCTGAACTAGTGTGAGTGTGAGTTTGATTCCAAGGGAGGTCGCTCCGGGGACTCAGTATTTACTGTAGTTTACCTTGTCATTCTTCTGAGGTCGACCTTTCTATGAGAGCTCGATTCGTAGCATACTATGACATTGATCAGTCAAGTATCTGCATTAGGTTTCCAAGGGAGCTCAGCACTTAGACTAGCTCGGATCTAGTCGTCACAATAACACAAGCCCCCTAGACTTCTAATTCATTAGGGATGGGAAGTCTAATGAACTGTCTGAGCTGTACCTCGCCAAACCAAGTTGTTGCGGTAGTTGGGTCATTTGTGCTTCTCGAAGAAGATTCTTGACATACCTCAATTCAAGGGTGTCTTGATGCGATATACCTAATAGTTTGTGACGACTCGCATAGAATTAGACGCGAATTCCAGGATTTGAAATGAAGCGGCCCATTTTGTTATACCCAATCCAGTGTGTCGGTTCCTTGATCGAATATGGTTTATTGGATCTAATGATGAAGTGAAGCACCCATTAGCCTTCAAAGGTTCAGATGGTTCTGAGGTTGTGAGCGTGGCATATAAAAGGAAGACGAGCTCTTCAACTTTCTTCTTCTTTAAGAGTATCTTTGAGTTGCCATTGCAAATTTCCTGCAAATTTCTCAAAATATTGGTCTTCGTTACCAAGTTTTGATATTCTTTAGTTTTTCGAGTTAGTCTTTTCTTCCCCATTATTTATTCAATTTGTTCTTTTCTGGTTGAGTGTGAGTTCAACTTCAAGGGAGGTCGCCCCGAGAACTCAGTCATTTAATGCAGTTTACCTTGTCATTCTTTTGAGCTCGACCTGTCTATGAGAGCTCGATTTCTAGCCTTCCGCGTTAATGGACTCTTCCCTTCGTCAACCTGTAGGGTTTGACGTAGTTGCTGACGAGACTTCATCTGCACCGGCTAGTGGAAAGCAATCCTTTGTTTGTCTGCAATTTATCTGAGCTGAGCATGTTCCCCGATTTCTTCAACCAGATCCAGGTCGACCCGCATGGGGGAATCTGAGTTTGTCTAGTATCATTTTTCCATTCCAGAAGTGAGTAGCACTACGCCAAAAAAGACCTATAATAGCGCCCTAATAGCGCTTAAAAACCCTATAAATCTAACCGTTATAGTAGATATAAGACTTATTATAGCGCTTAAGAAGCGCTATTATATGTGATCTTTTGATAGCGCTTGTTTGGTTAAGCGCTGTTATAGAGGTGTTGTGGTTGTAATTTTGGTTCTATTTTATAGCGTTTTCCAAAGGGAGTGCTATCAAAGAGACCCTTTTTAATAGCACTTTCTAAGACAAGTGCTATCATAAGTAGGTTTTTTTCTAAAAAATATTCTTTATCTAATCAACTCAAATCAATCTCCCTTCAAATTTTTCAAACCGTCATTTACTATCCATAACATTCAATCAACCATATACAATTATAGTAAATTACACCACAAGTGCAAATTTACTTTCTATCCTAATGATTCAATAACATACAAACTTTTATCAAATCAAAAAAGCATGAAAACCAAAAGGAGAAAAATCTCTAGCATCCAATCCAGTAGGTGTACCATAAGGAGAAAAATCTCCCCTATCCATGTGTTGCTGCTGCTTTCTGGCTTTCTGTAAATGTCAAGAAACTTCAGAAAAATCTCTAGCATCAAATCCAGTAGGTGTACCATAAATGAAAGATTGATGCTTGTACTTGTCTGGGCTTTGCCTTTCTCCTTGTAAGGCTTAACAAGAACTAGCATCACAAAAAAAAATGAGGATTTCCTTTAGCTAAAATGAGTTTCACTGTCTTAGCTGCCAAAATAATCATATCATGCCCCTCATTCTTCTATTTCTGATAATTAAGTAGTGCCAATACCTAATTGAAGCAAATATATTCTTTCACATTTAATATAGAGAAAAAATGGAAAGAAATGCAGAGCTAAGGGGAATTAGTTAATGACTATTTTAAATAGAACAAATCCATGCAATAGCTGCTATAGTAGCAAAGAAGACCATAGAGCCACAATAGGAGGGTGCAGTAGTAACTACCATTATACATGTATTGAGGTAGACTTAAGCAACCTCAAAACTGCAGTTGAGAGACTTACTTTCAATATTAAAGAAGCCTCAGGCACTGCCAGACTAATTTCATGAATCAATATAATTCGATGAAATTGTATCTGACAGTGCAATATATTAAATGTGAAAAAATATATTGCTTCAGTAATAATATTCTTTCACATTGAGGCTTCAGCAATAATATAATATAAAGAATGAAGAAATTGTATACATTGAGGCTTGCTAAATTAATCACCCATGGCTAATCTCTAATATAAGAGAACATATAGTTTTTTCCAGCTAAGGATAAATCAGTGGAGGACAACGTGTAATTCATTAGTCTCACATAGCCTGATTGTGCTAAGTAACTGGCTTCTAGTCCCCGTGCAACTCATTAGTCCCACATATATATAGACAAGAGAGAAAACTTGACATTTTTAATTTTCAATACAATTACAATTGCCACATCTAGTAGAAAACAACAACCAAAATGTGAAACTAAATCATCCCAATCAGATCTATATTCCACCAAAAACAACTCCACCCAAATCAAAAAAAAAAAATATGAAAGGAATTAATGATGAAATGGATAAATTGATCATTAATTCCCGACATATTCTTCTGGGTCACAAATAAGTTCCTTGCCACCATGTTTGATGGTAGTCGCCTGCTTGGAGGCAAGAGGACTGGCAAAATCTGGTGAATTTCATGTACAAGGAAGAAGAATAAAATGAGGTTCGTTTACTATGAGAATTTGTGAGGGGAGGAATAGGTAAAATTCAAACCTAGACTCTTCAATTCCTTTTATAACAAAAGACTTCGCCAACATGGCGGTTGACCAATAGCAATGTGATTGAATAGACGTGAGCTAGTGGCACTATGATTGCGCGATAATCTTGGTAAACGTGTTGAAAGGTTAATGCTGGCATGTGCCTTGTGTGG
This sequence comes from Oxytropis ochrocephala, assembly GCA_020916435.1. NCBI lineage: Eukaryota > Viridiplantae > Streptophyta > Magnoliopsida > Fabales > Fabaceae > Oxytropis > Oxytropis ochrocephala. Next base: position 98,432,105 of record CM037092.1, read on the forward strand.
CCAAAATAGGAACCATAAAATTTCCGTTGGTATGAATTCGATTAGCAGCCTCATTCCTTTAAGATGTCATTTGTTCTAGTTCTTTGGTAAGGGAAGAAATGGATTTATCAAAGCCACCAACTTGTTCTTAAAGTTATAAAATGTTTCTAAGCAAAAATGAAATGTCATTAACAATGTTTTATCATTATCTATCATGTTATTCTTTCAAATTTTTAATATATAAAATAGATATTAAAATATAGACCAAACCCTCCAAAGCCCTCCCCTCCAAAACCCCCCAAATCCCCCTCCCAAACATACCCAAATACTACCCAATAAATGGATGTTGGAGGTAATCACAATCCCCGTACTAGATTGGCATGCAAAGAGAGAGAAAACATGAAAAACAGGGAGTAGTGCGTCTAAACATCTAAGTCACTCTCCTCTACCCATTAAATAGGTAAGTGTTTTGCCTTTACGATAGTAGAGGATTACCGTTGTTATGCCTTTTGCAGCCGATTCAATAAATAGAGCCAACTCAAATGGAGTAGCAGACGTTAGTTCCCCCTCTCAACAACATCAAGATTCAAGGCCTCCAGTAACCGATGAAGAGATTTCTCAGTACTTCGTCTCCTTAGACCTCCCCCAGATAGTTCCTTTCCCCGTGAGGACCTTTAGAAGTTGGAGATGGTCTAACAAGGAGATCTTCCCACTGATCCTGCTCAAATAGGCGGGTTAAGATCCCTTATGTTCAGGCTTGCTTCCTCTGCTGACATCTCGGAGTTAAGCAGGAATGCTCTTCAACAGATAGCTTTTCGACTTCAAGATGTCTCAGAACTCTTTGTGACAGCCAAAAGCACGTAGGACGTTGCTCGACAATCCCTAGACTGGTTAGCAAGTCTTCAAGTCAATAAGAAGGCTTACACCCAATCCTATTTCGAGGTGGACACAGATAGGAAGAAGACCTTACAGAAATTAATGGTGAGCTCTCCAGCCTTCAAAAGGGACACCAAACTCACCCACCTCAACATGCCCAGGCTACCCAAAAACTAAGAGCATACCCGCCCGCACCTTCTCAGCGCCTCTCTAGATCGGAGCATTAAAGGCCTTAAGTTCTGAACGATAGGCTTTGCTTACGATCTGGAGAAAAGCGAAGGAGAAATGCATCAAGCCACAACTACTTAGAGGAAGCCTCTAACCCGGCGACCATGGTGGCTGAGGGGTATTCTCTTCCCCATTCAGAGGCGTCGCTTGTGGCCGAGGACCCACCTATCTAGTCAGCAATCTTAATACCAGAGTTAACCACTCCTACAATCATGCTCCTGTTGAGCAATCAAAGGATCAGCTCTCATGGTGACGTTGTGGCCAAGGCATATGAAGAGACAATAACAAAAACTCATAATCCAGAAGGGGTCACACCAAGTGCTGAGAACCAAAGCACGGGGGCTACCACAAGGAGCAGGAGAAGAGACCTCGAATGGGAGAATAAGAGGCCATGCCTTCGTCCTTGGCAACCTGAATCATGATAGAAGTCTAGCCGCCGAGGTGAGGGAGATATTTAGCAACCTGATAGTTTTTCTCACTCATGTAATCCTAGGATCTTAGAATCTTGGGCCATGCACCAGGCCGCTGTTGCGCCCCGAAAAATCCGGTTTGGACTTTTCAGTTTGACAACGTGAAAATAGTAGAGCCGCCACCAATATTTATTTAGGAAAACATTGAAAAAACCTTTTTTGGGAAAAGCGGGTGGTCTTTCGAAAACTTAGAGATGTAGGTTCGGAAAGTCGGTTGCGCATGCATGGGAAGATATTAGCACCCACACACGCCTTTCTCACCGAAAGGGAACCATTAACTTGATGTGGTTTTGAAATGTTTGATTTGAAATACATCGTTCTACTTCTTTATTTTTCTTTTCTTTCTTTTGAGAGATTGCTTTATTGAAAACGGGAGAAAAGGAATGTTTTTGGTATCTTTGTAAAGCGGAACAAAACAAAGATTTTTTGAAAAGGGTGCTTGACGGGACGTGAACCCGGTCCTACGTACCCTCATTTGAAATTTGAGGATCAAAGCTACGTTATTTCGTTTTTGTGCGTCCCGAAAGCGACTTTTGTATTTTGGAGCTTTTGAAATAAGACTCATGTGTTCACGAACACCAAACAAGCAGATCGAGGCTTCGAGTGGCGTTCATTACTAACTTGAAAGAAAAGCGAGTTGAAACCGGTAATCAAACAAGCAAAGGCTTCGAGTGATTACTAGTGACAACGTTGTATTACTTTTTGAAATTGTTTTGAAAAAGGCGAGCATCGGTGATAATTATCACTAATAACTCACGTTATTTTGAAATTTGAGTTAATTGGTATTTATTAAGGTGTGGGAGTTTTCATAGTAGTCAAACAAACAGAGGCTTCGAGTGACTACCACTAATAACTCCTCATTAGCGATCAAACAAGCAAAGGCTTCGAGTGATGACTAATGATTTGTTTAAGAAAATGCCTTAGGGTTTTTATTTGGAAGAAACATTTAATTGCGAGTTTGAAAAGAAGTAGAACCTTACAAATCCTTTTTCAAGTCAAAACCGAAGCAACAACAAGAACACAAGCATAGCAATCATAAAGAGTATTCACAAGTTGCTATGGACAATTGAGTACATGATTAAGCAAGCATGTGAGTGCATGAATGCAATTATGGAATGCGAGGCATAGTATTATTGGATGTAAGAGCAATTTAAAAAGAGTGCAAGACATAGTGTTAATGAGTGCATGAACATGTGAAAATGAATGCATGATCATATAATAATGAATGCAAGACATGATATTAATGGATGCATGAACATGTAAGAGAGTATGAGAGTACAATAGGCATAAGATATTCCTAATTGGATGATTGAACATATAAGCAAAGATGTATGATTAAGTAAGCATGTGAATGCATGAGTATACAATAGATGAATGCGCATTGTAGAATGCAAGGCATGGCATTATTGGATGCATGATTAGGCAAGCATGGGAACGCATGAATATACAAGGAATGAATGTGCATTTTGAATGCAAGACATGGTATAAAGGAATGCATGAGCATTTAGGAATGGATGCAAAGTATACAAGTGAATGAATGACTAGCATTTTATTTATGAATGAGTGGCATACAAGGGTGCATAAAAGGATGCAAGGGACATAAACATATGAGAATGCATGAGAGTGTTGTATAGACTAAGGATGAAGGAAGATGCATATATGTGCAAGTGCTTTGGTAAGAAAGGGTAAAAGTTTAGGTAAGGAAGTGGTAAAATGTTTGTGGGTTTTGGTGTTTAGGAAATGAGATGACATGTTTTTGTTTTGAAAGTGGTAAAAATGTTTTGGGGTTTATTTTATGAAGATAAAAAGTGGGAAATACAAGTAAGAAAATGTTTTGGGTATTTTTGCAAATTGGTAAGTGGTAAAACTTTTAGTAAAAAGTTAGTGAATGGTAAAGTAAAAATGCATGAGGTGAATGGTAATTATTTAATGAGATGGTAAAGTAAAAAGTTAAAATGTTTTTTTTAGTTTTGGTAAAAAGTTAATGAGTGGTAAGGTAAAAACATGAATGTGTGGTTAAAAGTGAAAAAAAAACACATTAACACTATTATACACCCCTACACAAGATCAAACACACATTTTAAGCACACAAGTGAACCCTAAAAGGGGCCTCTAAGGCCGAAATCTTATATGCACAAAACAATACATTATTTCATGCCAAAACTCATAATCAACACATAGAACAAATCATGCAAATCAAGTACATCATATATTTTATTTACATAACTCAAAGAGTGAAAAGGAAGCAACAAAAACCCTAAATTCTAAGGCTTAAAACCGAAACCCCTACACTCATGAATCAAACCAAAGCTCAACTTGCAAGTTATGATATGAACAAGAAGATGCATATAATATGTGAAAAATTCTTTATTCATGGAAAAGTGAAAAAGAAATGAGTGTGAAAATGCAAAACATATGGTTAAAACACAAGAACACTCTCTTCAAGGCCAATGGCTCACTTCAAACACCCAAGGCTCCCAATGTCCTTGACATAGTGTTTGAAATGAGCCCTCTAAGCCTCTTTGAGAGAGGAAAGAGGAGTAGAAGAAAGATTCACATGCTAATAGTTAAAAATGCAAGAGATAAGATGTTTACCTCAAGATCAAAACTACACAAGAGTAGAAAATGAAGATCAAGAACAAATCACCAACAATCTTCACAAATCAACAACTATGGTCACACAAACTTGAAGAAAGCAAGCTCTTTAGTGGTATAAAAATGGAATTAAGGATGGAAGGAAGAAGATATATGAATATAGAGTGAGTTTGAGGTGGTTTGGTGGATGAAAGTTGAAAAGAAAATGGAGGAGGAGAGGGAGAGGAATTCGGCCTAGAGAGGGAGGAGAGGAGGAGAGGCTGGTTGCTAGGGTAAAATGAGAGTCCTCCCTATTGTCTCTTATTTTTGGGTTTTATATGGGGTGCAAACTTAAGGGTATTTATGACAATGTGCATCTTGCAAACCAATAGGATTTGAGATAAAATTTGAACCAATGGTCAAGATGCAATGTCACATGGATTAAGGGCAATTAAAAAGCACAAAGTGAGGAGAGAGGGGGCTGAGGGCGCAGCTTAAGAAGGGTGGTGAAGGATAAGTTCATTTACAAAATTGTATTTATTACACAAGTGCCATTTTAATTCAAATGAAGGGTGAGGATTGCACTCAAAACTTGAATGGACCAAGATTTAAATACAATTTGCAACCAATAAAAATAAATCAAAATTGCATGAGTATGGGCTGGTGTGCGCAGCTAGGGAGTGGAGAGTGAGTGGAATTGCAAATTGTACTATTGTACTATACTTGACCTTACAAAATTCAAAAGAATATTGATTATTCTTTTCAAGATAATCCTTCTAAATTCATACCATTTTGGGCCATGTCCCATGATTCAATGATTGGGCTCTGAATTTTATGATCTCACCAATTCCAAAATTAATTTATTTACCCCACCTCAAAGGAAATGACCATTTTACCCTTCTATCCAAAAATTTGATTTTTATGCCAAAAGGTTTAATATTCGCGCAAAAACAATCACAATTAGGAACAAATACTCCTCAAATAAATCATTGATGATTGTTCAGTGATTTGGGATGAAAGACCGTTTTTATTGTGAAATGACCAAAATGCCCTTTCACCCTAAAAAACCCTAGTTCTTTGCCCAAAGCATGTTTTCACTTCAAAAATGGCTTTTCACCTAGGAATGACCTCTAATACCTTGAAATGCATGTTGAATGGCTTTTCCTGAGGAATTGTCCCTTATTTGCGAAATGACCAAAATACCCTTTTGCACTGAAAAACCCTAGTTTGTCCAAAAGTGCATTCCAACTCCAAAAATGATTTTAGAAGCTTTGAAATGACTTTTAGAAACCTAAATGCAATGCATGATGCTCTCTTCTCCTCTGTTTATTTATTTTTTTGGAAAAATTAGGGTTTTGACCTAAAGTAGGACAAAAATTGGGGTATGTATTGCATGGCGTGTGGCATGCCACCTCTTAGTGTTTTAAACAATGTTCATTTTGCACACCCTCCCATATTGTAGGGTAGTATATATATATATATATATATATATATATATATATATATATATATATATATATATATATATATATATATATATATATATATATATATATATATTTTCAACTATTAGCCATTGATTTTAATAAGTCAAATTATTCTCCCATATCGTATGGTCTTTCCCAATTTTGTGACCAGTTCCCGTACTTAGGATCCTTGATCCCAATCGGCAATATGGTTTTCCAAACTAGGTCGCTTTCAAAAAATTGTTTTGGTCTAACACGCTTGTTGTAGGCTCTGGCCATTTTGATATTCGCTAACTCCATTTTGTTAAGAGAAGCAAATCTATCATCATCGGCGGAGTCTAACTACATAAGAATGGTCTGTTGGTACTCATCTAGGCCGCATATGTGTTGTTTAGCCACTCTCAACGACGCAACTTTCATCTCCGGTGGCACGACAACATCTTGCCCATACACCAACCGATAGGGAGATATACCAGTAATAGAAGATTTGGAATTTCTCATAGCCCACGGGACTTGATTTAGAGTATCATGCCACCTCTTCGGCCGATCCTCTTTACTTGGTCTGCCCATTAGCCTGAGGATAGTAAGACATTGAATGCATCAACTTGATGTCATACTCTTGGACAAAGGACACCACATGTTCCCCCTGTAAACATGGGGCCTTTATCGGCAATAGGATTGTTTGATGGGTATTGTGTTTGTAGATAACCCCAAAAAGCCACTCAAAATCCATCTAGTAAAATAATCTTTTAAAATCCTTATTTTTTTAAATACGAGTGAATTCTTTTTAAGTGATAGAAAGTCTCAAATGAATACAACATAATTTTGATAGATACTTTGAAAAATCTACTCAGGTTGCTGCGTTTGTGAGAGGGAGTGGGGACTAGGCTGTGTTGTGCTCCTATCAAGCTTCGTTGGGTTAGAGAAAGACAAAAAAAATTTTTGCCTAAGCAGGATATGACGGAAACAAATAAAAACTCACATGAAAAGTCTTTTGGAAAGTGTCTTGACATTTAGTGGGACTGTTTGATGGGAATTGTGTTTGTAGATAACACCAAAAAGTCACTCCAAATTCATCTAATAAAATAATCCTTTAAAATCCTTTTGTTTTTAAATACCAGTGGATTGTTTTTAAGTGATGGAAAGTCTCGATCGAATACGAACAACATTCTTTACTCAAAAAAGGTCTTTTAAAATCTTTCAAAATCCTAATCCAAAAATCCACTTATAAACATGTGGTATGGTTTGTATTATGGAACGCAGCAGTACCGTCCAAATTTCAGGTGCTCGCGTGGAGATTGTTTTGGAATGGATTACGAGTGTAGTGCTACATCACAGAGGCGTGTTGGGGGAGAATCAAGGTCAGTCTTGCGTGTTTTTTAGGGAAGAAGAGGAGGCTGAGCACCTATTCTTTCGCTGCAGCGTCTCGAAACAATTGTGGCAGCAGGTCGCGTACTGGTGTGGAATTAAAGTGCAGCGAAGCAATGACTGCTGGGACCATTTGCGGAAGAATTCACTACAGGTACAACACAGTAAAAAGAAAAAAATGAAGCATATCGTATGGTTGGCAGCGGTATGGACAATTTGGATTAGTAGAAACAACATAATCTTTAGGGGGGTTACCTAATGTAGCTCAAATGGTAAAACAGATTAAAATTATGACATGGGGATGGTTTAGAGGATTGGCATAGAGGTCATATAAGTAGATTATCATTTGGGGGAGTTGTATGAATTGCAAACAAATTGTAATGAGAGAGGTACCTCTTGTACCCCAATTAATCCAATTTGACTTATAAAAAAAGGCTTAAATACGTTTTTACCCCCTGCAAATAGGGGGTGTTTTGCTTTTACCCCTGCAAATTTTTTTTATTTTAAAAAACAACTTGCAAATTTCACGTTTTTGGTTTTGGTCCTTCTGTTACTTGGCCGTTATAAAAACAACTGACGTGTCTAACAGATGCCTGATTTGGCATTTTTAATTTGTTTTCTTTTGGCTTAAATACGTTTTTACCCCTGCAAATAGAGGATGTTTTGCTTTTACCCCCTGCAAAAAAAATCTAAATCCCCTTCTTCTTCCTCAGCACCCACCCAACCTCATATCAACTTTTCCATCTCCAACACAAACCAACGCTTCCATCTTTCAAAAGAGTCACCTCCGCAACGACAATCCCAAGTCCCACATTGACTAGACATAAGGTCTCAAGAAAGTTTATAATATGAAGAGGAAACCCTCACCTTACAAGTCGGTTTTGTGGGGTTGAGTTAGGCCCAAACCACATTCTAAGATGGTATCAGAGTTTATCCTAGATCTACTGGGCCACCTACCATTAAACACGCTACAAGCCCAATAGTGCTGCGTGTGAGTGGGTGTATTAGGAAAAATCCCAAGTACCACATTGACTAGTGATAAGGTCTTATAATAAAGAGGCAACTCTCACCTTACAAACCGGTTTTGTCTGGTTGAGTTAGGCCCAAACCACATTCTAAAACTATTCAGTCATACAGATATTCATAAAATCCATCGCAACTTACAAGGGTCCTAAAATGTAATACTATTCAAGTCATTGAAGTTCTTCTTACTTATTATGAGTTAGGCCCAAACCACATTCTAAAACTATTCAGTCATACAGATATTCATAAAATCCATCGCAACTTACAAGGGTCCTAAAATGTAATACTATTCAAGTCATTGAAGTTCTTCTTACTTATTATGAGTCATCAGAGGTATCTAACACACTACTTATCTTTGAGTGATCAAAGCTAAACAAATGTATCTATTAAATTGAATTATACAATTGAACAAATACTAATATATTAGATTCAACTTATCTTTAGAGATACTAATATCATTTGTATATTCCAGTCAATTGTAATTCCTCTACTTTTGATAAGCCATTAAGCGGGCCAAGCTAATGACTCGTTTTCCAGTTGTCAAAACTACATTGCTTGTAAAAAAACTTTTTTTATCAGCAATTAACATCGGTTAATTTGCGATCGATGTTAAAAACATGGTGGTGGCACTTATATATGTAATTATATTGAAACATTTAACTTTGGTCAATGAATTAACCGTTATGAAATACAATTAATTGGTTGGACTTACCGATGTAGAAACTTATTACAAAGCTGGACAAATGACTTGAAATTGTTGTGTTGGTGTTTGTAAAATATAGGGTGCATGTGCTTCTTAGTTTTTATTTCTTGTATTCATCCAATTGCTAGTGTAGTAAATACATAGTACTACTCGTGTTTGCTTGGATTTTTCGTTGTATAGATTCTTGTTAGGCTCTTTATTTGTATGTACCTCTGCTTCAGTCTTGTATGTTTCCTCATTAGGTGTTCTTGGCCTTGTGCTTGTACTCAACAACATAATATTATTTCCACTAATATGTATATATTTGGTTATGGATCCTTAGTATAATCTACGGTTTCGGATCGGGTCAAGATTTTTGTCCACCCATAACCAGTTGTATAACTATCTGATGTTAAAAGACTATTTTTATCATGAGTTCTCACACAACTGATGTTAAAAATAACATTTAACATCTGGTGTAACAGTCACTACATTAGATCTAGTAGATGGGCAGCGTTTTTTTTCATCCATGGGCAGCGCTTTTGGTATTCTTTGAACGTGGCGCTGGTGATTCCACTCCAACAATGTGCAGCGCTCCCTAAAAGCGCCACCCATTGCCAAACACGTCCTCCCAGATACGCAGCGCTTTTTAAAAAGCGCTGAATATTGCCCAAGCGTCCTACCAAATACGCAGCGCTTGTTAATTAAAAAGCGCTGAATATTTCCCCATTGCCTTCCCAGATACGCAGCACTTGTTAAAAAGCGATGAATATTGCCCCAGATACGCAGCGCTTCATTAAAAGCGTTGAATATTGCCTATTTGTGTTACTAAATACGCAGCGCTTTATTAAAAGCGCTGAATATTGCCTATTTGCGTTACCAAATACGCAGCGCTTCATTAAAAGCGCTGAATATTGCCTAAATTTTTATTTTTTTATTTTTTTCTGTTTTGTGTGTTTTCCTTTTTATATTTACAAGTTACCTGTACAGCCAATTCAATCCAATACATAACAGAAACAAATACATAAGAGGAACCAAAACAAAATTGATATGAGGAACCAAGTTACATATAACAGAAACAAATTACATAAGAGGAACCAAAACAAAATAGCTAAGAAGTTTCATTATCTAATTCATATGTATCCAAAACAAGCTATCAAGTTACAATATTATGAACCAAAAACTAGCTAGCTAACTTATATGTATCTAAATCAAACTTTAAAAAAAACGGGAGACATAACTGCACCATTCTCCCCTAAGCTCAGCAAGCTGCTCAACAGAGTATGTCCGCAATCGACAATCGTGAAAAATACTGAAATTATATAAATAAATAAATAAAATTAGAATTGAAATGGTTAAATATTGGAAAGAACCACTATTAAATCGAAATCATATAAAAATATATTATAAGTAGATACCTGACGGGGGATAGTCGTTTTCTTTTGGGTTATAATATCCTTCATATATTTCATGACATAATACCCACAATCAATGTTATTGAATTGTCTAGGACACTACAAAACATAAGATTAGTTAATTGTTAAATTGAGTTGAATACAGTTTTTTGACAAAATAATGTAATGTATAGGTTACAAACTTACAATTATTGGTAACCATTTGACCGTTAATTTATCTACTCCCCAATATGTGCTTAAAGCGCTGAATAGAATGTCATATAACTATATTAATAACAATATATACATATATAAGTAAAAGTAAGAAATATGCAGAATGAACGAAATAAACACACCTGTTAAAAAGCTCCACAAACTCGATGTGGTTTTGGTAATGATTTTGAAGGGAGTCAAGGTAATACACGGTTTGTTTGCTAGGATTAATTGCAAACAAAACCCAATGTCTCCTACAAAATAAATTTACGAATAAGTAATTGACTACTATTTAAAAAATGCATGTTATATAAGAATGGGTAAAATTTCTCACCCTAAGTTAATGGTGCTAGAAGTAAGGCATCATCACTTCTATTTTGAGCTTCATTGAAGCGCTCGGTGACATAAGTTTGAGCAAAGAACCCGGTTTTGTTCCACAAGTGATTGATAATTTGGCGTGTGCGATCCACTTGATGAAAGGTTGTACTTTCGAACACAAGAACAAAAATCTATGTGTCTGCATTGGAAGGGACTACAATGTCCTCATACAAGTACCTACATTTAGATATATATATATATATATATATATATATATATATATATATATATATATATATAAATTAAATTAACGATATAATAAAATAAATTCGACAATGTCAAATAATAAATTACATAGTACGACATATATATTTCATAATAATACAGGTTGCCTCATCCGAATCACATACAAAGACGGATATCCTCACGTCCGAGTATTCTTTGGACCGCTAAATCCAAAAATTTCTTCATCAAACATTATGATAAGGTCTGTCTCCTTCATCACGTATTTCTAAATGACGTGTCGGCCCGACCAATATTCCTATAAGCTTCATTAATGGAAGAGGAAGAGGCGGGCTGAGACACAATTGGAGAAGGGGAGGGATGAGTCACTTGGCGAGAAGATGAGGGTTGATCAACAACAACAACAATCTTTCTTATTTGTAAAAAAAAAAAAAAAACAACGAACAATCTTTCATAGCAATTGATAGATATTCATCACATGAATAAGTACTCCTATTCAAAGCAATTCAATTTAAATTGTATACACTTCAAAAATGTAGATGAAAATGAACATATTAAAAGAGACACCTAATTTCTCTCCTGTCAAACACATTCAACTAATTTTACACATATCAAACACATACAACTACATTCAACATATTCCTCTCCTATCAAATATATTTTTTTTCACACATTCAACATATTCCTCTCCAATCAAACTACATTCATCTCCAACCTAACAAAAAACCTAAAAAACAAAAAACAAAATAGAGAACTAACCTTTGAGAGAAGATGAAGACAAGCAATGAGGACTATGGGTGCTGGAGAGGTTTCACGAGAGTGAGGGATTGAGAGGATTCACGAAAGAAGGAATGTGGGTTTGGGGGTTATTGTGGGTTTGGGGGTTAGTGGGTTTGGGGGTTTGTGGGTTTGGGGGTTTTCTGGGTTGTGGGAGCTCGCTGAGAGTGAGGGAGAGCTCGCGGGTTGTGGGTTTATGTGGGTTTGTGGTTTTTTGCTGAGAGAGAGAGAGGGAGAAGAACGCAACACCGTGAGGGAGAGCTGAGAGGGGAGAAGAAAGTAAGAAAGCGCATGCGGAAACTGAGGGAGATGAAAGGTTAGAGAGAAATTAAACACAAACGGGCAAAAAAAAAATTAAACTAATACGCAGCGTTTCTAAAAAACGCTGAATATTAAGCTATTTCGTTTTCAAATACGCAACGTTTGCTAAAAAACGCTGGGTATGTTGCTATTTCTTTTTCAAATACGCAGCGTTTACTAAAAAACGCTGAATATTAAGCTATTTCGTTTTCAAATATGCAGCGTTTTCTAAAAAACGCTGATTATGTGGCTATCTCGTCCTCTCTATACGCAGTGTTTATTAAAAAACGCTGGGTATGTGGCAATCTCGTCCTCTCTATATGCAGCGTTTGCTGAAAAACGCTGGGTATGTGGCTATCTCGTCCTCTCATACGCAGCGTTTATTAAAAAACGCTGGGTATGTGGCGCTTTTTTTTAGCCATTCTGGCGTAGTGAGTATTCCGATGTAGAAAAGGTATCTCAATTCTGTAAAACCTATTAAAATGAATACATTTAACATCAGTTGAGGTAATAACCGTTGCAAAAAGTATTTTTAACATTGGTTCATAACCTGATGTAAGAGTTACTGTTCCATGAAAAAATCTCAAATAAACAACGGTTATTTTAAATAACTTAAGTTTAATTAAATGCCAAGTCAGCAAATATCGCAGTTAGAAAGGCAAAAAGGTTTCGAGAAATAAGTTAATCAATGATAGCATTGGAACTTAAGAGGAGAAATATTTATTCTGAAAAAAGAGAGATTATGTGGCATAAAGTTCCCTTCATTGAGTTCAAAGTTCTTTTTGATACATAGAAAAAAATATTTAAACAAAGAGGGCTGCTATTTCCCACGAAAATCTTTCGTGGAAACTTCCCCCACGACAGTGTAATTTCAGATCAAAAAGTGATATATGGGGTGTTTATAAAAAAAAAAAAAAGGTAACGTCCTCATCGCATAGAATAAACGGGTTCGCGGGTATGTATTCGTGGGTGTATGTTCGTGGCATCCAGCATTATTCTTAAACAAATTTATGCAAGGTATAACTTGCAAACTTTCTGAGATTTTCTCCAATGCCACCTTGTTAGCTTCAACACTAACCTTCCGATCGAGCAGAATAGTCTTCTTTTTGATGTTCAAGGCTTGTGGACAATCAAGTGGCTGTGCCTTGTGTGGCCAAAATTGGAACCATAAAATTTCCGATGGTATTGATTCGATTAGCAGCCTCATTCCTTTAAGATGTCATTTGTTCTAGTTCTTTGGTAAGGGAAGAAATGGATTTATCAAAGCCACCAACTTGTTCTTGAACTTCTTCTATTTTATCCCTACTATCTCCAACATGATTTATTTGGCGATTCTTCTCGAAAATTTTGGCTTCCAATTGATTGGGTCCAAAACTCAAATCCTCAGCCAGAACAACAATACCCTTTAATTTAGCATGAGTGTCAATAGCTTGAATGAGAAGCGGGACAAGTTCTCAGAATTATTGCTTCCTTTTCGAAGATAATCCCATTTCAAGTTCGGTGATTACACCAGTAAAATCTTTGTAAAAGCCTCAAAGCCATTACTTCCATGTTGATTAAGAATCAACCTCAAGTTATCATAGAGGGATTTCACCATTGCTGTTGATTATGTTATATATATTTTTTATGTGTAAATCGTATATTAGAATCATAATATTAGGTAGTTTTGATATTGTCATAATTATTGTAGAGATTGTATACTGATTCTCCAAACCCCCTATATAATAAAATCTCCGTGGTGTATGAGACACAAAGTCGTGCTTACCCGATAAACACACTATTTCCGGTGACAAACCTTTTTTTTTACCTTAAATATCATTTACCTCCCTGCAAATATCACCATAATTCATTTACCCCCAGTAAAAATAAAAGTTTCAAAATGCTCCTTGCAAATATAAACTGTTTACGGTTACTGTAACGCCCCAAAATAATTTAAGTACTCATTTAATTAAATTACTTAAGTGTTACGTTGGTTAGCCATATTTAAATAAATATAGAAGATTAAATAAATTAGGTGTTATGTTGGTTGGTTATAATAAAATAAATACATGATGTTTTAATTTAGGGGTGGTATGTGGTAAATGAAGGAGTGGTGGTTTAATTAAAAAGGGAGTAGTGTTAGTAATTAAGTAGTAAAGAGAGCCCAAGACACTAGAACTCATAATATTTAAGCTCTAGGGTTATTGTCTTAGACACAATTGAGAAAGAAAGAAAGAAAACGCAAGAGGAGGAGGGAAAGAAGAGAGGCGCGACGGCAAGGAGAAGAGAAGGGAAGGAAATCGCGATTTCAAGGGAGAAGGAAGAGAATAGTTGTTGAGTTTTTGGTTGGTGACTCTTAGAAGGTGTTTAATCTCCATCAAGTTCTTAAGGTAAGGGTGGGTTTATAGCATAAAGAGGTGTATAATGAGTTTCATAGGGGAGATTAGGATATATGATGCATATGAGATATTTGATTGAAAGATTTGAATGAAATATGGTTATGAATATGTTGTTAAATTTGTCTTAGATGTTGTTTGCGTATGATTGAGTTGATGGTGAATTATTGCTCACCAAGTGTTTGATGAATTGCGTGAGTGAAGTTGGATAAGCATGCTAGATGTTCGTTGAAATGCATGAATGATAGAATTTGATGTTTGATGATTGTATGATGCTAAAGACTGAGAAAAATGAGATTGGGTGCTAGTAGGCGCCATTCTATTCTTTGTTGTTTTTATGTTATTCTTCACGCTTTGTTTTTGTCTTTGTAAATGCTGCTTTGTTTATATTTGTAAATCTTTGCTTTGTTTTTGTCTTTGTAAATCTTTGCCGTTTTGCGCTGTAAATGTTTGCTTTGTTTTTGTGCTGTAATTGCTTAGTGCGGCGTTGCTGCTATTTTAGCGTCAGGTTGCTGCTGTTATATGTGTTGTCTTAGGTGCTGTTTTGTCTCGTTTTATGTGTCACTTGGCGCCACTTTGTGCTACCTTAGTGTCGGTTGTTTGGTTGTGTCTAACAAGACGAAAAAGATTAATGTTGTTATTGTTTGGTCAAACGTGATTAAATGTTGTTGTTGTTGAGTCTCTAAGGCTAGAATTTTATATCATAAGGCTAAAACAAATGTTGTTGTTGTTATTGAGTATCTAAGGCTAGAATTTTATATCATAAGGCTAAAATAAATGTTGTTGTTGTTGAGTCTCTAAGGCTAGAATTTTATATTATGAGGCTAAAAATTTAATGTGGTTGTTGTTGAGTCCCTAAGGTTAGAATTTTATGTTGTTGTGGTTGGGTCAATGAGAGCAAGAATTTTATATCGTTGTGGTTGGGTCAATGAGAGCAAGAATTTTATATTGTTGTTGTTGGGTCAATGGGACCAAGGATTGTATTTTGTTGTTGTTGGGTCTATGAGACCAAAATCCTATGTTGTGTTGTTAGGTCAAATGTGACCAAGTGTTGTTGTTGTTGATGTCGTTGTGCATGTTGTTTCCAGTTACGTCACACATGGTGTCCATACATGGCATATGCATACCACGTTGTTGTAGGCTGCGGTCTGTTGTTGTTGAAGCCACAAAGGCTGTTTATGTTGATTGGTACCACATTCATATACCCGTGTTGTGGGTTGCATCTCATCCATTTTTCATGTCACGGTGTTGTCGTTAGTTTGTGGTTGCTTGTTGTTGTAGTACATTGACACTGCGATGTAATGATGTTGTTGCTGTGTGATGCTGTTGAAGTATAATGAAGTTGTTGAAATGTAGTAATTATAGTTGTTTTGACTCTAATATGTTACTTATTATGCATTCTTTTATCTTTATTAGACTCACCCTTCTGCATTTAAAATGTTACCTCGATGTCGGTAACGTGCAGGTAGTTACCAGTGAAGACCAGGATTTCCCTTTAGTAGCTGAGTCGTGTCGTCTTGCTCTGATACGTAGCACCTGGGGGGGGGGGGAAACGAACACTAGTCATTAGCTGTTTTATTTAGACTGTGTTTCTATTATTTATGTTGGTTTTTCGGGATTGTATTGCCGGAGCCTTGGTGTTAGATTTTTCTGATGTGCTGCGTATCTTATTTTTATTAAGTGAAGAACTACGTTATTTGGTTTTTGAAATGTTCAATTTGATCTTGCGTTGTTTGAATTTTAAAATGTCGATGTGTGACACTCCAATGCATGCGTTGTTGTAATTTCCGCACTGTGATATTTAATAAGATGAATGGGGTAGAATTGGGGTGTTACATGTTGTTAGATTATGTTGACAATATTAAGTGTATAATGGGTATAAACCGTTTAGGGTTACCCCCCCTGCAAAATATAAATCGCTTACGGTTACCCCCTATAGGGAGTAACTAGAAATATTATTATTTGCAAGGGGCATTTTAAAAATTTTATTTTTACAGGGAGGTAAATGGATTATGGTGATATTTGTAGGGGGTAAATGATATTTAAACCTTTTTTTCTTTCAGAATTCGTGCTCATCTCCGGTTTCTGCTACTGCCGTCGTGTTCCTCTTTCTGGCGTGTATTTTGACCAGAACCAACGTGTGTCGTCGTACCGGAAATTTTTCCAGCGAGCACCCTACCACTTGGAGCGGAATCCTTCGATCTGCAAAACCCCCAAAACCACCATCCAAGAAGCCCTCTCACACGCTTTCACGCGCTGTTTTTCTCTTCGACACCACCAACAACCACCGCGCCTGACATCCGCGTGTGGCGGCTTCCCACCGGCAGAGATTTCACCCCTGGCTCGGTTGCCTCCTGATTCCAGATCTGGTCTTGTTTTTTGGTTTCAGTGCACGAATACCTACATTTTCGTCCAAACAACCCTTTCTCTCTCCTGTTTAACCTATTTTCTCTCTCCTGGGACTGATTATGACGACGGCCGTTGAGACCTCGAAGCTGTTCACCAATTTCGTTACTTCTCCCCTCACTACGGAGAAGTTAGATGGTTCCTACTATGACACTTGGGCTTCCGACATTCACTTATGGATGATAGGGCAAGTTTACAAGCAGCATCTCACCAAGAAGGCTAAAGATGTGACTGACGCTGCTGAACGTGTGAAATTTGAAAAGATTGATGCTCAGCTGTGCAATATTATCAAGTCCACCATTAGTCCTCTCATCAAATTGATTTTCAGTCCTCATCTCACTTGTGAATTAGTTTGGAGTCAGGCTAAGGAACTCTACACTAATGATATTCAACGCCTCTATGGTGTGTGTCATGATTTGATGACACTCATTGCACCACAAAAATTGGAGGGTCCTATGTCTACATATCTTGGTCGTGTTCATGTTGCCCTTCATGACTTTAATCAGCTAATACCTCCTCCTGCCTCTGATGCCACTGAAAAGAAGAAAGAACTTGAGCAACACAACTCCTTTTTATGCTCCTCGCCCTTTATGGTCTACCTCACGATTACGCTGCCACCCGTGACTAGATTTTGGGTTCTGCTACCATTCCAACAATGTATACTGCATCATCTGTCCTTCTCCGGGTCCCGATTTAGTCTACACCTAAGCTCTCGGCGACCTCTGGGCCGAGTGACACTACTGCACTTGCATCTCAGCACAACAATCAGGGACGCTCTCGTGGTCCTCCATCCAAGTCCAAGAATCGCCCTAAGTGTGATCACTACCACAATCTGGGGCATACGATTGATCGATGCTGGAAATTACATGGGCTCCCCCACATATTGTAAATGCAGCTCAGACTCCTCCAATAGAGACACCTGAGACCTTAACTAAGGCTAAGCCAACTCCAACTGACTACGAAGGTTTTCTCCAATGGTTTGAGAATCGCCAAAACTCTGCATCCACTGCTACAAGTGCACAGACTGGTAAATCATTTGCTTGTGCCTCTCAGTCATCTTCCCTTGGCCCTTGGGCCCTTCATACAGGTGTTTCTGATCACATCATTGGCAATAAAGCTCTTTTATCCTCTCTTTCTACATATGGTTACTTACCTACCCTAACCTCAGCCTGTGGAACTCAAACACAAGCCCGAGGGATTGGAACTTCCCAACTCCTCCCCTTCTTATCTATTGACAACATTCTTTATGTTCCTGAATGTCCATTTAATTTAGTTTTTGTTAAACGTTTGACTGAGTCCATTGATTATGTTGTTACCTTTACCAAGAAAGATGTTACCTTGCAGGATTGGATCTAGAAACAGATCACTGGCGCCGGATGTGAGTCGAAAGACCTTTATTATCTCTCCTCAACCAAGGCTTCTGCAACCACAAATTCTCCTATTACAGTACATGCTCAGTTGGGTCATCTTGGTCTTCAAAAACTCCAAAAGTTGGTGTCGAGTCTTACTAAGTTGTCTAGTTTGGATTGTGAGTCTTGTCAATTAGGGAAACACACTCGTAGTCATTTTCCTAATAGAGTTAATAAACGGGCTTCGTCCCCTTTTGCTTTAGTTCACTTCGATGTTTGGGGTCCTTCTCGTACTACCAATACTTTTGGGTCTAGATATTTTGTTACTTTTTTTGATGACTTTTCGCGTTGTACGTGGTTATTTTTAATGAAGAATCGTCCGAGTTATTCTCTATCTTTGAGCAATTTTATAAAGAAATTAAAATTCAATTTGGTGTGTCCATTCAAACTTTGCGTAGTGATAATGCCCAAGAATACTAGTCACAACAATTCCAAACTTTTATGGCATTTAATGGCATCTTTCACCAAACGTCCTGTGCTTACACACCTCAGCAAAATCGGGTTGTTATAAATCATAAATTAAGTGTCTTTTTAGTACTTGTTTTTAGTAAATTGTGTGGCAATTTAGTTCTAGTTTTGAGCTATTTTACTACCAATTGTTTGTTTTTATTTTTTAGATCAAGCTTTGAGCAAAGTGAAGGAATTAAAGTCAAAGGCATAAGGATGAAGTTTCAAGATCAAGGAAAGCTAAGAAAAACCAAAAGAACCAAGAAGAAAGCAAGAAATGAGCCGTCAAATAGAAGAAAACACGACTGCCAGTGTTTCTGTAACATGGCAGTGTTTTCTGAAAAACACGACCACCAGTGTTTTTCTAACACGGCCGTGTTTTCTCCTCAGATTCCAAAAACGGTTACAGTTTGTTCCTTAATGGCTTGTAATTGTCTCTTCTATATGCATATATAAAGCACGAATTTCTGAGTGCTTAGGGGTACCTGAGGCTATTGCAAACACTACTCAAAGTTTATTTCTAAGATTTTGTGCAATTTACTTTCTTCATTTTAAGTTCCTGTTCTTTATAATTTCTTGCACTTTACATTCTTGCAACTTTTCTTTTGTCCTTATTTTCCAGCACCTTTATTTTCTGCACTTTACATTTTGTCAATTACATTCCAAGTCATTTACATTCTGTCATTTACAATTCCGCAATTTACATTTCCGTCATTTAGCTTCTTGATATTTATCTTTTATGTCTTCTCCTTCTTTTTCTATGTTTTTGTCTACTATGATCATGAGTGAGTAGACTCCTTTTAGTCTTGGGATTGTGGGACTAATCCAATGATAGACCCATAAACAATCCCAAGTCTAAACTCTATTTTGTTAAAATTATATTCTAATTTAATCCCATTGCTTTTAAAGTTTTATTCCAAATATCAAACGAAGTACCGAAAGGAGAATAGTTTTGGGACCCTTGGGATAAAAAGAGGCTTGTACTTAAGGGGTTTTGGCAATAATCAACCATGAGAATAGGTTTTGATTATTGGTTCAAGACATACTCTTGTATTCTGAAAGGAAACTTGAGTTACCATTGAATGTCTCATCCTTAGAAATACAATTTTATATAAAATAGGGAATGGATGAGGGATTGTGAATTCATTCTATCATTGTGATGAAACCACAATCCTGAGATGCTTTTATTTATAATTTTTAAATCAAACAATCAACTCTTGTCAAATCATTCCCTTTCAGCTAATTAAAATTGAAAATTAGATTGGTAATCACTTAAACTCCCTGTGGATCGATACATTTTTACTACTCGGTAGAACCGTACACTTGCGGCCTATCAGGTTGCCGAATGCAAAAGTCGGAATCTCATTGAAACTATACGGCTTGTTACCTTATAAATCACATCCCTCCTCTGTTCTTGATGACCAAACACCACATTTTGTCCTTTTTCCTCATATCCCACTACACTCGCTTCACCACCGAATTTGGGTCCACATATATTGTCCATAATCTCTCTCCCGACATTGACAAACTCTCTGCTCGGTCACTAAAATGTGTCTTTTTGGTTATCATCGGTCTCAAAAAGGCTACCGTTTTTACTCTCCTACTCTTCAATGTTACCTCATATCTGCCGATGTTACCTCATATCTGGCTACAAGTTATGAAATATGTATGTCTGAGCCAACACTGTTGTCTTTTCAAACTATTTCAATTCAATGCAATTTCAATTCGACAATCGAGTATTTCACTCTTGTCTCTTTTTATCTTATCTTTAACAATTTTCATTTACTTATTTCACCTTTGCACTCGAGGAATTCATGATGTTCTTTCCTTCTTAGGATTTATTAATTTTTGTGAATTTCTTGAGTTTGTTTTTACTTTATTTGCATTTAAAAAACCGTTGTGCAATGTACTCGAAGGATTCACGATGTTATACCCTCTTTGAGTGTGATTCCCATGTTTTGTTCAAGTGCCTAGTACTTTGAATTCAATTGGATAATAAACTGGCATCTCTGATTCGTTTCGTTTTACGATTGGAATCCCCCTCTAAACGATTCCCCTTCTCAAAAAAGTACACAATTTGAAGTGACAGTGTAAACCTGTCAATTGGTGAACTCAGAATCTAATTCAAATCATTTTATCTCATTGCTTTTGAATTTATCTGTTTGACAGAAATCACTAATGAAAAATATTGGAAAACAATTAGTCACCAATAAGATGTCTAGGGGATAGCAGCCTTAAATAATTCAGAGTTCGGTCGGAAAGTAAGTAAAGTCTGACTCCAATTTGTTCCATCGCTGAGAATAATGAACTTTTTACTCTTGACTTATTAATTAAAAAATCGACATAGTATTGAAATATTGGTAATTAATTTACATGATATTAACTAAATACCAAAAAAAGGGTATAATAGGAAGACTATATCTTCAAGAAAACAAGATAGGAGAGAAGTTGGATTAATATCATGTTCCTCATCTCATGTTTTTGCAAATTAAAAAGCTCTCTCTCTCTCTTCTCTCTCTCTCTCCTTCTCTCTCTCTCTCTCTTTCTCTCTCTCTCGTTAATTAGACATAAACAATTGTTTCATCGTATTTCATTTATATGGTAATATAAGAAAATTGATTATTAAAAATGCAAATCATATCCGCAAAATCTTTGTCCCAAGAACATAACAGGTTGTAATTGGGAGTCAGGTTTGAATATCAGCACACTCTAGTTTCTCCCTCTGCTCATCTCCAACAGCATTTACGAAAGACAAAAAAATTTCCACGAAATCTTTTCATTTCAAAACAAGAAATCATAAGAATTAACAATATTATTTCAAATTATAATTGATATTTTTAATTCCAACTCAATTTTATTGATATTATAAATACTTTATTTGTGTGTATATATATATATATATATATATATATATATATATATATATATATATATATATATATATATATATTATTGAAC
The DNA here is from genome assembly GCA_020916435.1 of Oxytropis ochrocephala. NCBI lineage: Eukaryota > Viridiplantae > Streptophyta > Magnoliopsida > Fabales > Fabaceae > Oxytropis > Oxytropis ochrocephala. The sequence goes on from CM037092.1 coordinate 98,453,611, forward strand.
AAACATCTGGAGTAAATACAATCTAAGACCGAGCTACATGACGCAACAACATTTTCCTTCTACACAAATGCCTTCTTGACCGTGCTTCTTGAATCTACAATAAAAATTACACGTCAGCAGGCAAAGCTTAAAGTGATCACACTTCACCGGAATGAGCTCAATCAGATTAATTTCTCCTGCTAATAAACAAAATGTGATTAGAAACTGAATATGCATCTCAATTTTGAATATCATAAAGTCTCATTCAATGACTAAATAGTGTAATTTTATATATATATATATATATATATATATATATATATATATATAGTAGTTAAATATAACTCTTATTTTTATGAGAAAGAGACCCAAACTATCTCATCCAATATCTTTTGGTAAAATTGAATTCTTCGAAAATGGTTTCATATTTTCTAAACAGAAATTAACTAATGAATTTTAATGAAACATTTTTCTTAAATTGGTGTAAAATTTTATATGAAGTATCAACCTGCAAACATATACTGGAAAATGATTTTAAGAACATATCAACTTAAACCAATGAAGTATCAGCCTGCGAATATATATATATATATATATATATATTGATTATTTTGTTATAAATGTTACTTAATATTCTTAAGAATTGAACCTTTGTTAATTTTTTTCGCCAACAAATCATATTTATAATTATACTGAAAAGATAATATAAGTATGAGATTAGTTTATTACCTGAAGCAAAAACTGAAACAACACATAGAACTGCCATGATGAAATAGAGATAACCGATACTTTTGGCCATTTTGCTCTGAAAGGTTGAGAAACCACTACTTGTATACCAGTTTTATATAGCATTTTTTCTGGTACATAGCATGTATTACTTTATTAAGTATTAATTTCTTAATTCTAATGCATTAAATTTATAGTCATAAAAAATTTGTTATTCATTAAATATATTTACTTTACATTGTGAAATTGAAAGTTTCAAATACTTTTTGACTAACTTTATTCATTTTTGGTCTACGTATGTAATCAATTTAATCTAATCTATTTCAACGAAAATTTAATTTAAAAGTAATAATGTTACTGTTACACATCTTTTAGGCATGACAACGAAACTCGTATCCACAAGTACCCACCCGACCTCACCCCGAGTTTGATGGGGAAAACCTGCTTTGACCGGGGACGAAGATGGGTTCGGGGATATCGATACCCGGCCCGCCCCCTCCCCGAACCCGCTTACTATATCAATTATTATAAATGTATTTTCTCATTTTTCCTATAAATTTATGGCAGAAACGGGTACCCGCAGGGAACCCGTTCCAAACGGGAAGGGGATGGGGATGAAAAACCCGACCCCGATAGAGATAGGGGCGGGGAAGGGGGATTCAAAACCCAGCCTCGCCCCGTTGCCATGTCTAAAAATTGTTAGGGGAGGGGATGGGTCCTCAATCCTAATTAGAGAAAACCTTCAGGCTCTTTTAGCACTTACAAGGGAATTACATTTTCCTCATCCTAAGGAGATTAACAGGGATTAATACGGTCAATGTAAATATTAATAAAAAGACTAGATTGCCCCATTTCGAGTGAGGTTGTGACATGGTTCAAAGTTAGAATAATGGGTTTTGGAATTTTATGGGTGTAGTATAGGAATGAGATAGACGCTACGCTAGAAAAAAATTCTGGAGTTTAAGTGGTAGACACACTAGAGTAGACGTCGGTTTAAGTGGCCAACGAAATAATTGTTATCATCATTATTTTTGGTTGCGATAAATATGGTAGACACACTCGAGTAGATGTCAGTTGTTATATAGGTAGAGCGAGGTCATCAAAGAAGTCTGATTGTTCTTTCAGACTGATAACAAAACCATTGGATCCTTCCTCTTGGGGATTGGAAAGTCAATGTTACATGTGGAGCACAAATCATAAGCCAAATAAAACTTGTATCAGACTTCCAATCTTTGGGCGGTTCACTAAGGAGGACTGTTTTATGGTGGAAGAGGATACAATGATAAATGTTAAACCACGAAAGAGTCTCGATGCAATGAAAAAGAGATATGTGAGAAACATGAGTAGTATCACGCAGAGGTCCTAGAACTGAGATACAGGAGCTTATGAGAATGATAGATTCTAAACACTATTTGTGTTGGACTAGAAGAGTTTAGAACACTGGTGTTGTTGGTGACATCATGTGGGCACACCCAGAGTCTATCAACCTACTAAGGATGTACCCCCTGGACCATTGAATGCTGAGATGAAAAAAGAATGAGAATGGCCAAAGGAAATACTTCTACAGTGCAGAAGCAAGTGGTTGTGCAGGAGCACTAGGATTGATAGAAACCCATGTATTTCCTAGTTGGGTAATTAGGACTGAAGGAGAAGAGGAAGGAGAGAAGGAACAAAATGTGGAAGAAGAAGTGGAAGAGGAACCATTGAAGAGAAAAAGAGTGACAAGGAAGCAAGCTAAGGGAAAGAAGAAGGAAGTAAAGGAACCTGAGGTGAAAGAAATATATGATTCTGTCACTAAGGAGGATGAGGACGTGAAAAGAGCAGTAAAAGAAATGGAAAAAAATGAGGAAGAAGAAGATACTAACAGTGAAGAAGAGAGTGAAAAATCTAAAGAAGGTAGTGTGGACATGGAAGCAGAAGCAAGAAAGAAGTATGCTAAAACACCACCTCTAGTGCAACAACAAACCACACCCCCATCACCATCACGAATCCCTCACAACCAACTATCACCTACTCAATCCCCTCCCAAAGACCAAACACAACCTCAACCAAATTCACCTACACCCTCCCTTCATGAGCCACAACCCCGGTCACCATCACAAACACATGCACAACCATCTCCACCACCAAAGTCCACACAAATAGAAACTGAGCTAGACAAACCAAAAAATGACCATCAATTCAGAAACTAGCCCAATCATCACTGATCCATCAACAAAAGATACAGCCATTCCATCAAGCCCAACACCCATTATTGCTAATGTTTTGTCTTCCCTTGAGATAGAATCTTTACAGGTACAAGAGGTCAAGCAAAACAAGAAAAATGATGAAGAAATGCCAACTGTTGAACAAGTAAAGAAACCAGAAGAAATAACAACTGGTGCACCTGCATCTGATGAAGGTGCATCATAGCAGTTTTCAACTATCGCCATCATTCCATCCAACAAGGAAGCTACCATACAATTGGTATTGGAGGAATTGGCTGCTAAAAAGAGAGAGGAGCCTGGCAACACACAAAAATTCTTCAAGAAGCCTGTTGATGTTCCCCCATCTACAGGCAAGTAAGAAAATAGTTGAGCCAATGACTAATGCTATGCAAGGTGATGCAGCTACATCAGAGACTGCATCAACCATTGAGAAGAGTGATGCATCTGAATCAGGTGTTGAAACCGCAATTTCTGAAGGGCAACCAAAGAAGAAGAAACAGAAGGTTAAGCACACACCACCAGTGAGATCAAACACTAGACTAAGAAGTGGAGCCAAGAAATGACTATCAGTTTAAATGATGTCTTTAATCTAGGTTTCTGAACTTATGTTTTGTCCCATTTTGTGAACTAACCCCCCTCCCCATATTTTGAACAAATACTCTGTTTTGAAACCTCCAACAAGCAGTGAGGACATTGCTAACTTTTGAGTTGGGAGGGGGGGACTTATATTAGTATGCATATATATATATATATATATATATATATATATATATATATATATATATATATATATATATATATATATATATATATATATATATATATATATATATATATATATATATAAGTATGTGTGTTTTATACATGTATCACTACAACAGATTTAAGGATTTGCAGCGTTTTTTTTTGGGCATTGGTAGCATTTTAAAACGCTAGAAAAGCTGGCGCTACGGATGCGTACCCCCCATTAGTAGTGTTTTAAAAACGCTAGGGATTGTCAGAAATGCGTAGCGTTTTGAAATAAAACGCTGCGGATCTTCCTTAGCGTGTTTTGGACATACGTAGCGCTTTCTCGCAAAAACGCTAGGGATCCTCTAGCGCATTTTTTCCATACCTAGCGTTTTCTGTAAAACGCTAGGGATCCTCTAGTGCATTTTGTCCATACCTAGCGTTTTCTGTAAAACGCTAGGGATCCTCTAGCGCATTTTTTCCATACCTAGCGTTTTCTGTAAAACGCTAGGGATCCTCTAGTGCAATTTGTCCATACCTAGCGTTTTTTCTATAAAACGCTAGGTATTGAATATTTTTTTAATTTCATTTCTAGCGTTTTCTCTATAAAACGCTACGTATTGACTGATTTTTTTTAATTTCATTTGTAGCGTTTTTCTTTAAAACGCTACTTATTGACTGATTTTTTTTATTTTTGTTTATTCTCCCTTTTAATTACAAGTTATAAATTCATTCTCTGCCAACAAAATTCATCCAATATCATTCCAACAAAATTCAGCCAATATCATTCCAATCCAATATAGATACACACATATGTACATATCACCAAAAGACCATATTAAACTAACAAGTACTTACAACATAATATATATCCAAATCATATATACAACATATATAATAACTAACTAACATTATGAAACTCAAAAGTTGCTACAAAAAGCTAGAAACATAACGGCACCACTCCCCCCTTACTGTTGTAAGTTGTTCATCAGAGTAATGCTGGATGTGATGATAATGACGAAAATACTGAAAAATAAAATGAAATAAAATTAGAATTAAAATGGTTATTAAATATGAGTAAGTATTATAATATCAATATAAAAAAGAAATCTAAGTAGTTACCTTGATTGGAATTACTACTTTGTCGTGAGTGATAATCTCTCTCATATATCTCATAGTATAGTACCCACAATCATTGTTATTTGGTTGTTTAGGACACTACAAAGCAAAAGATTAGTTAATTAATTGTCACATTTTTATGACCCAAAACAAAATAGCTAACAAGTTACATCATCTAATTAATTTGTCCAAAACTAGCTAGCTAACTTAATAGTATCCAAATCAAACTCTAAAAAATGAGAGACATATATCAAGTACAATCAGAACAATTTTTACGAGAAATCATACTTTATTTGCATCCTTACATTTCAAACTTTTTTTTTGACAAATTTTCTGTTTCAAACTTTGGCACCGTCTTTTCTAGAACTAGCATACGCCCTTGCTTTGATTATGAAGCGGTTTCTTAGTTAAACCACGCAAGGAATATCAAATTTCAAGATAAGCAATATAAAGTACATAATTACACTCAGATTGAAGATCCAAAAACCAATGAAAGCAACTTTCAAGATAAACACAAGAAATTTTACCTTAATTATCTCTAACAACTGATCAACCTCATCCTCTCCAGGAAACAATGGCTGCAAAGAAAATAACATAAGTCAGACATAAGTCATAGCACTTATGCAATAACTTCAAGTGGTTCAGTATCCCCTAAGTGAACAAATCCAACAGATTTGTCATCTCAACTAGTACACCGATACGAATCAAAACAATGATAGCAGACTTTTAAGTATGAGCTTTACACTTAATACAATAGCAACATATTAGTAAAGAACACTATGAATACATATATAGTTAAGCATACAATCTGAACACTATTATAACACTATATTCTGATCACTATATGAACACTATATGTATTCATATGTATGTATTCTTGACTTTACAGAATATAGCTTTATCATAGTGTTCACACTATCATAAATAAAGTATATAAGCATACTTTCATATAGTTAAGTGTTAAGCAAAGTGTTATAAATCAACACAAGAGGGACAAGATGTAAATATTAAAGAGCCACAGTAGCGAATCTCCAACCTGTTTGGTAGTTTCGTAGTTCCTCGTGCTCCACAAGACAAAGAAACCAACTTCACCATGTTTAGCATCCATGAAAATAAAAAATAGGGTCAAATTAGTAAAGAGAAAACTAGTAAAATACCAAATCAGAAATAAACTAAAATAGAAAAAAACTGAAAGTGAAAGCAAAAGAGTTAACTAGAAACTAAAATCGAATAAACAAAACTTTTATAAAAACCTAACACTAAAACAGATTATTACAAAACCCTAATAAAAAAAGTCATATCACAGAAATAAAATTTTTAAGCAGAAATGAGAGAACAAATAACATTTTAACAAGTATTTAGTTTGTACGCCCAACTCTGAAAAGAAAAAAAATTCTGCACTTGGTTTGGGCATTTTAACAAACAGTTGATGTGCCCACTGAAACTTAGTTTAGGCAAATTTACAAACAACTAGTGTGCTAAACTTCAAATAAGAACATAATCTAACAATAAGAAGAAGAGGATCAATTCCTTTCAACAATCATCAGTTCAAAAAGATTCAACCAAAAAAAAGAACATGTTTTTCAACAAAATGCAACAACATAGAATGCTCAAAACTGCTACTCACTTGCGATGGAAGGAGAGAACACAAATCCGTGCGATGGTGGTGCTGACAACGCTGAACATGAATGAGAGATGAGAAAAAAAGAGAGGATGAGGCAGAGGTTGAGGGCAAAGAAGTGGTTGTGTGAGGGTTTGAGAGAAGAGAGGTAAGAAAGTGATGTGTGAGAACGCGTGACCCATACCCAGAGTTTTTTAAAAAGCGATGGGTATTGAGAGAACGCGTGAAGCCATACCCAGAGTTTTTTAAAAAGCGATGGGTATTGGGAGAACGCATGACCCAATACCCAGTGTTTTTTAAAAAGCGCTGGGTATTGGGAGAATGCGTGAAGCCATACCCAGCGTTTTTTAAAAAACGCTGGGTATTGGGAGAACGCGTGAAGCCATACACAGCGTTTTTTAAAAAGCGCTGGGTATTGGGAGAACGCATGACCCAATACCCAGTGTTTTTTAAAAAGCATTGGGTATTGGGAGAACGTGTGAAGCCATACCCAGCGTTTTTTAAAAAGCGCTCAGTATTGGGAGAACGCGTGACCCAATACCCAGCGCTTTTTAAAAAGCGCTGGGTATTGGGAGAACGCGTAAACCCATACCCAGCGTTTTCTAAAAAACGCTAGGGATCTATCTAGCGTGTTTTCTAAATACCTAGCATTTTGAATAAAAGCGCTAGGGATCTGTCTAGCGTGTTTACTAAATACCTAGCGCTTTCTAAAAAACGCTAGGGATCTATCTAGCGTGTTTTCTAATTGGCTAGCGTTTTGTATAAAAGCGCTAGGGATTTGTCTGGCGTGTTACCTAATGGGTAGCGTTTTACCTTAAAACGCTACTAATGGTGTAGCGTGTTATTAAAATGGGTAGCATTTTTTTATAAACGCTACTAAAGGTGCCGTTCTATTTTTACAATTATGGCGTAGTGTATGTTTTTATCTATGTGTGCTTAATTAGTATTAGATGTACTTAACAAAGTAGAATTATAATGAAAGAAACTATTTTTGAAAATGATAATCTCTCTTTTTGAAAATAGTAGAATGTATGAGTACTATGAGTGTTAAGTTTTTGATAATTTAGAAGTATGATCAGCTTGAAATGTTTTGAAAAGCAAAAATGCAATTCTTTGAATGAATTTTTAATGATGAAGGGAGAAAGAGAAAAAGCCTTATTTCTCAAAAATGGCCAATTTTATTTTTACTTCAACACCTCAAAACTGAGTTTTAAAAGGAACCTTGCTATTTGAAGAACAATCTGATGCAAGGGGAATTTTTAGTGAGCATAGGTCAAAACCAAGTTTTTACTATAAAGTTAGAATAGCTTAAAGAATTAAGTTTGGGGGTGTTTTGTGAAAATTAAGACTGAGTATGAAGACTTAGAGTAGTCAATGCTATAGGTTACAAAGTTGTATTACAAAAAGTTTTAAAGTGTTGTAAAACTATATTAAACTGAATCATAAACTGTACTCGTTCCAAAATGCATTAGAAAAAGAAAAAGAAAAAGAAAAATGCAAAAGGGGTCAGTGAGGAGGGTAATATATGCTACAAAGTCTTGTAGAACAACATCAATGCAGGAGCACAATGCAATTGCATAGAAGAAATATTGATGCAGTAACACCTGCACTTCAATAAAATGATGCACTTGCATAAGAAGAACCACACAAAAAAAATATAATAAAATAGAAAATAGTGCATTGAATCAACAGTTTGAAAAACTCAAATAAGTCCTTTGTTGTGCTTAAAACCTCCCAATATTTGAGGAATTTGTTAGTCTAGTCTTTCTTTTGAAAACTATTTTTGGATACTTGAGTGTTTAGTATGGTTAAGCTTATGATTAGGCCATTTTGGATATATTGTGGTATTTTGTTGAGTTTGTTCAGTGCAGCTTTACAGCATGCTCCTGCATCAATTTTTCACAGTGCACCTACACAGCAATGCACCAGCACCAGAATACAACAGTGCACCTGCATTGAAACTTCACAATGCATGGAGATTTCTTGGACCATCAAATTGCACCACCACTTGATTGATGACATCATGCTTAATTAGTGATAAGAGCTTGTAATGAAACTCTGAAGACAGTGACTGAAAGACACAATACTAATACAACAACATTCAGTACACCAGCATCACATACTGCACTGAACACTTGAAAGTGATTTAATTTGGTGAAGACATTTTAACTATCATTTCTCCATTGCATCACTACTTGCTTAATACTTTGTTTACAAATTGTTACACACACCTCAACCAACTATTGTTGTTACTTGGTTACCTTGCACCAGTTACTTTTTATTGAAGCATTAAGAATCAATCCAATCCCTGTGGGAACGATCTCACTTCTCTTCATTACTTGTTGCTGACCGTGTATACTTGCACATATCTTTCTCGTACACCACACACACACAAACAATAATGCTCCTCAATGCTATTTTTCTGAGTTGTCAACCTCTAAGCATATCCACATAGGATTAGCTAAAAAAGCGGCCAACACGTCTTTTATTAATGATATGTAATCCTAATGGCATCTTACATAGGCAATTAATTTTAAATTGTTAAATCCTAATATTTAATATTAAAGATGGCTTCCTACGAAAGTTAAATAAATTGCATTAAATCAAATAATCCAAACATGGTAACAATTCAAATTTGACAACCATTTAAATCAAATTATGATTCAGTTACAAATACAATGTGATAATTTCGGTTGAATAGAGAATATTTACTAATATTCAAATTCAAAATTGCAAATAATTCTGATGCAAATAAATTGATTTCTTTGCGTTACTTAATTTTAATAGAAAACACTAAATTATAAATCAATAATTTATTAAAAATGATTAATTAATAATTAATAAATTAATCTATATATAATACATTCACGAATGTACTATTTGCTGAGTCACTAATGAAAATACAATCTGATTAGTCCAACTGTCATAAAATAATCCTATTGTACTAACATGTCAGCTAATCTATATATAATTTGAAATTCAAATTAAAAAAAAACTTAACGTAATAACAAAATTGAATGTCATAATTGAAAAAATGAATTAATATGGTATTTTATTTAAAAAAACTTAACGTCAATATTGAAAAAAACATTTCCTAACTGTCATAATTCTATTTAATCAATGACATTAACCATGTGTCGCTGACCATGACTATTTTAAATAAAAATAATTCAAAAAGAAATTTATGGAAATAAATTCTAAAACTTCCATATCTAATTTATTTGCATTTCATCTGATTAAATACGTCAATTTTTAAAAATGGAATCAATTTATTTGCACTTAATCTGATTTCAAATCCCCATTCTTTTGATAGTTTGAATTCTCCATTAACATTTTATGTGTTGTGGCTTTTGGGTTTAAAGATTGGAATTTGTTGCTACTAGGATGGGGCATGACCGAGTAACGTTTTTTCTCTTAAAGATTGAAATTTGTTGCAACTTCATGTGGTTAAGGCTTAAAGGTTTAATTTCTATTTTTCTTTATTCTCCTATTATTTGTTTCAAAGACCGATTATGTATTCTAAGCTATCTTTTAGTTCATGTTTGAGTCTAAGTGGATGTTTATGTATTCTAAAAAAATTGAAATAAAAATAATGGGTTTCTTTTTAAAATTTGGATAGTGATTTGCATATGTTATTCTATTTTTCTTACTTGATGATGAGTTTTAAATACGCAGATGCTATTCTATTTTTCATACTATGCGTTTTAGATATTTAACATTCTTTTTCCTTTGTGTGTTGTATTTAATGAATAATCTGGCAATTGAAGTAGATGAGTTCAAAATCTGAGGCTTTTATCATTGAGGAGATGGATGTGCACAAAGTTGTTGAAAGATTTTTGGAAATGTCATTTTATGTGGGTCTACCGGCCTGAAATTCTATAAGAAATTGTATCTTGCTAATAATATTCTTATTTTTCGTTTCAGCTGAACAGAACAATCATTCTCGATGACACCAACCAATACCTTCATGAAATGGAAGTAACCCCATTAAGAAGCAGTACCAAAAATTCATCAAGTTTGGAAGTTAGGACAATGAAACCCTCCAAAATTGCCTAAGATGAACCGTTGATTAAAAAATAATCATGAAATTCACTTTGACTGCAAGAAGTAATTAGGTTACATGACTATGATAAGAGATCGTAAGTACTTTATACAACTATGTTGTTTTTGTGCAATGATAACAAGCAACACATTTTTGTCCCAAGAAGGTGGCTCGGTTGTGAGTTAAGGGACATGAAGAAATTTTAGAATGCAAAAAAAGAGGTTAGGGTTCAAATCCCGGATACTAATATTCCCCATCCGCACTAACATTTGCCTATAAAAAAACAAGCAACACATTTTTTTTCATTGAGATTTGGTTTCTAAATAATTTTATTAAAAGTTTGACTTCTAACTTGGCTAAGCTCGACATCAAGATTCTTAAAAAGTTTAAAATCGATATCATTTTATTAATTTGAGGCTTTCACCATATATTGTCCCTTGAATTGATGGTCTCTTGATTTATTGATTTTAGAGCTAAAATTTTTCATATCACCAATTTCCATCTTTCATGTTTTTTGTTTCCTCCAATTACTTATCTCGACTCTTTTCCTGATTTTCATTAATAATGTACAATGTGAAATAGCATTTTCCATCATCTTTAATTATGTCACGTTTTCACGAAAGTTTTAGCACCGCTTTGGAGCAATCTTCGGTTATGTTAAACTTATCGTTAGCTATGAAAGGGCTTTATATGATTCTTTACTCTTCTCATCATGCATATTGCACAAAATTAAAGGTGATTGAAACCATGCTTTCTTTTGTTGTCGGATTACTCCCAGTTGAATGCTATATGTTTGATACCTCGTGCATCCATTTGGACATTAATAATCTCATCAAGGGGTCGGACCTGCGTCTACTATGTCCACTCACTCACCTTACCTCTGCTATAATTATTTAAACATTTAGAAGATTTGTACATCATATAACTTTTCCATTTGGTTTTGATAGATGGCTTATGTATTTTTTTTGTCCACTCACTCACTTTTATGTTTTTACATATATATGATATTTTTTAATATCAAAATCAAAATATAAAAAGAAGACAATATTTTAACTTTGTATTAAAATATTAAACCATGATTTTTTAGTCATACTTTTATTATTTTCTTCAGACTTATTATATTTTAATTTGTATTGTCGACAAATTTTAATGACTTTTTGTGTCCACACTGTGGATGCATGGTGATCCGTGGGGACAAGGACAGAGAGAGAAATTCGGAGGCGGGGACGGGAGTGGAGGAGTATAATCCTGTCCTTGCCCCATCCCATTATCATCCCTAAGTCCAATGCCAATTGCAAAAAAAAACTAGCTACATAATATATTATATTTAATACATAATTTTACTTTTACTACATAAATAAATATAAGTATGTCAATGTACGTATAGATATTAATGTTAGACAACCAAAAATATGTATTCAGTATGACATAACTTACAAGAGTTAGATCCAAAGTTGGCTAGAGACATCTATGATATCTTGCAATTACGTTGTGAATTGTAAATATTAAAATACCAAAATATTTAAATTGTAATTCGATTCTATAAAACACGTTTTGTTAATCGAACATATTAATATGAGAAACTCAATTAGATTTTTAACAATTAGTATATATCATATGATACTTAACAATTAGAAAATTGAATAATATATTGTATACTGCAGCATCGTGACGAGTCATACACACTAGTACAAATACAAAATGTGTAACAAGGTTTAATTACATGACATCCTAATGGGATTTAGTGTGCAATACACGTCTCTTAATGCTAGATACAATTACCTAATATAAGAACAATCAGAGTTATAAACATAGAAATATTTGGTACATTATTATTCAGTTACAAATACAATGTGTTTTTTTTACAAGTTGTGAAAATGAAACAAAAAGAAAAAGGAAACCAGCTACACACGAGCCACTTGCACCCTCTGTCATCATCGGCGGAGTCTAACTACATAAGAATGGCCTGTTGGTACTCATCTAGGCCACTGTACATAATTGTTGTTAATTAGCCACTCTCAACGATGCAACATTCATCTCCAGTGGCACGACAACATGTTGCCCATACACCAATTGATAGGGAGATATACCAGTAATAGAAGATTTGGAATTTCTCATTGCCCACGGGACTTCATTTAGAGTTTCATGCCACCTCTTCAGTCGATCTCTATATTCCTTTTAATCAGCTCAATGATGATCTTATTTGTGGCATTGGCTTGCCCATTAGCCTGAGGATAGTAAGACATTGAATGCATCAACTTGATGTCATACTCTTGGACAAAGGCCACCACACGGTCCCATCTAAACATGGGGTCTTGATCGGCAATGGGATTGTTTGATGGGTATTGTGTTTGTAGATAACACCAAAAAGCCCCTCAAAATCCATCTAGTAAAATAATCTTTTAAAATCCTTATATTTTTAAATACGAGTGAATTCTTTTTAAGTGATAGAAAGTCTCAAATGAATACCATAGAATTTTGATAGACACTTTGAAAAATCTACTCGGGTTGCTGCGTTTGTGAGAGAGAGTGGGGACTAGGGCTTTGTTGTGCTCCTATCAAGCTTCGTTGGGTTAGAGAAATGCCTAAGCAGGATATGACGGAATCAAATAAAAACTCACATGAAAAGTCTTTTGGAAAGTGTCTTGACTTTTAGTGGGATTGTTTGATGGGTATTGTGTTTGTAGATAACACCAAAAAGTCACTCCAAATCCATCTAATAAAGTAATCCTTTAAAATCCTTTTGTTTTTAAATACTAGTGGATTGTTTTTAAGTGATGGAAAGTCTGGATCGAATACGAACAACATTCTTTACTCAAAAAAGGTCTTAAAATATTTCAAAATCCTAATCCAAAAATCCACTTATAAACATGTGGTATGGTTTGTATTATGGAACACAACAGTACCATCCACATTTCAGGTGCTCGCGTGGAGATTGTTTCGGAATGGATTGCCTACGCGTGTAGCGCTACATCACAGAGGCGTGTTGGCCGAGAATCAAGGCCAGTTTTGTGTGTTTTTTAGGGAAGAAGAGGAGGCTGAGCACCTGTTCTTTCGCTGCAGCGTCTCGGAACAATTGTGGCAGCAGGTCACGGACTGGTGTGGAATTAAAGTGCAGCGAAGCAATGACTACTGGGACCATTTGCGGCAGAATTCACTACAGGTACAGCACAGTAAATAGAAAAAAATGAAGCATATCGTATGGTTGGCAGCTGTATGGACAATTTGGATTAGTTGAAACTGTAATACTTATTATGAGTCATCATGAGGTATCTAACACACTACGTTATCTTTGAGTGATCAAAGCTAAACAAATGTATCTTTAGAGATACCAATATCGTTTGTATATTCCAGTAAATTGTAATTCCTCTACTTTTGATAAGCCATTAAGCGGGCCAAGCTAATGACTCGTTTTCCAGTTGTCAAAACTGTTGGACATTTTAGTGTAATTAATCTTCTTATTATGTTAGAATATGAGTGCACGCTTGTTTTAACATAATAAGGAGAGTTGTATGCAGTTTGCGCGCGAATCACGCTTGAAGCGCAAGTGAAGCGCAAGTTCTGCACAGTTTGCAGTGGTGTCACTGCCCAGTCGCGCGTGGAGCGCGAACGGGGCGCCACTTAAGCGCAAGTGGCAGCGCAGTTGGCCGAGAATCAAGGCCAGTTTTGTGTGTTTTTTAGGGAAGAAGAGGAGGCTGAGCACCTGTTCTTTCGCTGCAGCGTCTCGGAACAATTGTGGCAGCAGGTCGCGGACTGGTGCGGAATTAAAGTGCAGCGAAGCAATGACTACTGGGACCATTTGCGGCAGAATTCACTACAGGTACAGCACAGTAAATAGAAAAAAATGAAGCATATCGTATGGTTGGCAGCTGTATGGACAATTTGGATTAGTAGAAACAACATAATCTTTAAGGGGGGTTACCTAATGTAGCTCAAATGGTAAAACAGATTAAAATTATGACATGGGGATGGTTTGTTTGTAAAGTAGAGTCTAAGACTCTAATCACTTTGGAGGAATTTTAAGAATTTATACTAAGACATTTCCAACACTAAAGTGTCTATTCAGTCATACAGATATTCATAAAATCCATCGCAACTTACAAGGGTCCTAAACTGTAATACTATTCAAGTCATTGAAGTTCTTCCTACTTATTATGAGTCATCATGAGGTATCTAACACACTACGTTATCTTTGAGTGATCAAAGCTAAACAAATGTATCTTTAGAGATACCAATATCGTTTGTATATTCCAGTAAATTGTAATTCCTCTACTTTTGATAAGCCATTAAGCGGGCCAAGCTAATGACTCGTTTTCCAGTTGTCAAAACTATATTGCTTGTAAAAAAACATTTTTCATCAGGAATTAACATTGGTTAATTTGCGATCGATGTTAAACACATGGTGGTGGCACTTTTGTAATTATATTGAAACATTTAACTTTGGTCAAAGAATTAACCGTTATGAAATACAATTAACTGGTTGCACTTACCGATGTAGAAACTTATTACAAAGCTGGACAAATGACTTGAAGTTGTTGTGTTGTTTGTGTTTGTAAAATATAGGGTGCTTCTTAGTTTTTATTTCTTGTATTCATCCAATTGCAAGTGTAGTAAATGCATAGTACTGCTCATGTTTGCTTGGATTTTTAGTTGTATAGAATTTTGTTAGGCTCTTTATTTGTATGTACCTCTGCTTCAGTCTTGTATGTTTCCTCATTAGGTGTTTCTTGGCCTTGTGCTTGAGGTTAACACCATAATATTATATCCACTAATATATATATATATATGTATTTGGTTATGGATATTTAGTATAATCCAAGAGTGATCTTTGAATTCGGATATAGATATTGTATTTGCTGCGATCTTGTGGGTTTTTGACCCGTTGGTTGTTGGTAGCATATAAAACTATTTTTTTCTTCAAAAACAAACCTTAGGTACATCAGTTGTATAACTATTTGATGTTAAAAGTCTATTTTTATCCTGAGTTCTCATACAACTGATATTAAAAATAATATTTAACATCTGGTGTAACAGTATTCTGATGTAGAAAAGGTATCTCAATTCTGTAAAACATATTAAAACGAATACATTTAACATTAGTTGAGGTAATAACCGTTGCAAAAAGTATTTTTAACATTGGTTCATAACCTGATGTAAGAGTTACTATTTTTAAATATCACCTTAATCAATAACCGATGTAGAACCGATTTAAAAAACCATTTTAACCGATGTAAAAAGACTAAATTGTAGTTGAACGATTGTCGGCTAATCACCACTAATAATCATCTAACTAGAAATTCCTTACTCTACCCTTCAATAGGTATACCGGTTCTTAGTGAGTTCTCAACAAGGTTCAGAATATGAATATGATAAGTTAATAATCATAATTACACGGCTAGGACCTAAGATTTTGACGACAACATAATCATAATCACAACTTTCCTCAAATTCACTAAGTCCTTCCTTTTCATGATTCTATTTGAAATTTGACCCAATCTCTCAACTACATTTCTTTTAAAGCAAAAGAAATGGATATGGAGTCTCCCTAAAACCTTTTGAGGTAAAACCGTTCTTAGGGAAAAAGCATAAGAAGGAAAAAGAGTACTCTGCCTAAATTTTATTGAACAAAAGTGGAAATAATAAGAAAATATATGACCAATACTCATGACAATAAAGAACAATATAAACCCAAAGAATTAAAAACAATCATATAGAGGTGTGCAAAAGCATCAATATAATGACTCTCATTCCAACCATGGGATTTTGTATCTCATTAGAGTGGTTTTTTCTGTAACTGAGTTTGAGGTTGTTGATGATGCGGAGACGTGAATAGTTCATTGATACTAGAGGGATTTTTTTTTTGGATTTTTAGAAGATGCTCAGCTTTGTAAAAACATGTATATATTATTGTAATTTTTTGTGTGATACGATTTGTTATATTTATTTAATTATTAGTAAGGTTATTTTCAAACTATCAAATACAAATTGCGAAATATCTACTTTATTTGAAAAAAATTTCTACTAGTTCTATTGGTTTTGTCTTGAATAGAAGTTTTAGTAAGAAATATTGAGTAGAGGAGAAAGGAGGGGTTTTTCGGCTAGTAATTACAACTCTGAGATGAGGGAGTTCAATGCTTTCGTGGAAGATATGGAGCTCATTGATGTTCCGGCCTTAGGAAAGAAATTCACTTATTTTGCACCCGATGGTACATCAATGAGTAGAATTGACTGGTTTCTGGTTTCGGAGGGATTCATAGTTAGATGGAGCATTACAGCACAATGGGTGGGGGATAGAGACGTATCAGACCATTGCCCAATCTGGTTGTTAAGTTCCATAACAAATTGGGGACCAAAACCATTTCGGTTCAATAACTGTTGGCTAGAACACAGGGAGTTCATGAAGGAGGTCAGTGTTTGTTGGTCTTCGACTTCAATTCAAGGGAGGCACTATTTCATTCTAAAAGAAAAGCTGAAGAAGTTGAAGGAGCATTTGAGGAAGTGGAACAAGGAGGTGTTTGGGTATAGGGAATTATGTATTGATAAAATTGTCAAAGATTTGAATGAGGCTGAGAAGTTGGCCGCTGAGGGTGGTTCTCCAAGAGGTGAGCAGAGGAGATTGTTAAGTACAGAGTTCTGGAAGGAATTGCAAATTAAGGAAAGCCTTCTCGCACAAAAGTCTAGAATCAAGTGGTTAGCGGAAGGTGATGCGAATAGCAAATTCTTTCATGCATGTATTAGAAGCAACAGGCGTAGACTCCAAATTGTTAAAGTACAAGTGGGGGATCAATGGTTTGATGATGTGGATGGGGTAAAGAGGGTGGTAAAGGCACATTTTGAGAATAGCTTTAAAGAAGAGACTTTTCTTAGGCCCACGTTGGATGGGTGGCATTTAAGCAAGTGAACCGGGAAGATAATGAGTTGTTGACATGCCCGTTCACGTTGGAGGAGATCAAAGAAGCAGCTTGGGAGTGTGATGGCAATAAATGTCCGGGACCGGATGGATTCAATTTCAACTTCATAAAGAACTGTTGGGAAACTATAAAACCGGAGGTACTTAATTTTTTTGGTGAATTTTATTCCTTAGCAAGGTTACCGAAGGCAGTGTGTGCATCTTTTATGACTTTGGTACCAAAAAATAATAACCCCCAAAAGCTAGAAGAGTATAGGCCTATTTCTCTTATTGGGTGTATGTATAAGCTGTTGGCTAAGGTATTAACAGGAAGGTTGAAGAGAGTTATCGCTAAGTTAATCTCGGAGAACCAAAATGCTTTTATTGGTGGTAGGAACATTCTTGATGGAGTAGTAGTGGTGAATGAGGTGATTGATGTTGCAAAAAGGCTAAAAAAGCAATGCTTAATCTTGAAGGTGGACTTCCAAAAGGCATATGATACAGTGAATTGGGATTATTAGGAGTATATGATGAGGAGAATGGGGTTTAACTCATTGTGGAGGAAGTGGATGCGGGCTTGTGTTTCTTCGAATTCTATTTCGGTCCTTGTTAATGGTAGCCCCACGGAGGAATTCATGGTGCAAAGAAGTATTAAGCAAGGTGATCCTTTGGCGCCGTTCCTGTTTTTAATAGCGGCAGAAGGATTAGCCGGGTTGGTGAGAAAAGGTGAGGGGGCCGGATGTCTTAAGGGCTTTAATATTAGTGACAATTTGTCGGTGTCAATGTTGCAATTTGCCGATGACACTATATTCTTATGTGATGGTGGAGATAGGAGTATTTGGGGATTGAAAGCCATTCTTATGAGCTTTGAGTTGGCGTCGGGGCTTAAGGTCAATTTCTCTAAAAGCAATGTTGTTGGGCTGAATATAGAGGGGAGTACAATTAATGGAATTTCATCTTTCTTAGCATGTAAAGTTGGGTCGGTGCCCTTTAAATTCTTGGGTGTTCCGGTAGGGGCAAATCATAGAAGGGCAATTACTTGGCAACCTGTTATTGACTCTATAAAGGCAAGACTATCCTCATGGCGTAGTTCCAAATTATCCATTGGTGGAAGAGTAACATTAATTAACTCGGTGCTTTCTTCCCTACCTTTATATTTGTTCTCAATGTTCAAGGCTCCAAAGAAGGTTATTGGTGAAATTCAAAAAATACAAAGAAGATTCTTATGGGGTGGTGATGATGAAAATAAGAAAATGGCTTGGGTCAAGTGGGAGTTGGTGTGTAAACCGAAGCATATGGGTGGTTTGGGGGTGAAGGACCTTGAAGTGTTTAATTTAGCTTTATTAGCAAAGTGGAGGTGGAGGTTGCTATCCGGGGATGACGCTCAGCTATGGAAGAAAGTATTGAATACTAGATATGGTACTACAAGTTCCAGGCCAGGGGAATTGCCTACAGCTGCAGTAGCAAGGAAATTATCGTTATGGTGGCGTGATTTGTTGCTTCTAGGCGACGGGGTGCATTTGGGCAATGATTGGTTTAATAATGTGGTTAAATTGAAAATAGGGAACGGTACTAAAATCAAGTTTTGGACTGACAAATGGCTAGGTACGGAGTCTCTGGAAGCCTTGTTTCCTTCGGTGATGGTTGCTTGTGATAACAAGAAAGTTACGGTAGCGGAGTTGGGTTGGTGGGGTGAATCGGGATGGAGGTGGGACTGGGATTGGCTTGCATCAGCAATTTCTTGAAAGCTTGATTGCGATAAGGGGTATCGGACATTTTACGTGATGTGCAGCTGATGAGGAACGAACCGGACAGGTGGGTGTGGCTTCCGGATTTGATTTGTGGCTTCACGGTTAAGTCTTGCTATGAATGGATTGGTAGTTTTCGTCGTGGTAGCATTCCCATTAATGAAGATCCAATAATTGGCGCTTCCAATTCTTTGTGGAGGTGCGATTTGCCTTCCAAAGTGCTGATTTTCAGTTGGAGGTTATTGCTCAATAAACTGCCAACCAGGGAGAATTTGTATAATAGAGGTATCTTATCATCAAGGTTTGAGCCGTGCTGTGTTTTTTGTTTTCAAGAAATGGAGACAACATCACACATGTTCTGCACATGTGCTGTTGTGCGTGAAGTGTGGAGGGGTATTTTTTCATGGCTGAACATAGATGATAGAGTGGGTGAGGATGTAATTACAAGCTTTCGGCAATTGGGTAAACTGGTGGAGGGGAAGAAAACACGCAGGGTACAACACGTCTTTTGGATTGCAACAATGTGGCAAGTATGGTTAGCAAGAAATAGGACAGTTTTTCAAGGTGTTGTGGTGAATGTTAACTCTGTTATTAATTCCATTAAGCTTGTATCTTGGAGTTGGTTTGTAGCCAGGAAGGGGAGAAATAGTGGGGTAACATATTCAGATTGGTGTAACTGCCCTTTGGGGTGCCTTTCATATTTGTAACTCCACCCACTATTTGAGGTTAGATACTTCAGCCAAATGTATTTCCTACAACTCACACAGATGCAGTGTGGCACATTTTGTCGAAGGGGAGAATAAACTGTCCCGTGGGTCTGCTGCAACGTGAAATTCTCCTGTGGAATTTCTGTATCAGTGCTGTACAACATGATGTTTACGTATACTGTATGGAAAGCATGAAGAAGCTTGGTTGTTAGTCAAAGGGAGTGGCAAAGATGAATGGTTTGGTGATGTAATAAGATACATGCATGGAATAAAATGTTGTATATTCATGCTGTCAGGTAGTGAGTTATAGGGAGGGTGTATATTGGTGGGCCTACTGCAGATGTGTGGAAGGGGAACATTTGTGGGGAGGGTTGGGTGTAATATCCATGTTGGCCTCTTGATGTAATGTATTTTATCTTTAGCAGGGGGAGAAACAGTGAGGTAGGAGGTTGTCTCACTGTGGTGCGCTTTGCACGGGGTACTCTTTTTTCCTACCTGAGTCTTTTTCCCAATGGGTTTTGGCTCAGTGAGGTTTTGAGGAGGCCCTCCCCCTTCTATTACCTCCATTGTAAGGGTTGGACACCCCTTGTGCTCCCTTCAATGTTATTTGTTGCTTATCTAAAAAAAAGAAAAATTCATCGGGTCTTTGAAATCTAGGTAGGGTTCCTCTCGGTATGGAAATGAACAACATTTCTCTTTGCAATATGTTTGATGGTAGTCACCTGCTTGGAAGCAAGAGGACTGGCAAAATCTGGTGAAGAAGCCATCAAATGGATTTTCATGAACAAGGAGGAAGAATAAAATGAGGTTCGTTTACTTTGAGAATTTGTGAGGGGAGGAATAGGTTAAATTCAAACCTAGACTCTTCAATTCCTTTTATAACAAAAGACTTTGCCAAATAAGTTAATGAATGATAGCGTTGGAACTTAAGACAAGAGGAAAAATATTTATTTTGAAAAAAGAGAGATTATGTGGCATAAAGTTCCCTTCATTGAGTTCAAAGTTCTTTTTGATACATAGAAAAAAAATATTTAAACAAATTTATGCAAGGTAACTTGCAAACTTTCTGAGATTTTCTCCAATGCCACCTTGTTAGTCTTAAACGTAGCAGAAGCATTGTAAACAAAGGAAAGAAAAGCCTAGAAAATATATAGTACTACTAGGAGACTATGGTGGACCACTATTCTAACGGATACAAGGAAAGAAAAGCCTAGAAAATATCTGTAACAACCATCGGGTGGTAGTGCAGCACAATACAGCTGGAGATTTGCCAAGATTCTATCAGCAACAAGGCGCCTAGTGCAGGGACATCTTTGTATTTTCAACTAAAATGTGCCTTGACACAATGCGCCCCATCGAGTCACGTTTCCTTCTTCATGCCATCACTTTTATCAGCATTCCACATTCCATTGTACTGATTTGTCTCCTCAATTCCTTTAAGCATATGCAAATTCCCTCCATTATCTTCCTTTGATTCTAATAGTTAGCTTTAACACTAACCTTCCGAGCAGAATAGTCTTCTTTTTGATGTTCAAGGCTTGTGGACAATCAAGTGGCTGTGCCTTGTGTGGCCAAAATAGGAACCATAAAATTTCCGATGGTAATGATTCGATTAGCAGCCTCATTCCTTTGTTAAGGGAAGAAATGGATTTATCAAAGCCACCAACATGATTTATTTGGCGATTCTTCTCTAAAATTTTGGCTTCCAATTGATAGGGTCCAAAACTCAAATCCTCAGACAGAACAGCAATACCCTTCATTTTAGCATGAGTATCATCGCTGTTGATTACATTATATATATTATTTATATGTAAATAGTATATTAGAATCATAATATTAGGTAGTTTTGATACGGTTTCATCATAAGTCTCTCTTTTTACTCTTAATATGGTATCTAGAGCCAAGTGAGAGAACCCTAAAACCGTGCTTACCCGGTAAACCCACAGTTTTCCGGTGACAATTTTTTTATTTTTTTTAGAATTCGTGTTCATCTCCGGTTTCTGCTACTGCCGTCGTGTTCCTCTTTCAAGCGTGTGTGTATTTTGACTAGAACCAACGCGTGCCGCCGTACCAGAAATTTTTTCCACCGAGCATCCTACCACTTGGAGCGGAATCCTCCGATCTGCAAAACCCCCAAAACCACCGTCAAAGAAGCCCTCTCACGTGCTTTCACACGCCGTTTTTTTCTCCGGCGCCACCACCAACCACTGCGCCTGATATCCGCGCGTGGCGGCTTGCCACCGGCGGAGATTTCACCCCCTGGCTCGGTTTTGCCTCTTGATTCTAGATATGTTCTTGTTTTTCAGTTTCAGTGCACGAATACCTACATTTTAGTCCAAACAGCCCTTTCTCTCTCCTGTTTAACGTCTTTTCTCTGTCTTGGGACTGATTATGACGACCTCTGCTGAGACCTTGAAGCTGTTCAACAATATTGTGACTTCTCCCCTCACTACGGAGAAGCTAGATGGTTCCAACTATGACACTTGGGCTTCCGAAATTCACTTATGGATGATAGGGCAAGGTTACAAGCAGCGTCTCACCAAGAAATCTAAAGAATTGACTGACGCTGCTAAACATGTGAAATTTGAAAAGATTGATGCTCAGTTGTGCAATATTATCAAGTCCACCATTAGTCCTCTGATCAAATTGATTTTCCGTCCTCACCTCACTTGTAAATCAGTTTGGAGTCAGGCTAAGGAACTCTACACTAATGATATTCAAACGTGCCTCTATGGTGTGTGTCATGATTTGATGACACTTATTGAACCACAAAAATTGGAGGGTCCTATGTCTACATATCTCGGTCATGTTCATGCTGCCCTTCATGACTTTAATCAGCTAATACCTCCTGCTGCATCTGATTCCACTGATAAGAAGAAAGAACTTGAGCAACGCAACACCTTTTTTATGCTCCTCACACTTTATGGCCTACCTCAGGATTACGCTGCCACCCGTGACCAGATTTTGGGTTCTGCTACCATTCCAACAATGTCTATTGCATCATTTGTCCTTCTCCGGGTCCCGATTAAGTCTACACCTAGATCTCGGTGACCTCTAGGCTGAGTGACACTGCTGCACTTGCATCTCAGCACAACAATCAGGGACGCTCTTGTGGTCCTCCATCCAAGTCCAAGAATCGCCTACGATTGATCGATGCTGGAAATTACACGGGTGCCCCCCACATACTGTAAATGCAGCTCAGACTCCTCCAATAGAGACACCTGAGACCTTAACTAAGGCTAAGCCAACTCCATCTGACTACGAAGATTTTCTCCACTGGTTTGAGATTCGCCAAAACTCTGGATCTACTGCTTCAAGTGCATAGACTGGTAAATCATTTGCTTGCGCCTCTCAATCATCTTCCCTTGGCCCTTGGGCCCTTGATACAGGTGCTTCTGATCACATCACTGAGAAATAAAGTGCCTAGTACTTTGAATTCAATTGGATAGTCAACTAGAATCTTTGATTTGTATGGTTGTGTGATTGGAATCCCTCTCTAAACAATTCCCCTTCTCAAAAAAGCACACCATTTGAAGTGACAGTACTGTAAACCTGTAAATTGGTGAACTCAGAATCTAATTCAAATCATCTTATCTCATCCCTTCTGAATTTATCTATTTGACAGAAATCACTAACGAAAAATACTGTAAAACAATAGTCACCAATAAGATGTCTAGGGGATAGCGGCCTTAAATAATCCGAAGTTCCATCGTCAAGGATAATTAACTTTTTACTCTTGACTTATTAATTAAAAAATCGACATAGTATTGAAATATTGGTAATTAATTTACATGATATTAAATAAATATCAACAAAAGGGTATAATAGGAAAACTATATCTTCAAGAAAACAAGATAGGAGAGAAGTTGGATTACTTCTCTAAAAGACAACGATGTTTATAAGTGAAAATTGATAGTTAATATTACTTTTAAATAAAATAATATTTTATCTGTAGAATTCGATGATTAAACTTGTTTTTTCATCTCATGTTTTTGCAAATTAAAATGTGCTCTCTCTCCCCCTCTCTCGTCAATTAGACATAAACAGTTGTTTCATCGTATTTCATTTATATGGTAATATAAGAAAATTGATTATTAAAAATGCAAATTATATCCACAAAATCTTTGTCCCAAGAACATAACAGGTGGTAATTGGGAGTCGGGTTTGAATATCGGCCCGCTCAACTTCCTCCCTTTGCATTTCTCCAACAACATATACAAAAGGCAAAAAAATTTCCACGAAATCTTTTCATTTCAAAACAAGAAATCATAAGAATTAACAATATTATTTCAAATTAAAATTGATATTTTTAATTCTAACTCAATTTCATTGATATTATAAATATTTTATTTATATATATATATATATATATATATATATATATATATATATATATATTATTGAACAAACATCTGGAGAAAATACAATCTAAGACCGAGCTACTTGACGCAACAACATTTTCCTTCTACACAAATGCCTTCACCGCGGTTCTTGAATCTACAATAAGGTTGACACGTCAGCGGGCAAAGAATAAAGTGATCACACTTCACCGGAGTGGGTTCAATCAGATTAATTCCCCTGCTTTAATAAACAAAATGTGATTAGAAACTGAATATACATCTCAATTTTGATTATCATAAAGTCTCATTCAATGACTCAATATGCATCTCAAATTTCTCTCTCTCTCTCTCTCTCTCTCTCTCTCTCTCTCTATATATATATATATATATATATATATATATATATATATATATATATATATATATATATATATATATATATACACACCTAAGGTAGTTAAATATAACTCTTATTTATATGAGAAAGAAACCAAAACTATCTCATTCAATATCTTTTGGGTAAAATGGAATTCTTCGAAAATGGTTTCATATTTTCCAAACAGAAATTAACTAATGAATTTTAATGATTCATTTTTCTTAAATTGATGTAAAATTTTATAAGAAGCATCAACCTGCAAACATATACTGGAAAATGATTTTAAGAACATATCAACTTAAACCAATGAAGTATCAACCTGCGAATATAAATATATACATATATATATATATTGATTATTTTGTTATAAATGTTACTTAATATTCTTAAGAATTGAACCTTTGTTAATTTTTTTGCGCCAACAAATCATATTTATAATTTTACTGAAAATATAATAAAATTATGAGACTAGTTTATTACCTGAAGAAAAAACTGAAACAACACATAGAACTGCCATGATGAAACAGAGATAACCAATACTTTTGGCCATTTTGCTCTGAAAGGTTGAGAAACCACTACTTGTATACCCGTTTTATATAGCATTTGTTTTGGTACATAGCATTTATTACTTTATTAAGTATTAATTTATTAAGTCAAAGGCATTAAATTTATAGTCATATTTAAACAATTTATTATTCATTAAATATATTTACTTTATTTAATTTACATTTTGAATCATTAAATATATTGACTTTATATTTTGAAATTAATAGTTTCAAAAACGTTTTGACTAACTTTATTCATTTTTGGTCTATCTATGTAATCAATTTGATCTAATCTATTTCAAGGAAAATTTAATTTAAAAGTAATAATGTTATTGTTACAAATCTTTTAGGCATTGCAACGAAACCCGTACCCGCAGTTACCCGACCCGCCCCTAGTTTGATGGGGAAAACTCGCTTTGATGGGGAAATTTTCAAATAGTTTTTTGACTAACTTTTTGATGGGGAAAACTCGCTTTGACCAGGGAACCCGCTTAACAAAACATTAATTAATTATTTTCTTTTATTTTATGCATATTTAATCAATCATTTTATTTCAGGGATTCTATTTATTTTTAATTTTGATTTATTTTCAATAGAAAAGTCTATTCTAACACTTTTAACTTTTTTTAATCATTATATAATAATTATGATTTTATTATATTAATTATCACAAATGTATTTTCTCATTTTTCGTATAAATTTATGGCGAAAACGGGTACCCGGAAGAAACCTGTCCCAAACTGGAAGGGATGGGGATGAAAAACCCAACCCCGATAGAGATAGGGGCGGGGAAGGGGGATTCAAAACCCAGCCCCGCCCCGTTGCCATGTCTAAAAACTGTTAGGGGAGGGGATGGGACCTCAATCCTAATTAGAGAAAACCTTTAGGCTCTTTTAGCACTTACGATGGAATTACATTTTCCTCATCCTAAGGAGACTAATAGGGATTAATACGGTCAATGTAATTATTAATCAAAATTAAATACATACAATAATTTATAATGATATAGTAGTAAAAATATTATATCAAAATACTGATTGTAGCGACCAAAAAATCTGGAGGATGGATTCTTCGAAGTTCAAAATGAAGCCGCCATCAAAGTTTAGGTTTAAGGGGAAAACGTTGACAAATCCCCTATAAAGGTCTTTGTGAACCAAATATGAGTTCGGTAGTCGGTTATATGCGGGGAAGGTATTAACACCCCGCGACATCCTTCCTAATGAAGGTTACCATCTTATTAGATGCATAAGAATTATAAATTCAAAAATACATTGATTTTATCCTTTTTGCAAATTATCGAAAAGACTTGATGCATGTTTAATTATTTTTTGTTATTTTTTTTTGAGAAATAGGAACGAAACTATTTAGAAAAAGAATTAAAAAAAGTTTTTTTTAATGTACTTGACAGAGGCGGCCCCCCTTTGCTCCTACATATCTCCGGGTAGAGAATCTAAGGCTACGTAGTTCTTAGTTAAAAAATGTTTGTGTGTTGGTATTTTTTTTGTGAGAAAATGATTTTTGATTGAATAAAGGAGATAAAATATAATAAACGAAGGGTGCAAAACTAGTGAAAAATAATTATCATTAATATTTTAAAAAATAAATTAATTAAATGAAAAATAAATTAGAAAAGGGAGGGAGGGAGAGAGAGCGGGATATTCACTGGGAAAGAGAGAGAATGTGTTCAGTGTTCTTGTTGAATAACTGCAGTGTGTGTTCTATTGTGGAATTGGCTCTCCTTTTATTGGTGAAAGGTTAGGTGAAGAGACTTGCTAGACAAGTTGACTTGCTTGGCAAGTGGACTTGTTGTTGGGCTGAAGGTTGATGCAACTGGTACATACGACATGCAAAACTAGTAAAACTAAAAATGGCCAAAGTAAATCAGAGAGTAGAGAAAATTGGGGTATAACAGTTGTCCCTCTTTATTTATATTCTGCTAGAAAAACCGATGAGTTTTCAAATTTTCGAAGTAGGAATAGAAATAAAGATAGATTTGACGCTAATTTTGTCTAATTAGAGGAAAAGTGGAGAGTTTGAGAATTAACAGAGAGTGACCAACACTTGAGGTGTTAACGAGATAGGCCTGATTCAAAATTTACGCATTGACTTGAACTAAACTGGAGGTTTGAAGGGATGCTTGGGCCTGATGGACTGCAACTAGCTATGGTACTAGTATAACAGTCTGAGTGTGACCTGCATCAAGCGATCGTGTGGGTCAAGATCAGATCTAGAACTGATATGTTGCCCACGAAGTATTTACGCTATGTCATAGGCGGACACAACTAATTAGGAATATTCTATGATCTGTCGCGCTCAAAGGTGATGTAGTGATCTAAAGGTAGAGTTCGGAGTCGTCATTTGACATGTTAATTCGAACTGAACTGAAGAACCGATTTGGTCTGAAGGATAAGGTTATTTGCTCAAACCCTTGAGAGATAAGCTCACCTCAAAGTAGAAAATGCTTGGCTGTCCCGATTTTGACTCCGGGAGTTGAATAGTTTCCCTTTGTCTAGGGTGGATGATAACTCTATTTTATATAGAGTTATTCATGCTTTTAAACATAGATTATTGTTTATTTTCAAGTACAATAATATATAAATATAGCTTATTTATTAAGAATCAACATTTTAAGAATTCAAATTGACTAGGACAATGAATTAGGCAAAACACACATATCTTGTTAGGTTTGATGTTTTTGTTCAGTGCAGCTACTTCAGGTGTGCCCACACTGCCTACATTAGGAGTGCCCACACTGCCTACACCTGTTAAACCAGCACTTTGCACCAAAACATCCAAGGACCAATTTGATGCTTCCACACTTGATATGTGACGTCATGCCTAGTCATATGGAGCAGAATGTTGCGTGAAAGACACACTTAGAGCAAGCGTACTCTTTCGCAGAAGTAGTATAGAAGATATTCGTCTCCACAGGGATTAATTAACAAGTACCAAACTACTCAAGATTATTTAATGTTTAGACAAACAAATAATTTGATGATTAAGAAACAAAATAAAAAGAAATAAATAACAAGAATTAAAATGCTAAATTTAATTAATGGAGAGAGACCTAGAGTCACGGTTTCACTTGCAAGCTTTGATTTCCATATGTCTACTTCTACCTGAATTCCCTTATTTTATTTAATTACCAATCCCTTTACTAAAACTATTAATCTGTTTGGTCATTCGCGATTAATATTCTTTTTCCTAAATTAACCCTTGTTTGGTCATGCAAGAATTTAAATTCAAGAAAAGCATAAAGAACAAAAATGTTGAATGATTGGAAGACTAAATTATGGTTTGGTCATGCCCTAATTATAGCCCCAATTATCCTATAGGTCCACTAAATTATGGTTGCAGTACGGTCGTTGATCAACTAATTGATTATAAACAAACAAAGGGTAGCTAATCCTAATCATGTGATAAAAACAATAGGACAATATCAATTAAAATAAAAACAGGTTCAAACTAGAAATTAGAACATTAAAAGGGTCTCTAATCATGCAATATTCACCTAAGACCCTAGAAGAGGATTTAGGTATCCCTAGTAATTAAGAACAATAAAATAGAAATTAGAGTCATGAATTACAGAGATAAAAATAACCCGGAAATTAAAGGAATTATTATTCTGAGTCTTCAGTCTCTTTCTTTCTGCTCCAGAGCTCTCTCACGGTGTCAAAACGGTCCCAAATCTTCAATCTCTCATATGTCACGTTGTTACTGTGATGTGTCGCTCTCCTTTATTCTTATGTGGTGTGTGGCTCCCTTTTTTCTCAAGTGAAGTCCTCCTTTTATATTAATTCCTTTTCTTTCTCTCCAAGCTAGGGTTGTGTGTTATTCCTTTCTCCTCAAGTCAAGCTTGTTTCCTTTTTTTAATTGCAAGAGCACCTTTTTATCTCAATCCCTAAATATTAGGGATTAGATCCTTCCTAAATATGTGTTGCTTGATATCCACTCCATGCCTCTTTCTTTCTCTCCAAGCATATATTTACTTAAATTCCTTCCAAATGAGATCTCTTTATACCTTTTCATATATTCTTACTTTCTGCAAATTAAAGAGCAAATTAAATCAATAATATATATAATTGGTAATTATTGCTCTAAAAGTGACTCAAAAGTAATTCTAGAAATGCACTAAATTGGTGTTTATCAACACCCCCACACTTAACCTTTGCTTGTCCTCAAGCAAATTTTCTGGCTTAATAAACTTTTCAAATAAGTAATAGAGAAAGTCAAATAAGAGACCAAAATTAGAAGCACAATGACAGACAATAAACAATATAATACATATGAGGTGTCAATAGGTTGCCCAATTAGAGGCTCATGTCCCTGAAAAATACATTTTGGTGAACAAGGGCACTCGCTCACAATTTCTCTAAGTGTTTAGGGACTAGGGAAATATACACTCAAGTTTCAACAAAATGCACATTACCATATGTTTGTAATTTGACCAAATCTCCACTAAATAGTTCACATGCATGCAAAAGATGGGGTTTCATGAGTTGTAATGTGGCCAGGGTGAATTCATGCAGGGTAGTAAATAAGAAGAAATGGATAATCAAAGGGCTAAAAAAAACAAGAAGCAAATAATAACCTTTGAAACCAAATATGGAGCTCCTATCTATTTTACAATTTTCATCCAAACTCCAAATTACTTTCACTTTGATTCTTCACTCTTCTTCTATTGAATCAACTCTTTTTTTTCCATTGCCTCAAAACAACACCCTTAGGACCAAACTGTCACCTAGGGACCAAGACAGCACACACTTAGACCCAAGGCAGCACTAGGCGCCATTTCCCCCACAATCTGGCGCCACCTTGTGCAACACAAAGACCAGCGCCAAAAACTTCGGCAACTTGGCGCCCCGTGGCAACATAGCCCATCGGGCGCCATTTTCACAAATGGCGCGCCCTCGGGCGCATGCACGGTCTTAGACACAAACTAAGACACTGGCGAGACACGGTCTCGTGACACGAAGCGCATTCTCAGCGCCTGGCGCATTTTTGCGCGCCGCCTAGACACAGCAGCAAACACGAGCGCAAGAGGCGGCCATTTGGCGCCTGTCTTTGCGCCACATGCACACACACACACTGTTACACACTGGCGCCACCCTAGGCGCCATGAGCGGCTGAGAATGGCGCCCAACACTTGACACCACACACCAACCAAAGAACTGGCGCTAACACAGCGCCACAGGGGCCCACTGGCGCTCGCACTTGCACCAAGCACAACCAGGCGCATTGGGCAGCCACATTTGGCGCCCTGCACCTAGACACAGCACACACAACACTCAACCAGCACACAGCACACACCAATAGTGACACAGGGCGCCATATTCCCAGCAACTTGGCGCCCATGCAGTAAACACAACCACACACTCACTGCTACAGTAACCCAGGCGCCATTTCCGTAGCCAATGGCGCCCTATAGTACCTAGGGTCCCTTAAATCATTTTCAAACAATTTTTCTCAAAACCAATCATCAACAACAATCCAAAAACATATTATGATCATACCAACAACTTCAATTTCACATTCAAATCATCAAATACACCTCAAACACGTAATCACACAATATAAACCCTAACTCTATCATGTAAATCGATTTCTACACCATATTCAATTTCAATCCATTCAAATAATCACTCAACAGTCAAAATCAATACCAATTAACAACAATAGAGACCCTATGACCTACATACTCCCTATTATACTCTCTATTATAAGGTGAGACTCCCCTTACCTCGAATAAACCGAAAACAGAGCTCTCTCTACGGAGTCACCAACAGAACCACAGCAACTGAGCTCCCCTTTTTCCTTCTTTCTTTCTTTTGACACAATGCAAGGACGAGTCACAAACTCTCGAGCGTGATCTAATTTCAACGGCAGAATGTTTGACTCGTGTACATACAATTACATACAAAAACAATCAATTTATTACCCAATCACAATTTATTAGAAATACGTAATCGTTCGTTTAACAAATTACTAACTAATGTTCGGAAAAAGGAGTACCTATCGGAAAGTACCCAACGAGATTCAAGCCGAAACCGGAAGGACTCAAATCTAGATCTCGAACAAGCTTCCAATGGCAACATGACCGTGAGAGTCCGAACGAGGCGTGCATCCGCCTGTGTTTGAGCGTTCGAGTCCAGAAGAGAAAACGAGAAACACCGTGAGTCCCCATTGCTACGGCGTGCGTGAGCGAAGAGAGGCTAGAAACGGGACCATGATCAAGAAAGCAGACTCCATATTCATGCTCGGCCATTTTCGAGTGGGGTGTGAAGTTTGAGGGTCAACCATGGCTTGAAAGTGGAGAACGTGGATCGAGAGAGAGAAGAGCGGCGTGAGGTTGCCGCCGCTTTCACCTTGTTGCTCACGCGAGAAGAAGAAGAAGAAGCGCGCGGGTCGGGTTGCGGGTTGGGTCACGCGTTCGTAAGGGTGGGAGATGTCTTTGGGCTTAAGTGAGTTGCAGTGGGGTGCGTCCAAAGAGGTAACAAGGGGGTGCATGCGAGTAAAACAGCCCAAAAACTTATTTTAAATACTTTTAGGACCCAACATCCCTATAACTATTATTTTAACATCTCAATAGACCAAAATAACTCCCTAAATGAATAATATCTCCAACACTAGTATTTAATAGAAATAAAATAAATATATAATATTATTAATCATATGTTACCAATAGCACATAAAAATACCATATTTTTGCTTCTAATATTTTTCCTCAATCTAATCCCCAATAATTTATTAAATAAATATCAAATAATCTTCGGGGCGTTACATTATCTCCAACCACCAATCATCAGCTTCCTCAGCCAGCATATGTGTGCCACAACGGACCTTCTGAGCTTCAGTACAATCCATCACCCGAAAGATCCGCTCCATTTCTTTCAACCACGCCAGTGCACTATCAGGATCATACTCGCCAACGTTCTGTTGATTGTTCTCTAAAGCTTGAGGCATAGCGCCCAAAGCAGCAGCAATAGCAACATCATTCCGTCCGGCCATTTCAGCTAATCACTACAACACAAACAACAATTAGAACTAGTGTAAAAGACAGTACGACTGGACAACTTGGTCAGACAGATCGAACTGCTCTGATACCAACTATGTAACACCCCAATTCTACCCGTTCACTTTATTTAATTATCAGAGTGCGGAAATTGATTTTTATACAGGCAATAGAGTGTCACACACGACATTTTAAAACTCAAGCAACGTGTGTTCAACTAGAACATTCGAAAACCAACAAAATAGTTCTTCATTTAATGCTAATAAGATACGCAGCACGTCATAAGATTAATTCAACGTCATATAATCCAGAAAACCAATAACATAATAAAACAATAGTCTAGAAATCATAAGACAACAAATAAACTAGTGTTCATTTCCCCAGGTGCTACGTATCAGAGCAAACGACACAGACTCGACAGGTGAAGGAAGAGAAGTCCTTCACTAGCGTGTACCTGCACGTTACCACAAAGGGTAACATTCAACAGAGAAGGGTGAGTCTCTAACAGCATAAAAAGCATATGATAGATAGTATACTAGAGACTAGACAGCTATAATAACCACAGCATAACTACATTTTAATACAACTATCACGGGGCAACACCAACAAGCAACAAAATAAGCAATAGCAACAAGCAATGGCAACATGAGCATGACATATGTGAATGAAATGCAACCCACATCAGGTATATGCATGTGGTACCAATCGATGTAAATAGCCTTTAGGGCTTCATATTCAACACTGAGCAAAGCTCTAGGCCGAAGCTCATATCAACGTGGTAATGCATTATGCCATGTATGAGACCATGTACAACACACCGGAAACAATCAACAACAACAACAGTCTACATATTCACACCAACATCAACATCATCATTTGGTCATTTTCGACCCAACAACAACAACATAAGTTTTAGTCTTATTTGACTCACAACACAACGTCAATTATTCTGTTTAGCTCGAAAACCAATTCGGATTTCTTGAAGGTCAAAACTGCGAAATACCGAAGCAGTTTAATGTAAAACGAGTTTCGGGCCGAATATTAGTTTGTTAACGGGCTTTTATCCAAGAACCCATTAAGGTATTAGGTTTTTCATTTTAGTCGTATAGACTTGTCTAGCTGTAGCGACCAAAAAATCCGGGCGATGATTCTTCGAAGTTCGAAAAGGAAGCCGCACCAAATTATAGTTTAAGGGCAAATTCGAAAAATCCCTTTAGGTTTAGACAAGGCAAGTTTAAGGTTCGGGAGTCGTTTATGCGTGGGGAAGGTATTAGCACCCCACGACATCCTTCGTCAAATCAATTGTATTTTATTATTATTTTACCCTTTTATTATAGAAAGAGAAGACTTAAATAAAAAATTAGAAAGAGAAGACTTAAATAAAAAATAAGCACCTGTTGCCACGAATGATGGACTTGCCTTCTTCAATTCATATCCTCTTTCAGGGAGCATTTGCATCCTCCACAAGTGTGCTTTATCATTACTTCTCAATGCAGGTGCATTGGATTTGTGTTTCTTGCTTTTCTGTGATGATGATCCTCATGCGTGACTTTCTTGCCTTTTTGCGTTGTACACAACATGCTTGATTGAAGATTTCTATGTTGATTGCTTTTTCACCATCGTGATTCTTCAAATTTTCAGTTTCTTGGGTGAGTTTTTAGTGAAAGTGAAGATGGAATGTGAGATGTAACTGTCTTTGGGTGAAGGTAATTGTTAAGATCGCATGGAAAGGGTAATGGTATTGAGATTAAGGGTTTAATGTGAATGAGTTAATGGGTTTGATTTGATTGAATAGTAGCCGTTAGGTGAAGTGTGGGAAGCATGCACTACGCCGCTTGTCATCCTTGACTACTAAACACTTCATTATTCTCTAAACCTCTGTTTTTGATATCTAGTTGGCATTTCCACCTTTGATCAAATTCTTCATAATCTTGAACCTTTGGTGCAGGGCACAATTTTTCTGCATGCAGGTCCATCAATGCAACTGCATCCGGTATCCTGTTTTCCTACAAAACACTTAAAAGCATAAAATTGAACAAAAACACATAAAATGATGGGTTGCCTCCCATTAAGCGCTTGGCGTAAGAGTCTTATCAGCCTAACTACCTCTTTGACTTAGAGATTTTCCAAATTAGCGGTGATTTTATCTCTCACAACATATTCACCATAGTACATTTTGACTCTTTGACCATTTACCTTGAAGATGAAATTGGTTGCTTCATCCAACAAATCAACTGCTCCATTAGGATAAAGTTTAACCAATTTAAATGGTCCTGACCACCTTTATCTAAGTTTACCAGGAAATAGCTTCAACCTAGACTTATATAACAGAATCAATCCTCCCTCTCGTAGTTCTCTCCTTTGAATTCTCTTATCATGCCATGCCTTAGTTTTAGCTTTGTAGATTTCAGCATTCTCATAAGAGAATTGCCTAATCTCTTCTAGTTCATTAAGCTCTAACATTCTCTGTGCACCTTCTTTGTTCAAGTTAAAATTGAGCTTCTTGATAGCCCAATATGACTTATTTTCTAACTCCACGGGTAGATGACATGCTTTTCCATAGACTATTCTATAGGGAGACATTCCTAATGGTGTTTTGAATGATGTTCTATATGCCCATAAAGCCTCATCCAAATGCAAAGACCAATCTTTCCTATTTGGACTCACCATTTTTTCTAGCATTCTCTTAATTTTTCTATTGGATAGTTCTGCTTGTCCACTAGTTTGATGATGGTAAGCTGTAGCTATTTTATTCTTAATTCCATATTTAGCTAGAAGGTTTTAAATGATCTTATTACAAAAATGTGAACATTCATCATTAATTATAGCCCTAGGAGTTCCAAATCTAGAAATATATTCCTTTGAAGGAATTTACTTACTGACTTAGCATCATTATTTGGCAATGCTACTGCCTCTACCCATTTGGACACATAATCAACAGCTACTAAGATATATAAATTGCCAAAAGAAGGTGGAAAAGGTGTAACACCCCATTTCTACCCGGCAATTTATATTAAAAATCAGAGTTTAAAAATTCTTTTCCACATGGAGTGCTACACTCAACTCAGCTCAAAACAACAACAATTATAACACAAATGCTTTATTAAGCAAATATAATACGCAACACCATCATATGATGGAATTTCTCAAAACTTTATTAAACAAATCCACGCACTAGGAAATAATCAGCATATACTACGCAGCAGAAAATAGAAACAGTTCCAAAGAGACAAAACACAGTCTCATCCACAATATAAAATCATCAAGTATAATAGTTAAACAGTGAAATGACAGAATAACTATAATCCTTCACTCATGGCTACCTGTGGTAAACAACAACAGAAAGGGGTGAGTCTCAAACCACATAATAGAGACTATAATAAGCAGTATATTTAAATCATAGTATCACACACATATAGACATACAGCAACACTATTCGTATTAATCAACAACCAACAACACACATGCCTTCTATGAGAATGTATGCAATGCAGTCATGCATGTGGTATCATTTGCCCCCATGGCATCATCATCAATCAATTGAGTCCCCATGACTCTGGCCCCCATGGCCTCATCATCACAATATAAACGTCGCGACCGCAGCTGAATGTATCACAATATAAACGTCGAGACCGCAACCGAATGTACGTATCACATTATAAACGTCGCGACCGCAGCCGAATGTATGCATGAGACTCCATGAACATGCCACACACACAATTACACATCATCAATATCATTTCTCACCTCATTGTTAATTTCCATGTTAGCCCCCATGGCATCATCACATCTTAGCCCCCATGGCTCATGCCCCCATGGCATCATCATCACTCATGTCCCAAGGACCAATCACAACTAGAGGACTCAACCTCACTCAAGGACCTAAAACACCCTTTAGGACCAAAACACCACTTAGGGACCAATCTGTCACCTTTAGGATCAAAACACCACCTAGGGACTAAAACAGCACACCTAGGACCAAACTGTCATCTAGGGACCAAAACCACACCCCTAGGACCAAACTGTCACCTAGGGACCAAAACCACACTCTTAGGACCAAACTGTCACCTAGGGACCAAAACAACACACACTTAGACACAAACTGTCACCTAGGGACCAAAACAACACACACTTAGACACAAACTGTCACCTAGGGACCAAAACAGCACATCAATTGCCAACACATCACCTAAGGACTAAAACAACTCCATCAGACTACAACAAAGACCTAAGGCTTTCAAAAAAAGAGGAGTCGATTCATAGCTACTTGTTTTCAAAAGAGGAATCGATTCATAGCTCTCATTTTTAAAGAGGGAAATCGATTCAATGCTTCATTTCTAAAGAGAGGAATCGATTCTCGTTTCTATTTTTGAAGAGGGAAATCGATTCTTGCCTTCATTTTTAAAGGAATGAATCGATTCCTTGCTTTCATTACTAAAGGGGGAATCGATTCTTGCCTTCATTTCTAAAGGAATGAATCGATTTCTAGCTTTGTTTTAAGGAAGGAAATCGATTTCTGGCTTCTATTTAGAGCCCAGAATCAATTTCCAAGTTTCATTTTTGGAGGAAAACCATCGATTCTTTAAACTCACTATTACATACATCATCCAGAGACAACCAAATCAACCAATTTTTCCCAAAACCAATCATCAACAACAATCCAAAAGCACATTGTGATCATACCAACAACTTCAATACACATTTTAAACATCAATAACACACCAAACACGAAATCAACACATTATAAACACTAACACTAGCAAGCAACTCGATGTTCATACTATTCACAATCTCAATCAATCAAATTTAACATCAAATACTAACAACAACAATCCTAAGACTCACATACAACCCATTATACTCTCTCACATACAACCCATTATACTCTCTATTCTTTCTTTTATTGCAAAACCTTTTACCTACTTTTTATATCTATTTATTATTTATTTTGATACATATATATTTGTTATTATATATTACATTTATATATTATATTTATTTGACATCTAATATTTTGTATCACATTCCATAGATTTTATTCTATATATTTACTAACTAGAATATTATTAAATATGAGTAATTTTATTTATTTCAATTTTTTTTAATTCTCATCTCATAAATAAAGTTATATATTAAAAATATTTGTCACATATTTTTGTATTCAGCTTGATGCACATACATTTAGAATCAATATACAACTTTGATCGATTAGTATATTTGTAGTTTACAACGTTTGTGCTTAATATTCTTCTATTCACTGCACTGCACTTAGAAAACAAGTAGAGAGAATAAACAAGATGACAGAGAACATTGATTCTGCGGTTGTCAATGTCAATCACCTTAGTCAAAAGCAAGCTAAGTGTCCTTATGCAAAGGTATATTTGCAATATATTTGTAAGTTACTATTTACTATTACTATTTTGGACCGTATAATACTTATAACTAATTCATGTTGTAATAACATCTCAATATGAAAATACCCCTGAAATTATATACCCTGCGATTGTCACTACTAAATTTTAGAGTACTATTATGGCAAAAACATTGATCATGTGGGTCTCTCATAATATCTTGTGGTAGATTTTGCTATTTGGAATTTTGAACTTAGTGGTACAAAGGAAAAGACCCTCTTTTCTACTAGATACTCTTGGCTATACTTGCTATTTACATGTTAAAAGAGTGGTATCACAAAAAGTATAGATTTTGTATTTTTTAGAGTCTCTCTTTTCTTTCCATTCGTCCCCTTCCCCAATTTTAACTTTTGAATCTATTCAAACTACGAACATAACCATGTTTTTTTTTATTTTGTTTTTGTCCTCCAAGGTAATTTTCCATCTTTAGATATAAATATTATTCATTTGTGGGTACGGTCATGTGCCAAAGTCAAGAACACCTATGTTATTCGTCTCATTCATGATAAGACTGAACCCAATCTTATAAATATTTAATTAAATCATATGTTGTAGCAAACAATTGTATTTTCTTTTGAAGCAGCAAGCAATTGTATTTTCTTAAATTAATTATTAAAATGCATTTTTAAACAAAATAAATGTGGACACAAATATTTTATAAATTCTTAAAAAATAGACTTGTCATTCTTAATATGTTATATGAAAATATATTTTTAAACATGATGCCCAAATGTCTATCTAAGAATATGGAATCAAAAATAAGATTAAGAATAATTTATTGGGCATTTTTAAGGTATGACAAAAAAAGTGACTTGTGATTTTATACATACTATGCCTATTTTTATCAATCATTAGTACTGTCACGGGTCATGCGGGCTAACTAATGACGCATCGGTCCGACCATTAGTTTCTATGATATAATCTACAATTGGAGAGATGGGTCGTCTTGATCCTCTCAAGGGTCAGGGAAAATGATGTCAAACCTATCATATTAATTTTTCTTAAGTTAATTATTACAAAAAAATTATAAGACAAGAAACAAAATATTTTCCTTGACAAAACTTCACATCCCATTTGAAATTATAATATATAATTATGTTATATATATTTATAGAATTGTCTAAATATAGTTGTTGTTGAAGTAGCTACCTTACGGTGTCTAAACACATGAATATCGACCCGTCTTTGTACACAGTGAATTATACTAGTATATATATATTTGAGACAGATCCGTTGACACTAGGTGTAAGTCAAATGACTTACACCAAATCCCATCCATTAAAATTAAGTAACTGCTCCTAACTATTTACGAGAGTAAAGATAATCAAGAACACAATGAACAACTTCGCATGGATAGTAAAATTGTTCAACCCTACACATTAGCCTCTTTGGGTGATTATATAGTATTACAATCATTAATGGCTAATAATTGGAAGTCGTTACATAATATAGTATCGATTACGTTTGGTGATACTGGCTAGAGTAGGCGGGTGCTCTCGTGGAGTAGGCCTTATTAGACATGGCGGAACCGACTTGATAGATTAGGACGAGCGTTCTGCGATGCTTCCGGTTATTCCTTGGCGAGGGATGCAGTCCCTCAAGCTTGTCGACTTGAAGCCTAGGTCATAAGGCGATGCTCGGCCTAGTCGTGAACACAGTCCCTCGAACGATGAATGCGGAGCATGCACTACAACATTTAGACCCTATGGCAACGCCTAAAATTTCAACGGCTAAAAACCGTTGCGCTTTAACAACATGCAGCGGTTTTTGAACCCGTTGCTGATTTATTTTTTTAAAATTTTTTTTATTGGCAACGGCTATAAACCGTTCCCATAGAATTTATCCAACGCTTTATAAACGTTGCCATAAGGTCTACGACAACGTTTTTTTGTTTAAGCTTTATCCAATGGTTTATAAACGTTGCCATAGGGTAAATTAATTTTTTTTTTTGACAAAACCATAAAGTCAATTATTAAAAAGTAAAAAATTTGAGCGCTAAATAGTAGCGCGTTTTATGATTAATTTTTGGTGACAAAGGAAAAAATTTCAACTCAAAATAAACTTA
Organism: Oxytropis ochrocephala; assembly: GCA_020916435.1. Taxonomy (NCBI): domain Eukaryota; kingdom Viridiplantae; phylum Streptophyta; class Magnoliopsida; order Fabales; family Fabaceae; genus Oxytropis; species Oxytropis ochrocephala. Next base: position 98,493,127 of record CM037092.1, read on the forward strand.
AACTAAAAAAATCAAAAACCAAAAAACCCCCAAAACCAAAAACACTCTCAGGGAACCCATTGCAATTCATCACTCTCAAACACTGAAACTAAAAAAATCACAGCGATTCATCACTCTCAAACATCACACCATCGCAATCTCTCAAGCATCACACCGATTCATCACTCCATCGCAATCTCAGGGAACCCTAAATCACAGCGATTCATCACTCTCAAACATCACACCATTGCAATCTCTCAAGCATCACACCGATTCATCACTCCATCGCAGCGATTCATCACTCCATCGCAATCTCAGGGAACCCTAAATCAGAGCGATTCATCACTCCAAAACATCACACCATCGCAATCTCTCAAGCATCACACCGATTCATCACTCCATCGCAGCGATTCATCACTCCATCGCAATCTCAGGGAACCCTAAATCACAGCTATGAGACTAAAGCTCCGCCTCCGTCTCACACTATCTTCCTATTCCAAACTGCGAACCTGAACTGCTTTGCTGAGTGGCTACTTGACTGTTCTTGTCGCTGTATAAAGTCTGCGTAAGTTTATAAACTTACAATCGAGGTATGTTCAAGGATTCTGTTGTGAAATGACTTCGATGTGGTTATGGTCGCCACTTGTTTGATTTAATGCTGCAAAGAAATGTGGTTTCTTTGACTTTGTTACAAGTCAACGAAGAAATGTTATGTGAAACGAAGAAATATGCTGATGAAATTGGCTGAGGGAAAATGCAAGGTAGTCACATATGTGCATGGTTTATTATATGATATGAAAGTGATATATTTAATGTAACAGGTATAACAGCTCTTGATGATACTTCAGCAATAGGGAGTGACGTGGCAGGTGGTACTAGGCGCCATAGTGTGCGCGTGAAGGCGCCAACGATTCGGATGAAGGATTACGTGGTAGGATATATTCCAAAATGAATCACGCAGAAAGCAAGTATTGATTGAGTGAATCTTCTTTTCTCTCTCCTCTAACCGTCTCCTTCTAGCTCATGCTCTAGGGAATGTTCTGAATCCAAATTCCCTTCTTCCTTGCTTTGCTTACCATTTTCTATTATACTGTATACTGTAATTGAACTCATTATTACTACTTGAAGAGTGAAATACTATACAGTTACTTCAATTCTTGTGTTGTGTTCCTCTGTTATATTGTAGATATAACATTTGGTGCTTTCATTATCAACAATGGCCGATAACACTCGCTACAAGGAACTCAATGCGGAGGTACGACGCGTTTCTGAGCAAGTGGAGAAGAATCACGCGGAGATTCACACTGAAATCAAGCGTTCAGAAGTGGCAAATGCTCAACGATTTGAACGGTTAGAAGCTAACATTGCGAAGATTGCTGCAGCTCTGGAGAAACGATCTGTTGAATCACTGTGGTCGGGACACATCACCGTTGGGAGTGGTCTACTCCATTGAATCAAACAAATTCGTCCTCCATTTGGTGAGATCCATTAAGCTTGATTTTCCTAGATTTGATGGAAAGAATGTAGTGGGTTGGATATTCAAAGCTCAACAGTTCTTTGAATATTACAATACACCGATTCTCGAGAGGCTCACTATAACCGGTCCATTTGGATCAAGACATAGTTCCGTGGTTTCAAATGATGCAGAGGTGAATCCTTTTCAATCTTGGAATCACTTTTTACTAGGGCTTTAGAGCTTGATTTCGCCCGTCTCCATATGAATCTCCCGAGAGAATTTGTTCAAACTCAAACAAAGCTGCTTGGTTGTTGATTATTATCTAGAGTTTTATCGCACTAGCTAATAGATCAGAGGGTTTAACAAATGATGCTCTTATTGATTGTTTTATTAGTGGGTTATGTGATGATATTAAAAGGGATGTGAAATCTATGTCACCACATACATTACTGAAAGCTGTTGCACTTGCCAAATTGTTTGAGGAGAAATATCCCAATATACACAAAACCAAACTGAATCAATACTCTTCAAAACCTGCATATACTACACCATACAATACTGCACAGAAATCACAAGTCAAAACAGATGCCACATTCACACTAGCTAAACAGAATCAGCCTCCATTATTGCCATCACCGCAACCAAAGTCATTCACTAACTCGGCTAGAAACATGGCCATTAAGCATATGTCTGCTGCAGAGATTCAGTTACGCAGAGACAAGGGGTTATGCTATTTCTGCGATGAAAAATTCTCCTATTCTCATAAGTGTCCCAACAAACACTTAATGATGCTGCAAATTGAGGATGGAGAAGAGGTAGAGAAGCCAGCTGATGTAACTGATACAGTATCAACAGAGGCAGACTCACAACAGACCTCAATGGTGTCATCCCCTCAAGAACATCATCTATCTTTAAATGCAATGAAAGGTGGCTGTGGTGTAGGAACTATTCGTTTTGCAGGTACCATTGGACATATCCGGTCTGCGATATTGCTTGATGGAGGCAGTTCAGAGAGTTTTTTGCAGCCACGTATTGCTCAATTTTTGAAGCTACCTGTTGAACCAGAGCCAAGTTTCAGAGTTTTGATTGGAAATGGTCAAACAATGCAAACAGAGGGGTGGATTGAGAAGTTACAGGTAAATGTGCAGAATCAACAATTACAGCTTCCGGTTTATCTGTTACCTGTGGTGGGAGCTGATTTAATTTTAGGCTCGGCATGGTTAGCCACTTTGGGGTTGCATTTAGCGGATTATGCTTCTGCAACTATAAAATTTTTGCATCAGGGACAATTCATTACATTACAAGGAGACAAAGACAGTGCCCCTACTCAAGCTCATTGCCACCAACTTAGAAGAATGCAATGTATGATGCTATACTTGAGATGTTTGCTATATCTGAGATCTTTCGCCACCGATGATCTTCATTGATGAATTTCGTGACTTGCCTACTGCGATATGGGCCGGGTGGTTAGTTTGTTGCACACTTATAGAGTGGTGTTCTCTACTCAGAAGAAGGGTCTTCCTCCAACGAGGACTCATAACCATGCTATTACTCTACAAGCGGTGCAAAAAACCGATCAAGGTGAGGCGTATATAGGTACCCTCACAATCAAAAGGAACAAATTGAAATGATGGTACAAGAAATGTTGGATCAAGGCATAATTCAACCAAGTACAAGCCCTTTTCATCACCAATTGTACTTGTGAAGAAGAAAGATGGCAAATGGCGCTTTGCATGCACACGAGCTCTCAATGCTATCACCATCAAGGATAGTTTCCGATGCCTACGGTGGATGAGTTGTTGGATGAGTTGTTTGGTGCTTGCTTTTTCAAACTAGATCTCGTGTCCGGATATCATCAAATCTTGTTACAACTCGAGGATGACACAAATTGGCTTTTAGAACTCATCATGGAGCATATGAATGGTTGGTCATGCCCTTTGGCCTTACAAATGCACCAATGACGTTTCAAAGTTTGATGAATAGCATTTTCCAAAAAAAGAACTACGTAAATTTGTACTAGTTTTTTTGATGACATTTTAGTTTATAGTAATACATGGAAAGCTCACTTGTTACACTTGGAAATCGTTTTAAGAACATTACACAACATCAACTCTTTGCTAGACTTTCTAAATGTGCTTTTGGTTTGAAGGAAGTTGATTATTTGGGGCATAAAGTATCAAAGTGCGAGGGGTAGCCATGGATCGTGAGAAAGTTATCTTCTTTGTCAAAGATTGGCCATGCACTGTGAATGTGAAGCAGTCGAGAGGTTTTCGGGATTGACAGGATATTATAGGCGTTTCATTCGTAATTATGCTACTACCTTGGTCGGTCCTCTAACCGATCTTTTGAAGAAAGATAATTTTGTATGGAATGAAATGGTCGCCGAGCTTTTATGCGATTGAAAGAGGCAATTACCATGACAGCATTTTGAGGCTACCCGATTTTTCACAAAGATTCATGATTGAGACAGATGCATCCGGTGTGTAGTGTAGTCTTTGTCTGAGCCAAAATGGTCATCCTATTGCTTATTTTTCTAAGAAGATGTCTCCTAGGATGCAAAAGAAATCACTTATACGAGGGAATTTTATGCCATCACCAAGCATTAGCAAAATTTCGACATTATTTGTTGGGTCACAAATTCATAATTAAGCATGCACTGCAGAAGAGTCTAAAAAGCTTGTTGGATCAATCGTTGCAAACACAGGAACAACAAGCTTGGCTACATAAATTCATAGGATATGATTTCAAGATTAGTACAAGCTTGGGAAGGATAACATTTCTTTGGCGCGCGCGTTTCAGAGTATTTTTCATGGCATGGTGCGAACCTCGTCTAATTTCTTACTGGACTTGAAACAACAAAGTCATTATCGATGTTGAGATTCAAAAGCAACTTAAGCGAGGCCGAGGAGAAACCAAATGGTATCAAGAATTATCACATGAGGATGGACTGGTTTTTCGGAAGGGTAGATTGGTGGTACCAAAACAATCTCATCTTATCAAGGAAATTCTAATCGAGTATCATGCATCCTCGGGAGGAGGACATGCTTTGGTGTGGCAAGAACTTTAGCTCGTATAATCGCTCAATTTTTTGGCCCAAGATGAAGGAAGATATTCAATTGTTTGTGCAAGAAGAAGTGTAGCATTTGCCAACAGCAAAGACACCAACCTCATTACCGCGGTATGCTTCAACCATTACCGATTCCAGCAAGTGTGGGAGGATATTACTATGGATTTTATTCACCAGGGTTGCCATGTTCTTTTGGCTTTATTGTAATCCTTGTGGTCATAGATAGATTGTCCAAATATGCCCATTTTATGCCTCTAAAATCGACATGGCCCAGCAAGTCCTGTGGCGTAAACTTTTATGCGAGAATATTGTCAAGTTTTACGGCATGCCAAGTCAATTGTCTCTCGATAGGGATAAGGTTTTTACAAGTGCGTTTTGGCAACAATTATTCAAACTACAAGGCACGACACTGGTATGAGTTCAAAGATATCACCCACAAACAGATGGCCAATCCGAGATTTTGAACAAATGTTTGGAGATGTATTTTGCGTTGTTTTACTGATGGATAACCCAAGAGCTTGGTCTAAGTTACTATCAATGGCTGAATTTTGGTATAACTCGGCTTTTCATCATAGCTTGGGCATGTCTCCATTCAAGCGCTACATGGGAGAGAACCTCCGGCCCGATCCGCCTCGCGCAGTCTTGCAGCCCGACTCGATTGAGGTTTCTGATTTATTGGCTGAGAGAGAATTGATTATGCAGAAGCTGAAGGACAATTTGAATAAGGCACAGCAGAGAATGAAAGCACAGGCCGATAAGAAGAGGACTGATGTTCAATTTGCAGTGGGTGATAGAGTTCTTGTGAAACTACAACCGTATCGTCAGCATTCTGTGGCACTACGCAAGAATCAAAAGCTATCAATGCGTTATTTTGGGCCATTCACTGTCACAGAACGCATTGGTCAGGTTGCTTATAAGCTGGAATTACCGAACACGGCAAAAATTCATCCGGTGTTCCACGTGTCACAAATGAAATCTCATTTAAAGGTGAGAATATGGAATCTTATTTGCCTCTACCTCTTACTACTAATGAGTTGGGACCGTTCTAGGACCTAGAGCGATTCTAAGGACTCGGGTGGTAATGAGAGGTGTCAGGCTTGCAACAAGTTTTGATTTTATGGGAGGACAATGATCCGATGGTCGCTACATGGGTGGATAGGATGAATTACAAGAGAAGTTCCTCGCTTTTAATCTTGAGGACAAGATTGTTTTTAAAGGGAGGGTAATGTAACAGTATAATGACTCTTGATGATACTTCAAAGAATAGGGAGTGACGTGGCGGTGGTACTAGGCGCCATAGTGTGCGCGTGAAGGCGCCAACGATTCGGATGAAGGATTACGTGGTAGGATATATTCCAAAATGAATCACGCAGAAAGCAAGTATTGATTGAGTGAATCTTCTTTTTCTCTCTCCTCTAACCGCCTCCTTCTAGCTCATGCTCTAGGAATGTTCTCGAATCCAAATTCCCTTCTTCCTTGCTTTGCTTACCATTTTCTATTATACTGTATACTGTAATTGAACTCATTATTACTACTTGAAGAGTGAAATACTATACAGTTACTTCAATTCTTGTGTTGTGTTCCTCTGTTATATTGTAGATATAACATTTAACTTTCAACTTATCTTATCCATTTTTTCATTTCCATCGCAGATTATCTTCTTGGAAACAATATGCAATGACGTTAACATAATCGAGAGAAATATTCGTCTTAAAATTCAACAAAGTCCTGACTATGCAGAAGAGTAATGTTTTATTTAAAACCATGATATAATGTCTTGTTTGCTACGTGGATACATATGCAGTTAACTTTTATTTGCAGGCCAGATTTTGAGACTGGATTGCAAGACTTCAAAAATCGTCTAGCCAATTATGAGAGGGCAAGTCTTTACAATGTACTTTTTAATTTCATGATTGTTGTAGATGATATTTTTCCTTTAACATTTTGTTGATTTGACATAACCAGGTTTATGAAACAGTAGAAGAAGGATCTTATATAAAAATGATTGATAAAGTCAGTGGACATGGTGGACAAATACAAGTAAGTTCAAACTGGGTGTGCATCTCCTTGAGTTTTGCTCTACCGTCTTAGTTTCAACTTTCAGGCGTGACTTTGATTTGATAATCGTTCACAACTTCTGTGGTTTAGGTGAACAATATCAGCGGCTACCTTCCTGGACGAATTGTTTTTTTCTTGGTAAGCTTTTGTGAACCAATATTATAAAAAGTTATATGCATCATATATAATTATATAGAATTGGGTTGGCAGTATAATGTGAGAGGCAGAATTGGAGGAGATACTACAATTAGGTAGACTCTTAATGTGATCGTATCAATAACTACAACTCGTGCATAAAACATTCATTTTTATCTGCTAAACTTGCATAAAACATTCATGGTGAATCTGCTAAACATTCATGTTGAAGTGATGAGTGATGTGATTTTTTATTTTTTATTTTTGTAACTGGTGATCTAGATTTGGACAAGTACACTGCAGCGAACAATTCTTACAGCAAGTCCAATTGTTGGATTTCCCAAGGTTAGCTTATGGTTGCATGCAGTCATGTTATTCATGTCATGAAAAAATGCGTAGACAAATCTACACGTTATGGCGTTCCTACCTACGCTTACTATCTATATTATGTTTGTTAGATACAATGGCGAGCACTTGACGAGATAAATGCTGGTGTTTGAGATGGTATGACATACGAAGAAATCAAGAAAAACATGCCTGAGGAGTATGAGTATGTTGCGAACTTATAATCTCTCTCTCTCTCTCTCACACACTTGGAAGTTGAATGCAACTGGTATATGAATATATCAGATAAAAATGAAGCACAATGTGAAACTTCTTTTGGGGTTTGGGGAAATGCTATTTAACTACCTTGGTTAACTTTCTTCCCTCTTATAGCAGGTCCTGCAAAAAGGATAAGCTTAGATATCGATATCCTCGTGGAGAGTCTTACTTGGATGTCATTCAAAGGTTGACTCGATACATTTTAAAATAAACATTGTTTAACTCTTGATTTCAAATTGTATGGTATAAAAAAACCTAAGATTTAGTAATAATTATACAGGTTAGAACCAGTAATTATCGAGCTTGAGCGACAACGAGCTCCTGTTGTTGTGATATCTCACCAGGTTGTATGCAATACATTAAGCTAAATCTGTGATTTTTAAGGCTCTATTGTTGACTAGTTTTAATCCTGAGATTCTTCCTTATTTTTCTCTAATTGCAGGCAACCTTAGGACCACACTGTCACCTAGGGACCAAAACCACACTCTTAGGATCAAACTGTCACCTAGGGACCAAAACAACACCTAGGGACCAAAACCACACTCTTAGGACCAAACTGTCACCTAGGGACCAAAACAACACACACTTAGACACAAACTGTCACCTAGGGACCAAAACAATACACACTTAGACACAAACTGTCACCTAGGGACCAAAACAACACATCAATTGCCAACACATCACCTAAGGACTAAAACAACTCCATCAGGACTACAACAGCACCTAAGGCTTTCAAAAGAGGAGTCGATTCATAGCTACTTGTTTTCAAAAGAGGAATCGATTCATAGCTCTCATTTTTAAAGAGGGAAATCGATTCAATGCTTCATTTCTAAAGAGAGGAATTGATTCATTGCTTCTATTTTTGAAGAGGGAAATCGATTCTTGCCTTCATTTTTAAAGGAATGAATCGATTCCTTGCTTTCATTACTAAAGGGGGAATCGATTCTTGCCTTCATTTCTAAAGGAATGAATCGATTTCTAGCTTTGTTTTAAGGAAGGAAATCGATTTCTGGCTTCTATTTAGAGCCCAGAATCGATTTCCAAGTTTCATTTTTGGAGGAAAACCATCGATTCTTTAAACTCACTATTACATACATCATCCAGAGACAACCAAATCAACCAATTTTTCCCAAAACCAATCATCAACAACAATCCAAAAGCACATTGTGATCATACCAACAACTTCAATACGCATTTTAAACATCAATAACACATCAAACACGAAATCAACACATTATAAACACTAACACTAGCAAGCAACTCGATGTTCATACTATTCACAATCTCAATCAATCAAATTTAACATCAAATACTAACAACAACAATCCTAAGACTCACATACAACCTATTATACTCTCTATTATAAGGTGAGACTTCTTACCTTATATGAACCGTAGAAAAGTCCTTCTCGCAGAGTCACCTACAAAACCTCAGCAACAGAGCTCCTTCGCCTTCCTTTTCCCTTGGTGCGATGCAAACCCTCTCCTTTTCTCCCTAGATGCGCCGTTCTCTTCTCTCTTTTCCTTTCTCTCTTCTTACGTTTCTTTCTTTCTTTCTTTCTTTCTTTCACAAATGATGCGAATTGCATCACTCCCTAATGCCTAGGAGCCTAAGTCAATGGGCTTGGGCTCTTGGGCCATTCCATACCAGTCCGGAATTACCGATTACTACTCCCTTCAATTAAAATAAAACAACACTTTAATAATTTAACATAACTAAATAATGCAACCCTTTAAATAATTTAATCAAATAATTAATTAAATCATTTAGGGTGTTACAAATGGTCCCATGAAATCCATTCCCCATACATCAAATAATTCAATTTCTAAAATATTGGTTCTTGGCATTTCATGTCTATCAGAGATATTTCCTGCCATTTGACATTTATCACAATTTTTGACCATAAGATATGCATCTTTAAATAAATTAGGCCAAAAATAACTAGACTGTAATACCTTGGCTGTTGTTCTAGTACTCCCAAAATGTCCTCCATAAGGTGCAGCATGGCAATGCAATAGCACTGCTTGTTGCTCCTCTTCAAGAATGCATTTCCTCATTAATTGATCAGGGCGCATCTTGTAAAGGAATGTATCATCCCATAGTATTGTTTAACTATGTGGAAGAATATTCTCCTTTGTTGATATGTCATGTTCACTGGTACCACCTTACTTGCAAGGAAATTTACGATATCAGCATACCATGGTACAAATGCATTAGATTCTCCTGCATTGCTTATAGCTAATGCAGTTGAACTATGTGCATTGACTATGATTGCCAATAATTTCTCATCTGGGAAGTTCTCCTTGATTTCTTTCCCTTTTGTACCAAGTGATTCACCTTCAAGTCTTGACAAATGGTCTACCACTTGATTCTCTACTCCTTTCTTGTCTCTGATTTCAAGATTGTTATACCCCAATTTTGTCCGAGTTCTTATTTTAATTTACTGAGTCGCATATGTGTAAGTCTCAGAGTCTAATTAGCGTGTGTTAACATTATTCGAATTCGTTCAAATATCATATTAATTGAACTGGGCTTATTCTAAAGAGAGTCTTGTCTAAACAAACCCTCAAACACTCTTTTGAGCCTAATAACCCCTTCTTTCATAAACCATTAACCATTAGCCAAGTTACATCCCTGAATAAAAATCATTTGTCCCATCAATCCCCAAATACTTCCTTTAGCCTCAATATCCTATCCTCCATTAACCCTTAACAACATTACAACCCTAAACAGGTCATTGAGCCCAATTACCCCGTCCTTCACAAACCCTAACCATCGGAAACCCTCTAGAGTTCATTCCAATCAATGACTGATTGCTTTAGTTTTCACAAACCCTAACCATCGGCAACCCTCTAGAGTTCATTCCAATCCTAAAAACTTATAAAAATATGAATAAATTATTTTTCCTAAAAATAGGGGACTAAGCCGGTTGTACAACCAAGTTAGTCAGCGTTCTAGGACGAATGAGGTGTACAGTTTAGGAGTCCTAGAATACCTATTCTAAAACCAACCCACCTCACGTCAAACCAATTTCTCTTAAAAACTCAGAAAATCATTTTCAAAAGTAGGGGACTAAGTCGGTTGTACAATCGGGTTAGTCAGCGTCCTAGGATCAGTGAGTTGTACAATTCAAAGAGTCCTAGGACCCCTACACTAAAAAACACCAACCAACAAACCTTTTTCAGGAAGAACTACGTAGCTTTGATTCCTCCATTGAATCTAGAGGTACTTAGGAGCAAGAGTCCACTCTTGTCAAGCACTAAAAATTAAAAATTTAATTAAGTCTCTTTCTCTATAAATAAAAGGGTAAATATTAATAAAGCGTAATTAATTAGACAAAGGATGTCGTGGGGTGCTAACACATTCCTGTCATACCCTAATTTTGTTCGCCCAAGTCAAAACTTTTTTTTTCTCAAACAAGAATGGAAGCAATAAGGGTAATTCATAATTTGTGTAGATTAATGGACTTTGGCATTTATGTATATTTGTCCCCTATCTCGCATTTTTATTTGAATTACGCGCAAACACCGGTCGTAACTGCGTGAGCTTCCCTTTTTCCCTTGCTATTTGGCACACATTTTAATCTTCAAAAAGGTCATTTATTGATCGTTATTAATTTTTGGCACCCAAAAACATTTTTATTAATTTTTGAGAATTTTAGGGAATAAAAATAGTGCATGTTTCAATATCTATGGGCATTCAAATGAGAGCAAGTTAATTATTTTTGAACTAAACCAAGTCAAGGATGGAAAACACAATTTATTCTATGAAGGATAATTCTCGTATAATTTTTTGGAAGAAAATCCTAGTTCAAATTAATTAAAAGGCATTTTTCCCATTTTTATTGCACAAGAAAGCTGAAAAAGGACCATTAAATATTCCCCAATTATTAAATGACAATTTTTATTGTCATGAATAATTAGAGGGATATTTTTGTGGTGCCCAAAAATATGTGACACGTTTTCAATAGGTGCACTATCATTTGCATGCCCAAAAATTCAAAATTCAAATAAAAGTACAAATTGTCCTCAATAAGACAAAAGACCAAAAAAGAGAAGCAATTTTCCCTCCCCATTTTTGTTATAGCCGAATTCCCTCTCTCTCTCTCCACAATTTCTTCCACATTCTTCTATTGTACAATTATTCCTTAAGAATATTCTTGTACTATCCTCAATCCTACCCATTTCATACACATCCCTAATTCCCACACACTATCATGTAGATTCATACCCTTTTTTGTAAATGACAACATCCTCTCACACTCACTCATTCATAAGAAATTGCAAACTTACTTAAAATAGAACGTCTCATTCCTATTCTACCCTTAACCCTAATTTCACCCAAGACCATATATAAGCCTACTCTCCCAAAATACAAAGAAAAAGTGAATTTTGCACACAAGACCATATATAAGCCTACTTCATTTTTGCATCCCATTGCATTTTAATGTCATAATGTTAGCATAGTTGTTGTAGTTGAGTGAGAGATGTATTTCAAGCATCTTGACAAGCACTTTGGGAGGCTTGGGTGCTTGAAATGCTTCTCTCTTTTAGAATAAATTGTGTGTTGTTGTTATTTCACTCATTATTTTGTTGTTTCCATGAATAAATGGTGTTTTAAGCTCATGTTCATTTCGCACCTTAAGGGAAAATTAGGGTTTATGAGATTTTTGATGAGTTGGTTGTTTAATCTTGCAATTACTGGGAATTGAACCTTGATTATGATGTTTGTTTGCTTAAAAGTTGTTGTTCTCATGAATTTGCTTGCAAATCATGCCCTATGTTGATGATTGGCAAGAGGACTCTCACTTGTGCTTTGAGGCACACTTTAAGTGTTGAGGATTGCCTAAGAAGACACAATTTCTTTTGTGATTCCTAGTGAACGAAGATGCAAATTTAAGTTTCATTTCCTTACCAATTGCTTTGATTACCAAAAACAACTCATAAATCATTTTGGAATGCTCTTGGTCTTGCAAATAAGTAATGGTTTTGAAACAATTGTTAGTTATGTGTTGATGATTTGGTAAGAGTATTTGACACTTATGCACTTGTGCATATCCCAAGTGTCAAAGGTTACCTAAAGGGATTCAACACCCTAATTGCCTAAACTTGTCAATTTAGTCTTAAGACTTGCCTATGATCTTGCACGAGGCAAATGCCCCTTTCAATTTATTCCTTTCATGTGGTTGATTGAAGAAATGTATTAGACATTGATGACATCAAAAGGATACCACATGGGCGCTTATGTCTAAGGTTGATGTGAAACCCTTAGTGTTTTGCAAGTGATTCATTAGAAGTTTGATATCACTTGTGTTTTGAAATGCCTTTGCCTAGTCACATATTGTGTCATAAATGCCTAGTTAGGTTTATTCCATTGCCTAGCAGCATCTTCAATAAGATGTGCAACTTAGGTTCATTTTATTGCCTATTCATGCATTTTTGCCAAAGTGTTCAACTTGGGTTCATTCTTTGCCTATCTATGTGTTGTGTCATAATGTGTGTAGTCTAGGTCCACTTTCAATCAAAAGCATTTTCAAGCATCAAAATCATTCCATAAGCAGGAATTAATCCAATTGCGAAAACTCTTCAAATCAAACTTTGTTAGTAGTCTTGTGAAGCCTTTGCTTGCATGATTATTAACAACGAGGTACTAGTAGTGATCACTTGGAGCCTTCGCTCAATTGATCACCGTGAATGCCTAATTTTCCTAAAGATTTCACTAAATCAAAAACTTTGTTAGTAGTCTTGTGAAGCCTTTGCTTGCATGATTATTAACAATGAAGCCTTTGCTCAATTGATCATCATGAAAGCTCAATGTTCACAATTAAACAAGATAAAAATCAAAAACCTTTTCTAGACAAGCCAGAACTATGTAGCTTTGAATTCTCCATCGCACTGGGAGATACGTAGGAGCGGATACTCTCCGTCAAGCACAACAAACCGAAAACATTTTTCCTTTCAAAAACCGAACACTCTTCCAAAATAAAACATTTCTCAAAAAACAAGAACTACGTTGCTTTGAATTCTCCATCGTACCGGGAGATACGTAGGAGTGGATCCCCTCCATCAAGCGCGAAAACTAAAGATACTTCATTAAGTCATTCATAAACAAAAGAGGTAAAAACAAAGCATTTTTCCGAATCAACTTTGCAAATCACATATTTAATTAAGGTAACCCTTCTTTGAAGGGACATTATGGGGTGTTAATACCTTCCCCATATGTAATTAGACCCCCGAACCCAAATCTAATGGTTCCAAAGACCATTGTTTTTTCCAAAGAAGGTTTTTTCAATGTTTACCTTAAAAAATATTGGTGGCGACTCTAAAATCCCGTTGTGCGAAGAAAAGTCCCTCCAAGGATTTTTTGGGGTGTGACACTTCCCCACGCATAACGACTCCCGAACCCTAAACTTGCCTTGTCCTAAACCTTAAGGGATTTTCTGAATTTGCCCTTAAACTAGAATTTCGGTGGCGGCTTCCTTTCGAACTTCGAAGAATCCATTCTCAGATTTTTCGGTCGCTACAGCTGGCGACTCCACTGGGGACTTAATTCTTTTTAGAGAGTCAAAACATAGTCTAATTATTTAGGATTAATTTAATTTTTACCCTCCCTTATTTATTTTTGCATATTTATATTATTCATTTGATATATAAACCCTAAGATAGAAGACGATATTTTGTATAAATGTTTGTTTTGTTTGTAGCTTTGGGTTTATTTTAATTGCTTCTACACACACTTCACACGTACACATCACACACATGTGAGAAAAGTCCTCTACCCGGACTCGAGCGTAAACCTAAGTTAGAACGGAATTGTGTAGTGATGGCCTGCGGGACGTATGTCTCGTTGGGTGGTCATGAAAATCTCACCTAGAGTTTGATTCCTTTTAAGGATTCTATCCCTTCTAATAGCTTGCCTATTGTTGGGGTCTGTGTTCTTGACTGGGGTCCTTCGCTCTAGGAACCAAGTGTAGGATTCTTTAGAACTACCCTTGTGAGGTTCACTATAAAAGAAGCCTTAGACCCACTCCATAGGAAACCTTTCTAGGGTCACAAAAGAGCTTCATACCCTTGCATTCAAACAATCACTGATGCATACCGTCTTTTATCCAAAAAAAAAATTAACAAAAATCAAAATCATTATTTACTGCAATTTTTTTAGAAACCATATCTCATGCATTTTTCTTTACATTACAAAAAAAGACCACAAAATAAACATCTTATGTTGCGTGCATTTTTATGACCGCTAGGGAGTTAAAAGCTTTATTTTGGAGAGAAGCCATGCATGCTAAAATCAAAATCAAATTTTGTACTTTACTCTCCAAATGAAAAGCTCATAATTCCCCGACGCGATAGATAAACCACAGTTTCATATTCATTCATTTGCATTCTCATTTCATTCACATTCTCATTTCATGTACATTCATTCTTTCACATACTTACATCATGCATCAAAAAATGAGCATAATTCTTATTCTAAAAAAAGTTTTGATGAGAGATGAGGCATTTTTGCGAAATAAATCATTCTTCTTTGGGAAAATTTAGTCTTACTTAGTTGCAAACTCAAGGTGTTTCAAGGCACTTAATTTTCCAAATTAGCAGCTCGTGCACATTTTTTCAACAAAGTGTTGCATTTCATTCGTCCCATGATAAATGACCGAAATGGTCCACCAAAAATTTCTTTCATGTTTTAACTAATGTTAACTCTCAACGAAGCATTCGTGTAGTAACTCGTTTGTGGCATGTGTCTTCATTCTTGTTTGAGTCAGTTAATGCCCCTACCTTGTCATCCTCCCCCGTCCATGTCTAATCCCACCTCGACCACCCTAAAGTACATACTCTTCTACCTAGTCGACTTTTTGGTTTGTTCTTACTGACAAAATAACACTTTAGGTCCTCCATACTAGGGAAAATTTGTCGTCACTAGATATCTTGTCAATACTGTATTCCCTTGGTGCAAGTCCTTTTTAAAAAAAATAAACAAAAAAAAATAAAAAATAAAAAAGCTCGTTATGTTGAAAACTCGTAAGAGCGGCCTAAGCAAAAATTAGGGCATAAAAAGAAATAAAGAAAAAAAGCAAGTATATAAAGTAAGTAAAAAGTAAGTAAATTGTTCTCCTTGAGTTAATTTTTGAGAAAACAAGCAATCATGATTTGAAATGAAGTTGGACTATCTTTCCATATCCTCAAAAAAAAATTGCTACCCACTTTAAGCCAAAAATCCCAAAAAATCTCCCAATCACCCAAGACAAGGATCAATTCCATATCAAAAATAGTGTATCACTTTTATAAGCTCACTCAGCTCAAAAGAAAGAAAGAGAAAAATCACAAAAAAAGTGAAAAAAGAGAAGATTGAAAAGAAAAATCATGAAAAAGAAACAAAAGTGATAGAAATTATGAGTTGATATTTCATGCCATCAAACACTTAAGAGAGCATTGTCTAAACAAACCCTCAAACACTCTTATGAGCCTAATAACCCCTTCTTTCATAAACCATTAACCATTAGCCAAGTTACATCCCTGAATAAAAATCATTTGTCCCATCAATCCCCAAATACTTCCTTTAGCCTCAATATCCTATCCTCCATTAACCCTTAACAACATTACAACCCTAAACAGGTCCATTCTACCATGAGGCACATAAGAGGTTCTTGTCTCAATAAAACCTCAAACACCTCATTGAGCCCAATTACCCCATCCTTCACAAACCCTCTAGAGTTCATTCCAATCAATGACTGATTGCTTTTATTTTTCAAAGTTTTAATTTTAGGACAAATAAGTCTATTTATTTACAATATGTTTGCTAAAAAATAAAAAAGAATATATCTCAAAAAATAATAATCAAAAAGGGCTTGCACCCCAAAGATTCATTCGAGTTCCATTAATATAAAGGCAAGGTTTAGTGATCACCAAGTGAAGTTTCCATCACCTCAAAAGCTCAAGACTATCATTAGTCTTTGAGATTCTATTTTATAGAGAACCAAAAAAGTTTGTACTAGGACCATTACCCTAGATCCCAAATGGGGCATTCCCTTCACTGCTCATCCAACTTCAACTTTGGGAAATTTTTCCATTGTACATCCCATTTATATACCACACCCAGTCATACTAGACCAACTCCAAAAACCCATAGCCCTAACTCTATCACATTTCACAGCCTCACTAAAACAACCATTTGAAGCCCCATTACCAAGTGGGGCAATCCTGTCGCTCTTCAATCCACCTACAAATGGGGAAATTCACCCTACACTCATCTCAGCCCCTTGTCATATTCACAGCCATAAAACCATACTGGAGCGATTTCTCAACTCATAATCCTACTTGCTGCTACTCTAGTCGGGGCAACCTTGTCCTTCCCATAATTAGGGCAACACCTGTGGGTTGAGGAAAAGTCTTTCGCCTTCCACCTTCCATTCCAAAGTAACGGTATTCCCAACTCACCATTTTCCCCACGCCCTAGTTGTTGTCATCACTAGACAGGGGTAAGTTATTCACTCACCGTCATCAAATCTAAATTGGGGCAGTCCTGCATTTCTTGGCTTGGGAAAACCTTGATCTCATATCACATCACGTAAATATATGACCAATATATATATATATATATATATATATATATATATATATATATATATATATATATATATATACATATATAAATATATGACCAAAATTTGGCAATCTCAAGGTTGTTTATCTATAAAATCTTGATGTAAAAAGTATTTCACTGTATTTGCAAGCTCGTTTATTTTTCCTCCTCAATTACCCATGATGATTGAAGTTTAGGTCCTTGTTGTGGGTAAACAATAGTGCAAGTATACACTGTCTAAACAAGTAATAAAGGATAAGCGAGATCGTTCCCACGAGGAATTAAGCTTAACTCTGAGAGTTTAATTTGATTAACAATTTAGTGAGGAAAGTAAATGACACACAAATTTTGGGTAACATAAACAGTATTGAAAAGTAAGAGAGTAATGGAAATCAGTGATGAGAACAAGCTGAGATGCATTCACTTTAGTAGCTTCATTAATATGCAATTAAGTGTATGTTCAATGCTACAGCATTAGGTGCTGCAGCAATAAGACATTATTCTCTCGAATACTTCACACTAGGTTTCCTTGCAAGAGTTTATCTCTAAACCCTAAAGAAGTACCTCCTAGGTCGCTTGAGCAAGCGGTATTCACCTTATGGGTTATGCTCTCCTATCTCTAGGGTTAAGCAAGGAACATCAAGATCTCTCGTTAATGTCCACTACCCATATTACCTTGTGAGATTAATTTACAAACCATCTCTGAATTTATAAATGCTATTTAGAATAGACGGCCAATCCTACTCTAAAATGGAAATATTGTCACACACAAGGTAAAATGCACAACATTAAACATACTTCATTAATCACATAATAAATCTAGCTACATCAGATCCAAAGATCTCAACTATGAGTATTTAGCTCATATTGAGCTTTAAAACAGGAAAATAACTCAAATAAAAGAGTAGAAGTCATATTACAAATTTCAAGGTAAGAAATGATACTATAAGAGAGAGACGAAAGAAAGGAGCTCCAATGGTGACAATGGAGATCTGATCTAGCTCTTCTAGTAGAAATCCACCAAGAGAAATGTAATTCCAGTGATGCTGTCACAATGGTCTCGGCAATGGAAATGTTTGATGAACTTGCACGCTAAGAAGGAGCTATCTCTAAACTTCCCTCTGACGGCAGAACCTCGGCAGTCCTCCAAATGAGGAATAAAAGCTGGCTTATATAGTGTCTCCTTGCACGCAACCCTAGAAAATATCTTCTTTGGGAAATGCGTCCTAGGTTAAAGGACAATTGTGAGAAATCCTTCTTGCATCATATCTTTCCGTGCCATACAGCTCTGACAGCTGTCATTGCCTCAATTTCCGTGTTTTCCGCATTCCCTTGAGCTTTCTCTCTCATCTAGCGCATTTTTGCTATTGTGCACGCACTTGTTGCTGCAGCACTTAAACAAAACACAATTAAAAGCATAAAGGGCATGAATATGCCCAATTCAATCCAGTTCATTCCTGCACCATTAACTCTATCCTAAACACTTATTTACAAGCTAAATCACACAACATGCTAATAAATTCACTTAAAAACAAGCTTAGAAAGCAAGTAATAACCATCATAAATGAGGGTTACAGTCCACAAAGTTAACTACGTGGATTTTCAGTATCACATTATCAACTTGTGTTCTCTTTCTGAAGCATTGATTAGTAAAGATGTTTAATAGTGCAAATATAGATGAATGAGTCAGTTAACTTGGGGTTCTAAGGGCCTAGGGTGAGGACATTTGTGGCAAGGTTGATCCCTCAGACCCCGAGTGTTCCTTTAGAGCACTAATGCTCCTTCAGTGCCCTAAGTGGCCCAGGTCGCAACGTCATAGTCGAGCCCGACGAACCTTCTAAGACCCCGCATGGTCCTTCAGAGCGTTAGTGGTGCTTCAGGTCCTTAATGACCCTTCATTTAACTCTCGGTTAATGCACCAAGTGTTAACCATTCCCTGTCATTCTTCAAACATTCTATTTCCCCTCTAAACGGACAAAATTGATGTCTATTCTATCTTTATTTCTATTTTTCTAGTAAAATATAAATAAAGAGGGGCAGCTGTTATATCCCAATTTTGTCCGAGTTCTTATTTTAATTTACTGAGTCGCATGTGTGTAAGTCTCGGAGTCTAATTAGCGCGTGTCAACATTATTCGAATTCGTTCAAATATCATATTAATTGAACTGGGCTTATTCTAACAATTTGGGCCTATGAGAGTGGATTGGGCCTAATTTCGGCATTTGTTGCTTATTTTGTTTGTCTTTTTAACCGGGCCTTATCCTAGTGTGTTGTTTAGTCGGGCCCGATTTTGCTTTTGGTTTTAGCCCAACTTCTTTTTCTGCTTTGTTTATTTAATTCAGTAAAACAAGATATAACCACAAAAAATCAGAATTTAATTAATAATAATTTTACAATGTTTGAAAAATGTCCCAATCTCTAAAATACAAAAAAAATAATAATCAAAAAATACAAAAAAATATAAAAAACGAAAACTAAATAAAGGGAGCAGCATCAAGAATCTCTGGGGTCCGTTCTTGCTCTCCAAGACTGCTCAGCAAGCCCACATTATCAGACCTGCAAAAGCCCAGTCAAACCAGTCAAAACCAATTAAATGCTAACCCTAATTTTTTAATATAAATAGGGTAAAATATGTTTTTAATCCCTACAAAATTCGAATCTTCTAGTTTAGTCTCTACATTAAAGAAATAGACGTTTTGGCCCCCAACTTATTTTCCATTTGCAACAATAGTCCCTAACGTTAATTAGACTAATAGAACACCCAATCAGCATGCCACATAAACATTTTAGCTGAAATGGCATGCATGTTGGAATGCCACATCACCCTATTATTTTAAAAATACTTTTTAAATTTGTTAATTAGTTTATTATTAATAAACAAAATTAAAAATAAATCAACACCATACTCATTCCTCTCATCCATCTCCCAGCGCCTCTTTCAATTCCTCTCAGATCTCTCTCTCGACGAACACCCTTTCCTCGTCTTCCCCTTGAGGTTGCTCACAACCACAATCCTACTTTCCCTCTTCAACTTTCTTCACAACACCCTCACAAACCCTCTTATCCTTCAAACCCATCATTTTCCAGAAACTTCCAACCAAACCACACACACATCATCATCATTACCAGTACCACCTACTCCCCTTCAACCCCTCGAAGAGAAATTTGGTGAAATTGGTTCTATTGTCTCTCTATTTCTTCTCTTACGGTTCTATTTCCAGAAACTTTTGAACCATTGCAATTGGTTCTATTTACTTTCTCTTCCTTCTCTTTATAACATTAACCTCTGTTATGGTGACCGCTTCTCTTATCCCTTTGTTATAGTTGATTTCCACCACCATTCAAACACCCATGACCACCACAATGTCTCTCTCTTCCTCCTCTCCACGTATGGTGACTGTTTCGTAGCTAAGAAAACAGACTTGAGAACCTCAAACCGCCACCTTCTTCCTTATTTTTCAGCAACCATGGGCATTCAATCAAAAAGCGAGTTTGATATTCAGGTTCCTCACGTCATCCTCTCGCAAAGCCCTCAAAAAAATTTTCCATCGGAGTACCCTTCACCGGCGTCCACCGTGCTGCAGCTCATCTCCACTGCGTGCCTCCGCTGTCGGAGGAAAGGAAGAAGATCAATTTTTTTATTAAAAAATAAAATTTAATGAAATAGAAATTTTGGTAAAAAAAAGACTAAAAAGCCACTTGGATAATTAAAAAAACGAATGTGTTAATTGATTTGTCATGTAGATTAAAAAAATACACGTGTAAAAGCCAACTCAGTTTTCTGTTAGCCTTGTCAGCATGATTTAACAGCAGGGACTAATAATGAAAACATAAAAATAAGTTGGGGACCAAAACGCCTATTTCTATAATGTAGGGACTAAATTAAAAGATTCGAATTTTGTAGGGACTAAAAACATATTTTACCCATATAAATAAGCAGTCCACCCAGAGTCAAAGGACACAAGCAGAGACATTTGACTGCAGAAAAATCACCTAGACAAGGAATAGGGTTCAAAATCAGAACCCTAATCCAAAAAGCATTTAATTCAAAACTTCGTATCCAAAGAGTCGAATCAGTCAAGAAAGGGAAGCAACCAGTACACACAGACCGTAGCAATCATAGAGCAATCAAAAGGAGGCATAACAGAGACTGGAATTAGGTTGGTCTTGTATTATCAAATCTAAATACGTAGAATATATGAGCATAATTTGTTGTTTAAATTTTTTGATCTGTTACAGTAAACAACGTTGTCGGTAAATTAGGATTTAGGATTTGTAAATATGATTCTGTTCACAAACATGATTTAGTTGCAAATATGATTAAGTTCTTACACTTAGAACTTGTAAACAATTATCTGTTCATAAACGTGGCTCATTTGCTACTGGATTAGGATCTCCACCATAACATATTTAAGGTTCCTTTTTTTTCCAATATATCAATAAACACAAGCAGAGTCCCTAATAATCCTAACCGAGCACATAATCAAAAATCCAAAAATGAATTTAGATTAGATTCCTTTCAGTAATCAAACAAGCTTCTATTTATCTTAATAGAAATAGGGTGAATTAGAGATTATGTTTAAAATAACTTAAGATCAGTTTTTTGTTTTTAGAGAAAGACTCACGTTCATATGAGCTGAAAACATGATAGAACAAACAGATCAGAAAATTACATGGAGAGAGTTAGAGTGGAAGAAGAAATCATAAATCAACAATAGCATTCAAAAATAAACCAGAAAAATAAACACTGGTAATAAACACCAGTAAACCAGAGAATAGGGGTGTACTCCAGAGAATTCAAAAAATAAGAAGAGGAATAGAAGTTGAAAGAAAATCAGAAAAGGAGAGGAAACTGAAACGTATACCCGACTGCACTTCACCGGCGAGAATTCCAGCCACCATGAATTCCGACCACTGTCACGAAACTCACCACGAGACACCCTTCATGCTCGCAAAACACCCTCTCTCCATCGCAACCGTTCTCTCTCTCCCACAATTTCAGCCTGAATTTTCGTTCTCTCTCTCCAAAACCTTGAAGCCGCGGCGGATAGCGATCCTCTCCTGTCTATATAGCCTCCAGTTACTCCAGTCAAGTTAATTTTGGACCATTGGATTTTTTTAATGCCCCAAAATTTGCCACATCATATTTCCACTACCCATTAATTAATTCATTGTATCAGCCCCCACTACCCAGCTTCCCACTGTTCACATTTACAACCCATTCCACTTCCTTCCTTCCTATTCTCTATTCATCCATTTTTGTAACTGTAAGTTTGCTGTGACCTTGCAAAGTTTTGAATGTGAAATCTGTTGATGAAAAAGCTGTTCTTTTACAAGTTAAGATTAATGTTTTTCCTATAGAAAATGATCATTGCGAGAACAACGTATCTGGTATAAGCATTTCAAGAAATAGCTGATATATGCATTTTGATGCAAAATACTTTTAAACATGATCTTTCATTAGCTGGTATAACTTTATAAGCATTTCAAGAAAATACTTTAAAACAATGTATCTGGTATAAGCATTTCAAAAATTAACTTGATCATTCAAGAAATGCCATGATCATTTTGCATCCATTTCAATAGCTGAATCAATGTATCTGGTTGTGCCTCTATTTTATTTGTTTAAAATAAATTAATAAAATCTTACCTTTTACTTGTATTGACTATTTGTAGAGGTGTCAATTTAGTCCATTTATCCATTGGATATCCATCCAATCCATACAAAAATCCATCCGTTACAAAAAAATAATAATAATGGATTGGATTGGATCCATCCATTTGAGTTTGTGGATGAGTGCGATCCATCCATTAAGTTTCTCAAATCCAATAGATTACAATAACTATGAAATCATAATCCATTGGATAATTATAATTTTTTTTAAACACTAAAATTTAAAATAACTCCGCTGCCGGCCACCACCTATAAATATTTTATATATTTATATTTATATTTATATTTATAACTTAAATATATAATCTATATATATATATATATATATATATATATATATATATATAAAATCTATACTAGTATGATTCACCCGTGCCAGCATGGGTCGACATTCACTTGTAACTTTAAAAATTGACAATTTTTTTAGGAATTAAAAAAATAGTTGTATATTTAAGTGCATTGTGTGAGATATATATATCTCTATTACGTCACCTTCCTTTTAAAGCGTATTACATAATGTTTATCCCCCACGCTACCACCTCCTGACGCTGACTATTTGAGCTACCACAATTTCATGCTATTAAAGCGTATTACATAATGTTTATCCTATTCTTTCTTTTATTGCAAAACCTTTTACCTACTTTTTATATCTATTTATTATTTATTTTGATACATATATATTTGTTATTATATATTACATTTATATATTATATTTATTTGACATCTAATATTTTGTATCACATTCCATAGATTTTATTCTATATATTTACTAACTAGAATGTTATTAAATATGAGTAATTTTATTTATTTCAATTTTTTTTAATTCTCATCTCATAAATAAAGTTATATATTAAAAATGTTTGTCACATATTTTTGTATTCAGCTTGATGCACATACATTTAGAATCAATATACAACTTTGATCGATTAGTATATTTGTAGTTTACAACGTTTGTGCTTAATATTCTTCTATTCACTGCACTGCACTTAGAAAACAAGTAAAGATGACAGAGAACATTGATCCTGCGGTTGTCAATGTCAATCACCTTAGTCAAAAGCAAGCTAAGTGTCCTTATGCAAAGGTATATTTGCTATATATTTGTAAGTTACTATTTACTATTACTATTTTGGACCGTATAATACTTATAACTAATTCCTGTTGTAATAACATCTCAATATGAAAATACCCCTGAAATTATATACCCTGCGATTGTCACTACTAAATTTTAGAGTACTATTATGGCAAAAACATTGATCATGTGGGTCTCTCATAATATATTGTGGTACTCTTGCTATTTGGAATTTTGAACTTAGTGGTACAAAGGAAAAGACCCTCTTTTCCACTAGATACTCTTGGCTATATTTGCTATTTACATGTTAAAAGAGTGGTATCACAAAAAGTATAGATTTTGTATTTTTTAGAGTCTCTCTTTTCTTTCCATTCGTCCCCTTCCCCAATTTTAACTTTTGAATCTATTCAAACTACGAACATAACCATGTTTTTTTTATTTTGTTTTTGTCCTCCAAGGTAATTTTCCATCTTTAGATATAAATATTATTCATTTGTGGGTACGGTCATGTGCCAAAGTCAAGAACACCTATGTTATTCGTCTCATTCATGATAAGACTGAACCCAATCTTATAAATATTTAATTAAATCATATGTTGTAGCAAACAATTGTATTTTCTTTTGAAGCAGCAAGCAATTGTATTTTCTTAAATTAATTATTAAAATGCATTTTTAAACAAAATAAATGTGGACACAAATATTTTATAAATTCTTAAAAAATAGATTTGTCATTCTTAATATGTTATATGAAAATATATTTTTAAACATGATGCCCAAATGTCTATCAAAGAATATGGAATCAAAAATAAGATTAAGAATAATTTATTGGGCATTTTTAAGGTATGACAAAAAAAATGACTTGTGATTTTATACATACTATGCCTATTTTTATCAATCATTAGTACTGTCACGGGTCATGCGGGCTAACTAATGACGCATCGGTCCGACCATTAGTTTCTATGATATAATCTACAATTCGAGAGATGGGTCGTCTTGATCCTCTCAAGGGTCAGGGAAAATGATGTCAAACCTATCATATTAATTTTTCTTAAGTTAATTATTACAAAAAAATTATAAGACAAGAAACAAAATATTTTCCTTGACAAAACCCCACATCCCATTTGAAATTATAATATATAATTATGTTATATATATATATATATATATATATATATGTCTAAAATTTAATTTCTTACTATTATATAAATATTTAAAATTTTACTAATCAAAATTGAAACAAAATGATATATATATATATATATATATATATATATATATATATATATATATTTATAGAATTGTCTAAATATAGTTGTTGTTGAAGTAGCTACCTTACGGTGTCTAAACACATGAATATCGACCCGTGCTGGCACAGGTGAATTATACTAGTATATATATATTTGAGACAGGATCCGTTGACACTAGGTGTAAGTCAAATGACTTACACCAAATCCCATCCATTAAAATTAAGTAATCTGTTCCTAACTATTTCTGAGAGAGTAAAGATAATCAAGAACACAATGAACAACTTCGCATGGATAGTAAAATTGTTCAACCCTACATTAGCCTCTTTGGGCAGATTATATAGTATTACAATCATTAATGGCTAATAATTGGAAGTCGTTACATAATATAGTATCAGTTACGTTTGGTGATACCGGCCTAGGAGTAGACCGGGTGCTCTGGTAGAGCCGGCCTATTAGACATGGCCGGAACCGACTTGATAGATTAGGACGAGTGTTCTGCTGATGCTTCCGGTTATTCCTTGGCGAGAGATGCAGTCCCTCAAGCTTGTCGACTTGAAGCCTAGGTCATAAGGCGATGCTCGGCCTAGTCATGAACACAGTCCCTAGAACGATGAATGCGGAGCATGCATGAAATCGTTCAAAGACCTGCATATTCATTGACTCGGTGCCGCATGTATATTGGCCAGTGACAGCGGGCGTTGTAGTCGATGTGACGTTTTGACTATGACTGTCAGTTATGACTTGATCTTCTTGGGAGTTCCATTTGACTTCTTACGTTTCTGTGTATTTCATTAGTGTTTCCATCGTAACTTGCCTCCCTCTTTGCCTATATAAGGAGGAGGTGATGTTTTGCCTTCACCACTTTCTTCTCTCTTCTTAGATGTTACTATTGCCTTGCTGTGTTGCTTTCATGAATTATTGTTTGTTTTGTCAGGTTGTTATTCCCCCTTGAGCCATGCACACAATCTTAAAGGAGCTTGGAACTTTAAGATTGGTGGAAGGCTCAAGGCAGGAGTTGCAGACTTTCGGCATCTATGGGCGTTCATCGCTGCAGTCTGTGCTGCAATTCCATGGCTGAGATTGTGTGGAGGGCTCAAAGGTGCAGATTGGAGCCGCGACAAACCGGTGGTTGACTGTTCTCCACCATTGTGGGGAAATTTTACCTCAGCGAATCCTCTCAGGCCGCTCCCGAATTTCCCATTGTCTTCCAATGCGCTGTTCAGGTGGCCTTGGAGAGGTTTCCAGCATTGGAGACAATGTTCTCCTGCCGCTTCTTCTGGCGGTGGGTCTTCCTCTTGCGGTGGATCTTCAGAGCGAAGGAGCGGTTTCTTCTTGGTGGGGTGTCCGCAACATTGCTGACAGAAGGTGGCTGCCGACGTTGAGTGGGTTCCTGTAAAGTTGAAATGCCTTGAAAGAAACCTGCCATCTGTTAACTTGTAACTTTTTAAGAAATAGAAATTAGGACCAAAACCGATGATTCACTATGTATCCGATAAATAATGTATCTTGACCAAGCAATAAAGTAAATTATATTTTGAACGGAGTTGTTTTTTTTGTAATTCTGTCTTTATAATTCTTTCTCTTATGTTTCGGTTTGTTTCACTCGCCGTGGCAAAAGTAGGTAGGGTATTACCGGCTTATTGTGAATTCGCTTTACGGCGTATTACCATAAATATGCTGACACATGTTAGTTGATGTGATTGTTGATGGCAGTAAATGATTTCGATACTTGGAATTTGTGCATCTTCACCTGCCGCGCTGGATGACGAACACGTGGCCTTATCTTGGCCACTGAAGGTGAGGAGTTTTGTATTATCGCCGTTGATCAGCCTTGAGTTATTTCTGACCGTTGATTGACACGACTCGATCCATCAAGTGAAGGGGCATGTTTTGAAATTGAAGTGTTTTCCTTACTTCCATCTTTTCGCTCCCTTTTACTCCTTTCTCTTTTGATCAAGCCTTGTGTGTTACTTCTTCTTGCAACAACACACTGCCACATTTTAATCTCCTGCATTTCACGTTTGCGTTGTACTTCCAGGTACGCCCCTTCCCTATTACTTTTGATTGATCATTGCATAACTGTTGTCTCCCTTTATCTCAATTTTCCTTTTGATATTCTGCGTAACTACTCCCTGAAAAATAAAATTGGTACAAATGGTTTCTATAATAAACATTAGTAGTGAGAGTGAAGGAGAGGTTACTTCCCAAGTTAGGTGTAGTAATTCTTCCTGTATTGATGGGAAATGTTCATACTGTCGTTTAAAGTCTATCAAACTGAGTGTACACAATTTAAACACCATGTTTCCCTCTGATGACGAGCCCTCTCATCAGGGTTAAGCTTGAACTCTGTATCCATGGCTGAAGAGGGTATTGAAGAACACAGTAACCATTCAGGTGGAAGTTCTAGAGGGGACAGGGATAGCATTGATCCGGAGGTGTTGGATTCACACTCCGTGCTAGTAACCGAAGAGTCTTTAGAAAGGATTCAAAAACTTCTCTGCCATCCGGTAGATGAGGGTGCCGCTGTGGCGAAGCCTGTTGAGCTGGAGGAAGAAGTTTGTGATTGTCTGGAAGCCGAGGATAAACCCTTCACCTATATGTACGCTACATTGTTTGAACATTTAGGCGTTAGAGTTCCCTTTTCCCCTATTACCGTAACGTTCTTCGTTTGTTAAATTTGGCTCCCACTCAGCTTCATCCGAACTGTTGGGCTTATATCCGGGCCTTCGAGATTATGTGTGAGTGCCTTAAAATCTTAGTTATTGCTGAAAAGATGCTCCATTTTGTTCGTTCCTCAGTTAAGAATCCTCCCCGATGGGTGTCCTTAGGGAACCATAGCCGCCGGTCCTTCATGAAGGTGTACAAGAGTAGCTATAAATCATTCAAAGACAATTTCTGTCGCCTAGAGGCCGGACCACGCGACCCCCATCTATTAGTTGATGAAAACAACGTCGAATACTTTCCTCTGTATTGGACCCGAAATCCCCACAACAAATTTACAGTTGATAGATGTAGCTTGTCTACGAGGGATCAAGAAGATGTGGATCGGATTTGGTCTTATGTTCAGTCGGGCAACCACCCCTGGTCGTCGCGAATCATACAGCAGGAGGATGATTCGGCTAAGCTGATAGAATATCTAATTAAAGCCTTTGTACTTTTAAATTTCACTGTTATTGAAAGATACCGCGGATTGTGATCTGATTCTTGTATTTGACCCTTTTGCAGGACTCTTCGGCATGTCGACGCTCAGTGTTGAGGAAAGGAGGAAGATTCGTGAGGAACAAAGGAAGAAACAATGGTATGCTTCTGGCCTTGATGCCACTGAAAATGCGGAAGCCGGTGGGAACAGTTCGAAAGGGGCTTCCTTCAAAGGTGGGAGGGGTTCTGATATTTCTGATAAGGAAAAGAGAAAGTCAAGTTCTCAGCGGACCACTTCATTACTCCCATCCTCCAAGAAGCCGAGGCACTCCACCGATACTCCTAATTCTCCTGCCGCAGTCAAGAAACGCAAGATGATTGAGGCCGGAGTCCAAGCTGATGCTGGTACTGCTGAGGACACCGCTTGGAGAAAGATTTTGGAGGTGAAGAAGATCAAGGATGGTATGGCGAGTGGTGTTGTCAAGACTACTTGGGATATTCGGTACCCTTCACCAAGGCTTTGGGTCAGATTTCCTTTCCATACGATGTAGGCCGCGTGCAGGAAATGGGACCTCGGCAGAGTTTGCTGGTGATTAAAACTTATAGTCTCTGGACTTCCATGCTTGCTCACCACTTTTAAAATGCCTATGGGGAAGTAATGGCTGAAGGTAGCAGTCAGGGTGACCGGTTGAAAGCTTTGGAGGAAGAGCTAGAGGTCTGCCGCCGGGATAAGGCTTCTCTGGAAAGTGACACGAGGAAGTATGAAACCAACAAACAGGTGTTGGAGCTGAAAATCAAGGGCCTGACTGATGCCAACGACAAATGGAAGGCTGAAGTGGCTTCAAAAGATAATGGTCTCGCCGACACCAAGGGGAAGCTGATCAAGGCCTACGACGATCTAAAGGCAGCGAAGCAAGAGGCGGCAGATTATGTTTCTCAGCTAGTGGCGGAGTTTGACCGCGGGGTTTATTTAGCTTTCGCCCAAGCTCAAATGTGCTTCCCTTCACTGGACCCCCAATCTTTTGATCCTGACAATGTGGTGGTTGATGGGCAGATTGTGGCTCCCCTTTCAACTCATCAGCCCTCGCTACCCGATGGTGATGCTGAGACTACCAATGCGGCCACCTCTTGGACTCTCCATGGGTTAGAGCAAGTGCTTAATGAAGATTCACTACCAAATGATGTTGTGGCTGTTGGTGTTGATGTGGAGATGGCCGAGGACTCGGAGAAGACCCATTCTGAAGGACCCCTCGCTTAGTTTGTTTCACTATAATCCAGGATGGAAGAACCACCCAAATTTTAGGTGGAACAATGCTAGTGCTCCTGCACCTAGTGCACCTGCACCAGCAACACCTCCTAGGTTTCAATCTCAAAATTTTCAAAGACAAAACCAACCTGCCAATGAAAATTCTCTAGAAGGTTTGCTTAAATCATTCATTAGTGAAACTAGAACTGCTAGGCAAGCCCAAGAAGCATCAATTAAGAACTTAGAGAATCAAGTGGGGCAATTAGCAACAACTTTGTATCAAACACCAACAGGTACATTGCCATAAAAAACAGAAGTTTCAACCTCACAAAGGCAAGGTAAGGAACAAGTCAAAGCCATTTCTTTGAGGAATGGGAAAGATTTATCAGAACCATATGAGATTGAAGATACAAGTAAGGAAGAAAAAATAAAAATGAAAAAAAATTTCAAGATGCAGTAACACCTGATGCATCTGCATCTCATGAAGTTCACACTCCAATGTTAGTTCCTGAATACCCTCCTCCTCCTTTTCCTCAAATATTGAAAAAAGAACATGAGGAGAGGAAATTCAGTAAGTTTTTAGATGTTTTGAAACAATTGCATATCAATGTTCCCTTGATTGAAGCACTTCAACAAATGCCTAATTATGTTAATTTTATGAAAGATGTGCTTTCTAAAAGAAAAAGATTAGGGGAATTTGAGACAATTGCTATGTCAAAAGAATGTAGCTTAATGTTGCAAAATAAAATTCCAAGAAAGCTAAAAGATCCAAGTAGCTTTACAAGTCCTTTTTCCATAGGCAAGTTCTATACAGGTAGAGCATTGTGTGACTTAGGTGCAAGCATTAACTTGATTCCTAAGTCTATTTTTACAAAGCTAGGAATTGGAAATGCTAAATGTAACACCCCAAAATAATTTAATTAAATATTTAATTAAGTTATTTGAGGGTTACAATATTTACTTGAATTAGAATAAATAAATTGGAGTGGCTTTATTTCAGGAGGTGTATGGAATTAAAAGAGGGGTGTGATTAGGGCCCAACCCACTAGTTGGCCCAATCACTGCGTGACCTAAATTGGGTCTCCAATTGAGACCATCAGCAGCACCGAAAGGAAGAAAAGAAAACGCGAGAGAGAGAGCTTGAGACGGTGGAGAGCGACGACGCAGGGAAGAGAGAAATTCGTTTTCTCAAGCTTCAAGGTAACATTGAATCATTTTCTTTCCTCCATCCTTTTCCTTATAATTCCAATTGCATGATTCCAATCTTTCCCCTTTGCTGTTTCCTTGCTACGTGCGTTCGAGAAGAGAGGAACCGAGAGAGAGTGAAGCGCGATCGAGAGAGAAAGCGAGGAGCGGAGGTTCGCGATCGAAGGAGAGTGGGTTTCAGTTGCTGATTTTCGTGGTGTTTTCCAAGGCAAGGACTCTTCTTCTTCAAGTTGAAAAGGTAAGGGGAGTTAAACTCTTAAAGGACTTTATGATGGGTTTATGTAGGGAATTAGGGATTATAATTGCTAAATTATGTTACGAATGCGTGTTTGGTCAAAAGCGTGGTGTAAAAGCGTTGTTGATTCCCTTGTTAATGGATTGCCTATGGTAGAAGATTTTGTTGTCAAGGTTGTGCTCACCATATGTTAGATATCATGTGTAAGAGACACGTAGAAGCATGCTAGGTAATTAGTAAGCAGTCAAATTGGTTGGTTCGATGTACAATTGTTGTTTGCAAGTTGAAGGTTCTTTGGAATTTGATAGGAAAATTCACAAAAAATACCTTAGACATCACCAGCGCCATTGTGCTAGGGTGGGCGCCATGGCGCAACGAGATTCTTGCTCGCGCCATTTGGTTTCTTTATTTTGGCGTCTTGGCGCAACGAGGTTCTTGCCAGTGCAAATCTTTGGTTCGAGTTGTTGGTTTTGGCGCCATGGCGCAAGCTGATTCTTTGCTGGCGCGCCACTTTGCGAGATTACTCGCGCCACAGTGCGATCAAGTCTTCGCTAAGCGCCACATCTTTGGAGTTTAGCGCCTAGTGCGGCCAAATTCTTGCCGCCAGCGCCAAAGTGCTAGGTTTTAGCGCCACAGTGCGCCAAATTCTTGCCAGCGCCAACGTCTTGTGTTTTTGGCGCCCTAGTGCGCAACAAATTCTTGCCAGCGCCATGTGCTAGGTGTTTGGCGCCTAGTGCAGCCAAATTCTTGCTAAGCGCCATTTGTCTTTGGAATTTTGGCGCCACAGCGCGACGGAATTCTTGCCGGTGCCTCTTGGTCGTTGTTTGTGGCACCCGAGTTGCCCAAGTCACCGTAGGGCATCAATAGGGGTTGTTTGGTGTTACTTTGTCTTTGTGTTTGGGTCATTTTGAATTGTTGTGCTTAAATGTGGACGAACGTATTGTGTTGTTGCTTGGTAGTTAAAAGGGTAAATATTAAGTTGCTGTTGTTGTTGTTGTGGGTCCAAGAGACCCTTATTTAAGTTGTTGTTGTTGTTGTTGGGTCGGAGAGACCAAAACCACGTTATTCTTCTTTGTGAGTTCATGAGACTCTTAGGTAAGTTGTTGTTGTAGTTGAAAAAGTCGGCGTAAGTTGTTTGGTTGTGTTGTTCATGAGTCCATTACATGGCATATGCATACCCCGTGTTGAAGGCTGCGGTCTTGGAGCTCTGCTCAACGTGTTGAAGGCTGCGGTCTTAGAGCCCTGCTCAAAGTGTTGATAAATGTTATTTTATGTTGGTGGTACCACATGCATATACCGTGTTGTAGGTTGCATTTCCATGCATATGTCTCGGTTGTGTTGTTGCCATTCGTGTTGTAATAATATGGTTATGCTTCTTTGATGACGTTGTTTGTGATAATACCGTATGTTGTCTTTGCTGGTAGTTATGGTTGCTAAGACCTCGCATATTACTTATCATATATTCCTTTATGTTGTTGGACTCACCCTTTCTCTGTTTTAATGTTACCCCTACGTGGGTGACATGCAGGTAGCCATGCGTGAAGGACCTTCTCTCCTTCCTATTTTAAGTCGGTATTTAGTCGCCTCGACACGTAACACACGGGAATAGAGCGAACACTTTCGATTTATTTGTTTTATTTTGATTTTATTGCTTACATTTATGCGTTGTTTCGAATTTTGTCCTATCCATTTGTTAGTAGGGGACGGTATTATGTGAACTTGTTGATTCCATTGCGTTGTGATGAAATTTAAGTTGTGTTACGTATCTAGTTGCTATCTTCAATGAGAGACTAAGTTTGATTATGAAATGTTTAATTATTGAATTTTTGGTTGATGTGTAACGCTCCGAAGCATGTTAGTTATTTTTTGCACTCTGATGATTAAGTAAATAAAGGGGTAGAATCGGGGTGTTACATAGTGGTATCAGAGCAAAAGTTTGGTCTGTCCGACCAAGTGTCTAAGTGTTGTATCTGTTGTATCTAATTGTGTTCCCTTTGTGTAGAAATCGATTTGATGGCGAGACGCGATGATGTTGCCTTTGGCTCTTTGCTCTGCAAGCAATAGCCCAGCCGTCGGGAATCAACAGCTGCCGCCAATGTGAATGCTCGCAACTTGGCAGCAGCGTTCGGAGGAAAATCCACCCACCTTCTTGGTCGGTATGACCCGATGGGGCCTTGACACAGTTAAAGGAGATAGAGCGGATCTTAGTGTCATGGAGTGCTTCTTCTTTGAGAAAGTAAAGTTGGGAACCCATATCTTTGGGAGAGGAAGGCGACGATCGGTGGTTGGGAATGTCGCGGAGGTTGGAAGGTGCTGGTGAGGAGGTTACTTGGGAGGTTTTCACGAGAGAGTTCAAGAGAAAGTATTACCCTGAGGATGTGCGAGCTAAGAAGGAAGTGGAGTTCACGGAGTGAAACAGGGGAAATAAGGCGATGGTGAGTCTGTTGCCGGTTGAGAGTTGGCCAAATTTTGCCCGCACTATGCCAATGAAGCCGATTCTGAATTCTCTAAGTGTGTGAAGTTTGAGAGTGGCTCGCGCTACGACATAAAGAAGGCAATTGGGTATCAGGAGATTCGGGACTTTGCTAGGCTGGTTGATAAGTGTAGAATCTTCGAGGAGGATAGTACTGCCGCATACAAAGCTGTGAAGGAGAAGAGGAATAATCGGTTTAGAGGAAGCCATATGAGGTTACATTTGGTAAGGTAAGTAAGAGAAGGTTGTTCTTTGGTAGGAAACTAAGTGGGAGACGCCCCGCGTGGCCGTTGTGTGCTACAAGTGTGGAAAGGCCGGTCACAAGAGTTTTGAGTGTAAGCCTGAGGTACCAAGATGTTTCCGCTGTGGAAAAGAGGGTCATAGGATGTCGGAGTGTGATCAAAAGGAGATGATATGCTTCAACGTGGGGAAGCGGGGCACATTAGTACCAAATGCTCCAAACCCAAGAAAGAGAAGGCTGGGGAAAAGTGTTTGCCTTGGCAGGATCCGAGGATGCTAACGAGATTCGAGGTACTTGTTTTATTTATGGTACTCTCTGTAATTGCTATAGTGAGACATTGGTGCTACTCATTCATTCATTGCCAAATTGTGTCTTTGAAAAATTGAATCTTGATTTGTCTCCTATGATGAGGAGATGGTTATTGATACTCGGCTAAAGGGTCGGTAACTACATCCCTAGTGTGTGCTAAGTGTCCTCTGTCGGCCTTGCAGAAGATTTTCTTGTTGACCTTATTTGTTTACCTTTGGAGGAATGGGCGTTATTCTTGGTATGGGTGGTTAGTTGATAACCATGTGCATATCAACCGCTAGAAAATCAGAGACTTCCTTCCTCTCCGAAGAGGAAGAATCGGTTTCTTTGCTTTCTTGGGTCGATTGCGTAGATTAATGAGGAAGAAGTTCACCTATTTGCCTTGATGGCGTCTCTGTCTGTTGAGAGCCAAGATATCATTGAAGGGTTGAAGGTAGTGTGCGAGTTTCCGGAGGTATTCCCCGATGAGATTCCGAGTGTTCCGCCGGAGAGGGAGGTTGAATTTACTATTGACCTTGCAGTGCACGAGGCCGTGTCTATGGCACCGCCGTCTGGGATGTCGGCATCCGAATTATCTGAGTTAAAGAAACAGCTAGAAGAGTTACTTGAGAAGAAGTTCATTCGGCCTAGTGTGTCGCCTTGGGGAGCGCCAGTATTGTTAGTGAAGAAGAAGGATGGAAGCATGAGACTTTGCGTGGACTATAGACAGTTGAACAAAGTAACAATCAAGAACAAGTACCCACTCCCGAGAATTGATGACTTGATGGACCAGCTGGTGGGTGCTAAAGTGTTTAGTAAGATCGACTTGAGGTCGGGCTATCACCAAATCAAGGTGAAAGATGAAGACGTTCAGAAGACAGCTTTCAGAACTAGATATGGGCACTATGAATATACTGTAATGCCGTTCGGTGTTACCAACGCACCCGGAGTGTTTATGGAGTACATGAACCGTACCTTCCATAGTCACTTGGATCGTTTTGTGGTGGTATTTATAGATGATATTCGGTGTATTCCAAAGGCGAGAAGAGAGCACGCAGAACACTTGAGGTTAGTGCTAGAGGTGTTAAAGGAAAAGAAGCTCTATGCGAAGTGGTCAAAGTGCGAGTTCTGGTTGAACAAAGTGAGCTTTCTGGGCCATGTGATTTCCGGTGATGGTATAGCTGTAGATCCAGCCAAGGTTGATGCTGTGTTGCAATGGGAGAGCCCAAAGTCGGTGACGGAGATCCGAAGTTTCTTGGGGTTGGCCGGGTACTACAGGAGGTTTATTGAGGGTTTCTCTAAGCTAGCCCTTCCGTTGACTCAACTGACGTGTAAGGGAAAGGCTTTCGTTTGGGATGCGGTGTGAAGAGAGCTTCAATGAGTTGAAGCGGAGGTTGACAACATCTCTGTTTTGGTATTGCCTCGCCCGGATCGACCGTTCGTGGTGTATTGTGATGCTTCCAAGATGGGTTTGGGAGGTGTCTTGATGCAAGAAGGTAAGGTAGTAGCCTATGCGTCTAGGCAGTTGAGGGTTCATGAGAAGAACTACCCTACTCATGACTTAGAGCTCATGCAATCGTCTTTACTTTGAAGATATGGAGGCACTATTTGTATGGTTCTAAGTTTGAGGTATTCGGTGACCATAAGGGGTTGCGATGATTTGTTTGACCGTAAAGAATTGAATATGAGACAAAGGAGGTGGTTAGAATTCTTGAAAGACTATGACTTTAGTTTGAATTACCATCAGGGAAGGCTAATGTTGTAGCCGATGCCTTGAGTAGGAAGTCCCTTCATGTGTATCTGCGTTGATGGTGAAAGAGCTCGAGGTGATCGAGCGATTTCGGGATTTGAGTTTGGTCTCATGAAGTAACGCCAAGAGTGTACTGGTGGGAATGTTGAAGATCCATAATGAATTTCTAGGCGTTATTCGAGAGGCTCAAAAACAAGACATTAAACTAGTTGAATTGGCGGTGGGGATCGATCACTCCGAGGTTAAAGATTATGAGTTAGATGCGCAAGATGTGTTGAGATACCGAGGGAGGATTTGTATCCCTGATGATGAAGAGATTAAGACATCAGTGCGGAAAGAGGACATCGAAGTAAATTGAGTATCCATCCAGGAGCCACGAAGATGTATCAGGATCTGAAGAAACTGTTTTGGTGGCCTGGCATGAAGCGTGATGTGGCCCAATTTGTGTATGCTTGTTTGACGTGTCAGAAATCTAAGGTTGAGCATCAGAAGCCGGCGGGGTTGATGCAGCCATTGGATGTACCAGAATGGAAGTGGGACAGTATCTCTATGGATTTTGTAACTGGATTGCCGAATACAGTAAAGGGGTTTGATGCTATATGGGTGATCGTCGATAGGTTGACAAAGTCTGCTCACTTTCTGCCGATTAATATGACTTATCCAGTTCCGAAGTTGGCAGATATTTATGTTAAGACAATTGTGAAGCTGCATGGCGTCCCTGTGAGTATCGTGTCTGATCGGGATCCTAGATTTACTTCTGAGTTTTGGAAGAGCTTGCAAGAGGCCTTGGGTTCTAAACTGAGATTGAGTTCCGCTTATCACCCCGGCATGGATGGGCGACGGAGAGGACTATTCAGTCACTAGAGGATCTGTTGAGAGCATGCGTCCTTGAGCAAGGAGGTTCTTGGGATTCTCATTTGCCATTGATTGAATTCACCTATAACAACAGTTTTCATGCGAGTATCGGGATGGCGCCTTTCGAGGCATTGTATGGTAGGAGGTGTAGGACACCCCTGTGTTGGTATGAATCGGGGGAGAGTGTGGTGTTAGGCCCGGAGATTGTGCGTGAGACCACAGAGAAGGTGAAGGTGATTCGAGAGAAAATGAAAGCCTCATGAGAGGTATGAAAAAGCTATCATGATAAGAGAAGGAAGGACTTAGAGTTTGAAGCGGGTGACCATGTGTTCTTGAGAGTCACTCCGGTGGCCCCGGTGTGGGTCGTGCCACGAAGTCTAAAAAGTTAACCCCTCGTTTCATTGGCCCATACCGCATTTTCGGAAAGAGTTGGGAAAGTTGCCTATCGGGTGGCCTTGCCACCTAGCCCATCTAATCTGCATGATGTATTCCATGTATCTCAATTGCGGAA
The DNA here is from genome assembly GCA_020916435.1 of Oxytropis ochrocephala. Taxonomy (NCBI): domain Eukaryota; kingdom Viridiplantae; phylum Streptophyta; class Magnoliopsida; order Fabales; family Fabaceae; genus Oxytropis; species Oxytropis ochrocephala. Next base: position 98,529,942 of record CM037092.1, read on the forward strand.
GTATGTCCCCGAGCCGTCGCACGTAATTCAGATGGATAATGTGGAAGTGAGGGAGAACCTCACTGTAGAAACTACGCCAGTTAGAATTGAAGACCGTGAAGTGAAGGTGTTGCGGGGGAAGGAGATCAAGCTAGTAAAAGTAGTTTGGTTAGGAGCCGTTGGCGAGAGTGCGACGTGGGAATTGGAAAGTAAGATGAAAGAAGCTTACCCGGAGCTGTTTGATTCAGGTAATTTCGAGGACGAAATTTAATAAGTGGGGGAGAGTTGTAACACCCCAAAATAATTTAATTAAATATTTAATTAAGTTATTTGAGGGTTACAATATTTACTTGAATTAGAATAAATAAATTGGAGTGGCTTTATTTCAGGAGGTGTATGGAATTAAAAGAGGGGTGTGATTAGGGCCCAACCCACTAGTTGGCCCAATCACTGCGTGACCTAAATTGGGTCTCCAATTGAGACCATCAGCAGCACCGAAAGGAAGAAAAGAAAACGCGAGAGAGAGAGCTTGAGACGGTGGAGAGCGACGACGCAGGGAAGAGAGAAATTCGTTTTCTCAAGCTTCAAGGTAACATTGAATCATTTTCTTTCCTCCATCCTTTTCCTTATAATTCCAATTGCATGATTCCAATCTTTCCCCTTTGCTGTTTCCTTGCTACGTGCGTTCGAGAAGAGAGGGAACCGAGAGAGTGAAGCGCGCGATCGAGAGAGAAACGAGGAACGGAGGTTGCGATCGAAGGAGAGTGGGTTTCAGTTGCTGATTTTCGTGGTGTTTTCCAAGGCAAGGACTCTTCTTCTTCAAGTTGAAAAGGTAAGGGGAGTTAAACTCTTAAAGGACTTTATGATGGGTTTATGTAGGGAATTAGGGATTATAATTGCTAAATTATGTTCTGAATGCGTGTTTGACTGAAACGTGGTGTAAAACTGTTGTTGATTCCCTTGTTAATGGATTGCCTATGGTAGAAGATTTTGTTGTCAAGGTTGTGCTCACCATATGTTAGATATCATGTGTAAGAGACACGTAGAAGCATGCTAGGTAATTAATAAGCAGTCAAATTGGTTGGTTCGATGTACAATTGTTGTTTGCAAGTTGAAGGTTGCTGGAATTTGATAGGAAAATTCACAAAAAAATACCTTAGACATCACTAGGCGCCATTGTGCTAGGAATTGGGCGCCATGGCGCAACGAGGTTCTTTGCCGCTGGCGCCATTTGGTCTTTGTTTTAGCGCTTGGCGCAACGAGTTCTTGCCAGTGCCAATCTTTCGTTCAGTTCTTGGTTTGGCGCCATGGCGCAATCGAGATTCTTTGCTGGCGCCACACTGCGAGATTCAGCGCGCCCAGTGCGATCAAATCTTCGCTAGCGCCACATTCTTGGAGTTTAGCGCCCTAGTGCGGCCAAATTCTTTGCCAGCGCCAAAGTGCTAGGTTTTAGGCGCCTCGGTGCGGCAAATTCTTTGCCAGCGCCAACGTCTTGTGTTTGGCGCCCTAGTGCGCCAAATTCTTTGCCAGCGCCACATGTGCTAGGTGTTTGGCGCGCCTAGTGCAGCCAAGTTCTTGCCAGCGCCCATTGTCTTTGGAATTTTTTGGCGCTCGGGCGCGACGGAGTTGCTGCCGGTGCCTCTTGGTCGTTGTTTGTGGCACCCGAGTTGCCCAAGTCACCACCGTAGGGCATCAATAGGGGTTGTTTGGTGTTACTTTGTCTTTGTGTTTGGGTCATTTTGAATTGTTGTGCTTAAATGTGGACGAACGTATTGTGTTGTTGCTTGGTAGTTAAAAGGGTAAATATTAAGTTCTTTGTTGTTGTTGTTGTGGGTCCAAGAGACCCTTATTTAAGTTGTTGTTGTTGTTGTTGGGTCGGAGAGACCAAAACCACGTTATTCTTCTTTGTGAGTTCATGAGACTCTTAGGTAAGTTGTTGTTGTAGTTGAAAGGGTCGGCGTAAGTTGTTTGGTTGTGTTGTTCATGAGTCCATTACATGGCATATGCATACCCCGTGTTGAAGGTCGCGGTCTTGGAGCTCGCTCCAACGTGTTGAAGGTCTGCGGTCTTAGAGCCCCCGCTTTCAAAGTGTTGATAAATGTTATTTTATGTTGGTGGTACCACATGCATATACCCGTGTTGTGGGTTGCATTTCCATGCATATGTCTCGATTGTGTTGTTGCCATTCGTGTTGTAATAATATGGTTATGCTTGCGATGACGTTGTTTGTGATAATCATTGTATGTTGTCTTTGCTGGTAGTTATGGTTGCTAAGACCTCGCATATTACTTATCATATATTCCTTTATGTTGTTGGACTCACCTTTTTCTCTGTTTTAATGTTACCCCTACGTGGGTGACATGCAGTAACCATGCGTGAAGGACCTTCTCTCCTTCCTATTTAGAGTCGATGTCGAGTCGCTCGATCACGTAACACCGGGAATAGAGCGAACACTTTCGATTTATTTGTTTTATTTTGGATTCGTTGCTTACATTTATGCGTTGTTTCAATTTTGTCCTATCCCACGCTGTTAGTAGGGACGGTATTATGTGAACTTGTTGATTCCGCTGCGTTGTGATGAAATTTAAGCTGTGTTACGTATCTAGTTGCTATCTTCAATGAGAGACTAAGTTTGATTATGAAATGTTTAATTATTGAATTTTTGGTTGATGTGTAACGCTCCGAAGCATGTTAGTTATTTTTTGCACTCTGATGATTAAGTAAATAAAGGGGTAGAATCGGGGTGTTACACTAAACCTACCACTTTGACACTTTCCGTTGCAGATAGGTCAATAGCATACCCAGAAGGAATCATTGAAGATATTTTGGTACAGGTTGACAAATTTGTGTTTCTTGCAGATTTTGTTATCCTTGATTTTATTGCAGATGAGGAAGTGACTGTGATTCTTGGAAGGCCATTCTTAGCAACTGGAAAGACATTGATAGATGTGCAAAAAGGAGAGCTAACCATGAGAGTGAATGATCAAGAGGTGAAATTCAATGTGATGAATGCTTTGGAGTATCCTGCAGAAGAGATTGAAGAGTGTTCAGCTATCTCTCTTGACCATTTGGTAGAAAAGCAATTTCAGAAGCAGTATGATCATCTTGCCAATGCAGTTGCACCTGATGCTGCTGCATTTCCTGAAGAAGAAACTCTTGAGAAAGATATTCTGCCAAGAGAAGAACCAACACCAAAGGTATGGGCTAGAACTTATGAATCTCATAATCTAGAAGACCCTAACCTTAAAAAAAGAATTTACCCTCTATAGAACAACCTCCCAAGTTAGAATTGAAAGAACTGCCTAAACATTTGAAATATGTTTTTTTAGGTGAAGATAATACACTTCCTGTAATTGTTGCATCTGATCTATCATTAGAACAAGAGCATGATTTAATTAGTACCTTAAAGAAGCATAAAAAAGCTATAGGTTGGAAAATGGCACACATAAAAGGAATTAGCCTTTCAATATGCACGCATAGGATAATTTTAGAAGAAAATTCTAAAAATAGCATAGATGGACAGAGAAGGCTAAATCCTATAATTAAAGAGGTTGTTAAGAAAGAAATCATAAATGGCTAGATGCTGGAATCATATACCCTATTTCAGATAATGCATGGGTTAGCCCTTGTACAATGTGTTCCAAAGAAGGGGGTGTAACAGTTATAGCCAATGAAAAAAATGAATTAATCCCAACAAGAAATGTTACAGGATGGAGAATTTGTATGGATTATAGAAAACTCAATAAGGCCACAAAGAAAGATCATTTCCCTTTACCCTTCATTGATCAAATGTTAGATAGGCTAGCAGGTAAGGAGTTTTATTGTTTCTTAGATGCACAAGAAGGCATTGTGCTTGGGAATAAGGTATCCAAAAAAGGTCTTGAAGTGGATAGGGCCAAAATTGAGGTAACTGAGAAATTGCCACCTCCATCAAAAATTAAAGTTATAAGGAGCTTCTTAGGCCATGCAAGTTTCTATAGGAGATTTATCAAAGATTTTTTTAAAAATTTAAAACCATTATGTATGCTTTTGCAACATGATGTTCCATTTAACTTTGATGAGTCTTGTATGGAAGCTTTTCAAAAGCTTAAAAAGGCATTGGTGACAACACCAATGATAGTAACTCCAGATTGGAGTAGGGCATTTGAACTGATGTGTGATGCTAGTGACTTTGCAGTAGGAGCAGTCCTAGGGCAAAGATATGACAAGGTTTTTCACTCTATCTATTATGCTAGCAAAACACTAATAGAAGCTCAGATGAATTACACTGTAACAGAAATAGAATTATTAGCAGTGGTTTTTGCATTTGACAAATTTAGATCTTACTTGGTTGGCACCAAAGTTAATGTTTATACAGATCATTCAACCATCAAGTATTTAATTTCTAAAAAAGATGCAAAACCAAGGTTAATAAGATGGGTTCTCCTCCTTCAAGAATTTGATCTAGAAATTAGAGATAAGAAAGGGGTGGAGAACCAAGTTGCTGACCATTTATCTAGACTTGAAGGTGAAAACACAGGTACACATGAAGGAGAGATCAAGGAAAGCTTGAAGGTGAAAACACAGGTACAGAAGAAATTCCTAAGTCTCATGGTGGCATGGGTTCATGATGATGCTTTAACTTGGCGAGGGGAGTGTCACGGTAATTATACGGTCAGAAGTGCGTATAGGCTTGCTGCAACATCTAGCAGTAACAATGTTGCATTGTTGGTTGAGGGACCTTGGAATGTTTTATGGAAGTTGCAGCTTCCACCAAAAGTCAAACATTTTCTGTCGAGACTTGCACGAAAATGTATTCCTACGCGTGATGTCCTTATGGCCAAAGGTATGGACGTGCCGGTGGTTTGTCCTTTTTGTGGGGAGATGGCAGAAACTGGTCTGCACTTATTTGCAAATTGTATGACTGCTGCAACTTGTTGGATGTCGCTTGGTATAGGTTCAGTGGTGGCTCGTGCAGCAGCAACTGCTGATACGATTCAGACATGGTTTTTTTTATTATTGTGCAGGAATTAGATGGGGATGTTCGACTTGCTTGGGCCATGAATTTGTGGAGTATTTGGTCAAGTCGTAACTCTTTGATTTGGAACAACATGCGGGATTCTGCAGCTGTTATTATAAGAAATGGTGCTGCCTTTTATGCAGATTGGAGTTCGGCCAAGTCTGCTAAACCGCAGCCTGCTGCTGCAAGTGTAGTGCAGGAAACGAACGGGGAAGCTGCTGGCTGGTCCAATCCTCCCCATAATTATGTGAAGTGCAATATTGACGCGGCGTTCGATCCGAGTGGTAACCGGGTAGGCATCAGAATGTAGCTACACCTAATGTGAGCAAAGTGGTACCAGTGGACATGAATTATCAACAAAGAAGGATATTTTTCCACATAGTCAAGCAATACTATTGAGATGATCACTATCTCTACAAGATGTGTCCAGACCAGATAATGAGAAAATGCATCCTAGAGGAAGAACAACATGCAGTGCTCTTGCATTGCCATGCTGCACCATATGGAGGTCACTTTGAAAGCCAAAGAACAACAGCTACGGTACTTCAATCAGGTTATTATTTGCATACTTTGTTTAAAGATGGGATCAAACATAAGATTGATACAGCCTATCACCCTCAAACAAGTGGACAAGTTGAACTATCTAATAGGGAGATAAAAAGAATGCTTCAAAAATGGTTGGACCAACAAGAAAAGATTAGTCCTTACACTTAGATGAAGCATTATGGGCGTATAGGACTGCATTTAAAACTCCATTAGGTATGTCCCCCTATAGGTTAGTTTATGGCAAGGCATGTCATCTGCCATATTGGGCTATCAAAAAGCTAAATTTTGATCTCAAAAAGGCAGGTGAACAAAGGTTTTTGGAATTGAATGAATTAGAAGAATTTAGGAAATTCTCTTATGAGAATGCATAAATTTATAAAGCAAAAACCAAATCATGGCATGATAGGGAAATCCAAATGAGAGAACTTAGAGAGGGAGGAATGGTTCTGTTATACATTTCTAGGTTGAAGTTGTTCCCTGGAAAATTAAGATCAAGGTGATCAGGACCATTCCAATTAGTCAAAATTTACCCCCATGGTGCAGGTGATCTTTATGATGCAGCCACTAATACTACTTTAAGGTAAATGGCCAAAGGGTTAAGATGTGTTATGGAGAACAAGTGGTGAGAGACAAAGTCACCACTCATTTTGAAAATCTCTAAAGCAATGAGGTAGTCAGGCAGTAAGACTTTTAAAATAAGCGCTTGAGGGAGGCAACCCATCATTTTATAATAATTAGTTTGTTATTTTGTGCAATTTTATGTTTTGAGTGTTTTGTAGGAATACAGGTTTTGGTGTAGCCACACTGCATGCACCTGCACTGCCTACACTAGTGCTCCTACACTAACAAATCAAGAAAAATGACTTGGGTGAAATTTTTGTCTACCAGCACATCAAATTAGTGGGAATTTTGATTAAGGGCTAAGATCATGCGTTGTTAAGCCTAAATTGTACACGTGTAAGCGTGCATGACATTCCACATAGCCTAACAAATACTTCCCCATCTAATCAACCCCACTAACTCACTAACTCACTCATATTAAACTGCTCCATAACCCTCAGTTACTAATCCTTCTTCATACTCACCCTTAACCAATCACTTTCTCTCAAACACTCACCTAAATCGCAAACTGCCATCGTCAACCTCTTGCCCAAATTCTCTCAAACTCACCTCAATTTTCTCAAGAAACAATGGCAAAGAAACATGCAGCAACCAAATCCTCAGGAAAGTCCACCATGGGTGTAGGAACACCAACAAAGGCAATTTCAAAGAAATCATCAAATGCACCTGCACTAGTGACAATTTCAGTGGAGCACTCTCATTTCTAGAACATGAAATTTCTCTCAGAGCGTGGTTTCAATTTGGCCAAGGCTCACCATTCATTTCTCTCAACAGTGACAAACCTGCATTGGGACTGGTTTGTGCAGCAAAGGGCTTACTACATGGAGCAATTGGTCCGTGAATTTTATGCAGGCATTCAAAACACAAAGGGAGGTACTGTTTTCTATTTATTAGTTAGAGGTAGGAAAGTGTTTTTTGATCCTGATAGAATCAATCAACATTATGACTTAACCTACCATGGAACTGATTTTGATGAAAAAATGGAAACATATGGGAAGAAATAAATGACTATGATTAAGGCTAGGATAGCTGTAGAAGAGTCTGAGTGGGAGAACTTTACACATACTGAGTTTAAGCTAAGGAGTGGTTATATAATTCCTGTATTAGGAAACTGGCACCTATTTGTTGATGCTTCAATCATCCCCACATCAACATTGTCTAAGGAATGATTGATCCTAATGGATACAATCTTGACTAATGATAATGTTGACATTAGGAGGTTGATTACTAGAGAAATTTTAGATTGTGCCGCAAAAACTCAAGGATTTTTGTTTTTCCCTTGCTTAATAACTAAATTGTGTCAAAAGCAAGGGGTGGTAGCCACTGAAGTTGAGAAAATGCAAAGAAAATTCCCCCAAGTGTCCTATCTGCAGAATTAAAAGAAAGAGCAAAACCTGTAAAAACACAAGCTACTACAGGACAAGAGCAGGTGGTGCAGCAGCACCTAGTGCAGCAACTCCATGCAGTATGGAAATTCCAGAAAGAGCAACATGACTGGTTGCAATTGAAATTCCAAGAAATCTCCAATAATGAATCACAGATTGAAACACCAATTTTCCCAAATTGGGTGTTTGAGACACATGAGGAAGAAGAAAAAGAGGTGGAAGAAGAAGAAAGTGAGAAAGAAAGAAGGCAAAAAAGGAAGAGAGCGACCATGAAAGATGCAAGAGGAAAGAAACCAATGAGACAAGAGGAGCCAGAACTACTAAGTGAGGAAGTGGAAGATACTGAAGAAGATGAGGAGGCTAGGCAGACAGTGAAAGACATAGAGAAAGATGTGGAGGAAGATGACTCTAAGTTAGAGGATGATAGTGAAAATGGTGGAGAGAATAGTGCAAGCATGGAGGTTGTGGAAAGAAACAAATACCAATTGAAAACCAGAAAGAGAGAAACAACTCAACCTCAACCACAATCACCACCATCTCAGCAACAATCAAACATTCCATCACCACCACAAAAATCCCCCACCACACCTCACCACAAGTCCATCATTCCCCAACATCTCAACCACATTCTGTATCACCACAACCTACCTCTCCACCAGCAAAAACACCGTAAAAAGAACAAGAAACCCAATTCACTAGAGAACCCACTCCATTTCCAACACAATCTCCACAACAACCATCACCAACCCTCATACCAGAACCAATTATTTTGCCCACTAACCTTGTGTCAGAAAAAGAAAATTTGCAGGTAATTCAAGAAAAGTCTGAAAAAGAAGGAAACAAGAAGAGTACCGAGGAGGTGGAGCAACAAATTCCAAAGCAACAAGCATTTGGTGTGCCTGCATTTAATGCAAGAGAACCCAATAAGGCACCCAAAGTCATGCAGACAAGCCCAACAGACACAATTGCATTAGTTCTGTAGGCTTTGGTAGATAAGAAGAGAGAGGAGCTTGGGAACACTTAAAAATTCATCAAGCCTCCTCCTGCAAAAAGAATTTGGAGTATGAGTTCCTTGGTTGGTGGACAAGAAACAGGAGCACAAGCAAGTGGAGAGACAACTGACAAAGAAATGCCAAAGGAAGGAGGAGAATAAGCTGGCAAGGAGAAGGAGAAAGAAACAGAACCAACTATACAACAAACTGAGGATGTCACAGTGTAGGCTAGTGTACCTACACCTGAAGCACCTCAGAATGCAGAAATTCCTGAAGCAACAGTTGAAAATCCTAGTGCACCTGCAACTAGTGTAGCTGCACTCAAACCAAAACCTAAAAAGATGAAGAGCAAGCATACTCCAGCTGTGAGGGTCAGTGCACGTTTGAAGAACAATCCCAAGAAAGAGTAAAAAGAACTTTTATTGTTGTTTTAAGTACTTATATATGTTTCTAAGTGTTTTACTATGTGTTTTAAGAACTATGTGTTTAAGTTTAAGTTTAAGTTTTAAGTACTTTTGTTGTAATCCCTCTCCCACTTTTGAACTACTTGTTTTGTATCCTCTACTTTGGAGCAGTGGGGACATTGCTCATCTTTTAGTTTGGGGGGGGGGGGAGAGTAGTTATGTATTGTGTTTTGTTATTATGTACTCAGTACTGTTATATGTCAAGCTATATGATATGTGTTTAACTAATTGAATATGTGTTAAGTAGTGTTTTAGTAAAAATATGATAGTAATCTATATGTAAATATGTAGTACTGTTTATGTTATATTTTTAGATGTACTTAACAAAGCATAGAAATGCATGGCAAATTGTTTCAAAAATGATAATTGAGTACATCTAGTGTGTTAGATTTAATGATTTTGAAGCATGATCAACTCATAGTATCTTTCTCAAATTTTTAAAGTGTATCATATGAGCTAAATTTTAATGATGAAAGGAAGAAAAAGGAAAGCCTTGTTTTTTTTTTTCAAAAATGACCAGTTTTATAATCACTTTGACACATAAAAGCTAAGTTTCTGAAAAGAACCATAGAAAGGAAGCTATCTGATGCACAGGGAATTTTTAGAAAACTAAGGTCAAAAGTAGATTTTTACTAAAAATATAGAAGAGCATAAAGAAAAGTTTGGGGGAAATTCCATGAATACTAAGGCAAAGTACGAGAAACTTAGAAGGAGTCAATGCCATAGGTTGTCAAAAAGTACTACAAAAGTGTTACAAATGTTGTAGAAAGCTACACTTGCCTGAGTCATATAAACTGAACCTGTCCCATGAGTGAAAATTGGTTTGAAAAATAAAGAAGAATTCAAAACAAAGAAAAAGAAATAAAGAAAAACAAACCAAGAAAAAGAAAAAAATATGCATGAGGAGGTCAGTGAGGAGGGCAGTGTATGCTACAAATTTCTCAAAAGTAGTCTTAGTGCAGCTACACCAAATGTATCTGCACTGCCAACACCATGTGCACCTGCACCATAAAAATCAGGTGTACCTACACTTCAGAAAAATGATGCAACTGCACTCACTGCACTTACATCAACAAAAAGCAACCACCGAAAATAAAAATAGTGCATTGACTCAATAGTTTTGAAATACTCAATTGAAGGCCTTTGTTGTGCTTAGAGTCCCCCAAATCTTGAAGAAGTTGTTAGCCTAGTCTATATTTTGATAGATCTCTATAGGTGATCAAATGTGTTCTACATTTTTCAAAGGCTAAAGAAAAACTTTTTGTTTAATGGTGGAACCAATTGATGCTCAGTGGGACACACACTCACATAAATGAGTTTTTATAATGCTGGATGTTTTGAGAACTCAAAGGCACAAAAGATTCCTGAAAAATGAAGCTCGTGAAAATGCACAAATTCAACCACTCTTTTGAAAGATATGAGATGATCTGTTCTTCTTAATTATATTAGTCCTATATGTGTTTTTCTTTTGTCATTACTTGAGTACAAACAATGGTTTAAGTTTGCGGGTGTGATAACTCTATTTTATATAGAGTTATTCATATAATTAAAGTTAGATTGTTATACCCCAATTTTGTCCGTGTTCTTTTTCTGGTTTATTTTATTATTTGTTCTGAAGTCGCGCAATTACGAGAATTATTAAAAAAGTGTCTCACTTAAGCCAATCTCAACTAACCTGTTCAACTAAGTCGAAGTGTCGTTATTTAAATTAAGAATGTGCGCGAATGATCGATCTTTTCGCACATTCTTTAGTTGAATATTTGTATTTAGGCCTAGTCGAACTTAGTTTGGGTTCATCCGAGTCGTTTCCTTGCAAATAGGCTTATTCGAGTTGTTTTCTCGCAATTTGGCTCATCATTCCGACTTCTCTTCTATTTTTATTATTTCGTCCTTATTTTGAGCAGATACATATACACATAGTCCAAAATATCAAAAAAATCTATTTAATTTTATTTACATTTTAAAAAGTGTCTAATTGTCCAAAGTGTCCAAAAATACAAAAAATGATAATATTAAAAATACAAAAAATACAAATCCAAAAAAACAAAAAAATAGAAAATAGGAGCAGCATCAGCAATCTTTAGGGGTTCGTTCTTGCTCTCCAAGACTGCTCAGCAAGCCCACGTTATCAGAACCTGCAAAGACCCAGTCAAACCAGCCAAAAACAAATAATGCTAAAACCTAATTTCTACCTATAAATAAACGGTTAACCTAGAGTCTAAACACACAAAAAAACCAAGGCAGAAAACTACCGCTAGAATCACCCAAAAATAGGATTAGGGTTTCACATCGAAACCCTAATCCACTAAAGAAGGAAGCGAGAGCAATTGAAGCGGCACACGTGATGCTTGGTTCGACCACAAGCAAAAAGGATACTAACAGAAGCTGAAAATAGGTTGGTCGTTTTAATTCTGTCTTGTCAAGTTTAGTTTAGAATAGATTATATCATAAAAACTATGGTTTAGCACTTCTCTGCAACTCAGATCAAAGACATAAGATAGTTTATGTTCTCCCTTGTAAATACTTAGATCTGTGAAGATTAAAGTTATAAACAGATTAGTATCATAAATCAGTGTATGTTCACCATGTGAATTTGTGTTACCGTGAACTTGAAATAGATTAGGTTTTTTTACTTGGTGAGGTAGGATCGTCAGTCAGTAGGAAATTAGTTTGTTCTTGAATAGTAGAATAAGCAACCAGAAACCGGCCAATCAAAAAAACAGCAGTTGAAACAATAATAAAATGCAAAGAAGAGGAATCTGGAAACGCAGTCACCAACGCCGGTGAGGACTCCGGCGACAGCTTCGTCTTCTCCGGCGAGGACCACCAAACCGAAGCCACCTTCCAAAACCGGACCAATAACCACCCTCTCACCCAAACCGAAGCCTTATTCCCCCCAAACGAAACCAACAACCACCCAAACCACCACCAAAACGAAGCCAGTAGCCACCGAGACTCCCTCCATTAAAAAGCTCAGATCAAAAACCCTTAGTAATAGAGAGGAGAATAAGAATCGAAGGAGAGGGTGCGAAAATAGGAAACGAACCTCCCCAAAACTGAGCTCAACACCACCGGCCCCCCACCTCCGATGGGTTCATCTCCGACGTCGCTCTCTCTCTCTCCCCCGAAAGTTTCGCCGGAATTTCGCCCTTCTCTCTCTCAAGCAGCGGCGCTGCAGCAGCTGGAAGAAAGGGGATGAATTTTAGGTTTAGGATTTTTCTTGTGTTGGGCCTATGTATCTGTCCATTTCTTTTATTTTTTTTAATTGTTCAGAACGCTATTCGCACCCCCTTTATTTACGCGCACGCCTCCCCCCACTTAACCCCAGTTTCGCATACCAGGCTCTCCCACATGCGAACTGGGCTTCCCTTATACAGCCCCTGCGACTAATAAAACCCCAATTTACAATTTTCACCCCCTGTTTTTCATTTTAATTCTTTTCTAACCCAAACATAAATAATTTTTCTCGCGAAATTAATTAAACGACTAAGTCGGTTGTACAACCGGGTTAGTCATTATTTTAGGGCCAATGAGCTGTACAGTTCAGTAATCCTACACAAAACTTAATAAAATATAAATAAATATATTTTTCCTAAAAATAGGGGACTAAGTCGGTTGTACAACCAAGGTTAGTCTCTAGCACTAATGAGTCATGCTGATTCAGAGTTCTAGAACATCTATTCTAAAACTAATCCATCTCACATCAAACCAATTTCTTTCAAAAAACTCAATAATCCTTTTCAAAAAGTAGGGGACTAAGTCGGTTGTACAATCGGGTTAGTCAGCGTCCTAGGAATCAGTGAGTTGTACAGTTCAAGGAATCCTAGGACCCCTACACTAAAAAACACCAACCCACAAACCTTTTTCAGGAAGAACTACGTAGCTTTGATTCCTCCATTGCATCCGGAGGTACGTAGGAGCAAGACTCAACTCTTGTCAAGCACTAAAAACCAAAAACTTAAATAAGTCTTTTTCTCCATAAATAAAGGGTAATTATTAAATAAATCTTAAATAATTAGACAATGGATGTCGTGGGGTGCTAATACCTTCCCCACACATAACGACTCCCGAACCCTAACAATGCTTTGTCCTAAAACCTAAAGGGATTTTTCCGAATTTGCCCTTAAACTAAAATTTGGTGGCGGCTTCCTAAGAACTTTTCAAAGAAATCCGTTCCCAGATTTTTTGGTCGCTACAGCTGGCGACTTCACTGGGGACTTATTTATTTTTAGAGAGTCAAAACCTAGTCTAATTAATTTAGGATTAATTCAATTTTTACCCTTTTATTTATTTATTTGCTTTTGCATAATTATGTTATTTATCTGTGTAAACCCTAGGGTAGAAGACGATATTTGTATATATGTTTGTTTGTCATTTATGCTTTTGGGTTGTCTTTAAATTGCTCCTACACACACTTCACTTCTACACTTCACACACGTGAGAAAAGTCCTCTACCCGGACTCGAGCATAAACCTAAGTTAGAACGAGATTGTGTAGTGATGGCCTGCGGGACGTACGTCTCGTTGGGTGGTCACAAAAATCTCACCTAGAGTTTGATTCCTTTTGAGGATGCTATCCCTTCTAATAGCTTGCCTATTGCTGGGGTCAGTGTTCTTGACTGGAGTCCTTGGCTCTAGGGACCATGTGTAGGATTCTTTAGAACTACCCCTGTGAGGTTCACTATAAAAGAAACCTTAGACCCACTCTGTAAGATACATTTCTAGGGTCCCAAAGGAGCTTTATACCCTCGCATTCAAACAAATATTCATGCATACCGTTTTCATCAAAAAAAAAATCAAGAAAACCAAAAATCATTTTTTTTACTACTTTTTTGGAAAATATACCACATGCATACTGCAAATAAACATCTACTGTTGCATGCACTTTTATGACCGTCAGGGAATTTAAATCTTTACCTTGGAGAGAAGTCGTGCACGCTGAAGTCAAAATTAAATTTTGTACTTTACTCTCCAATGAAAAGTTTATAATTCCCCGACATGACGAATAAAATCATATATTATCATTTCATACACATACATCACATTCGCATTTCACATACATTCATTCGTTCATTCGCATTCTCATTTCATGCGCATTCATTCATTTGCATACTTACATCATGCATTATAAAAACGAAAAAAAACATAATTTTGAGAGAAAGATCGTGATGAGAGGTGAGACATTCTTGTGAGATAAATAATTCTTTTTGAAAAAGTTTAGCCATACTTAGTTGCAAATTTTCAAATTAGCAGCTCAAATTTTCAAATTAGCAGCTCGTTCACATTTTTTTCAACACAGCGTTGCATCTCATCCACCCCATGATGAATGACCAAAATAGTCCATCAAAATCTCATTCATGTTAAAACTGTTGTTAACTCTTTATGAAACATTCGTGTAGTAATTTGTGTATGACATGTGACTTCATTCTTGTTTGAGTCAGTTGATATCCCTACCATGTCATCACCCCCGTCCGAGTCTAATCCCGCCCCGACCACCCTAAAGTGCATACTCCCCTACCTAGTTGACTTTTTTGGGTTTGTTCTCACTATTGAAATAACACTTGAGGCCCTCATTACTTGGGGAAAATTTGTGATCTCTAAAATACCTTGTCAACATTATATTCCCTTGGTGCAAGTCCTTTACAAAAAGAAATCAAAAAGACCCGTTAGGTTGAAAACTCACAAGAGCGGCCTAAGCAAAAATTAGGGCACACAAAAAAAAAGAAAAAAAAAGAGCAAATATTTTGTAAATAAGTAAATTATTGTCCTTAAGTTAATTTTTGAGAAAACGAACAATCATGATGTGAAATGAAGTTGAACCATCTTTCCATACCCTCAAAAATCCTTTGCCACCCACCTTAAGCCAAAAATCCAAAAACCTTTCAATTACCCTAGACAAGGATCAATTATACATCAAAGATAGTGTATCACCATTATCAGCTCACCCAGCTCAAAAGAAAGAGAAACAAAAATCACAAAAGAGTGAAGTCAAAAAACAAAAAAATAAAAGTAGTGAGCTGATATTTCGTACAATTAAACGCATAAGAGATCCTTGTCTGAAATAAACCCTCAAACACTTCCCAATGTCTTGTCCTTCATTAATCCATCTAAACAGATCCATTCTACCACGAGACATAGACCCTCAAACACTCCTTTGAGCCTAATAAACCCTTCTTTCATAAGCCATTAACCATTAGCCAAGCTACACTGCTGAATAAAAATCATTTGTCTCATCAATCCTCAAACCCTTCCTTTCGCCTCAATATCCTACCCTCCACAAACCCTTGGCCAAGTGACAATCCTAAACAGGTCCATTCTACCATGAGGCACATTAACTACTGTCTCAATAAAACCTCAAACACTCATTTGAACCTAATAACCATTTCCTTCATAAACCATTAACCATCAGCCACATTACAAACTCCAAAAATCCATTCTGATCAATGACCGATTGCTTTTGTTTTCTCAAAGTTTTAATCTTAGGACAAATAAGTCTATTTATTTACAATATGTTTGCTCAAAAAAAAAAAAACTCAAATAAAGGAAAAATCAGAGGACTCGCATCCAAGTTACAATTATACCAAGACAAGGTCTATTGACCACCAAGTGTAGCTTTCATCATAGCAAGCTCAAGACCATCGTAGTCTGGGAGTCATTCTCAAAATAACCAAAAGTTCATGCTAGGATCGTTACCTAGATCCTAAAGCGAGGCATCCCTTTCACAATCTATTCCATTTGAACTTGGGAAAATTTGTACAGTGTCCATCCCATACCACACCCAGCCTATAGCCATACCAGACAAACTCCAAAAAACCGTAACCCTAACCCCGTCACCTTTCCCAATCTCACTAAAGCCAACCATTCGAAATACCCTTCCAAGTGGGGAAATCCCGTCGCTCTTCATTCCACCTTTAAATGGGAAAATTCACCTTACACCCATCTCATCCCCTTGCCATATTCACAGCCAAAAACCATACCGGGGCAATTTCTCAACTCACTATCCTAAAATGTTTCTACTCTAGTCGGGGCAATCTTGTCCTTACCATAATTAGGGAAGCATCAAACTCTATGGGTTGAGACAACATCTCCTACTTGCCACCTTTCATTCCAAAGCCAATGCCTTCCCAGTTCATCATCTTCTACACCCCTAGCTTTTCACCATTAGACAGGGGCAAGTTATTCACTCACCGTCATCAAACCTAAATTGGGGCAGTCCTGCATTTCTTGGCTTGGGAAAACCTACCTTTCATGACCTTGACAAAGACCAGTCAGTCATTCCCCCCTTCATGTGCCACAAATGTCCACACCCTAGGTCTTTAGAGCCCCAAGTTAACTGACTCATTCATCTATATTCGCACTACTATACATCTTCACAAAACAATGCTTCAGATAGAGAAAACACAAGTTGATCATATGATGCTAAAAATCCCCTTAGGTAACTTTGTGGACATAAACTTCGGTCATCATGGGGCATCATAACGGAAGAGAAAAATGAACGAGCTTGCAAATACAGTCAAGTACCTTTTCACGTCAGTGTCTGTAGATAATGACCTTGAGATTGCAGAAGTTTGAATCAAAACTAACTTTTCCAAAGAATGCCCCTCGTATCTAAAGCCTCACATCTCATCATCACAAACAAAAAATCAATCATTTCATATCATATCATCGCACCATGAACCATAGCATTAGCATTCAATCATTTCATTTGCATCATATTCACATTTGCATTTCATGCATTTATTACGTAACAAGCAA
This sequence comes from Oxytropis ochrocephala, assembly GCA_020916435.1. Lineage (NCBI taxonomy): Eukaryota > Viridiplantae > Streptophyta > Magnoliopsida > Fabales > Fabaceae > Oxytropis > Oxytropis ochrocephala. The sequence goes on from CM037092.1 coordinate 98,546,682, forward strand.
AAAAAAAAGCAAAAAAACAAAAGAGAAAAATCATTCCACCAGATACCAATCATTGCACATACGCGTGCACCATTAATTGCATTGCCAAAAGAAGAAAGCTTTTCCCCCTCGAGTAGATGCATTTGTTAGGTGTGCTCGGATAAACACGATAAGTGTTAGTCCCCATTTTGTTCCTCTAATATCAGCGCTTTAAGCGTTGATCTCATATCGTATCACAGATCACCAAGTTGATCCCTCAGACCCCGAGTGGTCCTTCAGAGCACCACGCCCTTCGATGCCCTAAGTGGCCCAGGTCGCAACGTCGGAGTCGAGCCCGACGGACCTTCGCAGACCCCGAGTGGTCCTTCAGACTAGTTGTGTCAGCCTAAGACACAGTGGATGTCCTTCATGGTCAACATATCAGTTCTAGACCTGATCTTGACCCATCATGGCCGCTCGAATATAAAGGGCCCCTCAGACCGTTTTACTAGTACCGTAGCTAGTTGCGCTCCTTCAGACCACGATGGTCCTTCAATTAAGGCCTAGGCAGCCTTCGGACCTCGAGTGGTCCTTCGAGCCTTAGTGCTCCTTTCAGTCCTTGTTGACCCTTCATTCAACTTTCGGTTAATGCGCCAAGTATTAACAACTCCCTCTTATCTCTCAAACCTTCCACTCCCCCCTTAAACGGACAAAATTAGCGTCTATCTTATCTTTATTCCTATTTCTACTACGAAAGTTCGAGAACTCATCACTTCTAGTGAAATACTAATAAAGAGGGGCAGCTGTTATACCCCAATTTTGTCCGTGTTCTTTTTCTGGTTTATTTTATTATTTGTTCTGAAGTCGCGCAATTACGAGAATTATTAAAAAAGTGTCTCACTTAAGCCAATCTCAACTAACCTGTTCAACTAAGTCGAAGTGTCGTTATTTAAATTAAGAATGTGCGTGAATGATCGATCTTTTCGCACATTCTTTAGTTGAATATTTGTATTTAGGCCTAGTCGAACTTAGTTTGGGTTCATCCGAGTCGTTTCCTTGCAAATAGGCTTATTCGAGTTGTTTTCTCGCAATTTGGCTCATCATTCCGACTTCTTTTCTATTTTTATTATTTCGTCCTTATTTTGAGCAGATACATATACACATAGTCCAAAATATCAAAAAAATCTATTTAATTTTATTTACATTTTAAAAAGTGTCTAATTGTCCAAAGTGTCCAAAAATACAAAAAATGATAATATTAAAAATACAAAAAAAACAAATCCAAAAAAACAAAAAAATAGAAAATAGAGCAAAGATCAAGCAATCTTTAGGGGTTCGTTCTTGCTCTCCAAGACTGCTCAGCAAGCCTACGTTATCAGAACCTGCAAAGACCCAGTCAAACCAGTCAAAACCAATTAATGCTAAAACCTAATTTCTACCTATAAATAAACGGTTAACCTAGAGTCTAAACACACAAAAAAACCAAGGCAGAAAACTACCGCTAGAATCACCCAAAAATAGGATTAGGGTTTCACATCGAAACCCTAATCCACTAAACACGGTTCTGAGGTTTCTATGATCTACAGAAGGAAGCAATAGCAATCGAGCAGACACAGTAGCAGCGGTTCAGTCACAAGCAAAAAGGATACTAACAGAAGCTAAAAATAGGTTGGTCGTTTTAATTCTGTCTTGTCAAGTTTAGTTTAGAATAGATTATATCATAAAAACTATGGTTAAGCACTTCTCTGCAACTCAGATCAAAGACATAAGATAGTTTATGTTCTCCCTTGTAAATACTTAGATCTGTGAAGTTTAAAGTTATAAACAGATTAGTATCATAAATTAGTGTATGTTCACCATGTGAATTTGTGTTTCCGTGAACTTGAAATTGATTAGGTTTTTTTTACTTGGTGAGGTAGGATCGTCAGTCAGTAGGAAATTAGTTTGTTCTTGAATAGTAGAATAAGCAACCAGAAACCGGCCAATCAAAAAAACAGCAGTTGAAACAATAATAAAATGCAAAGAAGAGGAATCTGGAAACGTTAATACCAACGCGGCGAGGACTCCTATGGCGACAACCTTCTTCTCCCATGAGGACCACCAAACCAAGCCACCTTCCAAAAACTGGACCAATAACCACCCTCTCACCCAAACCGAAGCCTTATTCCCCCCAAACGAAACCAACAACCACCCAAGCCACCACCAAAACGAAGCCAGTAGCCACCGAGACTCCCTCCATTAAAAAGCTCAGATCAAAAACCCTTCGTAATAGAGAGGAGAATAAGAATCGAAGGAGAGGGTGCGAAAATAGGAAACAAACCTCCCCAAAACTGAGCTCAACACCACCGGCGCCCCCCACCTCCGATGGGTTCATCTCCGACGTCGCTCTCTCTCTCTCCCCCGAAAGTTTCGCGAATTCGCGCTTCTTCTCTCTCTCAGCAGCAATGGCTGCAGCAGAAATTGGAAGAAAGGGGGGATGAATTTTAGGTTTAGGTTTTTTCTTGTGTTGGGCCTATGTATCATCTCCATTTCTTTATTTTTTTAATTGTTCGTAACGCTATTCACACCCCCTTTATTTACGCACGACGCCTCACTTAAGCCCGGTTTGCATCTGGGCTCTCCCACATGCGAACCGGGCTTCCTTTTACACCCCTATTAATTTATACCCCTGCGACTAATAAAACCCTAATTTACAATTTTCACCCCCTGTTTTTCTTTTTAATTCTTTTCTAACCCAAACATAAATAATTTTTCTCGCGAAATTAATTAAACGGCTAAGTCGGTTGTACAACCGGGTTAGTCATTATTTTAGGCCAATGAGTTATCATGCCCAAGTAATCCTACACAAAACTTAATAAAATATAAAAAAATTTAGTTTTCCTAAAAATAGGGGACTAAGTCGGTTGTACAACCGGGTTAGTCAGCGCTCTAGCACTAATGAGCTGTACAGTTCAGGAGTTCTAGAACATCTATTCTAAAACCAATCCATCTTACATCAAACCAATTTCTTTCAAAAACTCAATAATCCTTTTCAAAAAGTAGGGACTAAGTCGGTTGTACAATCCCGGGTTAGTCGGGCGTCCTAGGAATCGATGAGTTATGCAGTTCAAGGAATCCTAGGACCCCTACACTAAAAAAACACCAACCCACAAACCTTTTCGGGAAGAACTACGTAGCTTTGATTCCTCCATTGCATCCGGAGGTGCGTAGGAGCAAGACTCAACTCTTGTCAAGCACTAAAAACCAAAAACTTAAATAAGTCTTTTTCTCCATAAATAAAGGGTAATTATTAAATAAATCTTAAATAATTAGACAATGGATGTCGTGGGGTGCTAATACCTTCCCCACACATAACGACTCCCAAACCCTAACAATGCTTTGTCCTAAAACCTAAAGGGATTTTCCGAATTTGCCCTTAAACTAAAATTTGGTGGCGGCTTCCTAAGAACTTTTCAAAGAAATCCGTTCCCGGATTTTTCGGTCGCTACATAGATTATTGCTCAATTTCAACTAAATTAAAGTGTTAAATATAGTTTTATGAATAAAGAACAACATTCAAAGTATCAAAGAAGGGTTAAGGCAAAGAACTAAGCATTTTGCATATATCTTTGTATGTTTAATGTATTTGTTCAGTGCAGCTGCAGTTGGTGCACCTACACCAGAATCAGCACCTGGTGTCCCTACACCAGATTAATACAGTGTACCTACACTTGATGCTGCTACACTAGAAACAGTCAACAAATGCACAAATCATCCAAGGACCATTTTGATGCACCAACACTTGATAGGTGACATCATGCTTAGTCATGAGGAGCAGGCCAACTTTCAAATTTCGGCACCTACTATTGGAAACTAGTTTGGAAAGCCACTTACTCAATTCATTATTGGACCACCCTATGTGATTTCATGTGAAGAACAACTTGCTTGATGGGAGGTCTGAAAAGTAACCATGGTTAACTAATTGTGGTTAACTTTGGCGCCAAGCAAACCCTCTCTTGAAGGAAAACTCATTGCCTATATAAAGAAGCACTACTCCTCACTTGACGCCTTCTTCCTTCACTTCTACTTAGAGGAAGCAAGTACAAGAAATTGGTGAACAACTCTATCTCATGCAAATGATCTCCTACTTGTGTAATCTTTATCTTATTGAGTTCTTTTGTAATATTACTCATTTTATCATGTTCCTTACAGATTCTCTCTATTATATAATGAGTAATATGAGCTAAATTTCTTTAGTTGAGATGTTGTAACTTTATAATGATCTTCTAAGCAAGTTAATGTGTTTTATGTAGTGTGTGAACTTTAGCTCTTGTGTAATACTTCTTCCAAAGCTTATTTTGAATTTGATCACTTTAGAATAAGTAATTTTGTAACAGCAGACATGGGCTACATTTAGGAAATCAAAAGCTAATAAGGATAAGTTTTTAACAACATCTTTGTTAAACTTGCTTTAATAAGGAAATGAATGTTAAGTCCTAGACATAGGATAACATAGTCCTTAGGGTGATACAGTGGATTCTTGAGAGACGGGAGTGAACCTATTTCTTATACATATTTATTATTTGTTTACATTGTATTAACTTAAACTTAGCACCCCAAAATTGTGAGTAGTGTAGCCACACTAATTGTGCTCTCTAATCATACAAAGCTTTACATAATCCCTGTGGGTTCGACCTTTTCTCATCATTATATTACTTGTTGGACTATGTATACTTGCATATATTTTTCCACATCATGGACCCATGTGAATTTACGACCCAACAAAGGGAGATCATTCAGCGACATATTTTGAATAAAGCGAGGAAATTCACTGGCTTCGATCTCAGCCCTGCGGGGAGTACTCTCCTACTCCCCGTCCCATCACTGAAAACTTTTCTCCATCACCTTTCATGCCCCCAATCTCTGTCATATGGAGTTTTACTCCCCCGTCCTTGTCCCCACGTGGTCCTTATCCCCGTCCCACAAACTTTCCTTTGTTGCAGCGCACGATTCCCATTATGGTAGGTCCCGTTCTGTTCCTCAAAATTTTCTCCCCCACAATCCTCGTCATAAGAAGTTTTCCTTCACTGCTTCTTTCTGCATGGGAACATGGTCATTGTCCCTGTCTCCAAGATGACCACAAAGGATTTTCTAACTCATCTAGTTCCTATGGGGAAATATTTCCCGCCCATGGGGAGCTTATGAAATATATCAAGTTAGATGCTTACTTTTCCTTGCACTAAACAACTTCATGTAAGTCATCGTTGGTAAAACTTTTAATTCCGTTGTAGGCGTTTGTTATTCCCAATTTCCCTATCAGTCAATTAAAAAAAATATAAGTCTATACATTTAAACAAAAACAATCAAATATGCACACATCTAAACCAAATATCATTATGAAAAAATATACCATTCCAAGATTGACTTCTACAAAGTTGCAGAAATAGAATCACGACACTCTCAGCACCATTATCTATAAGATATTAATTCATCTCCTCTGCAAACCTTTCCTAGAGCGTACATTCAAATATCATTATTGAAATACTATACTATTTGAAAAATAAAGGTATTGACATTACTCTCTAATCAAGTAACAACATGTCAATATTGGATATGACACTTTGACTTTTGAATTCAAGAACCCTCCATGTATGATGAACATGAACCTTAAGCCTCCAATCAGTCTTGCGTGGGCGTATGTCAGAAATTAGAGCATATCTTGGAAGCCATTTCTGTGAATTATGCTTAAATCAAGAGACGGTACTTGCACCGGATGGTCGTGTGGAATCATATGTGGGTTTGGTTGCATAGTACCTTGGAATTTATAACAATGCTTCTTCTCTTTTCCCCCGCCTTTGATGCCTCTTCATCTTCTAGTGACTCATTGAAATTCAAATCTCAACCCCCTCCCTTGACCTCCCACGCCTTTTAACTTTCCTTTGGGATGCTCTAAGTTCATGAATTAGTCAATATTATTTAATTTTAATTCCACTAGAATCATGATTAAGTCATTAAATTCGAACTCAATTCCCATTTCCTCTTAATCTTCCACTCAATTGGAACTCAATGATGCCCTTATCCATTCACACTAAACGTCTCTTAATCTTCCAAATGGTTCAATGCTCAATGTTTCGATTTTCATGCACTCAACTGAATACACAATGATGGTCTTTCCCCTTCACCTAAATGTGTTTTAATGTTCAATGCTCAATGTTTCACCCAACAACTCAATGCTCAATGTTTCAATTTTCATTCACTAAATTGAGTGCAGACGGCTTGCTTTTCCCCTTAATCTTCCACTGGTTCAATGTTCTCAGTGCATGAATTAATCAATCTTAAAGTTATTCCCATGGTCTAATGCTGAAATTTTTGAATTTGATGCCATCAATTCAATGTGTATGGATGCCTCTAAAATCAAAGACGAAATTTAAACTTTCAATGCGAAAGAAGTTGAATAGCTGCAATTAAAGATTGCAATGGGAAGCGAAATGATCACAGTTAAAGCTTGCATCAGAAATTGTATAGGGTGGTTCGACAATAAACTAGTAGAATACCCGTGCATACGCACGGGGTGCTGTCGTGTTTTTTTTATGAATGAACTTAGACGGTACTAAAATAGTATGAAGATTACCCCGTGAAAATAAAGACAAATTTAAAGTAGATCAAAAATGAGTTTCAAATAAATATATATCATTGCAGCTATCTGCTATCCCCGTATTTTGTTATATATCGGTCTGCGATTATTAGTGTTTTTTTATGTATCAGTGCAGTTATCTCATAGTTTCAATTGATTATTTGAGTTGATTAGTAGATTATAGTAGATAGTAAAAGATAGATAGTAGATTATCAATAAAAAATACGTATCCCGTGTTTTCTTATATATCAGTGACAACTATTTGTCCTATTTTAGGTATTAGTGAGAAATATTTGTCGCGTGTGTTTTAAATATTAATATGTTTAAATAGTCATTAAACCTTCTTGTTTTTTAGGTAGTAGGTTTATAGTAGTCTTTAAAAATTTAAATTACCAATGACAAATATTAATCCATGCAGTTATCCCGTGTTTTTTTATATATCAGTACAGTTATGTAGTTTCAATTGATTATCAATAAGAAATATTTGTTTTAAATATTAATCGGTAGTTTAAATAATCATTAGGTCTTCTTGTTTTTTAAATAGTAGGTTTATAGTAGTCTTCAAAAAATTTGATTATCAATGACAAAAATTAATTCTGTATTTTTTTTATATATCAGTGCAATTATCCCGTGTTTTTTTATATATATCACATGGCTTATCTCGTAGTTTCAATTGATTATCAATAAGAAATATTTGTTTTAAATATTAATCAGTAGTTTAAATAATCATTAAGTCTTCTTGTTTTTTAAATAGTAGGTTTATAGTAGTCTTCAAATTTTTTGATTATCAATGACAAATATTAATTCTGTGTTTTTTTTTATATATCAGTGCAATTATCCCGTGTTTTTTAATATACCATTGCAGTTATCTCGTAGTTTCAATTGATTATTTTGGTTGATTAGTTTTTAAGGTGATAACTTTTTCCAATAAGGTGATGATAGTTTTTTTTCTTTTGTTTTTTAGTGTGACTCATTTATATTTTTATAGGTAATTTTAGTAGAATAGTACTATTTGAATAAATATAGTGTAGATTAGAAATTTAGTTAAAAAAAACTAAAGTGAAGTGATAAGAGAAAGAAATGAATTGTTTATGGGAAAAGTAGAAGTAAAGTAAAAAGAAAATAGGAAGAAAGAGAATGTAAGAGAAAAGTGAAAAAGGAAGAAAGAGAGTGTAAGAGAAAAGTGAAAAAGATGATAGAAAAAGAGGGAAATGTAAGTGAAACAATTAAATTAGACAAATTTGACCCTAAGAAATTGAGGTGTCAAGGTTACCAAGTGTCCTTAATGGTATTATCATATGTGGTTAAATTGTATCAATATAGTGTAGATGTAATGTGGCAGAATATTATATTGACAAAATTTTAATTGACCAGATTTTAAAAGATGATATAAGTATTAGTAAATACAGTCCTCGATGACAATGTATGTTATTAAATATTGCAATGGGAAGAGGAAGGATCGCAATTAAAGCTTCTATTGGAAATTGAATAGGTTTGTTCTACAATTGATGCAGTTGTGTCTTTTTAGCTTTTCAATAGTGTGTAATAGGAGGAATTAAATGTATTGCAATTTGGAAGTAGACCCACAATAAAAAAATTCTTGGGAAGTAGAAAATGGAATGAATAGTTGCAATTTAATTTTGCAATGGGAAGCGAAATGTAAACAATAAAGCGTGCATTAAAAATTCTAAAAAGTCGTTCTGCAATCAATGTAGTTGTATCTTTTTAGTTTTTCAATCATGCATAATGGGAGGAATTAAATGGATTGCAATTTGGAAGTAGAGTCAAGGTAAAAGCTTCCTTGGGAAGTAGGTTATTGCAATTTAATTTTGCAATGGGAAGAAAAATAAAAACAATTAAAGCGTATTGGAATAGTATAGTGTCGATCTGCAGTAAATTCAAGCGTGATAGACAATTATTATAGAGACAATTTAAATGACCAATATGCCCTCCATGTTGGCGGTATTTTTTCCGCCTAAATCTCAACTTTTTGGCAGACTCTGTATTCTACGTCTATATACTAGACCATTACCCGTGCAATGCACAGGGCAATATTATATGACATGTGCATAGAGCTAGCAAAATGGGCTACCCGGCCCACATCGAGCCGGCCCATGACGGGCTTGGGCTTTTACGGGCTGGGCCAAAAAGCCCGGATTTAAATTTGGGCTCAACCTTGATGGCCCAAGCCCGGCCCTATGCGGGCCACGGGCTTTTTGGGCTAGCCCGCATTATACGCAACACTAATTAAAAAATATCTTTAGGATTTTATTACTTTTAGGATATGCTCTTTTAGGATTTTATTACTTTTTTTAGTCCAAATATCGTTAGATTACATGTATACTTTAGTCGCTGCAAGCATGGAATTTGCAATGACAAACACTATGCTAGCTTATAGTTTTTCTCAGATCCCAACGAAGAAACAATTTTCTTTGGCAAGTAAATATTCTCAAGTATGCAGGTAATTGGCAGCCATCATTAACTAAAGAGTTAACCAAAATAATTTATGCAGGAAAAGTAATTTATGCATGTTGCCTCTCAGTGAAACTCCTTGGAGAAGCAACAGTCACTACGCCAGAATTGTAAAAAGAGATCGCCACCTTTAGTAGCGTTTATAAAAAAACGCTACCCATTTTAATAACACGCTACACCATTAGTAGCGTTTTACTTTAAAATGCTACCAATTAGGTAACACGCTAGACAAATCCCTAGCGCTTTTACTTAAAACGCTAGCAAATTAGAAAACACGCTAGACAGATCCCTAGCGCTTTTATTCAAAGCGCTAGCCAATTAGAAAACACGCTAGATAGATCCTCAGCGTTTTTATAAAGCGCTAGCTATTTAGAAAACACTCTAGACAGATCCCAGCGCTTGTTTTCAAAACGCTAGCCAATTAGAAAACACGCTAGATAGATCCCTAGCGTTTTTATAAAACGCTAGGTATTTAGTAAACACACTCTAGAGCGGATCCTAGCGCTTTTATTCAAAGCGCTAGGTATTTAGAAAACACGCTAGATAGATCCTAGCGTTTTTTTAGAAAACGCTAGGTATGGTTAAATAATATTTTTTTGTTTCCCATTGAGCTACTTCCTTTCTCTCCTAACACTCTCACCCGTAAAGCGCAAAATCACTCACCCGTAAGCATAAAACCCTAACACCCTAACTCAAATTAACATCATCTCTCTCAACGAAAATCATCTCTCTCAAAGTGAACATCATCTCTCTCACTCGGACAACATTGGTGAGTTTTTTGTTCCTTGCTCTGTTTCTTGTTAGATATTAATTATGGGTTCTAGTTTAGAAATATATTAGTTTTGTCACTTGTGCACACTAGACTCTTCTTTTTTTTTTACCACTAGCCTCTTCTTGTTAAACATAAATTAATTATTTGGAAGACTATAATATGATATAGATATAGCTTGGGAAAATAAGGAGTGGATTTGAAAAAATTTTAAAAGAGGAATTTTTGTTTGTTTTTTTATATGAATTGATTCTTCATTGTATTGAATTGCTTGATGGGTCATATGTTAAAGTTCTCTTCTCGAGATTTTATTATAAATATAATTTGGAAATTATGGATAGAAATTGGATGTCCGCCAATAAATCCGTCCAAGGAGTAGTATGCATTTGGAGTGGATTATTTTGTGTTTGTCTTTGTTGAGCGTTTAGGGACTTCTAGTGGTATGAAATGTCCTTGTTTAAGGTGTTGTTATGTAAAATCGATTCATCGCAGAGGAGTTGGCACGACATTTAAAGGCGAATGGAATTGATCAAAGTTACACTTGTTGGATAATGCACGGTGAGAAAAAGGTGAATCTTCAAATATGAATGATATTAGTAAGAGATATGCGCTTGCCGGTTGACACCGGAACACATTCATTTGATGCGAACGAATTTGAAGAGATGGCAAAGGTGGTTGAAGAGGATCTTAATGATTGTCCTGAAATGTTTGAGAAGTTGATAAGCGATGCAGAGAGACACCATTGTATGCGGGTTGTAATGAATTCACAAAATTATTGGTCGTGATCAAGTTGTATAACTTGAAAACTCGCCACGGATGGACGGATAAGAGCTTTACCGATTTACTCTCACTTACGAAAGAAATGTTGCGAATGATAATGTGCTTCCTTCTCGGACGTATGATGCAAAGCAAATGTTGGGGTCTATTGGCTTGAACTATGAGAAGATACACGCTTGTCCGAATGATTGCATTTTATTTCGGAATGAACATGCGTTGTTAAAGTCGTGTCCTAAATGTAATGCACGTGCGTATAAGAAGAAAGAGTCCGCTCCACAAAAGGTGTTGTGGTATTTTCCTATAATTCCTCGATTTAGGCGCATGTATCGTAGTTCGGAAGATGCAAAACACTTGACATGGCATGAGGATGAAAGGATTAAAGATGGTATGCTCGACACCCGGCAGATTCTCCGCAATGGAAAAAATCAATATTGAGTATCCTAATTTGGGGATGACCCGAGAAACCTACGCCTTGCATTGTCTGGCTGATGGATTTAACCCATACGGTATCGAGTAGCTCCCACGATACATGGCCCGTGATTTTGGCGATTTATAACTTATCGCGTGGCTTTGCTGCATGAACGCGCAAATATATGATGTCGTCTTTGTTAATTTTCAGGCCCAAACAACCAGAAATGATATTGATGTATACTTGGCTCCTTTAATTGAAGACTTGAAGCAAATGTGGGAGGCGGGGTAGAGGTGTATGATGTGTTGAGAGAGAAGAAAGTTTCACCACGAGGGCTATGATCTTTGGCACAATTAACGACTTTCTGCTGCACGACAATCTATCAGTACAGTAACAAAGGCGGTGTGCATGCCCTATATGTGAAGATAACACAGATTGGATGTGGTTGGAACATGGTAAGAAGAATATCTATCTTGGTCATCGTAGATTTTTGCCATCAACTCATCACTATCGATTGTGGAGAAAGGCATTTGATGGGAATCTGAGAAACACGTAGAGCTCCCCGCCTTTGTGAGGCGAACAAGTATTTGAAAAGGTGGAAGATTTGAACATTAAATTTGGGAAGCCTTTGCAGGAGAGATTGCCAAAGCGGGGTGGAAGAAAAAGTCGATTTTCTTTGAGTTGCCATCTTTGGAAGTCATTATATGTAAGGCATTTCATTGATGTGATGCATGTTGAAAAGAATGTCTTGAAAGTGTCATTGGTACCTTACTCAATATGGGTAAGACTAAAGATACCATCAACTCAAGGTTGGATTTGGTTAGTATGGGTTTGAGACTGAATTGGGTCAGGTAAAGAAGGGTACACATACATATCTACCTCCGGCAGCTCATACTATATCTTGAAAGGAGAAGACTGTCTTTTGTGAGTTTCTTCATGGAGTTAAAGTTCCAGAAGGATACTCTTCAAATGTGGCGACTCTTGTATCGATGAAAGACCTCAAGTTAAAGTCTCTAAAGTCCCACGATTGTCATGTTCTCATGGAGAATTTGCTACCCATTGGTATACGATCCATTTTGCCTAAGAAAGTGCGTCAGACCTTAACCAAACTTTGTTTCTTCTTTAAGGAGATTTGTAGTAGAGTGATTGACCCTGGAAAGTTGCCAACATTGCAAAGAGAAATTATTGTCACTTTGTGTGAGCTTGAGATGTATTTCCCACCTTCCTTTTTGACATAATGATTCATCTAATAGTTCATCAGTTAGAGAGACACAATTGTGTGGCCCATGTTACATGAGATGGATGTATCCGTTTGAGCGTTACATGAAGATATTAAAAGGATATGTGAAAAATCGATCACGACCTGAGGGTTGTATTGTTGAGCGCTACATAGTTGAAGAGGCTATTGAGTTTTGCACGGGCTATCTATCTAGTCTTGAATATTACGTGGGATCGCCAAGGTCTCGTCATGCAGGAAGGATTAGTAAAGGGATGACAGGAAATAAATTAGTGATGGTATCAAGGAAAGAACTAGAGCAAGCACACTTGTACGTTCTTCACAATGATAGTGAGGTTGATTCATATGTTGCCAAGCACAAGGAGATTCTTAAGAGTCAATTCGGGAAAGAAGCAAGTTTGGTTAGCAAAAGAACACAATAGGAGTTTCATAGTGTGGCTAAAACATCACATTGATGGTGAGTGTGTTTGAATCCTACTTGATTTCAAAAAGATTGAGATGGTTAGCAAAAGGTCCAAATATACATGTCTTCTCTTACAACATGACTATCTAATGAGCGAGTGCACTTTCTATACAAAAGAACAAGATGATCGAGTAAAATGCAAAATAGTGGGGTGACTCTTGTAGCTCATTCTATGCATGCATCCAAAGTGCAAAGATAGAAATCCCATATATGCGAATATGTCTTACTTTGGCTTCATTGAACACATATGGGAGTTGGATTACAATATGTTTTGGAGCCAATGTGTTCAAATGTGAATGGGTTGACAATAATCTTGTTTTCTGATTGATGAATTAGGGTTCATGCGAGTGAATTTCAACAAGTTAGGATATAAAGATGAACCTTTTATTTTAGCATCGCAAGCTCAACAAGTGTTTTATGTCAGCGATCCGATTAATATCAATTGGTCTATTGTTCTATTGGTGACAAAAAAATTTGTGTATAACAACGATGATGATGAAGCACCCGATGATGTTGGTGTTGAGGGACGATTCGCTCTTCTTGAACATCGGAACCAATAATAGGGAAAATACTTCTATAGAGGATGTTGTATATTTTAGAAAAGATCATAATGATGGAATTTTTATTCGTCGGAAAAAAATACCAAGACGCGAATTGCAAACAAAATTTTATCTAGGAAAAGGAAAAGGTAATATAGACTTAATGATTTCTCGTTATTTTTATTAATAGATAATTATTATATTGTTTTTGTAAATTTAACAATAACATGGATTATGTTATATTGCAGGTCAGATGGCATCACTTAGTGATCATGAGATCTAGTGGTCAAGACAGTAGTCATTTATGTTATATATGGTATAGCTTTAATTTGTAGCTACTTTTGAGTTTCATAATGTAAGTTACTTATGATGTTGTATGATTTGTAAACAAAAATATCTATTAATAGGTTGAATTTTGTGTGTATCTATATATTGGATTGTAATGATATTGGCTGAATTTTGTTGGAATGATATTTGATGAATTTTGCTGGAAGGGAATGAATTAATAGGTTGTAATTAAAAGGGAGAATAAACAAAAATAAAAAAAAATAATTAAAAAAAAAATCAGTCAATAGGTAGCGTTTTAGAGTGAAAACGCTAGAAATGAAGTTAAAAAATTCATTCAATACCTAGCGTTTTAAAGTTAAAACGCTAGGAATTGTAAAGAGGAGCTAGAGGATCCCTAGCGTTTTAAAGAAAACGCTAGGAATGCTAATAAAAGGTGCTATAGCATCCCTAGCGTTTTACATAAAACGCTAGGAATTTGTAAGTATTCCAAAATTCATGAAAAAATTGCAAGTTGGAATTTGTGTCCGACTATATTTTTTAATCCGTTACTCGATTTTTTTGACACGTGAACATATTTTTATTGCCGATTAAATTTCGTTGACACTTGTTTATTATTTCTATCCGTTACTCGATTTTTTTGACACGTGAACATATTTTTTATTGTCGATTAAATTTCGTTGACACTTGTTTATTATTTCTATCCGTTACTCGATTTTTTTGACACGTGGACATATTTTTATTGTCGATTAAATTTCTTTGACACTTGTTTATTATTTTTATCCGTTACTCGATTTTTTTGACACGTGGACATATTTTTATTCTCGATTAAATTTCTTTGACACTTGTTTATTATTTTTATCCGTTACTCGATTTTTTTGACACGTGGACATATTTTTATTGTCGATTAAATTTCACTTGACACTTGTTTATTAATTTTATCCGTTATTTATGTTTGTGCATCAAACCAAAGCATATCACAATCTGTATCACAAGGAGATTTAACAGATTGTGATGGTCACCAAGATGTCCTTGCTCGTGCCTTGGGAAGGGAAGAGAGGCAGGTCGGATTAGAGGTTATGGATATGGGATTCCTCCGACAACCGTGTGTTTGGGCCAAAGAAGAGCCAAAGCAAGGGGTGCGGGATTGTAAAGTCATGGCGGAAAAGTATGACGAGCTATCCAAGAATGTTCTTTGTGCTAATGGAAGAGAGACAGATGTTTAAGCGACTCTTGGCACAAAGGATTGGTGCACCATCCCCTTTGCACCACCCCCGCTGAACCTATTGAGCCTCGCTGCACCCCATAGCGCTCGAGATAGCTGCACCATCCCTTCAACACAATGTATTTAACAAAACTCGACTGCTTTTTTGTACATATGTATTTGATAAAATTATCATGTATATTTATTTTTCTTTATAATTGATTTAGGATAACTGTGAATGTGAGCTATATATTGCAAACCCACATCGAAAGGTTGCAGTGGGTTTGATATGTAACCAATTGAGTGCCACACTGCACAATCAGGCCATGCGAAAACCATTTGAGAGTTAGGGTAGACTATTCAATAGAGGGTGCGCACCATTGCTGCTCCAATTGCTAATGCGGATATATTTATTGTGGATCAAGCACTTAGTACTTTTGTGGCATGGCTCGAACAACTTGTCGTTGTAAGTGACAATATTTTTGTTAATAATTAAATGACTATAATGTGTGTTAACTAACTAGCTAATTAATCATTTTTTAATATATACTAGGTACCCCATGTGTCCAGACCTTCCCCTTCCATGAAAGTGTCCCAACCTTCCCCTTCCACTACCAAACTCTCCCGACCATCTTCTATACAAATGGTCCAACATGTTGGTCAATTTCCCAATGATGAATTTCAGAACTACATTGATTCTCTAAAGGTCCACATTCAAAAAATGAACCAGGACGACCAAATTTTTTTACCGCCCGATTACATTGTGGGCCTGGAACAGTTGGTAATGATCAACATCGAGGATATGAAAGCTATAGTTGAGATGGATTGGGCCACTGCCACTGATATCAGAGTATACCAGAGGTATGTATTAAATTATTTGTACACAATAGTTGTTTATATTAGAGTATATATTAGAGTATATATATGAGGATCTGAAAGTTGTATATATATTATTTATAGGTTTTTGTACAATCGTCTTCTGGTCCCTTCTCAACGGACACAGAAGTATTTCTTCTTGTGTCCGGCTTGTATAGTTGTGTTTCATAAAGGTAACACAGAGGAACGCATTACGGCTATAAAGAGTGAAGTACAAAGTTATATCCATTCACGCTTCATGGAAGCCAAGCATTTGAAGGGCGACTCTTTATTTTTGGCACCACTCAATAATGGGTGAGAAATTTAGTCTTCAATCACTTGTTTAATTATTTTGAGGATTGTATTATAGTGTAAATTAATGTGTACTCATTCGTTCTTCATTTACTTGCAGGCAACATTGGGTACTCTTTGCAATAAACCCTAAGCAAAATGTTGTCTATTATCTGGATTCACTTCAAGGCCATTACAACGTCTACGAAGACTTCGTAGAATCAGTTGAGAGGTGTGTATGTGTAACCCTCTCATTTTAATTTGTATAATTTAATATATGTATTTTGTTCAACTTAACGTTATATATATATATATATATATATATGTATGACGTTACAGTGCTTTGAAAGAATACTTGGGATTATCTACGAGTAAAACAAGATGGCTACCCATAACTGTAAGCTTTTTAAGAATCATTCTTATAATTTTAATTGATTTTTTGGTCATAAAAATGTGACAATTAAGTTATAATCTTTTGCTTTGTAGTGTCCTAAACAACCAAATAGCAATGATTGTGGGTACTATGTTATGAGGTATATGAAAGAGATTATCACTCATGACAAAGTAGCAATCCCAACCAAGGTAACTACTTAGATTTATTTTTTATATTGATATTATAATACTTACTCACATTTAATAAACATTTTAATTCTAATTTTATTTCATTTTTTTTGATATTTTCCAACTTCAAAAAATCGAATTACTCTCTTTGAACAACTTACACAGATAAGGGGGAGTGGTGCCATTATGTTTCTAGCTTTTTGTAGCAAGTTTTGAGATTCATAATAGTTTAGTTATTATTTATGTTGTATATATTGGATTTATATTATGTTGTAAGTACTTCTTAGAATGATATATATTGGATTGGAAATATTATTTGATGAATTTTGTTGGTGAATTTTGTTTGAATGATATATTGGATTGGAATGTATTTTCTGAATTTGTTGAAAAGGGAATGAATTTATAGGTTGTAATTAAAATGGAGAACAAACCAAAATAAAAAAAATATTTAAAAAAAAATTCAGTCAATAGGTAGCGTTTTAGAGTGAAAACGCTAGAAATGAAGTTAAAAAATTCATTCAATACCTAGCGTTTTAAAGTTAAAACGCTAGGAATTGTAAAGAGGAGCTAGAGGATCCCCAGCGTTTTACTGAAAACGCTAGGAATGCTAATAAAGGTGCTATAGCATCCCTAGCGTTTTATATAAAACGCTAGGAATGCTATAGCATCCCTAGCGTTTTATATAAAAACGCTAGGGATGTTATAACACCTTACCTTTTAGCATTCCTAGCGTTTTATATAAAACGCTAGGAATGCTAGTAAAAAGGTGCTATAGCATCCCTAGCGTTTTTATAAAACGCTAGGTATGGTAGTAAAAAGGGCTATATAGTATCCTAGCGTTTTAATTTAAAACGCTAGGAATGGTAGTAATAAAAGGAGCTATGGGATCCCTAGCGCTTTTATTTAAAAGCGCTAGGAATGGTAGTAAAATGAGCTATGGGATCCCTAGCGTTTCTGAAAACGCTAGGAATTGTAAAAAGGCGCTGGGTCAATGGCTAGCGTTTTATATAAAACGCTACGTATGTCTAAAACATTTGGGTAAATGGCTAGCGTTTCTTAAAACGCTACTAATGGGGTGTACGCATTAGTAGCGCCAGCTTCTCTAGCGTTTTAAAACGCTACCAATGCCCAAAAAAAACGCTGATAAACCTTGTACGCTGGCGTAGTGAGTTCCTTTTGTAAAACAAATTGCCAGTAACATGTTATTATTAGTAATAAAGCTACAACTCTTCTCACCAAAAAAGAAAAAAAAAACTACAACACTAAACATTATAAACGAGTGGCCAGTGTTTCATTTGGGTTGCAAATATTGGATTGGGTAGGTTTGGCTTACTGATTTTAGACTTTTGACAGTAATTATATTATAAGTCTAACGTTATTATTTTAATTTGCGGGCTCTCGGGCTACCCGTGGCCCGGGCGGGCTAGACCGGTACGGGCTCGGGCTTTTATGGACCGGGCTAAGAAGCCCGGATATAAAAACGGGCTCAACTTTTTAGGCCCAAGTTTTATGTTTTTGCGGGCTAGCCCGGCCCGGCCCATTTTGCTAGCTCTACATGTGCATGACTAATATGGATAACAATAGTGTTGGCAAGTGTTTGCATTGCATTACTTACTTTCTCATCCATTAACCATGTGTTTCAATTCTAGTAGATGTGATTCATCATGTGGCTGAGAAGCGAGACTTAATGGAGCCTAATAAAAAAGAAAGAAAAGTTTTGGACATTGTTTTAAGGATTTAGCTTGAGTTTTCTTAATTTGTATGTATATTGAAACTAAAAATGTCAAATGTGTTAGTGTTTTTTTTTTGAGTTCAAATATGTTACTATTGAATTTAACTCTTTTCTGACTCATTTATGACACATGAGTATAATTTATAATACACTATTGTTATCCATATTAGTCATGCACATGTAGAGCTAGCAAAATGGGCCGGGCCGGGCTAGCCCGCAAAAACATAAAACTTGGGCCTAAAAAGTTGAGCCCGTTTTTATATCCGGGCTTCTTAGCCCGGTCCATAAAAGCCCGAGCCCGTACCGGTCTAGCCCGTACAGGCTGGAAGCTTGAAGGTGCAGGTTGGAAAGCTGAACGGTCAAGAAGGAGGAAGTGGGAGGGACGATGGTTGGCAAACGATAGTCAGGAAGAAAAAAGAGGCGGTGATCAACACACAGCGAATGGATGTAGCGAGTTTGTGGAATGGAAGGGTAGAAGGTACCGTATCTTTCTACTTCTCGATTTTCCAGATTCCCATGGTGCCAAGGAAATGCTTGGGCTTTTGCTCAGTATGGGAAAGTAGTGGAGGTAGTCATCCCCCCAAAGAAGAACAAATGGGGAAAACGGTTTGGTTTTGCCGGTTTGTAGAGGTTGATAATCCACATTTATTCGCGGTGGCTGGACAATATAATCTTTAGTGCGAGACAAGATTCACGTTAACATTCCGCGCTCGAGCGTAACATTCCGAGGCCGAAAGGAGAAGATTTTTGCAACGGGAAGGTAGGCGGAAGCCATTGTTGAGCGCGCAAGGCGTGGAGACCGGTTACGCTAGAGAGAGCAAGGAAGGGAAGTGAAAGGTCACGGTGTGGTCCAACAGTGATGGGGTATCGAAGGGTTTGGATAGCAAAGCGGTGAAAGGAAATTCTTTGAAAGGAATACGAAGAGGCTAGTCAATGAGAATCAAAGGATCGGTGGGGCGGGTTCGGCGTCGAGGAAGCATGAGGTAGGGAAGACGTGGAGGTGCGGTGAAAATCATGGCTGGTTCAAGGAGGGGAGGGCGAAGAGGCATGCTGAAAAAGAAGGTGGGTACTGGAATGGAAAAGGAAGCACTCGGCAGCTTCAAAATCTCACACACGGTGGTGGTAAAAGGTACGCTAATCACTTTCTGCATGATCAAAAAATAGTTTATTTCAGGAAAAAGAATTTGAGTGAGGTAGTTTACAATGCCCCTAATGAAGAAATGGAGAGATATAAGAAGATATATGTAGGAATTGTCAAGAATCCAGGTACTACTCATATGATTCAGGAGTGGTTCAACATGCAAGGTTTCTTCTCCGTTAAGGTTACACCTATGGGTGCAAACCGTGCCCTTCTTGAAGAAATGGAGGAAGGAATAATACAGGACTTAATAGAAAATGCTGACGACTGGTTAAATGAGAAATTTGATGACGTTAGGAAATGGGAGCCATCGGATGTGAACAATGAGAGATTGGTGTGGGTTCGATGCCACGGAATCCCGGTTCATGCTTGGAATAACGATTTTTTCTCTTCACTGGCAAGGAGCTTTGGATCGTTCATGGGCGTTGATGAGAATACTAGGCTGAAAAGATCAATGGATGTGGCTCGTATCTTAATTCGAACGGGAAGCTTCGACGTATGTAATATGGTTTTAGATGCCAATATCAACGACTCAAGCTTCAGCATTAAGGTCCTTGAAGAGTGGTGTGGGCCTATGCATTGGGAGGGACTAACATCGGCATATGAAGCTGAGAAAGGGGATGGTTTTGTTAGTAGTGATTCCGAAGAAGGAGATGAAGAACATCCATTGTTTTACGACGATCCTATCCTAGTTAATGAGGTAGAGGAGAAAGAAGGCGATATAGTGGAAAGATTAATCGAGATAGAAAAAATGAACCAAGAGGAGGTCATAGGGGATCTAGTGGGAAGCTTTGTACATGACGTAGTTGGGGAGGAAGGAGTTGTCGTGAGATCTTTGGTGAGAAGGTGGATAAACCGATCGTAGATAAAGTAGCGGAGGATAAAATAGAGGAGGATAAAGAGGAGGCTAAGGAGGACGATAGAATTAAGGAGATCTCTATGGGGCAAGTGGGCCAGCGATTAGCAACTACTCCAACAGAGACAGCTAGAGAAATAGTAGCAACTAACCAAGACTCATTACTAGACGGTGTGAAGGGATCAGCTGTAGTAGCTGTGTTGGAGGCGGAAGATTGTTGTTCAGGGGTTCAGATAATAGAGGACGGTAGCAACGCTGAAAAGGAGGTTAATGGGCATGCAAAGAGTAAATCCAATAGTGGGGGTTTAGCTGATGGCTTTGCGGGGCCGTCTCTCAGCAATTCTTTTGGGCCCTTACTGAGAAACAAGAAGAAGGATTCAAGCAGGCAAGCCAAGTCCAGCAGTCGTATCAAGGGCGGTGAGGAGGAAGTGAACCAAGGTATCATAGTCGGAATTGTGAATGAGGAGGCACGAAGCTTAATCCCATCCGTCAGTCTTTCTAGGGGGTCAAAGGGAGAATCACAGTTGCACGTTGTCACTAGAAAGCCTCCAGGTACTAATTTATCTATGTCTATTAATAGTAAAATGAACAGTGAGGGTATTGGTGAAGTATCGATAGGAGATTCAGGTATTCAAAATTGCAATGAAAGATTCTTAATTGATCATGAGGTGTTTGTGGCCAACAATATGTGGAGTTTTGTTAAAGATAAGTTAGGAGTTAGTGGCAAGGGGAGTGATGAGGAATATGCGGGTAAAATAAAATCTATGGAGGCCGAGGATCAATTGGCAAGCAGGAAGGAAGGGGGAAAAGAAACGGTTCTCAATGAAGATCGCAACATTCAATATGAGAGGGTGGGGCGCCTGAAAAGAAAGCGCCTTAAGAGGTTAATAGCAAAGGAGAAGTTCGGACGTTTGCATGATTCAAGAAACAAAAATAATGACTTATCAAAACGAATGGTTGGTAGTATTTGGGGCGATTCTCGATTATGACCGGATTAGTAAAAATGCAAATGGGCTATCGGGAGGGCTAGTGAGCATTTGGAGATCACGGTAATGGAGATTATGTTTTCCTTCTCCGGGAGCACTTTATTGGGTTTTGTGCGAAAGTGCATGGTAATTATGTTTACATAGTGAACGTGTATTCTGAGTGCAATATGGCCGGTAAAAGGAGAATGTGGGATAATCTGAGGAACCTTAAGGAAGGTTTTGAGCAAGGAGAATGGTGCATTGCTGGGGACTTCAATGCCGTCACATCTAGAGCTGAGAGAAGTTGTTGCTCAACAAGGTTCAATAGTTTGGAGGCTAGGGAATTCTTATCTTTTATGGAGGATATGGAACTGGTGGATGTACCTACCTTGGGTAAGAAGTTCACATGCTTTGAGTACGGATGGGAGGGCTAGTAGACTAGACAGGATCCTATTGGTCGAGGGGCTAATATCTAGATGGGATATTAAGGCACAGTGGATAGGCGAAAGAGACATCTCCGATCACTGTCCGGTATGGCTGGTATGCTCGACACAGAATTGGGGGCCTAAGCCATTTAGGTTCAATAATTGCTGGATTGAACATGAGAATTTTAAGGAATTTGTCAAAAGCTGTTGGGCATCATTTCAGGTAGCAGGGAGTGCTTCCTTTGTGGTAAAGGAAAAATTGAAACAGTTGAAGGAGAAGCTGAAAGTCTGGAACCGCGAAGTGTTTGGATATAAAGATCTTAAGATTGAAAACATTATTCGGGAACTGAATGAGGTGGAAAAGATGGCAGCTGAAGGGGGCGATGTAGATGACGAGAGAAGGGTCACGCTCAATGACGAGTTCTGGAAGGAATTGCATGCGAAAGAGAGTCTATTGGCACAAAAAGCAAGAGTAAAGTGGCTAGCTGAAGGTGACTCGAATAGTCGGTTCTTTCATGCATGCATAAAAGGAAATAGGAGAAGAACACAAATAGTGAAGCTAAAGGTGGATGGGGAATGGGTAGAAGATGTAGATGCTGTGTGAAGAACGCGGTCAAAGTTCATTTTGAAGAGAAATTCAAAGAGGAGGATCATCATAGGCCTACACTAGACGGGGTTAATTTCAATCAAATATCTGGGCTTGAAAACGAGATGCTAATTGAACCCTTTAGCCCGGAGGAAATTAAAGATGTGGTTTGGGAGTGCGATGGAAATAAGAGTCCAGGACCGGATGGGTTCAACTTTAAATTTATAAAGGAGATTTGGGATGTCATAGGTGTAGAGGTGGTAAAATTCTTTGAAGAATTCCATAGGTGTGCACGTCTTCCCAAGGCGGTAAGTGCGGCCTTTATCGCACTTATCCCAAAAAATAGCAATCCACAAGAGCTTGGGGAGTATAGACCTATCTCCCTCATTGGATGCTTGTACAAGATGCTGGCGAAAGTATTAGCGGGACGACTGAAGAAGGTCTTGAAAGGGGTGATCTCGGATAATCAAAGCGCTTTTCTCGATGGCAGAAATATCCTGGATGGAGTGGTAGTGGTTAATGAGATTGTGGACATGGCAAAGAGAAGAAAAAAGAAATGTGTGGTTATGAAAGCGGACTTCGAGAAGGCATACGACTCGGTCATTTGGATGTACTGGAATATATCTTTGAGTAGAATGGGATTTGGTGAGAAATGGATGAAATGGATGAAGGCAGCATAGCATCAAACTCCACCTCGGTCTTAGTCAACGGAGTCCAACGGGGAGTTCACGGCACGAAAGGATTGAGACAAGGGGATCCGTTAGCACCTTTCTTGTTTTTGATTGCGCGAGAGGCTGGCCTATTTGGTGAGTGAGGAAAGTCGTGGAATCAAATCAACTTAATGGGTTTACCGTAAGTAGTTCTATAAAGGTGGAACTTTTGCAATTTGCCGATTGACACCATCCTCTTTTGTGATGGGGATAAGAGCATCCGGTGTTGGAAGGCGATTTTGAGAAGCTTCGAATTGGTATCGGGGCTAAGGGTGAATTTTGCGAAAAGTAGCGCGTCTTGGATGAATATAGATGAAGGAATGATGGAACGCTTTTCTCAATTTTCGGCGTGCAAAGAGGGGCATTGCCGTTCAAATTTTTGGGGGTGCCGGTTGGTGCAAACCCACGTAGATTTTGCACCTGGCAACCAATTTTAGACTCACTGAGAGCAAGACTGAACAATTGGAAGAGTAGGCAATTATCCATAGGGGGTAGAGTGACGCTCATAAACTCGGTATTAGCATCCCTCCCTCTATATCTATTCTCCTTTTATAAAGCTCCCAAAAATGTTATCATGAAATCATAAAGCTTCAGAGAAGATTCTTATGGGGGACGAAGAGAATAGGAAGCGGCACAGGTGAAGTGGGAGACAGTTTGCTTACCCAAAGAAAACGGGGGTTTGGGCATAAAGAACTTGGAATTGTTTAATATAGCATTACTAACTAAATGGAGATGGAGATTACTGGGTGAAGACAGTTACGCAATATGGAAGGAAGTTGTAAAAGAGAAGTATGGGTGGAGGGGGAGGTGGCCCGATATGGGCCGAGAAATGTAAGAGGGTGGGAGAGGAAGTCAATTTGGTGGGAGGATTTATGCTTGTTAGGATCGGATAGCAATTTACAAGAAGGGTGGTTTCATCAAATAGTAAAAATTAAAGTGGGAAACGGTAATTTGGCGAGGTTCTGGAAGGACGATTGGCTAGGGAGGGACACCTTGGAGGATTTATTTCCAGCATTGTATAATGCTTGCAGGTCCAAGGAGGAAACGATCGACAAATTTGGCGGATGGGAGAACGGCGGGTGGAGGTGGAGGTCGCTCGGTCAAGCGACTTCTTGTTTGACCTTCCTGCAGACCATTCGGCAGCGGCAGCAGCAATTATCTCCGAGATGCAACGATTGCAAAGAATCGCCGCTGCTGCTGTTGTTATCTTGAGCGCGGATAGATGGTCCTGGGTACCGGACGCTTTCGGAGGGTTCTCGGTGAGGAAATGCTATGATTTTATGTTGAATTTTTTTGCAGGTAGGAGCAATATGCAGCAGCCCGATACAATCTCTGCGTGCAGGAAAATATGGAAATGTGACGTCCCGTCTAAAATACAAGTATTCGCTTGGAGGGTGTTATTGCAGCGGATAGCCACTAGAGTTGCGTTGCACAGAAGGGGAATTATTCAGTCTAACCTTGAGCTCAGTTGCGTGTTGTGTTTTAGGGATGGGGAAACGGTGGATCACTTGTTTGTCTCTTGTGGGGTGGCAAAGCGCATTTGGGAAAATATTCTCACTTGGATGGAGTCTTCAGTTGATGATGCAGATGACATAGTCTCTCACTTTGTGGAATTTGGGAGGGTGATAAAAGGTAAAAGACAAAAAGGGGTTAAACATCTCATTTGGATGGCGGTAATTTGGAGCATTTGGATGGCACGAAATAAGGTAATATTCAATGGCGAGGTTTGCTTACATGCAAGCATAGTGTGTGGGGGCTAAAGTAATGCGGCTTGGAGTTGGTTCAAGGCCGGAGGGGGAGGAAGCAGTAGGGCGTCTTGGGCGAGTGGTTTAACTGCCCGGTTGGGTGTTTATCTATGTTGTAATTAAATGTATGGTTGTAACAATAATGTTGTCTATGTCTTAGAGAGGGGAGAAGCAATGGGTTAGGACGGCTTTGTCCCATTGTTGCACAGTTTTGTGTGAGGTACTCTTTTTCCTACCAGGGTCTTTTTCCCAAGGGGGTTTTGGCTCTGGGAGGTTTTGAGGAGGCCCTCCCCTTACCATTGTAATTTGTGGGCACGATTTGTGCTCGGTTGCAATATATATCTTGCTTATCTAAAAAAAAAAACCAAACAATTGAGATTCACCAAGAGTAGCAAGTACCTTAGAAAAATCAATAAATTTGAACGAATTATTTGGAATTGCGAGGACTTCAATTACGCCACACCTTGTGCTATGCATAAAGTTAAGATTCTATTTTCCAGTAGTGTCCCTAAGTTTGGAATTATTCTGAGCAACTAATAAGTTTTAAATTAGGTAGCACGACCCATCCCTGTTTACATTTTTAAAAGTAGGAATATTTGGCCTCTTAATAGAATAGTGTATCTTGGACCTCTGTAAATTAAATATCACAACTATAGAAAGTTAGAGTACGACTTAACATGACATACTATTTGAAAGACAAAGGTATTTGAATTACGTTCTCATGAAGCAATAACATGTCAATACAGGATATCACACTTGGATTGTTGTATTCAAGAACCCTCCATGTATGTAGAGCACAGACCTCAAGTTTCCAATCGGTTTTACCCATTCGTAGGTCAGAAATTAGGGTATACACAGACATTCGAAAAATACTCGTTGCACCAGTTGGAGGGGTTGAATAGCAGGTAGGTTTTTCCACATAGTATAGAGCTATTTATAATCAGGTTTCTTCCCTTTTCCACCACATTTGTTTCCTCTTCAATTCCCTCTATATTTATCAATTATATCACATTTTAATTCACAAAAAATCATCATTATTAATTGATAAATAAATTCGAGTTTTATTTCATGAATTTGTCCACATTATTGTTAATACTCCATGCCTCTTAATATTCTCCATGCACCTAATTCAAAATACTTCTTTATATTCTCAATGCGCCTACTGTTGAGATAAAATCCTTTTCGATATATGGTTTTAATGATAACAAACCTTATGAGCTAAAGCTTAAGTATTCTGAATGGTGTTCTACTAATGGGTGCTCTTGAGTTTGTTGAAAGAACAGGTTTCCTATAAGTGAACATGCTAGAAGCAAATTAGATCAATCTAATGCATGTCATTATGCAACAACTGAAGAATCAAAGTAGAACCAACAAATTTACAAGAATAGTAATGCAAGCCATGAAGACATGTTATCTTTACTATTAAGTTACAAGGGTGTTGGACTAGGAAATTCACAAAGAGAAAAGAGAAGTCATTAGGCAATCAAGAGAAATTTAAATCATCTAAGTGAATTCCTATCAAGAGGAGTCCTAAGAACGAAATGACTACAATGATCAAAGGTTTCTACAAGTCTTTACATAGAAGATTCCTCATAGTCATTAATTTGGTTACATTCTACCAATGCTCTCTTACTGAAATGTTCAAAAGGTTATCTAGAAGCATATCAAAGAGCATGACTAAAACATGCAAGAAGTTAAGGGTAGAAATAAACATAAGAAGGGTCATGTATGAGAAGGTTCAATAGTTAAAGAAGGTTTTACCAAGCCAAGACTTTTCATAGAAGATTAATAGTTGAGAATGTTAAATCTCTAGAAGGTTCAGACTACAGAAGGTTTGACCATGTCAAAAGAAGGTTTAACCAAGCCAAGACTTAGCAAACTAAGGCTCTACCAAGGCTCTACCACGGTCTAAAATATTGGTATATTATAAAGGTAGAAAAGCCTTGAGAAGGTTAAAATTATGAGAAGCTTAAAAAGTGTCAACAGAAGGTTTGACCAAATTAACAGAAGGTTGACCAAAAGTCAACAGAAGGTTTGACCAAAAAGTCAACGTAAAGTTTGACCAAGTCAACACAAGATTGACCAAGAGTCAAAGAAGCTTTACCTCACATTTGTTAAGAACATTCATTGTTAAGAAGGTTCGCATACAAGAAGAGAAGGTTCAAGTATGCACCCCACTCAAAATGACAAACATGTCATCTCTCTTTTGAATGAAGATCAGAGGTTATTAAATGTTGGAGTCAAGAAATAAATGTTGGAAAGTATTAAATTTCAAAGTGGAACTCATTGATTATTCCTTATACAAAGAAAAGGTGTTTGTTCATGCTTATGAAGCTTGAGAAGCTTCACATAAAGCAACACAAACCTGTCCACAAGTAAAAAAGAGCAGGTCATGGAAGGTCAAAATGTGCAGAGAAGAGTACAAATGTCAGTTAAAGAAGGAGATAAAGTAAAAATCTAGAATAGAGAAGGTACAAAAGCTGTCAACTTTTGTAGCTCCCTTCAAATCACTCCTATAGACCAAAGAATACTCCAAATGGCTCTATTCAAGTTTCTATAGGCCATACTCACTGTTCAAAGAGTATATCAAGGCTAGAAATTCAAATATTCAGTACAAAGGATCTTCAGAAGGTTCATGAGAAGGTTGTTAGAAAGGTTCTTAAGAAGGCTCTTGAGAAGGTCACTCTAAAGGTTGTTGAGAAGGTTCATGAGAAGGTTGCTATCACTATTGTCTCTTACTGTATCTCCTGTCAGCTTTATTTAAAAGGTAGAAAAGTCCATTAGTGTTATCCCATCACTAATGTTTTGTGTCTCTTTCTCTCCTAGCTTACTCCCAACGGCTATATTGAAGAAATCAATTATATAAACACATGGGAAAGCTAAAGACACTCAAGGAAGAGGGATTATACTGTGCCTACACCAGATTTCTTCATCCCCTCAACCTTCTCTCGTTCTGGGAAGCTTCTCCAGAAATGAGAAGCTTGATCAGAAGCTTCTCAAAGATGAGGAGCTTGATCTAGAAGAGATTTCAGCAAAGAAATTCAAAGTCCATCTATCATACAAATGATTGGAAGCTGGAATAGATGAAAGATATTGAGAGATAAACACAAGCCATATCAAGATCAATTATTGCTCTCCATCATTATCTTTTTTCACACTCCTACTCATATGATAAACACCTTGGGATATCTTAGAGAGAGAGTGTAGCTTGTTTTACATATTTCATATCCACTTATTGTAAGTGTATCAAGCTGTAGCAAATCCCAAACCCTTTATCCATCAAATATGTATGTTGTTCTTCCTACCAAGCTACCTAGGGTAGGTGAGTGTTAATGAGGAAATACAACATGTGTAGTGTTCTATCAAGCTACCTAAGGAGTAGGTGATTGTTGATGAGAAACTACAATGTGTGTGTTGTTCTATTAAGCTACCTAGGATGGGTGAGTGTTGGTGAGGAAACAATGGGTAGAAACTTGTTGATGTAGAGCCTGAAGAGGCTTGAAGAAAGAATACTTGTTGTAAAGCTTGAAGAGGCTTGGGAAAAGACTACTTGTATTGATTGAAGAATAGTGGAAAAATCTCACTGGAGGTGGTGACTGGATGTAGCCCGACGTTAATGGGTGAACCAGGATAAATCTTCAATGTGTAATCTTCTCATCCCTTATCTCTGCATGCTTTACATTATGCTCATAATCCACTACCCTCTTACCCTCACATTAACTAATGCTTAAAACAGAAGCTACTCATATAATTTATGCATAACTCATATTCTGTTTTGAAGCATCTATTAATCATGAGAAGCTTCAATCTATACTGATTTCATCCTCATAAGCTTTTATAGTTTAAAAGAGTTTATTCTTAACATACATAGAGTTTGATAATATGTTCCTCATGTTAGAAAACACTGAATGACCATGTTCAACAAAAGGATAAATCTCATATGATCTGCAAAATGTTTTTATGCATAAATACAATACACAACACATTATGTACTGAACTTATCAACAAGAGAAGGTTCATTGCATGTAACCTACTCAGGTAGAAGAAGTTCAATGTGAATCTTTCTCAGCCCATAGAAGTTTAAATATGTTGAACTTACTCAACCAGAGAAGGTTCACTGCATAGAACCTACTCAGCTTGAGAAGGTTCACTGTGTGGAACCTACTCAGCTTAAGAGAAGGTTTAATGCGTGGAACCTACTCAAGAAGAGAATGTATTGTGAAATTGTTTTATGCTAACTATCTCATCTCCAAGTATCAACTTGAGAGGACATTTTCTAAGTTGCAGGATATAAATTTTAAAAGGGTCACAATTCAACCCACCTTCTTGTGACTCTATATGCCACTTCACCTACATCCATTACATTATTGGAAGTCAATGGCTCATGTGTTATCCAAATTGAAATGATTAACATTTTGAATTAAAGAATCTCAATTATCAACACATAATAATCTTCCCCAAAAAATTGAATGCTGAAAACCTACAGCCATGCACCATTAAAATTTTTTGTTCAATGTTCAAAGTCGAATTCATTGCCTCTTTATATTCCCCATGCGCCTACAACAATTGGACAATTCAAATTCCAAGCCTTATGTGTTCTCCAAGGTTCATTGATTAACGATTTTAATTAATGATTCCTAACTATCAACACCTATTAATCTTCTCCATTTAATAATTACTCCATAAGGTTGAATGATAATGCGTCTATATTTCCCATGCACCTACACCATTCAAATTCGATACCATTTGAATTTCATGTTCAATGCTAATGCCTCTTTATATTTCGCATGCGCCTACACCATAATTAATGTGTTCATTAAGAATTGGATAGGTTATTGATGCAATTATTTATAATGGAAACACAATTATTATCGAAAAAGTAAATTACAAAAATACCCACCATTTTGGCTGACTTTTTCCTGCCTAAATGAGCTCTTCTTGGCGGACTCAATGTATTAAAGATAGTCTTAATGCACCTACATCCATTGCACCATTCGAATTCAATGGCTCATTTGTTATCCTATGTGCAATGATTAACATATTGAATTAAGGAATCCCAATTATCAACACATAATAATCTCCCCCATAAAAATCGAATACTGAAAACCTACATGCCATGCACCATTCGAATTTCCTGTTCATTGTTAAAAGTCGAATTTAATATCTCTTTATATTTCCCATTCGCCTACATCAATTGGACAATTCAAACTACATGCCTTATGTGATCTCCAAGGTTCATTGATTAACATTTTTAATTAATGATTCCTAATTATCAACACTTATTAATCTTCTCCATGTATTAATTACTCCATAAAGTTGAATGCTAATTCCTCTTTATATTTCGCTTGCACCTACACCGTTCAAATTCAACACCATTTGGATTCAATGTTCAATGCTATTTATATTCCCCATACGTCTACACCATAATTAATGTATTCATTGGGAATTGAATAGGTTGTTGATTCAATTATTTACAATGGGAAGACAATAAATATCGAAAAATTAAATTACGGAAATGCCATCCGTTTTGGCGGACTTTCTCCCACCTAAATGACCTCTTCTTGGCGGACTCTGTATTTTACTTTATGAAAGATAAAAGTTTCTCATTGATTAGATCAGATCAAATTGATTACATACATTGACCAAAAATGAATAAAGTTAGTCAAAAAGTATTTGAAACTTTTAATTTCAAAATGTAAAGTAAATATATTTAATGAATAACAATTCTTTTGACTAGAAATCCAATGTAGTAGAAGTGATAAATACTATATAAAACTGAAATACAACTAGTTGTTCTCTACCTTTCAGACAACAATGGCTACAAGTATCAGTCGTCTCAGTTTTATCATGACAGTTCTATGTGTTGTTATAGTTTTGGCTTCAGGTAATAAACTAATCTCATAATTTTTGTTATCTTTTCAAGAAAATAATATATATGTTATTTATGCAAAAAAAAAATAATATAACGAATCATTTGAAATCTCAAATTCTTAAGAATATTAAGTAACATTTACAAGAAAATAATCAATATATATCTAACTTCTTCTTATTATTTTTTATGAAGGTTTTTTATTTGCTTTATATGTTGATATGTTCTCAAAATCATTTTGTTTTATATGTTGTAGGTTGATACTTCAAATTAAAGATTACATAAGTTTAGGAACTACGCTTAATTTAAATTCACTAGTTACACTGAATGATGTATCGAAAATATGAAACCTTTTTCAAGGAATTCCACTTTACCCAAGAGCTATTTGATGAGATGGTTTGAGTCTTTTTCAGCTTAACAAGAGGTTTTGAGCTCGATTCCACCCCTAAGAATGCAACAACATTAAAAAATTTATACAAAGAAATATAATATTAAAAGATTGAGGTTTTTAAGTAATTCGGTAAAGAATATCCAATAAAATGGTAAATCATTGAGTTACGGCACAAAACATATATTTTTTTGACAAAAATGACACTAAAATTTACCCAGTATTGATCATATTTTACATAAGGTTGATTCTCATGCAATAATCAATAAACAAATACTCTTATTTCTCATAATAAATAAGAGTTAAGCATAATTACTATATATATAATTAAATTATTCGCTCACTGAATTAGAGTTTATGACATTTTTTCAATTGTAGCAGGAGGAATTAATTTGGCTGACATCAATCAGCTGGACTGTGATTACTTTTGGGGATGTCCACGTAATGCATCGGCCTGTTCTTTATTTTGTGGAAGCCACTTCGATCGTGGCGTTTGTGTAGGACATCAATGTTGTTGTATTCTGTAGCTCTGTCTTGGATTGTATTTTATCAAGGTTTGCTAAAGAATAAATACCTACAAATACAATCATTTAAATTTACCATATAATCATGTTTGAAATAAAAAATAATAATTTCAATTTGAAATAACATTGTCAACTTTTGGGATTTCTTATATTTGAATTAAAATAATAATTTCTTATATTTGAAAAAATGTGGAATTTTTTTGTCTAACATACATATTCTTTGGGAGGAGTAGAGGGAGACAGAGAAAGAGAGGACGACAGTGGGGAACACATATTTTGTTTAGGATCGATAGGAGTGAGTCAAAGAGATGCATATTTGTAAAAACATGAGAGAAAAAATCAAGCCTAATCATCGAATTCTACTAAAAAAGATGATTTTATTTAAAAGTATTAACAACTATCAACTTTTCCGAAGAAACATTTGTCTCTTAGATCCAAATTCTTTCCAATCGTGTTTCCTTGAATATATAGTTTTCCAATTATACCCTTTTCCGATATTGATAAATCTAATTCTTTTTTGATAAAATAAGTTAGGTAGAGGAGGTTAATCAGCAAGGGTTATTAAAACCTCCCACAATTAATTATAATGTGACCTTTTTACTACCTCAATATAATACATAGTTGTATTTGATTTGAAGGGGTTGAAAAAAAAAACCCTCTAATTTGTAGTGAAAAAACCCGCTAGTAGTTATCCTTGAAATTTTTGTTTCCTTCTTTTATTTTGCAATCGCTACTCCATCTCAACCTCCTATCGAAAGCATTTCTACAGCCGCATACCCTCGACTCGTTCCACCCTTCTGCATTCTTTCAGAAACGCCTCCTTCCTCTGCTTTCTCCTCATGCCAGTACGGTAGGGATTGCAATGGGGCGGGGTGGGGGCGATGAGTACTCCCCCGCTCTCCGTCCCCGCCTCCCAAATTGTCCCCTGTCTCCATCTCTAATCTTCGTCTCATAGACTTTTCCTCTCCCATCCCCAAGGTCCTCGCGAGATCATGAAAGTTTATTAAAAGTTAGATAAATATAAATTAAAATATAATAAAATTAAAAAAATATATAAAAGTAAGACTAAAATTCAAAATTTTAACATTTTTAATATAAAAACAGTCTTACTTTTATATTTTAATATTTAGAAAGTATAAAAGTTAGAAACAATTTTATATTTTAAATTAAAAACACGTATAAAAAGACTAACAAATTAATTACTTTTAATACAATATATATATATCAATTATAAAAATATTATGTAATATATTAGGGGTAAAGTCATAAGTAGGCGTAAGATGATCACAATCAATCATCCCACTTTCTTTATGAGTTTTTTTCCCCGTCCCATCCCCACGGGAGAAAATTCCCGCCAACGGGGCCTATTGTGAGCGACACCACTAACCCTCTCTTCTCCTCGTGTTGTTGAGGTATTACGTGTCACTCTTTTCAACTTCCTTTAACTCAAGAATCAAGATTTGCACCGATTGTCTAAATGGATTTATTGAGGGCACATGAGGCATTGAAAAGGTATGTTTACATTAGTAATTTCTTCCAATTTCTAACTGTTCTTCCAATTTTAGTTAAAACTGAATATCGATCACTTAAATTCAATTAGCAATGTTATATTTTTGCAGTTTATGCTGTTTGCTGATCTGACTACGATACCTCCTGTAACAGCGTAGATTTTAACCGACAATAAAATCCAGCATATTACCTTTTAAACATTTCAGAGATACACTTTAGTAATCTGGATTAAGATAATGTGATAACTAATAACTATAATTCTCTTTCCAACGAGTAGAATTAAGTTTTAGAAAGGATTATTCTTGTAGTTTAATTTGTATAATCCACAGTGATATAGCGCTTAAATATGTCTTCCTAGCCATGATCGTGACCTAGGAATATGCATTATTTACAACTTCTGTGCTAATTGATCAAGTTGATGTAGTCATGTTCCTTTGATAGTAAAAATATAATTATTTTGAGATCCAATTTCTTTAACATAATTTCTCTAATTACAAGATCATTATAGTAAAGTTTCTAAGACTTTCTGAGGTACCTCCTCATTTTAATATGATACAAAACTAAGCAATTTTACTTTGGACAGTGTGTTTGAGTATAATGTGTTGAAATTGTTCTTTTCATTATGATTGTTTGACAGTACATTCTATTCCGGGAATAGGATGAGAGATGTTACCATCCGGGATGGGACATCAAATTTACTAAAAATATCCACATCTGGGATGGGATATTATA
The DNA here is from genome assembly GCA_020916435.1 of Oxytropis ochrocephala. Taxonomy (NCBI): domain Eukaryota; kingdom Viridiplantae; phylum Streptophyta; class Magnoliopsida; order Fabales; family Fabaceae; genus Oxytropis; species Oxytropis ochrocephala. Next base: position 98,580,294 of record CM037092.1, read on the forward strand.
CACCTCCATCCGGGATGGAGAGAGGATGTGAGCTCATAGACCTAGTGAATCTGGGATTCACACTGGTTCTCGGAACGAATTATAAAATTGAGTGAATTTGGGATTCACATCGGTTCTGGGAACCGAATATTTATAAACCTTCGTGAATTTGGGATTCACACTGGTTCTGGGAACCAGCTATATAACTAAGTGAATGTTGGGTTTTATAGTGAATTTGGAATTCACACCGGCTTGGGAACCAATGAATCAAGTTAAGTCGCTTTGGCAATTATCAAATTGTTTATTTTGGTAATGATAATTACTTGTATTGAGTTTGTACTCTGACGTGACTAAATGCTTTGGTATTTGAATGTATAATCATGAGATTATTTATTTATTTATTTGTTTATTTATTTATTTTTATACACTTATGATGTGAATGATTTATGTTTTTACAAAAGAGTACTTTTTTGAAATTCGCGGATACCATGGTTGAGTTTTCCGGCTACCGCACCGGCTGAGGACAACACTATTTTTTGAACTTTCCTTTCAAAAATTGTTTTATTCACTAGGATTTTGTATCTCATTAGAGTGTTGTTTTCAGGGACTGAGATTGAGACTGTTGACAACGTGAAGAGTTCGTTGATACTAGAGGGGTTTATTTTTGGGGGATTTTTAGAGGACGCCAAATTTTGCAAAGACTTGTATATATATTATTGTAATTTTTTTTTGAAAGGATTTGTTACCTTAATTTAGTTTTTATGAAGGTTATTTTCAAACTATCAATTACAAGTTGCGAAATATATAATTTATTTGATAAAATTTTCTACTAATTCTATTGGTTTTGACTTGCAAAATCAGGGTGTTACAATACCTTTTTTTTTAGATAATCAAAATTTTCATTGAAGAGAGCACAAGGGGTGCCCAGCCCTTACAATGAAAAAAGGAAAGGGGGAGGACCTCCTCAAAACCCCCTGAGCCAAAACCCATTGGGAAAAAGACTCAGGCGGGAAAAAGAGTACCTCGCGCAAAATTGCACAACAGTGGGGAAGGTTTCAGCGAAGGTTTCAGCGCAAAACAACCTAACCCACTGCTTCTCCCCCATCTATATTACATGATGTTAAGATATGATACATGAGAATGTTTAAGCGAGTCAAAACAGCCCAACGGACAATGATACCAGTCAGACCATCCTAACCCGCAAGAGTTCCCCTTCCTAGCTTTGAACCAACTCCAAGCGTTATCCATGATACCCGACACCAAAGTTGGAATTGAAGCAACCTCTCCCTTAAAAACAATTTTGTTACGCATGAGCCATATGTTCCAAATCACTGCTAACCAAATGAGATGTCTAATTCCTTTTAGCTTCCGTCCACTTGTGATTTTCCCAAACTCCAAAAAATGAGACACCACATCGTTGGAAACAATACTAGAAACCCCCATCCACTCAAAGATTTTCTGCCATACCACTTTAATTACCCGACAAGTAAAAAGCAGATGCACCGTAGTCTCATCCTCCTCGAAGCAAAACACACAGCAGTTATCTAATTGAGATTGTAAAATACCTTTATGATGTAAAGCCTCCCGAGTGGCAATTCTGTTTAACATAACCCTCCAACCAAAGATTAATTTTTGATGGCACGTCATTTTTCCAAAGCTGTTTCCACTCCCTCCCATCACTGGCAGCCACTGCAGCAACGAAACCACTTCTGGCCGAATCTGCAGTGTGTGATAAAGATGCCCATCGCTTTTGCCGAAAGCCGCATCAAGATGTAAAGCGATCTTTGGCGCAAAGTGCGCAAGCAATACCACTCCTAGTCGCTGCTGGACCTGCATGTTTCAAGCAGTTCACACAGTTTCGCATAACACAACTTAACCGTGAAACCTTTAATAGTATCAAGCAAACAAATCCAGCGATTTGGAGCCAAGTTCTGTAAACTAACATTCTGTAATAACTATATAAAAAATTCAGTGTTGTGTTCCTCCTCCCTAGGTAAATCCTCCAACCAACGAACATTCCACCGCCAAACTCCATTAATCCACCCTCCCATCTCCTCTATAACCACATCTTTGTTATTATAACTGTTATAACTAGTCGGGAATAACTCGGCAAAACTATCTCTCCCATCCCACCTGTCCTTCCAAAACTTAATCAAATCTCCTCTTCCCAATTTAAGTTTAACTATCTTATCAAACCACCCTACTCGTAACTTTGAACCTACACCCAACATGCATAAGTCACGCCACCATAATAAAGTTTTACCCCACCCTCGTCTATAATCCAACTCATTAGGCCATCTACCTTTCAAACCGTACTGTGACACCAACACCTCTTTCCATAAGGGATTACCGTCCTCCGTTAAAATTCTCCATCTCCATTTCGTTAAAAGAGCAAGATTAAAACCTCCAAGTTTTTCACTCCAAGCCCTCCCTTCGCTTTTGATTTGCAAATGTTTCCCCAACTCACCCAAGACAACTTCCTATGCTCCTCATCTCCACCCCATAAGAAACATCTTTGAAGCTTGGTGATTGCCTCAATTACTTTCTTAGGTGCTTTGTAGAAAGAAAAGAGGTAAAGGGGAAGAGAAAGCAAGAATCGAATTAATAAGAGTGACACACCCTCCAATGGATCATTGTTTACTCCTCCAACTAATTAGCCTCACCTTGATGGAATCAATAATCAGTTGCCAAGTGCTTGTAAGCCAAGGATTGGATCCTACTGGTATTCCAAGAAATTTGAAAGAGGAAGAGCCCCTTCTACAAGCAAGAAAGTGAGATATCCCTTCTAAAATTCCTTCCTCTATGTTGATGCCAATGACATTACTCTTCGAGAAGTTCACTTTGAGCCTAGAGATGAGTTCAAAGCTCCTTAAGATTGCCTTCAAGCACCAAACACTCTTTTCACTACCATCACAAAAGAATATTGTGTCGTCAGCAAATTGCAGCAATTCCACAGTTAGAGTGTCACTTAGTTTGAATCCCTGCAGATTATTAGACTCTACCCCTTTCCTAACCAAACCCGCGAGACCTTCAGGCGCTACCAGGAACAAGAACGGAGCCAAAGGATCACCCTGCTTCAACCCTTTTTGAGCCACAAATTCTTCCGTTGGACTACCATTAACAAGAATTGAGATAGAATTAGACGAATAGCAAGATCGCATCCAACGCCTCCATTCCGCTCCAAACCCCAGCCTTCCCAACATGTAATCCAAGTAAGACCAGCTAACAAAGTCATATGCCTTTTCAAAGTCTGCCTTCAAAACCATGCACTTGTGTTTATTTCTTTTGGCCATATCCACTATCTCATTCACTACCAACACACCATCGAGAATATTCCTTCCCGCAAGAAAAGCACTCTGACACACCGAAATTACCCCCTGAAGAATCTTTGTGAATCTTTCGGTAAGAACCTTTGCCAATATCTTGTATAAGCAACCAATGAGAGCTATTGGTCTGTAATCCCCCAAACCTTGCGGGTTACTAGATTACGGGATTAAAGCCAAGAAGGACGCGTTAATTGCCTTAGGGAGTCTTGCTTGCTTGTGAAATTCCTCAAAAAACTTCATGATCTCCGTAGAAACAAGATCACAGCAATTTTTTATAAAGGTAAAATTAAATCCATCCGGGCCTGGGCTCTTATTACCATCACACTCCCACACCACTTCCCTCACCTCCTCCACAGTGAAAGGCGCTACCAATAACAAGTTGTCGCTCGACGAAATCTGATGAAATTGTACCCCGTCAGTTGTCGAACTAATAAACTCTTCCTCTTTGAATTTTGTCTCAAAGTGTTCTTTAACTACCCTCTTAACACCTCCCACGTCGTCCACCCACTCATCATTCACCAAAACCTTTAGCAATTGAGTCCTTCTCCTATTAGTTTTCACACAAGCATGGAAATACTTACTATTAGAATCACCTTGTGCCAACCATCACACCCTTGACTTTTGAGCTAGAAGACTTTCTTTCGCATGTAACTCACTCCAGAACTCGTTATTTAACTTTCTCCTTTGATCATCATCCACGCCACCCCCTTCCACAGATAACCTCTCTACCTCATTCAAATCTTTAACAATGGTTTCAATATTGAGATCTTTAATACCAAACACCTCCCAGTTCCAAATTCTCAGCTTTTCCTTTAACAATCTTAATTTCTCCTTTATGACAAAAGAGCCCCTACCTTCCACATGGAAGGACATCCAACAATCGTGTACGAATTGTTTGAAATCCTTATGGTCCACCCAACAATTGTTAAACTTGAAAGGTTTTGGTCCCCAATTTGCAACCGAAGTAAATAACCAAACAGGGCAATGATCTGGTCTCTATTGCCGATCCATTGAGCACTAACTTTCCAACGAGATATAAGACCATCCGACAATATTCTATCCAGCCTACTAGCCCTCTCGTCTGTTCCGAAACACGTAAATTTCTTACCTAGAGCCGGCACATCAATAAGTTCCATATCCTCCATGAAAGCTAAAAACTCCCTCGCCTCAACTTGATTGAAATTAGTTGAACAACCACTTCTTTCCTGCCTAGAAACCACTGTGTTAAAATCTCCCCCTACGCACCAATCACCTACCTCAAATTGATCTTTTAAGCAGCGAAGATTATTCCACAACATTCTTTTGCCAGCCATATTACAAGCAGAATACACATTAACAAAATAACAGTAACAACCCTTTACCTTTGCACACATGCCAACAAAATTATCACCCGAAAAAGAAAACATTACCTCCAAGAGGTCTTCCTTCCAAACACATAATAAGCCACCTGATTGCCCCACTGCATTCTTACTTATCCAATCAAAATTATCGTCCCCCCAGATAGTTCCAATTGCTCTTTTAGAAAGATTGTTACTCTTAGTTTCTTGAATCATGCACAAATCTTTCTTTTCGTCCACCATCTCCTTCTTGAGGCGCCTTTTCTTCGCAACCCCCCCCCCACCTCTTATATTAAAGGTTGCAATCTTCATTGAGAACTATGTTTTTTCCCCTTCTTTCCTTTGGCAATCTGGTCTCTGATTTCCAAAGATTTTAGTCTTCCCGAGTATGCCTCATCACCATTTTTACCTATAACACCAAGGTTTTCTTTTGCAAAACTCCACATCTTGTTTGCCAATGACATTTCATGCTCAGCCAAAATCCTCTCATTGCAAAACCGAATGCCTGAATCACCCACAGATACATCTCCGAGAATGGCAGGACTTCCCCCACAACTAATAGAGAACGACAATCCTGGATTCAGAGGGTTACGTTTAACATAAAAAGTTTGAGAGTCATTAGAATTACCTCGTGAGCTTCCTGATGTATGTATCAAATTCCGAGCTTCCTTGTTCACCACGCCAATAAGAACATTGCTATTGCGTTCTCCACCGTCCTTAATAATGTGTTTACCTTCAACTGCCACCTGTAATTTTGTGTAAGTCCCACTACCATCGCTTCCAACCGGTGAGGAGCCAGACGCTACAACCGGGTTTACCAGACGAGATCTAATATTATCAACAGCAACAACATGGTCCACAGGATGTATAATAGGCTCAAGCCTACTAGTGTGTATCGTAACATTTCCCCCACCTACACAATTGGAGCCACAATCCTCATCACTTATAACAACATTATTCAAGTTAAACTCCTCCAGCTCTTGCGTAATAGGTGAAACAATAGTTTCGATCACATTCTCCTTTATTTGCGCTCCAGCGTTGTCACTGTCACCCTCCCTCTGAGTCTCCTTCTCAACTTCCACCAGCTTATCGTCATCCCCAACCTCTCCTTCCTCCAAAACCTCTATCGCATCCACATCTTCATTAAATAACGGAGGAATATCACCATTATCACTGTCATCGTCGCCACCGGAAGAGAAGTCAGAACTATCAATTTCGTTTGGTTGAGATAATCCATTCCCTCACAACGGACCACACCATTCTTCTATGACTTTCACATCGAACAACACCCCGTTAATATTAGCAGTAACAGCCATATTTAAAATATCGTACCTTGTGGTTCGAATCAAAATTCGCGCCACATCCAGAGAATTTTTCAGCCTCGTGTTCTCATCAACCCCCACAAATGTGCCAAACTTACATGCCAAAGAAGAAAAGAATTCGTTGTTCCATGCATGGACCGGAGTGCCATGACACCGAACCCAAACCAACCTTTCGTTGTCCACCGCCGAAGGGTCCCACTTCTTAACTTCCACAAAGTGCTCAGAGAGACAATCTGTGGCGTCTTTGAGCATATCTTGGATGAGGCCATCCTCTATCATTAGTACTGTCACAGGTCATGCGGGCTAACTATAATGACCCCTCGGTCCGACCATTAATCCAATGACCCAGTGATCTGATCGGGTCCGAACGTTATTGTGTTTTCTCTCACTGAATCGTATTTTTCTTCAGCCTCAGTGATCTGATCGGGTCCGACCGTTATTGTGTTTTCTCTCACTGAATCTTATTTTTCTTCAGCCTTTCTCCTTATCTACCATTTCCAGAGATAAAAAGTTATTTTGAGTTTTGACCTCATACTATGGAGGAAGAATCATTAAAAGGAATCGAGAAGAATAGACAAGGATATAGAATAGAATGTTGCAAAGGTGGAACAAAAAGATACAGATAAGTTTTAGAAGGAAAATCAAGTGTTACTTTTTTGTTTCATCTGCATGTGGCATAAAAACTCCCTCTTCAACATTTTTTTTTTGGGTCTATAGTTGCATCTAATAATTCATGTTTTGGTTACTAATATTATAACCTCTTTAATGCATGTTACAGCTTGATCAGTCGTACTTGGCGGCATTGTAGCCTGCAATTTCATGTATATTGACGATTCAATCCCTACCTTTCTTTCATTTCTGATTTCTATTGGGTTTCCATCCTCAAGATTTGGTTTGGTATACATTACTAATATAATAGTAGCATCTTTGGGTTAATAGTATATTATTTTATTGGTACTTATTTCTACTGTGAGAAATGTCTAACATTTTTTTTTTCAACTTTATAGTACAAAAAAGATGGGGAAACAGGACAAACAATATAATGTAGTAAGATTTTAATAATTTTTTTGACAGGATTAGTAAGATTTATATTGATCGTTCTCATCTACGATATAATGTAGTATCACATCCTCCATATGCTCTATTCATATAGTTTTTTAATTAAATTGAGTCAATGATACTAGACTTACGGTGTTTGATAAATGCTTTTGATTGTGACAATATTTTGACTTGATTTGTTGAAAGTGCATATGTGAAATAAGGTACTTTATATTGAAACACAATGAGTCGTACAATGCGACTTAATCATGTTACTATGTTAAAATATGGTTGTGAACGTGCATAGAATAAATTGAATCAAAAATATTTGACATCACAAAAGTATGCACATTTTTAATATATGATTGTTGTGCATGTTGTAGCCCCTGCAAATTCAAATCACCAGACATGCATGTTGCTTTGTTACTTTGATACCAAACCATAAATAATTCATAGATCAAAGTTACCAATGGCAAAACAAAGGGACATCACTGCTTTATTTAATTTTACTAATCTGCAAGTTAATGACTTTATTTAGGGAGCCAGGATACAGACTCACATCGACAAAATGTACATCTATAAGCATGACAGATCTCTAAAAGCCAAGATACACACAATTAGTTTGATTGAGAAATGAGCAAATAATAGCCAAAACAAGTATTTTTCCTTTTAGCGCTTTTCTAAACAAAATGATTGCCATATTTTGATTCCTTATTGAATTTAGAGCATTGGTCATTATAAAATACAATTTATTAAATTCTTAAAAACATTTTTTATAATGGATATACTACATATTGAGAGCTCGTTAAAATCTCATTTAATATTATCCCTCAATTAATATTTTGCTATTTTCTTTGGCAAAATTTAGGTATAAATCTCTTTATGTAGAAATAAATTAAATTTATTTATCATATCTTTGCTATCCAATTAGATATGGCAATGAGACTGGGTGGGACGGAGCAGGGGCGGGAAGTACTCTGCATCTCCGCCTCCGAAGTTGTCCCCCCTCCCTATCCCTGATTTCTGGATTGGGTAGTTTTCCCCCTCCACCCACATCCCCACAAATTAAAATATAATACAATTGAAAAAATATAAATTAAAATATAATAAATCTGAAAAAATATATATAAAAGTAAGAGTTAAAGACAAAACTTTAACATTTTAATATAAATAAAAATTAGTCATAATTTTATATTTTAATATTTAGAAAGTATAAAGGTTAGAACAAATTAATATATTAAATTTTAAATTAAAAACACAGATAAAAGACTAAGAAAATTAATACTTATAATATATATATATATATATAACAAAAATATTTACGTAATATATTCGAGGCGGGATCCCTTGGGATGGCAAAAAAAGTCACTCGGGGGCATTATCTGCGATGGGCTCGGGGCGGGTAGCTTAACGGGTACCCGCAGGTTTACTATAGGGATAATTAGACTACCCGTCAATAAACTGGGTGGGTCCGGATATTGAGATACCCGTGCCCGTAGGTACCCGTATCCAAAATAAATAAACTTATTTGAAAACTTTCCTATTATTATTTATTTTAGTGTTATTTATCTTCTTTCATTAACTTCAATAAGCTAAAAAATAAATGATAAAATAAAAATATAATGAAATGCCTAATTTTTTATATGAATGAAGAGAAAAGATGGTGTGCAAAATGGTTAATTTTGTTTGGTATTTCAAATTTTATTTTCAAATATATATATATATATATATATATATATATATATATAAATTAATATTGAAAGTATTCGTGGGTACCTACGAGGAGATTGTACCCATAAGAAAGACGCTACACGGGTACCCGCGCGAGTATGTGGCGGCTACGAGTTTTATTTATATTGAACGGGACGCGTAGTGGGTAACTACTACCCGTGCCCGCCCCGCCCCGTTGACATCCATAGACCTTGAAATATCACCTAGTGAAACAAATTGCAATATGGAAAATGTCCTTATTCTCTCTGTTCAACAACTTTCCAGTTAGCTGTTTGGTCGCCTTTTGTGGGTCTTTTACCCTTCTCGCAAGTGTAACTGTTTAGATTTGCAGTTACAAAAGATGTCATAAAGCAAAAAAGAATAGTAGAGAGGTAATATTTTACTTTTAATAAACTAATAAATGGTTGAAATAACTGCTTGTGATTGAAACAACTACAATCATAACGAAGTTGAAGGGAGAATCGGTGTTTCCTCTTTGGTCTTTTTCCATGAGATTTTGACTCAGAGAAGTTTTAATGAGACCCCTTGTAAAATAAGAAAAAACAAAGTTTAGTGCAGACTATTGTTAACACATTAGGGGCTATCATAAACCCAACAAAATGGGCAACACATAAACAAATCTTTATAACAATTGTCAAATCATATTAAATCGGCTAACCTAGAAAGGAAGAGGAGTTTCAACCAATCATTTTTAAACTGAAATAAAAGAACATTATAGCATATCTCAAAATGCATTAGATAATATACATCATTCAAAGCAAATATTAAAAGAGACTATCTAAAAGTTTAACTTTTGTTTTATCCTATAGCAAAAAACTTTATATACAAATTAAATATTAAAACCTTAACTGATGAATAAAATATTGTAACTGACATAATTATTAGATATATTAAAGACCATATATTGTAACTGTCATAGTTATATAAAAATAAATTATATTTATTGAATCAATGATGCTTTGAAAGTATAATTATTTTTAACTATGGTGATAGGACATTTTGAAAGGACGTTTTGAAACTATAATTATTTTTAATTTATAAAAAAATTGGATATTAAAAGATTTTATTCATCATTTAACTATTACTTCAACCAAAAATGAAACATTAATTTAAATATTTCTAACTTATAATTCTAATATAAAGTTAATTTTATTGTTTCCAATTACACTAAAAAAATGTAAAGATTTGATTTATTTTTAGAGACAAAATTGGAGTGTGTCAATTTCCAACTAAGGCCAAATTACCTCTAATTTCTAAGTTGATTACATATGAAACTTGTTAAACTAATTCCACAAAATGTTATCCATATTTAAATGAAAACACCATTTATCTCAAGTAATATAATGCACACATTAATTGAGACAAATAATCTTTGGCTATTTCATGAAGATGTGTATATATATATATATATATATATATATATATATATATATATATATATTTCATTATATTTATTTATACTTTGTAACTGTTGATAACAAAATTGGGATTTGTATAGTGTGATATCAAATTGCAATTTTGTTTTTAACTTTATTTATACAAAGTATACATGTACTTACAATAATCGACCAATTTAATTGATATACTCTATCTGAATCTTCAAAACACTTATAAGAAACTTGTAAATCAACAATGTGGCTCGTTCACAAGCAATATAATTCAACTCAACTCTTTCAACATGAATTTTCCAAATGGGGATTTACATTACATTTGATACGGTGATTACGAGGAACAAAAATTTTGAACAAAATAGACATATTATGGAAAAACTAATTGACAATAAGATGAAATTATAGAAAAACCCATCTATCCCCTAATAGCAATGGTATTCACCTCTTTCAACATGAAATATCCAAATGATTAAGAAGATCTCTCCAAGAAAAGTGAAAAGAGCCGTGAAATACAAAATAATGTTTATTGAAGATGAGGTGATGGTGTGGAGAGTGAATCAAATTATCACCCAACCTTGACGATTTATAGCCATATTTTCTTGGAGAGTTGTAATTTAAAATAAAAGGTTTTTTTTTCATTTAATTCTCATAAACAACTTGGAACGTTACACATTTAAAATCATTATTGAGTGAAATATATTTAAAAATAATAGAAATATATCACAAAATTATTTTATAATTTATTGGAGCTAGCATTAATTGCCTAATTGCTATTAGAGTGCCATGTGTTTAAAAAATTAATGAGGTTATTCTTAATTCTCAATTGTTATATATATATATATATATATATATATATATATATATATATATATATTTATTTATTTATATATATAAAAAGTCATGTATATGAGCTTCTCAGTTAATAACATTTTAGTTAGTAATGATCGCTTTCCTCTATAAAATGCAATATTTCTGTTTTTCATCTGTGTTTTTTTCTATTTAATTTTATTTTTTTGTTATGTTTTTATATATTTAAATTTAAATTTTTATAAAAGTATCTCCGCCGTATCGTATCTTGATTTTCAAAACTTTCTTGTATTTGTATCGTGTCGTACCCCTTATCTGGGTTTCAAAATGTTTGGATATATGGTTTGGTATCTAGCCAATTTGGATCGTAATAAAGACCTATAGATCGAAGTTAGAAATAAATTGAATATTTTCTGGTAAATGTTAACTAATATTCTTAAGAATTTTGACATTAAAAGTGAAACCTTCATTCTTTTTTTTTCACGTATAAGAAAATCATGTATGTTACGATCGGTTTTTCTGGATGAGAAAAGGACCGAACTCGAGTAATGTTGTAGTTTCTGTGAAATAACTAAGACTATGAAAAATGAATTTCGGGATTTCTTTATTGTCCTCAGTGAGCGTATATTTATATTACAAGGGGTATTAAATGACGATAAATAAACTTTATGATTGAGTTGACTGTTACAAGACAAAAGAGATAAATATCAAAGATTCCCTTAATGACTGTGTTGAACATCATAATGGAGATTAAATGGGGCAGATGTAGGCGGATAGATCATGGCCGATCGGTTATTCTGATAGGGTAGAGCTCTTAAAGATACCGACCAGTCCGATTGGGGACAATGTATATAATTTTTATTTTATTGTAAATTGTAGCGACCGAAAAATCTCAAGAAAGGATTCTTTAAAGTTCGAAAGATGAAGCCGCCACCAAATTTTAGTTTAAGGGCAAATTCGGAAAATCCCTTTTAGGTTTGAGATAAGGCTGAGTTTGGGTTTCGGGAGTCGCTATGTGCGGGGAAGGTATTAGCACCCCACGACATCCTTTGTCTAATTAATCATGGTTTATTAATATTTACCCTTTTATTTATGGAGAAAAGACTTAATTAATTTTTTTTATTTTTAGTGCTTGACAAGAGTGGACTCTTGCTCCTACGTACCTCCAGATGCAATGGAGGAATCAAAGCTACGTAGTTCTTCCTGAAAAAGGTTTGTGGGTTGGTATTTTTTAGTGTAGGGGTCCTAGGATTCCTTGAAACTGCATAACTCATCGATTCTAGGACGCTGACCAACCCGATTGTACACAACCGACTTAGTCCCCTACTTTTGAAAGGATTTTTGAGGTTTTATGAAAGAAGTGAGGTGAGTTGGTTTTAGAATAGGTATTCTAGAACTCCTGAACTGTACAACTCATTAGTTCTAGAACGCTGACTAACCCGGTTGTACAACCGACTTAGTCCCCTATTTTAGGAAAAGTGATTTATTTATTTACTTATAAGTTTTTAGGATTCTTCGAATCAGATAAATTTCATTGGTCTCTGGGGCGATGACTAACCCAGTTGTACAACCGACTTAGTCTTTTATTTGATTTTGGATAGGAAAATATTTAATTATTTTCGGTTATTATTTTTTAGAAGGGTAGGAAAGATAAATAATTAGAGGAACTAGAAAAAATGATTTTTATTAATGCGATTGACAGATGTGAGCTCTCCCATCTGCTCCTACATACCCTTTGGTAGAGGATCAAATCACATGTAGTTCTTAATAAAAATATTTGTGTGTTTGGTCTTTTTTATTAATGAGAAATGGTTTTGATTGAGTAAAATAGACAAAATATAGTAAATTGTAGATCAGAAATAAAAGGGGGTGTAATTAGATTTGGGGTGTTGTATTTTTTAAAAAGGTGGGTCCAAAAATAAATCTGATTGTAGAATAAACAAACAAGTGAATCATGGAAAACCTAATTATTCACTCTTTACCTCATCTATCAGCGGCGTGCACACCTCAGAGGGAGAGGTTTTTTTAGTTTGAAAATGGAAAAGGAGAGAACAGTTCGAACAAACCGGACAGCACCAACAACTAAGTATCTCTCTGCTCTCCGTGTCAGTAGCAAAACTTTTTCGATCGCATTGTTAGGAAGAAAGTTGCACTTTATCCTGTAAGGGTGATGAAGGACACAAAAGCATAGTAATTCACATATGTTTGATAATATCTCCGGTTTTGTTCCACTCTGACACCGAACTCTTCGTCCAAGACCTATTGATTTGCCACTTGCATCAGCAATATTTTCTAAAGGACATGATGCTGTTATAACCTCAATCAGTTGACCCAAATGCTTCTCAAAGAAGATGTCAATGATAGTGTCCGTGTGAAACTTTAATTGACAACTTATTTCAACAATTCAGCAGATATATTATAAAACACAACTCAATATTCAAAATCTATACCTGCAAAAAACAAACTTATATATGTTGACAAAAAAAATCAAGATAGCTGACTGCAACATCCAATATTGACAAAGAATGATACCAATACCAACTAAGAACGTTTATTAATAATATGGAGAAAAGAGGCTTACCATTTAAAATAAAATAAAGAATTACAAATAAAACGTAATTGTCAGGATATGGAACTCAAATGAATAAGTTATAGATCAATGGTGAAATCTCTCCAATAAGAACATCAAAAATTACAACAGAAAAGAATATAATACTTTAGTTTAAGAAATGTGGTCAAATACATACATGTCGGCAACAAGGTTAAGATCAAGAAGTTCAAGAAAATAGTGGAGACAGAAACCTGTGGTCCAGACAATGTTCTTGAGTCCAATAAACTGCGAAGAATCTCAAGAAACTGACAGTGCATGCTCTCTCCAAAATTCTTGCTGCTATTGATGATCGTTGCTCTTGCCTTCGTACGCTTCTCGGAACTTTGAACTTAGGTGATTAGGGTTTCAATGTGAAACCCTAATCCTTATTTCTTAGTGACCTTTGTGATCCGTGTCCCCCCCTTTGACTCTGGGTGGAATGGTTATTTATATTACAAAAATAGGTTTAGCATTTAATTGGTTTTGACTAGTTTGATTGGGCTTTTGACTTTTGCAAATCTGGAATGTGGGCTTGCTAAGAAGTCTTAAAGATTGCTGATGTTGCTCCCGTTATTTTTTATTTGTATTTTTTTGTATTTTTGGACTTTTGGACTTTTAGACACCTATACATTGTAATAAAACTAAATTACATTTTTCACATTTCTGGACTAAATATTGTCTAAATAAATTAAATAAACAAATCAATTAAAAAAAGATGTCGGGCCAAATACAAAAGAAAATCGGACCCGACTAAACAAACACGCTAGAACGAGGCCCAAATGGAAAAAATAGACCCGTTAAGCGAAAGATACTAAAAATTAAATTGGAATCACATTCGTAGGCCTAAACCATAATGACAAGCCCAATTGCGAGACAAACAACTCATGTAAGCCCAGTTAGATTCAACTAGGCCCAAATACTGAGATTAAACTGAAGAATGCGTGAAAAGATCGATCATTCGCACTTATGCCTAGCTTAAGTAACAATATTCGAGTTTAATTGAACAGATAATTGAAATTGGCTTGAATTAGAAAAAGAGACGCTATTCTAAAATACCTATGATTGTGTGACTTCGAAATACGAATTACATAAAACAAGCGACTAAAAGAAGACATACAAAATTGGGGTATAACATAAATGTTCACGACCATACCGAGCATTACCTCAGAGCCGCGGTATCAAAGGCAGGACATGAGGGACTGAGATTCGAAGGAGCTGTTTATGCTCGGCCTAGTCTTCCGTAGTCGGTCCCCATTTCAGGTACTCGGTTTATCTACGTAACCGAGGCATTCCTTTGTAACCGCCACCTTTATTATGTAACGGAAACCTTAATTACGTAACGGTCGCTAATTATTGGCCATGAATGACTGTAACACTATATATTTCGCCCAGAGAGGCTAATGAAGGGGTTGAGCAATTTTCCTACCTACGCGAGATTGTTCATTGTGTTCTTGATTATCTTACCTCTAGAAATAATTGAGAACATTGGCGCCCACCGTGGGGCCTGGTAAAAATTTTCCTACGTCCCACTTTATCAATTTTCATACAGTTCATTGTCACTAGCCTTATGGTGAACACGAGAAACACAGCCCATGGTGGAGCTTCGTCTAGCTCTGGGGATCCCAGGATTGAGCAGCTGCTTGCGGCTGTTCAAACCCTGCAAGCCTAGAATGCAGACCAAGCCCGTCAGAATGAAGAACAAGCCCTCCGTGCTCAAGCTTTGGAAGCGAGGGAGGTGCAGCTGCAAGCCCAGCTTACCGAAATGAGGCACTTCGCCCAGGTGATTGATGCAACCAGAACTCCCCTACGGGCGTTTCAACCATTTTCTGCTGCCATCCAGGCTGTCGTGCTTCCACCTCGCTTCAGGGAACCGTCCATTGCCACGTATGATGGCACTGGGGATCCCCTTAGCCACGTTGATGATTTCCAAACACAAATGATGATCAGCGGGGGTAACGATGCTATTAGTTGTAAAATGTTCGCTGGAACCTTAGCTGATGTGGCATTAAAATGGTTCAAGGGGCTACCAGAGCGCTCGGTTACAAGTTTTGAAAACCTTGCCAGCCGCTTTGTGCAACAATTCTCGGCAAATAAGAAGAAACGAATGCTAGCCGAGGACATGTTTGATGTGCGGCAAGAGCAAGGAGAGTCCCTGAAAGCCTACTTAGAGCGATTCAACAAGTCGACGGTCTTGGTTGATGATCTGGATGAGCGATTCTTCGTAAAGGCCTTCATGAAGGGTATTCGCAACGGGACCTTTAGTGAAGCTGTTTCCCTGTGGAAACCGAGGACTATGGATGAAATTAGAGTCCGAGCAGAGAAGCACATCGACGCAGATGACGTTGCTCTCGGGAAGGATGAGAAAGACATGCAAGCACCACCTAGGCGAGTGATCTCACCGAGGCGTTCTCCACCTATCCGGCATACACCCTATGACCGGCGTGACAGAGGCGCGCACGCAAAGCTAAAGGGGCGACACACCCGTCCTCCAAACGCGGAAATAGCTTTCACACCTTTGAAAACTAGGCCGTCAGTGATTCTAGATGAAGGACTTCACGAAGGGTTGATACGGCGGCCATCACCTTTCGTTGGCGTAATGGGTAAGAGTACAAGTTCTTATTGCAGGTACCACCGAACAGAGGGACATGACACAGACAATTGTTGGACTCTCAAACAGCAAATCGAGCAGCTCATCCAGCGCGGGCAGTGATAACTAATATTTATATGAGTTATTTATACTCACTCAAGAATAAATCATGCAAGTTCTCTAGCAATACAAGGTTAGTTAATTAGTTTTATGAAGTTTCTTGTTTCTTAGTTAGCTATGGGTTAAATTGCTAAATCTGTGCATTTTGGCACCAATCGGTGCCTTTGAGAGCGTTTTGATGCTTCTTGTGTTTGTGCAGTAAAAGATCTAAACGTGACCACGTCCCTCACCACGTCTGTAGAAAGGCAGCAGAGCAAGAGTGAAAGATCTCAATTTTGGCGCGCTAGCAATGATGGTCAAAGATATAAAAAGTCAGAAGATCTTCTATTCCCTATGACAGGATGACGCACTGTAGCAAAGATATAAAGTGTCAGTCAGAAGAGCAAACAGGCTTGGGAGGTGGGCAAGTGACATCAGCAACACGTGAGCAAGATTGACTATATAATGAAGACCCATCTCTCTCTCAAAGGACACGCTCATACACTCACTCTTCCACAAGACTTCAGTTCATCCCTTCACCATCTATCTTCCTCCATTTCAGAGAAAGTGTCTTAAAGAAGTTCTGGACACAGACTTCTTCATTTTACTTTTCTCAAACTCCATTTTTATTTTCTTCGCAAACCCCAACTGTGAGGCTCAGACGTTGTAACGTCTCTACAGCGTACATGCTGAAGAGTCACTTAGGTGTATCTTTTGCACTTAGTTTCTTTTCTCCTATGTATGGTATTTGGATTTTAACACCTTATCATTCTGTAAAGATGCTTAGCATGAGCTAAACATTTTGTATTTGGGTTGTTGTTTTGCTTGTAATGAATTTCTAGTTTAATGTTATGAAGTATTGACGTTTAAATGTTTTAAATCTTTGCATGATAATATTTCCAAACTTGTTTTGAGGTTGGCCTCTTAAAATAGGTAGATTCATAGGTACAGACATGGTCTATGAAAAGAACTCAAAGATTTATATGAACGAAAAGGTGTACTAAAGACATTTAGGCATTTTTATCTAAGTCTAGACATAGAATGGATAATAGTTCATAGAACATTGCTGTGGGTACTTAAAATACAGGAGTGGGCCTACTTAGAACCTAGACATAGGACATTCTAGTACTTGAAGCTCGGCGTTTTGTGGTGAAAAGCACGACTCTTTTTGCAACAGCGTTCAAACGTTATAACGTCTATACAGAGTAGCATTTGTACGTAATAGCGTGTAAACATTATAACGCCTGACTAGAGAGGATTTACTTGCATGCAACAATCCAACTCATTCTCATCCATATTCACAACCACTATCTTGTTTACTTGTTTTATTTATGTTCTTAGTATTAACACCAACTGTTAGTGTCGATTTGTTACTTGTTTCACTTGTGTTTTGAGACTTGAATTTTTAAGAGTAAACCAATCCTCGTGGGAACGATCTCTTACTATTATCCACTTTATTACTTGTACGACGTGTATACTTGCACTGATATTGCGAATACAACACGAACGCAACAGGCAGCTTAAAAAATATGTCAAAACAGGAGGTGATGATGGGAGGCCGAAAGCAGTGGTGTTGCGTCAAAGACACACTTAGAGCAAGTGTGCTCTTTCGCAGAAGTAGTATAAAAGATTATCGTGTCCACAGGGATTAATTAACAAGTACTAAACTAGTCAAGATTATATATTGTTTAGACGAAACAATAATTTGAAGGTTATAGAAACTAAAATAAAAAGATATAAATAGTAAGAATTAAAATACAAAGTTTAATCAATGGAGAGAGACCTAGAGTCACGGTTTCACTTGCAAACTTCGATTCCCCTATGTCTAATTCTACCTGAATTCCCTTATTTTATTTAATTACCAATCCCTTCACTAAAACTATTAATCCGTTTGGTCATTCGCGATTAATATTCTTTTTCCTAAATTAACCCCCGTTTGGTCATGCAAGAATTTAAATTCAGGAAAAGCATAAAGAGCAAAAAGGTTGAATGATTGGAAGACTAAATTATGGTTTGGTCATGCCCTAATTATAGCCCCAATTATCCTATAGGTCCACCAACTAATTGCAGTACGGTCGCTGATCAATTAATTAATTAAGAACATGCAAATGGTAGCTAATCCTAAGAATGTGATAAAAACAATAGGACAATATTAATTTAAATAAAAATAGGAATTCAAATCAGAAATTAGAACATGAAAGGTCTCTAAATTGCAAGATCCACCTAAGACCCTAGAAGAGAACTTAGGTATCCATAAGTATCAAGAACAGTAAACTAGAAATAAGATTCATGAAATACAAAGATAAAGAATAACCGGTAAATTAGAGAAAGTCTTTATCTATGTCTTCAATCTCCTCTTTCAGCTCCAAAGCTCTCTCACAGTGTCAAGAACAGGTACCCCAAAACTCCATTCTCTCACTCCGCGTTGTATCCTGTGCGTGGTTACTTTTTTTGCTGTTTACGGCTATTCCTTTTGTGGATATCGGCTCCCCCCTCAATTTGCTGCAACCCTCCTCTTTTTTTCCCTTACCTAGGGTTGCGTGCTGCCCAATAAAAGAATCATGCACTCCACTTTTTAGTTTAGGTCACGTGTGTTGCTCCATGGGCTTCACTTTCTCCACGATGGGCCACATTCTTGTTCTTTCAAAAGCAAACTCCCAAATATATAATATACATATATATTATTTATAAAATATTATATACATATATCAATAATATATATTATTTTCTTTCTTTTTATTTTTTCTTTCTCTCTGCAAAATAAAGAGCAAATTAAATTAGTGATTTATATAATTAGTATATAATTGCTCTAAAAGTGATCCAAAAATATCTTTAAAAATGCACTAAATTAGAGTTTATCAACTCCCCCACACTTAACCTTTGCTTGTCCTCAAGCAAATTTCCTGGCTCAATAAAATTTTCAAATAAGTAATAGAGATAGCCAAATAAGGAATCCAAAATTAGAAGCACAATAACAGACAATAGACAATATAACACATATGAGATGTCAAAAGGTTGCCCAATTAGAGGCTCATATTCCTGAAGAATACATTTCTGTGAACAATGACACTCGCTCACAATCTCTCTAAGTGTTTAGGGACAAGTGAAAATATACACTCAAGTTTCCACAAAATGCACATTACCATAAGCTTGTAATTTGACCAAATCTCCACTAAATAGTTCACATGCATGCAAAAGATGGGGTTTCATGGGTTGTAATGGGGCCAGGGTGAATTCATGCAGGGTAGGAAATAATAAGAGAGGGATAAACAATGGGCTAGAAAAAAAAGCAAATAGTAACCTTTGAAACCAAATATGGAGCTGCTATCTATTTTACAATTTTTGTCTAAACTCCAAATTAATTTCACATTCATTCTTCAATCTTCTTCTATTGAATCAACTCTCTTTGATTTACCTTTTCTCTTGAGTAGACTTTTTTGTTGTTTTTTATTTATTTGCCCTTTGGCTCTTTCATTCTTTTGATGTGCCTTTTCCTCCTTCTTGCCTTTTTTTTTTCAAATTCTCTTTCTATATTTCTTTTTTCATTTTTTTTGTTTTTAGGAGGAAAAGGTAAGTGCGTGAAAACTTCTATTTCATTTCCTTTATTGAAATATATTCTTGTAAGCACATGATTCACTCCTTTTTTTTTCATCCAAACAAGATAGACATATAAAGTAGAGGACGAAATTTCCGTCTTGACAATATAGACCACTAAAATAAAGGACGTAATTGTAATTTTCAATAGTTGCTCCACATCCAATTTCAATTGGTTACCAAAAAAAGAAAAAGAAAAAAAATTATATCTGGGTACCAAAGAAAAAAAATATAACAATTAGGCTCAAGGGGGGCAACTAATGGATAAATTCAACAAACAACTCTGAGGCCAGAAAAATACCTAAATTCCCCAAATCTTTTTACATGATGCAAATCACTTTTCGCCTTGAAATGGTCAAAAGACAAATTCTAGAATGTAGCAAATTGGGAAACACACTCATAGAAAGAAAATGGGTAAAAATTTATGATTTAGTAGCAATCCCCTTATAAAGGCTCAGATCTCACATTTAGAAGCTAGTTCACAAAAAGTACTCAAGAGAGACAAATGCTAATTATCAACTTCCTAAGGACATCCTCACAGTTATAATTAAGCATAGGTCTGTCAAGTAAATTAATTATGGGATCCCCCAAAGGAATAATCTCTATTTTTTTTTCTCAATATAAGCATAATTCATGCAAAACAAACCAGAAAAAATGCTATCAACATATGTAGTGGGTATATGCATTAATAGAGATCAAGTAACAACAGATAATATCCTCCCCCACACTAGCATGAAGCATGGTCCTCAATGCAAAATATTAGATTGGCACAAAAATAAATAAATGAGAGAGTAAAAGTGACTTCCCTGAGAGAGCTTGTAGTTGGAGCTTGTTCCTAAAAACAAAATAAAACAAAAATAACTGAAAATAAAACACAGGTTGCCTCCTGCGAAGCGCTTGTTTAACGTCATGAGCCTGACGATAGTTGGTGCCCAATCAGGTGGCTCTCCAAGAGCAAATTTTACATCTAACGCAGTGCACCTTCTTAGTTTTATAACCATGTGATTGACATTGTTTTTTCTTTTTCCATGTGGTGGTTGAACTTCAAATGATTGTGAAATTTTTGTTTTATCTCCATCCACCACTATGCTAGGATCCTGCAAAATAAGATTTTTTTCCGAAAGGTCCAGCATCTTTAAATCACTAACAATGTTAGTTTCAACCACATCATCAAAATAAGGAGAAGTTAAAGAAGAGAGAATTTCGTTGGAATTTAAAGCTTTAATAACATCATCTTCTTTACCACTCCTTAAAGTTACCTTTCCCCTGTGAAGCTCGATTGCGGCCTCACCAGCAGTTAAAACAATTTGGCAGAGAAATTTGGCTTTTTCCTCTAGATTATCTTCTTTTGAGAACACTTCATCACTATCAGAATAATGACCCGGCACTAGTGCGAGAAAAGGGATTTAAAGTCACGCAAATTGACTTTTTAAAGTCGCGCATGGCGTGACTTCTATTAAGGCGACCGTATGTTAGGAGCTTTAAAGTCAAGTTAAAGCGCGACTTCATATGTTTTTTTAAAGTCGGACCAACATTGCTCGACATTAATTATCGATAATCGTTATATGGAATGACTTTTAAAGTCAAGCCAAAGTGTGACTTTAAAGTTATTCTTAAGTCGACTTTTTGTCGCTTGACTTTAAATGTGTTTACATTATAAAGTCGTGGTTGTACCTTTGACTTCAAAGTTTTTTTTTTTTTTTGCCTTTTGGTCATTCCTCGGATATATATATATATATATATATATATATATATATATATATATATATATATATATATATATATATATATATATATATTTGGCTCCACTAGGTATCAAATTCATTAAACTAGCAACAAACATTCTATATAGAATTACAAAATTACTATATTTTGCTCCAAAAATTTATCACTACCAATTCAACATTCATTTCACTAATATCTTGTCAAAAGGTATACCATAATACATATGTAGCAAAAACCATAAGAAAATCAACCATCACACGAATTTACAAAGACAACTATATGCTTCTATTAAGCTCCAAATACCACAAGAAAAAATAAGATGCATGAAGCGTAATTTGAAATCTCACCATGTCCTTTGCCAAATCTTCTGAGCAACATACTCGGAGATTTTCTTAATGGCTTCTACCTATGAAAGGAAAAGAAGAAACATTATAGAACAGAGCATGGATGGATTAAGCTTCATATACAATGTATTACACATTCACACCCATGTATAATCTCTTAACACCGATTTCATACATACCTGTTCACCCAAAAACTCACTCTCAACGAAGTCTGCCAACTGCACATCACCACTAGTGGTGTACATATGTACTTTGTTCTTTTTATCAGATACTATGTACTTTGTACTTGAAAAACCAGGTACTATGTACTTTGTTCTTTTTATCGAGATAGAATTCAATACTCAATGAGATATAGAGAATTAACTAGTTAAGAAATAACATAACTCATCAAAGATCGGGAAAAATCAAGAGAAGAGACACATCTCTTACATTAGTTTCTGCCTCGATGATGTTACGGTGTGCGATACGATTTGCAGGAGCTGAGAGTTCTTTGCTCAAGTCAACTTCCAAACTACAGCTCATAATTCAAATGACTTAATAGAGTAATAAAGAAAGAACAAAAAGAAAAGGAATAATACTAGCACAATTGAAGGCTTGATTAAATTCGATTGAGCGATAACTGTCAAGGCTCATGACTCTATTTAAGCTCAGAAACCCCGAAGCTAAACAGAATGGATTAATACCTCATGTCTTGACTTCAATTTTCCAGCAACATCCATTACTTTGACAATGTTCGCCAAGCTAAACGGATTTTGAGTAGCCCGCAATTGCAAAGAAAACCTTGTGGAAGTTAAGCCACTTCCGTATGAGAATAATATCACCCTCTTACCTTCCTGAAAATTGTAAATATTTATTAGAAATCAGAAAACATTGTCTCGGGGACGCTAAATGTGTCATAGATAGTAGCAAGAAATTCACCAATGCGGTATGCTTGTTGTGAATAAGGGATACAAATGCTGCATAGAGAGACGCGGTGTACATGTTTCCAACTTGCTTTGGTATCAAAGTAGTTGGTTGTACCTTCTCATCATATAGAGGCTTTGCAACTTGCTGAGAAGCCTTCAAAATCAATAATATTGAATATGGTCAGCAAAAAAGTTTCTATACTGTCTATTTTTAAAAATTTCTAAAAGAAACAGAAGATTATTTTTGCTTATATAGGCTCTCATACCTTTTCGAGATCACGGCTTTGGTAGCTCTCATCATCAGATAAAGTTGTAAAAGGTGCCAGCTTTTCTTTGGCAACCTCATCCAAAGCGCTGCAATCACAATCAACTTTTAAACACAGATGCATTAACTGAATAAAAATTAAACAAGTTTTCCAGAGAACGGAAAACGATGATAACCTGGGATTCCTCAAGAAGTCACTGAAGAGTAAGCGAGCGAAACTTTTTTGCACAAGCTGCAGAAAGAAAGAAGTATTAGTGTAGAAACAGACATGCTAAAACAGAAATCTACATATCAACTAAGGTAGATACATCAATAAGATACAAAAATGCAGAGCATATAAGGGGAGCATTATTAGGTGTCTTAGGTAGTTTGTACATTAGATACTAAATTCTTAAAAGTCTAACTACCTTGTTATAAGGAGAGTGAAATAGATAGTACTCGGCATCAGAGAGAGCAAATGGTTTTCCCTCCAGTTTCTCATACCTGTAAAAGTAAATATAGTTAGGTACTAAATATAATAAATCAAGTTCTCAAGAAATTATAGAGACTTACTTGTGACAGAAATGTTTATAACAAGAATCAAGAGCCTTGAGGTAACAAGTTTGTGAAAGCTTTCCATCAACAACCTACAACATAAAAGTAAGTGGTTAATGAGTAGAAGTATTAAACATACATGAACAGCAATGTTAATCCTTCATAGCATCTTAAAACCAAAATAAGGTTTCATGGATGATTTGATAAACAAATGGGAAATGCAGTTGGAGGATATTATTCAAATCATATGATCCCAAACTCAAATGCTCTGACAGCGACGAAAAGCTTACCGGATATTCACTAGCAAGATCAGGTTTGTAAAAATCATAAACATGAGCCATATGGCTTCCCCTCAATTTGCTTTCAAAAGAAATGGGAGCATCAGGACCAATTAGCATGGCAATAGCAGCAGCTCCTCCGGTAGGTCGAGCAGGTCCTTCAGCATAGATCTGAGAAAGGAAACAACGATTAAGCATGCTTGGCAATTAACCTCCCCAACATTAAGACAAAACCTAGGACATGTCTTTTTTGAGTTCAGAACTTGTAGTATTCTTATAATCGTGTATAAGAAAGACAGCGGAAACCATATTTTTTTCCTAGATTTCTGTTTGTTTCCATATTTCTGGAAAGAGCAGTTCTAAGATTTCTAGATTTCTAATACATGTAGTATTCTTAGAATCGCGTATAAGAAAGACAATGTGCATGATTAGAAAATAATCTTACCGCACTGTCAGTGCAGACGACAAGTCCATAGCGTCCATCCCATGAATTGCTCTCCACCCAATTGACACAATTGAACAAAGCAGCAGTTCCTCCATAGCATGCATTAGTTGAATCAACACCTTCAATGTCAGTGTTTCCATATTTCTGTTTGTTTCATCCAAATAAATGAACATTGTATTAGAAATCTAGGAAATAAACTATTTGATCATGGAAATAACAAGACAACAGAACCAATCCACATCTAATTATAAACATTACACATATCCTACTTAAAATCACCAATTCTATTCCCATTTTTTACTAGTGATAGTTGTCATATTCCAAAGATGCGATGAATATGTATTAAGTTAAAAAAATATCATGAATAACATAAGGGATGAAATCGAACCACGATTACAATTTTAAGAAATTTGCAACTCCAAATGATAGAGCAACATATGGACCAAAACGAAATTAAAGACAAAATCAGTTTACAAATCTGATTTCCAGATTTAATTCCATGATAGAGCAAAATTAATTTTCAAGATTTTATTCCTTTCAACCAGAAATCGAAGACACATAGAAGACAAAACTATCAATTTCAAACTATAAGCCAAATCAGAACAAAGACAAATATATCTAACCTCTCGATTTGGACCTTCAAATAAACTTCTAAATCTGAAATTGATGAAGAAAATGAGATTCAAACTATGAAGCTTCAAGATCACTAGCATTTGAGAACTTCATAAGCTTTTGCACAAAGAGAAAACGAAAAGTAAAGCAAAACTATGAAACATAAATTAGGGTTCACCTTAACAATGAGAAGAGGAAGCCATGGCAGAGAAGAGAGAGAAACATTGCAAGGGTTTTGTTATTTCTAGGGTTTCGATTTGAGAGAGTTCAGAGAACAAGAGGGTTGAGAGAAAGAGAGTTAGTGTTAGTTATAGGGAAAATTTCTTGACCGTGAAAACGAAGGCATATCGTGAACTGGAAATGGTGGTGATGAACGGAGGAAGAGGAAGAAGACGTGGTGCTGCTTGTGAGTGAGAGGGTTGAGAGTGCGAGAGAGATGATGAGCGCGTTCAACCTGAGAGTATTACGTTTTGATGTGTTTTACGTTTTTATTTTTTTATTTTTAATTGTGAAATACTTTTGAAGTCAAGCAATATTACGGTTTGTCTTAAAATGTTAAAAATTTCCACTTTTGAAGTCACGCATATTTTACGCTTGACTTAAACACTAGCGCGCCAAAAAAAGTTTTCGAGTTAATTACAAGTTTGCCACTGCGTCCTTATATCAAGGCAGGCATCTGAGCGCGTGACTTTAAATGTCTATTTCTTTTCCTTATTTTGCACTAGTGCAGGTCCACCGCAGCGGCCACCCCAGTGCTATTACTCACGATCTTTTCTACCCCCCTTGTAGAATTTTTTCCTTCCGTGGCAATCGAACCTTGTACATGGGGCTCAAATACAAGTTCAATCTACTTCCCACTACCAATTGAGCTAAATAAAACGTGAAATTCCTGCACAATTGGTCGCCGCGACAATCACGCCGCTGCGGGCTGAGTTGGCGCCGCACGCGCAAGTGAGCTGCGCGCAGAAACCTGATGTTTCCGCCAATCCGCGCCGCCGATTCGCTGCTCGACTCGCGCTCGTAGCGCATCCTGCTTTTGCCACGCTTTTTCATCGCTTTGTTTTATACGTTTTTGAAAAATTCATATCTTGCGAACCGGGAACCCGATTGAGGTGTTCTAAGATGAGTTGGAAAGCTTATTCAGAGGCCTAACTGAATATTCTACTTTTAAGGAAAAATAAACTGTTTTGTGGTAGTTGATATAAGAATGAAATGTTATACTATTAGTGTGCTAATTGACTATGGCTAAATTGTGGTTTTTACCACTAAGGTCGAAATTTCTTTCATGGTGTATTTACAAGGGCATCACTGAGAGTCTTGCAAAGGTGGCCAATGCCTGTTGCAGGTAGTATCAGTTACCTGAGTAATCCCATAGTCAATCAGTTCACTATTTTATAACACACTAAACCAAAAGAAACAGAAAAATATATACTTTAAATGATGTTGGTGTGTATGGTTTTGATGAGTTGCGGTGAATGTTCTCTATGAGTATAATTATGATGGTGTTGTAGTATGGATTGTGTGAAATGTGATGAGTTCACTCTATGAGTGATTATGATGATGTGATACTTATGAGTGATGAATTGCGACGAATACACCTATGAGTGTTTTATGATGATGATGGTGAGTATTTTGATGAAATGCACATGTGTATATAGAATCTTATGGCATGTGCATAATTGTGAAGAATAGGCTTCAGCCTCTTGCGAAGAATAGGCTTCGGCCTCCAGTGAAGAATAGGCTTCGGCCTCTTAATTATGATGAATATGGTACCATCATGCATTATGCCCTGGTGGGGGTTGCACTTTCATACATAATTATAAATGTGAATTGTTGTTGTTTGTGATTGGAGCTGGTGTTGTGTAACGCCCAAATAATTTAATTAATTATTTGATTAAATTATTTAGGTATTACGTTGGTTTCATTATATTAAATTATTGATATAATATGGTATTTTAGTTAATTTAGGGAGTCGTGCGTGAAACGAAGGGACTGGCTGGGAGTGGCCTCATGAAAAAGGCATCGCTAGAAAAATGGGCCTTGTGTTGTAATATAAACAAATTTTATCTTTAGCAGCCCAAGACTCTATATGGTGCAATACCCAATTCCCCTTATATGATTAACCTAAACACATAGTAATTCCGTTTTCTTCTTGCCCTCGTGAAGTCAGCCGCAGTTCTAAACCCCAAATACGCAAATTGTGTGTCTTCCATCTTTCCAATGCAAGTGTACCCTGCGTGGATTTCATTCCCTTGAGCTACCCCATATCTTTCCCATGATTATGAGTATCAAGTATTAACGTCTAGTTTCTTTTCATTTGTTGCCTTTTTATGTGTCATTGACATTTCCCAATTCTTAGTGTTGGACCCCCACGTGCAGTATATGCCAAAAGGTGTGAATCCTTATCATTTGATTGCCATCTTATGTTTCGTTATTTTAATATTAGACTTTCATGCAGTGGCTTAATCACGTTCCCTCTTTGTGTGATTCGTTAATCAACTTTAGTTGTCGTCTCCGATAATACAATACCATCAGACTTATTTGAGTTTAGTGTTTTAGATGTCCGTCACTTTCCTTCGCATTAGCCAATTTAAGCCTTTGTCCGGTATCTTTTTACTAACCTCACACATATGGATGGTTAAAGGTCTCACTATCTTTACTTGTTCCCGAACGGTACTAGTTTGGGGTGCAACACATATTTATTGCTGGCTCAAAGAGTTTCAAGGGTAGCCTTATTTGTTGGTGGGTTTGATCATTAAGCTCTCATCAGTTGTCTTTTGGACTCGTTCGTGGTGCGGATTGCCGTGTTGAAGTCCTATATAAGTCTGTATTGTACGAGATCGTTAAACCAGGGAGTGGTGTTCGGTAACTACGAGAAGAGGAGATCGCAAGAGAGAGAGGAAGAATTCGCGAGGATCGTTCGTGGGGTTTTGTTGGTGACTCGTTCTTCGCAATTCGGAGCTTACGGCTATAAGGTAAGGGTGAGCGTTTCGTTTAACATAATTGGGTATAGATAGGGTTTTGTGGGGTTTTGATGCTAAAGTGATGTGATTTTGTTGATGATTGATATTGTTGTTTGATAATTGATGAATTTGATGTGTTTGATGGTGTTCAATAATTTGAAATTGTTGAAGAGCAATTGATGTTATTTTGAAAATTATTTGGTGATGTTATTCGCATAACACTTAATGGATTTGGAGTTGTTGATGATTTATTTTGTGAGATGAGTTCTTTGTTTTTTTGATCAAAAACGTGTTTTGTCACAAAAATGAGCTTTATTCTTTGTGGAATTTTATGAGTGAGTTGCTGTTTTTTTTTTGATCAAAAGCGTGTTGTTTTGTCACAAAAATGAATTTGTTGTTCTTGTGGAATTTTATGAGTGAGTTGCTGTTTTTTTATCAAAAATGTGTTGTTTTGTCACAAAAATGAATTGCTTTGGTTCTTTGTGGAATTTTATGAATGAGTTGCTGTTTTTTTTTGATCAAAAATGTTGTTGTTTAAATCAAAAAAATGAGCTGCTGTTTTCTTAATTAATATGTTCTTTGTTTTACAAAATAATGAGGTGCGATTTTGTATTAAAAATCTTCTGCTTGCTTTTTCTGCTTTGAATTTGGCTCGAAAAATTTCTGCCGTTTTTGTTACAATTACGCGCCTAAAAAGTCTTTATTTTCTCTAGTTTGTTCTTTGGTCAAGAATCGAATTTTTCGAATTTATTTTGTTAACGAAAAGGCGTGTTAAAGTGGCTGAATTTATCAATAAAATGGGCTGATATTTTATTTTATTCGATTTGCAAATTAAATGGGAAGTTCTCCAATTTAAAATTATGATGTTTTTCTCAAATATAAGTACAATGTTTTCCAAACCAAATGGGTTGTTTCCACTACTAAAAATGTGATTGTTATGTTTATATGATTGAATTGCTGTAAGAGGTTATACTACTAGTGTACTCCTTGACTATGGCTAGGCGTGGCTTACCACTAAGGGCGAATTTCTTTTTCACTGGTGTATTTACAAGGGCATCACTGAGAACCTTGCAAATGTGGCCAATGCCTTTTGCAAGTGGTACCAGTTACCTGAGTAATCCCATAGTCAATCAGTTTACTATTTTATAATCCACAAAACTAAAAGATAACCGTAAGATATATATATATGCTTATGATGACGTGACTATATGATGTTGATGAATGTGTCGGTTCATGCTATGGGTGATTTTGATAATGTGTTATTTAAGATTGTAATGCGAATGACGAATACACTCTACGAGTGTTTTATGATGACATGCCTTGAGTGGTTATTTCTTTTATGATGATGATGATGAGTACTCCGAGTGAGTGTTGGTTGAATTGCACATGTGTTATAGAATCTCATGGCATGTGCATACTATGACTAATATTGATGATGTTATACCTTGAGTGGTTTTTTTTGTAACAGCCCAGGTCCACCGCAGCGGCCACCCCGGCGCTATTACTCACGATCTTTTCTACCCCCCTTGTAGAATTTTTGCCTTCCGTGGGATTCGAACCTTGTACATGGGGCTCAAATACAAAGTTCCACTCTTTCCCACTACCAATTTTTTTTTATGCTGACCCGAG
Source organism: Oxytropis ochrocephala (assembly GCA_020916435.1). NCBI lineage: Eukaryota > Viridiplantae > Streptophyta > Magnoliopsida > Fabales > Fabaceae > Oxytropis > Oxytropis ochrocephala. The sequence goes on from CM037092.1 coordinate 98,609,795, forward strand.
GTCCACATGGCGGCCACCCCGGCGCTATTACTCACAATCTTTTCTACCCCCCTTGTAGAATTTTTGCCTTAGTGGGATTCGAACCTTGTACATGGGGCTCAAATACAAAGTTCCACTCTTTCCCACTACCAATTGAGCCATGATTCAATTGGTAGTGGGAAAGAGTGGAACTTTGTATTTGAGCCCCATGTACAAGGTTCGAATCCCACTAAGGCAAAAATTCTACAAGGGGGTAGAAAAGATCGTGAGTAATAGCGCCGGTGGCCGCCATGTGGACTGGCTGTTACATGTGTGTGATCATGAAGTGGTGATGATGATGATCTTGTGTGATTGCTCGCTCTCATTTCTCTATTATGTATCCGATTATGTTTTATTGAAATTCTCACCCCTTCTGCTTGGAATGTTGCTCTATGGTGGCAACGCTGCAGGTAACCGCGAGTGAAGGTCTAGCTGCCTTCTTGTTAGCTGTCGGGAAGTCTGTTTGTGTCGCTCTCTGATACCGTAGCACCTAGGGGGCGTATTTTTGGGATTTGATGTTAAATTACTTAACTGTATGAGGTTTATTTGAGGATTATGAGACGTGTTTGAGTGGACTAGTGAGTCAATATTTATTTCCGCTGTGATAAGATGATTTTTGAAGTTTTAACTTTATGATGTATGTGTTGTTGCACAAATTTAATGGCGCATACAATGAGTTTAATTTGATGAAGACGTAACATTTCTTTCTACTACTTAATTAATATTTTTGAACAGTGGAATACTCCGATAATGACGTTGGAAATTAAGGGGTAGAAAAGGGGTGTTACATTAGTGGTATCAGAGCAGTTCGGTCTGTCCGGCCGGTGGTTGAGTCGTCAGGTTGAGTAACATTTGAGCTGTGTTACTCGTTTCTGATTTTTGTTTTCTGTTGTAGTGCTAGAAGGGCAGGACGGAACGATGCTGCACTTGCTGCTGCTTTGCAGGCTATAGCTGGGGTTGTGGGTAATATACCCAATGCTATTGGTGATGGGACGCGTAGTTTGGCTACGTTCCAGCGAGAGAACCCTCCTTCTTTTGAAGGCGGGTATAATCCTGATGGTGCCCTTGAGTGGCTGAGTGAGATGGAGCGGATCTTCCGCGTTATGGATTGTACCGATGCTCAGAAGGTTCGCTATGGCACTCACATGTTGAAGAAAGAAGCTTATGACTGGTGGAGGACGGCTAGTCAGACGTTGACGGTCGCCAATGAGGAGATCACTTGGGCTGTATTTGAGAGGGAGTTCAAGAGGAAATACTATCCAGGAAGATGTCGCGGAAAGAAAGAGGTGGAGTTTTTGAGACTTGAGCAAGGTAGCATGAGCAGAATCGAGTATCTTTGCAAAATTCTATCGAGTTGTCCAAGTTTTATCCACACTATGATGGAGAGGGTGCTGAGTTCTCCAAATGCATCAAGTTTGAAAACGGGTTGCGTGCTGATATTAAGAGAGCCATAGGGTATCAGCAAATTCGTGTGTCCCCTTTGTTGGTAAATAGCGCCAGGATCTTTGAGGAGGACAATAATGCCTTCTCCAGAGTTATGAAGGAAAGGCAAAAGAATTTTTCGGTCGTGGTAAGCCATACGAGGTGCCCTTTGGTAAGGGCAAAGGAAGTTTGTTGGTAAACTTTGTTGGTGGGTCTAAGCGAAGTGGGGAGATCTTTGCGGCCGGTGTTACTTGTTACACGTGTGGGAAAGCAGACCATAAGAGTCCAGATTGCCCAAACATGGAAAAGAAGCGATGTTATAAGTGTGGGAAGGAGGGACACATGTCCTTCAACTGTGATAAGAAGGAGGTGGTATGCTTCAATTGTGAAGAGAGTGGTCACGTCGATTCTGCACGATTGTCCTAAACCCAAGAAAGAGAAGTCTTATGGAAAAGTATTTGCTCTAGCTGGGTCTGACGTAGTGAACGAGATTCGAGGTACGTGCTATATCAATAGTTTTATTGCTGCTGCATGTATTGAGAACTTAAGCCTTGTTTTATCTGATATGTTGAGGGAGATGGTTATCGATACTCCAGCTAAGGGTTCGGTGACTACCTCCGTTGTTTGTGCTAAATGCCCTGTATCTATGTATGGTAGAGAATTTTTAGTTGATCCGATCTGCTTTTTTGCGTTGAGTGGGATGGATGTCATTCAGGTATGGGTGGTTAGTTGATAACCATGTTCATATCAACTGTCGTGAAAGGTCCGTGAGTTTTGCTTCGCATGAAGAGAAGTCTGGTTTGCTATCTGCGGGTCAGCTACGCCGGATGATGAGAGAAGAGGTTCAGCTGTTTTCTCTGTTAGCATCGTTGTCTGCTGAGAGCCAAGCAAAGATTGATGAATTGCCAGTAGTGCGTGAGTTTTCGGAGGTGTTCCCTGATGAGATTCCAGATGTACCACCAGAGATAGAAGTGGAGTTTACTATTGATCTGGTTCCTGGCACTAAGCCTGTGTCCATGGCACCATATAGAATGTCTGCATCTGAGTTGGCAGAATTGAAAAAGCAACTTGAAGATTTGTTAGAAAAGAAGTTTGTGAGACCGAGTGTGTCACCTTGGGGAGCCCCAGTGTTGCTAGTGAAAAAGAAAGATGGGAGTATGAGGTTGTGTGTAGATTACCGTCAGTTGAATAAAGTTACAATCAAGAACAAGTACCCGTTGCCAAGGGTTTGGGTGGCGTGCTTATGCAGAATGGAAAAGTGGTCGCTTATGCGTCGAGGCAATTAAGGACTCATGAGAAGAATTACCCCACTCATGACTTAGAACTTGCCGCTGTGGTATTCGCATTAAAAATTTGGAGACATTATTTGTATGGATCGAGATTCGAGGTGTTCAGTGATCACAAGAGTCTGCGGTATCTGTTCGATCAGAAAGAGTTAAATATGAGGCAAGTAGCGGTGGTTAGAATTATTGAAGGATTATGATTTTGAATTGAGTTATCACCCGGGTAAAGCTAACGTGGTTGCAGATGCTTTGAGTCGGAAGACCTTGCATATGTCGACATTGATGGCTAGAGAGCTTGAGTTGATTGAGCAATTCAGGGACATGAGTTTAGTTTGTGAAGTCACGCCTCAGAGTGTCAGGTTGGGCATGTTGAAAATTGGCAATGATTTTATGGCTAGTATCCGGGAAGCGCAGAAGTTAGATGTGAAGTTGGTTGATTTGATGAGTGGGATTGGTCAGCCTGGGAATGAAGACTTCGAGTTAGATGCGCAGAACGTATTGAGGTGCCGTGGAAGAATTTGTGTTCCCGAAGAAGAGGAAATGAAAAAGGCAATTCTTGAGGGAGGACATAGGAGTAAGTTAAGTATCCGGTGTCGAGATTGGCTGAAATCTACATTCAGGTGATTGTGAAGCTGCATGGTGTTCCTTTGTGCATTGTGTCAGATAGAGACCCAAGGTTTACTTCGGAATTTTGGAGTAGTTTTGCGAAGGAGTTGGGTTGAAATTGAGGTTGAGTTCACTTATCATCCTCAAACCGACGCGCAGAGAGAGGACAATTCAATCATTGGAAGATCTGTTGAGGTCGTGTGTTCTAGAGCAGGGAGGTGTGTGGGATACTCATCTCCCCTTGATCGAGTTTACATACAACAATAGTTATCACTCCAGTATCGGGTGGCTTTGCCACCTAATCTTTCGAACTTGCACGACGTGTTTCACGTGTCGCAATGTCATACCCCAATTTCGTCCGGCTTAGGTCCAAACCCTAATTTTCCCCAAAAATAAATAAATAGAAGAAAAAGAACATCATACATTGCATTTAGGTTTCCAAAAGTCACTTCAAAGCCTCTAAAATCATTTTTGGGTTTGGAATGCACTTTTTGGACAAATTAGGATTTTTTAGGGTAAAGGGCATTTTGGTCATTTTTGCGACAGGATGATTTTCTCGTCAAAAAATAATGCATCCAAAAAAGGTACAATTTTATTCTATCAAGGATAAATTTTTGTACAATTTTTAGAGAGAATATCCTAGTCCAAAATAATTAAAATGCATTTTCCCTATTTTTATTGCATAAAAAATATTAAAAGACCATTTAATATTTCCCAATTACTAAGTGACAAATTTTGTTGTCTAGAGTAATTGGGGAGGCTATTGTATGGTGCCCAAAAATATGTAACATATTTTCAATAGGTGCATTCCCATTTGCATGCCCAAAAATTCAAATTTCAAAAATACAAAAGAAGGAAGTGTCCTCAATAAGACAAAAAACCAAAAACAAGCATTTTTTTTATTTTTCCTCTCTCATTTTCAGCTTGAATGCGCCATACTCCCTCATTTTTTTTAACCAAAAACCTTCTACACTCTTCTATTTCTTACTCATTAAGAAAGATTTGATATTATCCTTAACTTTACCCCTTTTGGTAAATACTCCCACCCACTCACACTCACTCCTTCACCAAAAAATGCAAAGTTCCCTCTTTAATAACATTTCTTCACAAAAATACCCTTAACCCTATTCTAGATTATTCCTCACATGAGCCCTCCTTCCCAAAATAGATTTTTTTTGCACAAATTTTCTTTTTTCTCTCTTATGCGCCACCTTCCCCTCTCTCACCCTCATTTGTGTTTCCTAATTACCCTCAATCCATGTGACATTGCATCTTGACCATTGATTCAAAACTTATCTCAAATCCTATTGGTTTGCAAGAAGCATATTGTCCTAACTACCCTTTAAGTTTTCACTTCATTTAAAAACCCAAAAATAAGACCTATCACACACACACACACACTCTCATTTTACCCTAGCTAGCATTCTCTCCTCTCCTTCTCCTCTCTAGGCCGAACCCTCTCCTTCATTTCCTTCCATAGTTTTTTCAAGTTTCATCCACCAAATCACCTTAAACCTACTCCACATTCACATATCTTCTTCTCTTCACCTTTGATTCCATTTTTACACCATAAAGGAGCTTGCTTTCTTGAAGTTTGCGTGACATTTGTGGTAGATTTGTGAGGATTATTGTTGATTTGTTCTTGATCTCCATCTTCTACTTCTTTGCTAGTCATTCCTTGAGGTAAACATCATATCTCTTGCATTTTTAACTATTAGCATGTGAATCTCCCTTCTACTCCTCTTTCCTCTCTAAGAGGCTTCGAGGGTTCATTTCAAACACTATGTCGAGGACTTTGGGAGCCTTGGGTGTTTGAAGTGAACCCTTGGCCTTGATGAGAGGTTTCTTGTGTTTTCAACCATGTTCTTGCATTTTTCATACTCATTTTGTCACCTTTTCATGAATAAATAATTTTCATGTGATATATGCATCTTATTGTTCATGTCATAACTTGCAAGCTTGAATTTTGATCTTGAGGGGTTAGGAATTTCGGTTTTAGGCTTCCAAAATTAGGGTTTGTTTGCCCTCTTTTTACTTTTTGATTTATGTAAATAAAATCTTTGATTTGTATATTTTGTTTCATGTGTTGATCATAAGTTTAGGCATGAAATAACTTGATGCTTTGATCATGTAAGGTTTCGGCCTTAGAGTTTTTTTTTAGGGTTCATTTTAGTGCTTAAAATGTGTGTTTAATCTTGTGTAGAAATGTGTAATAGTGTTAACATGTTTTTTTTAACCTTTTACCACTCATGCTCATTTTTTACTTCACCACTCATTTGCATTTTACTAAAAAAGGTAAAAAATATTTTTAACTTTTTACTTTTACCATTTCATTAAATAATCACCCTTCACTTCATGCACATTCATTTACTCTTTACTAACTTTTCACTAAAAGTTTTTACCACTTGTCTCTTTGCAAAAATACCCAAAAGTGTTTCCATATCTTGCATTTCATCATTTGTGTTCACATGCTCATGCATTTATCTATGCCTATACCTCTTGCATTCGCATACTCTATCACATGTCCATGCATCCCTCAATATTATGTCTTGTATTCATTGTTGCATAATCATGCATCCATTAATGTTGTATCTTGCATTCTTCTTCACATGTTCATGCATTCACTAGCACTATGTCTTACTTGTTTATACATGCAATAATGATGTGCCTTGCATATTATAATTGTATATTCATGCACCCACATGTTAGCTCAATCATGTATTCAATTGGTTCATAACAATTTGTGAATATTCTTTATGATTGCTATGCTTGTGTTCTTATTGTCGCCTTGGTTTGGACTTGAAAAGATTTGAAATGTTCTATTTCTTTTTTCAAACTTGAAATCACATGTTTTTCTAATAAAAAACCCTAAGGCATTTTTTTTCCCTAAACAAATCATTAGCCATCACTCGAAGCCATTGTTTGTTTGATCGTTAATGAGGAGTTATTAGTGATAGTCACTCGAAGCCTTTGCTTGTTTGACTATTATGAAAGCTCCCACACATTAATTAAGCAACAAAAACCCAATTCAAATTTCCTAAAAAATAATATGAGCCATTAGTGATAATTATCGCTAAAACTCATCCTTTTCCAAAACAATTTCAAAAAAGATAATAAAAACGTTGCAACTTGTAATCACTTGAAGCAATTGCTCGACTGATTATCGGTTCCAACACTTTTCTTTCAAGTTAGTAATGAACGCCACTCGAAGCCATTGCTTGTTTGGTATTCATGAACGCTTGAGTCATATTTCCAAAACTCAAAAGATAAGATAAAGACAAACACTGATTTTCTCAAGATTAAGAACCAAGAACTACGTAGCTTTGATCCTCATCTCATTGAAGTGCGTAGGAGCGGGTCACATCTGTCAAGCACTCTTTTAAAAATCTTAGTTTAGTTTCACTTTTCAAAGATCCCAAAAAGATTTCTTTCTCCCTTGTTTTCTAAAAACTCTTTCAAATAAAAAGGAAAAGAAAAGAAGTAGAACGATTTATTTCAAATCAAACAATCCAAACCACACATCGAATTAATGGTTCCTTTCGGTAGAAAGGAGGTGTGAGTGCTAATACCTTCTCCACACCTAACCTAACCCCCGAACCTACATCTCTCGAGTTTTGAAAGACCGGTTGCTTTCAAAAGGTTTTCCTAATATTTTCCTTAATAAGTATTAGTGGCGGCTTCATTGATCGATTTCTTTTAGAAAAGTTGTAAACGAGGAAGGTTCTCCCTCGGGGACTTTTTCGGGCGCAACACGCAACATCGGAAGTATATTCCGGACCCGTCCCATGTGATTCAGCCGGATGATGTAGAGGTGCGGGATAATCTCACTGTGGAGACCGTGCCTGTACGAATTGAGGATTGGGAAGTGAAGACCCTTCGAGGTAAGAAGATCAATCTGGTGAAGGTTGTTTGGTTAGGAGCTGCTGGAGAGAGCATGACGTGGGAGCTGGAGAGTAAGATGCGGGAGTCTTATCCATAACTGTTTGAATCAGGTAAGAATTTCGAGGACAAAATTTTCTAAGTGGGGGAGAGTTGTAACGCCCCAATTTTATCCAAATTTATTTTTAGTTGAATTGGTAGAATGATCGAAGAAATTGGAGAATATGTTGCCTTTGATGTATTTGGTGTTTTGGGGGTGATTTTGAGTGTGTGATTGTTGATTTCAATTGGTGTTTGGTGGTGGGAATGGAGAAAAATCAAGAGAAAGAAAGGAAAAAAATGATCTGCGCAAAACTATTGTGTTGCTGCCAATCCGCGCTCCATTCGCGCTCAAGTGGCGCTCCACGCGCAACTACGTTGTGCTGTTGCTGCCGTTTCGCCCTCCATTCGCGCGTGGCTCGCGCGCGCATGGTGGTCGCGCTTTAAGCTGCGTTTACGCGCGGTAGGGTTCTTTCTTAGCCGTTTTCACTCTTTTGAGCATAACTTTGTCTGGAGCTCCGTTTGTGACGCGGTTTGTTGCGTTCTTCTCGTATCATGAGAGGGCTTCGATAAGAGAGCAGTTCCTGAGTTATAAGCCAGGAGAGGTCAGAACGAAATTGGATCTTCCCAAATCTAAAGATAGGTTTTCGCGAGTCGGAGGGGAATTCAAGGGAGTGAGATCGTTGTGTTCTTTGTGGTTCTTGTCACGTGACTTTCTTCATCGTTGTTCGGAACATATATATATTAGAGGTAAGGGTGAGCGTTTGGTTTAACGTGATTGGGTATATGACGGGTTTTGGGGTTTTGATGTTGTTTTAATAACTTTTGAAGTTGTTTTGATGAATTTGATGTCATTGATAAATTTTGATGTGTTGATGAATTTGAGTTATTGAATGAGTGTGATAATTCCTTTGATGAATCGTTGGATGATTTGTTGGGTGAAATTCGATGAGTGCTATGAGGAATTTTAATAAATTCTTTGACAAATTTTTGATGATATCTTTGATGAAGTTGGATGAATATATATTGTTGAATGATTTTAGTGTTGGTTGATGAATTTGATGCATGGGAGTGTTTGATGATCGAATTGGTAAATAAAGCGTGAAATTCTGCACAATTGGCTGTTTCTGCACAATCACGCCGCTGCTGTTGGAGTGGCGCTGCACGCGCAAGTGAGCTGCGCAGAACACGATGTTTACGCCAATCCAGCGCGCTAATTGCGCTCGACTCGCGCTCGCGCGCGGTCATTGCTTTTGCATCGCTTTTTTTTGCTTTTTTTTGCATGCGTTTTGAAAAATTCATATCTTGCGAACGGGAACCCGATTGAGGTGTTCTAAGATGCGTTGGAAAGCTTATTCAGAGGCCTAACTGAATATTCTACTTTTAAGGAAAAATAAACTGTTTTGTGGTAGTTGATATAAGAATGAAATGTTATACTATTAGTGTGCTAATTGACTATGGCTAAATTGTGGTTTACCACTAAGGTCAGAATTTCTTTCACTGGTGTATTTACAAGGGCATCACTGAGAGTCTTGCAAAGGTGGCCAATGCCTGTTGCAGGTAGTATCAGTTACCTGAGTAATCCCATAGTCAATCAGTTCACTATTTTATAACACACTAAACCAAAAGAAACTGAAAAATATATATACTTTAAATGATGTTGGTGTGTATGGTTTTGATGAGTTGCGGTGAATGTTCTCTATGAGTATAATTATGATGGTGTTGTAGTATGGATTGTGTGAAATGTGATGAGTTCACTCTATGAGTGATTATGATGATGTGATACTTATGAGTGATGAATTGCAACGAATACACCTATGAGTGTTTTATGATGATGATGGTGAGTATTTTGATGAAATGCACATGTGTATATAGAATCTCATGGCATGTGCATAATTGTGAAGAATAGGCTTCAGCCTCTTGCGAAGAATAGGCTTCGGCCTCCAGTGAAGAATAGGCTTCGGCCTCTTAATTATGATGAATATGGTACCATCATGCATTATGATGATACTGTGTGATTGCCTGCTCTCATTTCTCTATTATGTATCTGATTATGTTTTATTGAAATTCTCACCCCTTCTGCTTGGAATGTTGCTCTATGGTGGCAACGCTGCAGTAACCATGAGTGAAGGTCTAGCCGCCTTCTTGTTAGTTTGTCGGGAAGTCTATTTGTGTCGCTCTCTGATACCGTAGCACCTAGGCGGCGTATTTTTGGGATTTGATGTTAAATTACTTAACTGTATGAGGTTTATTTGAGGATTATGAGACGTGTTTGAGTGGACTAGTGAGTCAATATTTATTTCCGCTGTGATAAGATGATTTTTGAAGTTTTAACTTTAGTAGCTCAATTGGTAGTGGGAAGTAGATTGAACTTGTATTTGAGCCCCATGTACAAGGTTCGATTCCCACGGAAGGCAAAAATTCTACAAGGGGGGTAGAAAAGATAGTGAGGTAATAGCGCTGGGGTGGCCGCTGCGGTGGACCTGGGCTGTTACAACTACTAAGAATATTATCTCTGTATTGCTCAGTTTGTGAATAAGAAGTTTCTTGTGCCTCTTGAGATAACATATCGATGATACTTGATAGTTGACCACTCATGCGGTCCAACTTTGCATTTATCTGCTCAAATACATCATTGATGTCTGGTGTCTCCTCTTGCCTTAGAGCCAACTGAGTTGCCAGTGTTATCATATCACTACATCTATCAAGTGTTTCATTTGCCTGCTCCATATTTTTCTTACAACTATCAAAATTTTCATTTGTTTGCTCCATAAATTTGACTGAGACCTCATTGATATCATATTCTTCCTCTTTCCTCTGCACTTTTAGTTGCTCATAATTATCCCAGTTGGAGGAATAAAGAGGTGGCTCATAGTCATCCCAATAGTTTGAATAAGGCTCATAAGGAGGAGAAAATGAGCGTTGACATTGAGGCATATACCAATATGACTTCTCTAAATTTCTTTGTGCCTCTGCCTCTCTAATGTAGTCTCCAAGAGTTTTAACCATGATTTAGGCTTTTATCTGCAAAACAAAGTGAACTGCAACGAGCTCTTGGGAAAGAGTTATCAATTTTTTTTTAACTTTTTAATAAGATAAATAAAAAAACAAAAATAAAAACTAAAGCAAAAAAAATGTCTAAAGCAATAAAAATCTTTTTCGTTTAATATTGCTAAATTAATCCCCGACAACGGCGCCAAAAACTTGTTGCGTCAAAAGACACACTTAGAGCAAGTGTGCTCTCTTTCATGAAGTAAGTATAAAAGATTATCGTGTCCATGAGGATTAATTAACAAGTACTAAACTAGTCAAGATTATATATTGCTTAGAGGCGAAACAATAATTTGAAGGTTATAGAAACTAAAATAAAAAGATATAAATAGTAAGAATTAAAATACAAAGTTTAATCAATGGATCGATTCCCCTGTGTCTAATTCTACCTGAATTCCCTTATTTTATTTAATTACCAATCCCTTTACTAAAACTATTAATCTGTTTGGTCATTCGCGATTAATATTCTTTTTCCTAAATTAACCCCCGTTTGGTCCTGCAAGAATTTAAATTCAGGAAAAGCATAAAGAGCAAAAAGGTTGAATGATTGGAAGACTAAATTATGGTTTGGTCATGCCCTAATTATAGCCCCAATTATCAACTAATTGCAGTACGGTCGCTGATCAATTAATTAATTAAGAACATGCAAAGGGTAGCTAATCCTAAGAATGTGATAAAAACAATAGGACAATATTAATTTAAATAAAAATAGGAATTCAAATCAGAAATTAGAACATGAAAGGTCTCTAAATTGCAAAGATCCACCTAAGGCGCAGAAGAGAACTTAGGTATCCATAAGTATCAAGAACAATAAACTAGAAATAAGATTCATGAAATACAAAGATAAAGAATAACCGGTAAATTAGAGAAAGTCTTTATCTATGTCTTCAATCTCCTCTTTCAGCTCCAAAACTCTCTCACAGTGTCAAGAACAGGTACCCCAAAACTCCACTCTCTCACTCCGCGTTGTATCTTGTGCGTGGTTACTTTTTTTGCTGTTTACGGCTATTCCTTTTGTGGATATCGGCTCCCCCCTCAATTTGCTGCAACTAGGCCTGGACAACGGGCGGTTTCGGGCGGTTTCGGCCCAAAACCACTGATCCGACCAAAACCGCGGTTGATAAAGACATGCCCAGATCCGCCCAAAGTTTTCCTCGGACTGTGCGGGTTCGGTTTGGCGGGTTTATCGGTTACTCGGTTGGGTAGCATCGGGTTTAATCAAAAACCAGAGAAACAAAAACTTGCAAAACAGATAAAATAGAGACGTTTTCTGAAAGAGAACTCAGATCTAAGATAAAAATGTAAACTTTTTACTCATTTGATTTACAGAGAGAAAGCATGCTAACTTAGATGTACAGAAAAAAGGAACGACATTTTACGCCGCTGTTACGGTATCATTCGCAGTGGCGTTCGGCCTCGTTGTTATCGTAGCCTCCTTCGATAGATCAGAGATCTTAGATACTGTAGCAAGGATCGTCATCATTACCATAGCCTCCGCCGTCTTCACCATCGTTGTAGAGATGAGAGATGTGCAATAGAAGAGAGTAAGATTTTGGTGTGTGAGTGTGAACTGTGAGTGTTGGAAGAAGTGAATGAATTCTGAAAGTGAAATTGAATTAAAATGTGAGATAGTGAATGAACATGAATTTTAGCTTTTAATTTTTGGTTCACCGTTCACGTGGGAGATTGGACTTGGTATGTATACGTGTCAGTGTGAGAGAGATTTTTTTTACAAAGCAGGTTGGTGTAACGTGTGAGATGAGACTTGAGAACGCTCTGCTCTGCCTCTACTGTAGTGCTACCTACACGGGCGGGTCTGGTTATTTGCGGTGATTTTTTGTTCACCCGGACCCGCCCAATTTAACCCAAATGTAACCAACTGTACCCAATTTAACCCAATTAAAACCATTTGGACCCATTTTTGGACTCGGTTTTCTTCGGGCCTGCGGGTATTTTTGCGGGCCGGGTTTTTTGTCCAGGCCTAGCTGCAACCCTCCTTTTTTTTCCCTTACCTAGGGTTGCGTGCTGCCCAATAAAAGAATCATGCACTCCACTTTTTAGTCTAGGTCACGTGTGTTGCTCCATGGGCTTCACTTTCTCCACAATGGGCCACATTCTTGTTCTTTCAAAAGCAAACTCCCAAATATATAATATACATATATATTATTTATAAAATATTATATACATATATCAATAATATATATTATTTTCTTTCTTTTTATCTTTTCTTTCTCTCTGCAAAATAAAGAGCAAATTAAGTTAGTGATTTATATAATTAGTATATAATTGCTCTAAAAGTGATCCAAAAATATCTTTAAAAATGCTCTAAATTAGAGTTTATCAAGTGGCTCCCCCAAAGCCGACGGTTCAGCAATCAAACGCACAAGCCAAGAGAGGTGAAAGAGGCAAGCGCAGCAAACACGAAACAGCAGAAAAAGGAAGAGTCAACACTATATCTTGCGGATTCTCTGGAGGGGGACCCACATCCTCATCTCGTAGAAGATTTGCCAGATCTACTCTGTCGGTTTCCTCTGCAGAAACCGCTTATGCTGTAACTGATGCGGAATACCCCGCGATTTCTTTTGATGCGCAGGACTTTGAAGGTGTGCGGCCTCACTCAGATAATCCGATCGTAATCTCTGTTACCACCAGTGGTTACTCAATAGCTCGTGTGCTGGTAGACGGAGGTAGCTCAGCTAATGTCATGTATTGGTCGTGCTTCGAGGGTTTAAAATTACCGGTGGTGTAACACCCCAAAATTAATTACGTGATTATTTAACTACTTTAATTAGGTGATTATTTAATTAATTTAATTAAGTGATTATTTGACTAATTTAATCAAGTAATTATTTTAGTTGTCTTTATTAAAATAAATATAGGGTGATTAATTAATTAAGGAGTGAGGTGTGGTAAATAAATGGTGAGTATTTTAGTTAAGTGGAGAGTATTTTAATTAGATTGGGAGGATGTGAGAAAGTACCTAGAGGGTGTAAATAAGGGGCCCAAGCCCACTAAATAGGCCCAAAGTCAATACATAACTAGGGGTAGGGTTTTTAGCCTCATTTAGAACAAAGTGAAAGAAAAAGAAAGGAGGAGGCTCTTCAGAAGGAGGCGTATTTGGACAAAGATTAGGGGAGGGAATGAAAATTATTCATCTTGCTTGTGGTAAGTAGTATAGGGTACCAATCCACTCCATTTTTCTTCCGCTATCCTTTAGTATAAGTTTCATACCCTAATCTTGTGTATTTTTATCTTTTCCATGGATGGGTTTGGAGCTCAAGTGTAGGAGAAAAGTCATTAAGTGGTGGTTCTTGAGTTGTTGGAGAAGGGGTTTTTCTTGGGTTGTCAAGATTGGAGGTATGGGGGCTCTCTTTCATAGTTAATAATCTATAAACCTTGAAATCATATGGATTAGGTGTTAGGAGTAGTGGTTTAATTAATTAATGAAGTAATTGAGTGTTTGATTGTTTGAGTTTTGTGCTAATTCTATGTTTGTTGTTGTATTTGTATTTAATTTGATGATACCATGATGCTTGATGTTGGAAATAAATGCGTTGTTAAATGTGCATGCCATGTGTTTGATAAAATGCTTCAATGTGAAGGAAGATGAGAATATGTTGATTTAATGATGTTGATTAAATGCCTAAGTGAGTGTTGTTAAGGTGAGTTACATGAATTTAATGCAATATAATGTGTAATAGGTGTTAAATAATAATGAGGTGAATGGTGTTAATTGATATAATTGATTAGGAGGAATGTTGGTGTTTATTAGGTGTTTAATAGATTGTATGAATTAGAGTTGGGTGGGAGTGTGTGTGTGGTTGTTGAGAAATTAAATTTAGTGTGCTGTGAATAGTGTTAGGGGCGCCACTTTGCTAGGAAAATGGAGCCTGGGATGCTGAATTTTGGTCTGGGTGATGTGCAGGGAGGGGGGCGCCAATTGGCTAGGAAATTGGCGCCTGGTTTCGTGTCTTGCTGCGTGGGTGGGTGCTGCGCGCAGGGAGGCGCCATTTCCACAGAAAGCGGCGCTGGTGCTTGTTTGTGCAGGGAGTCTTTGGGCGTGCGTGAAGCAGTGTGTGGGCGCCATTTTGGCTGCCCCAGTGCGCCTGATGGCGCCTGTGTCTAGGACAGAATGTTGGGTGGGGCGTGAACAGTGTAAGAGGCGCCATTTGGCTGCCCTGTGCGCCTGTTTTGGCGCCTAGGAGTGCAAGGGTGTCTAAGTGTGGGTCAAATTAGTCCCTAAGTGTGGAATTGATCCGTGTGGTGCCAAACTAGTCCCTAGGTGTCAAAATAGTCCCTAAGTGCTAGAATAATCCTTATGGTGTCAAAATGGTCCCTAGATGTCAAAATGGTCCCCGAGGTCTTAAACTAGTCCTTAGGTGCTAAAACGGTCCTTATGGTGTCAGATTGGTCCTTAGGTGCTGAAATGGTCCTTAGGTGTCACATTAGTCCTTAAGAGGTGATTTGGTCCTTAGGTGTGGGTTTAGTCCTTGGTGTGACATTTAGTCCAATATGAGGTGTGTTGTATTGTGGTGATGATTAAGCGGTGTGTGGGTTTCGGCCAAATATTGTGAATAGAGGTGAGGTGTGAAATGAAAAGCGGTGAGTAGGCTTCGGCCAAATATTGTGAATAGAGGTGAGGTGTGAAATGAAAAGTGGTGAGTTTAATAATTGTTGTGGTAGGTGTATTGTGGGTGATGCATTGTCATGGTGTCACATAAATCATGTGCATATAAAGAGGTGATGTGGCTTCGGCCAAAGAGGTGATGTGGCTTCGGCCAAAGAGGTGAGTGCCCCCAGGGCTTAAAGCGGTGATGATGGATCCACATGCATATTGCACTTCATACATTACATGCATACTCTGGTGATTAATTGGGTGTTCATAAACTAATGGTATATTTGGTGTAACTGTATATTTGGTGTAATTGTATTCTGATGTAACTGTATTCCTGGCGTAACTGCGTTAATGGTGTGTTTGAATTGACTGTATATCTGGTGTACCTACTCTACTGTGTTTCTTGTTTTATTTATTATTATTTATGTATTGAGACTCACCCTACTGCGTCGTGTTGCCTCGTATGTCGGCAACCTGCAGGTGACGGTGACTAAAGGTGTTTAGAGATCCTTCTTCTAGTGTGGTCGAGTCGAGTCGGCTCACGATCACGTAGCAATCGGGGGAAATATTTAGTAGTTGTTATTTCATTATGTTTTGAACTATTATGTTAAGTTATTATCTTCCGCTGTTGTACTATTTTACCCTCAGACTTTTTGGTGCAATGTATCATATACTGGAGTTCTATTGTAATCATTATTCTGGAGTTATGTAAGGTGTTTTGTTAAATGTAGCACTCTCTTTGAGGTGCGTGGAATATTTTTTTGAAAACTCTGATTTTAAAATTGACTAAATAGTAGTAAATAGAAAGGGGGTGTTACATTAGTGGTATCAGAGCAGTTCGGTCCGTCCGGCCAAGTTGTCGAGTCTGATAACCCTCGAGTCTTGGTACTCGTTCTAAATCATAATCATGTTGTTGATTATTACTGTGACTCTTGTTGGTTTGTTCTTTCATTGACATGCCTTGTGATGTATTTGATGGATAGTGATTGAAAGTTATATTGATTGATTAAGATGTGTGTGATTGAAGTATGTAACTGTTGTTGTATCATTAAGATATGTGTGATTAAAAGAGTTCTAACGACGTCAAAGGAGTGAAAGTCGTGACGACGCCTTCGCACTCCGGACTGCGTTAAAAGTCTTTTAATGTAATAGTTATAAATATGAAAGGAAGTAGTTTTTGTGACCTTAATTAGTTGGTTGCATGAGTAGGAGGGACTGATCACCCCAATCTCTCATCCCCAATGAAAGAGGCGACAATAACTCATGGTTATTACTAAATTTGGATGCATGCACTAATTTTAATTCGATTGATTGCTTGGTTGGCTTGCTAGGATATAGAAAGTACTTTTATATGACCTAATCTTGGTAAATTATACACTGAACAGTATTTGAAGGATTACTTGTTGAACATTGTTGCATTTGATTGACGTCCTTGCCATAAGTTGATTGTTTTGTGATGCATATGAGTTAAACTTGATTTGTGCTTAATTGTCTCGAAGTTAGTATGCTAAAATGAAATGTTGTGTAAGGCTATATTTCCATTAACTCAATTAAGATTGCATAACTTGAAGTTTTGACATTTTCAGTGTTTCAATTCGGCTTGTTTCGTGAGCATGATATGATTTGTCAAAAATGAAATGAGTAATTTTTCTTACCTTCTGAGTTTATGTCGGAAACTAAATTTTGAACTAATAAGTAGTTGGTTATGTGGGTGCATGTTTGAGTGATAGTAAGGTTGAGGTTTTGCATATAGTTTCCGTGATTGACAAAACTGTGAGTTCTATGGTTTTTCAAAGATGCTACTTAGAAAATTTTATGCTATTGGAAAATGAATGGGATGTCAAATTAGTGTTGAATTTTGTTTCCAAGATGTTCTAAGATTTTTATTTCAAAATGCGACATGATTTCGGCTTTTGCACCAATTAGGTTGTGGTTAGGTGTTGTTTGAGAATTATGGGGTATTACACTAATTGCATGATTAGGTGAGTTAGATTCCTTATGTTATGTGAATGTGGGTCCAACCACAATTGTCAAGTTTTAGAAACAAACATATACAATTTTGAGTACCTTCTAACTATGAATTCCAATTGCGAAAAATTTTGTTCGTTTTATGACTTAACTTGGATTTTGTTGTTGCTATTACTATTATTAATTGTCACTCCTTGATTTGTGTTACGTGCTCCTAAAATCTAATGATGAAACGTGCGGCGATACTTTTGTGCACTTATATTACTTGGATTAGTTTTCTTTGCTAAATGTTGACAAGGAGATTTAATTTCATTTGCTTAAACTAATATCAAGTCTTGTATCAAAACAAGTGTGTTATAAACCACGTGTTGGTTATATTATTTTGGTGATATGAAATCAATTAAATTTAGTAGGATTATATGTCCATGATATTTTCTAGGGAAGTTGTAAAATCGCATGCTAGCCAAATCCCTAGGAATAAAGAGATTGAAGATGATGCCTACGTGTTTAAATCTTTTCGGACTTGAGTGTTTAAATCGTTTGCATGATTGGTTATGCTTATTTGGTGCTTGATGAAATGCATAAGTATGTGATGATTATAATTGGTTTAGTGATTGGTCATGATGAGTTTTGCTTACTTATAGTTTTATGTGTTTCTGGACACTGTTTCAGTATTTTTAAAACTGGTACTGTTTGGTTGATTCAAAAATTATATGGCAGAGTGTTTTCGAAAATATACTTAAAGCCGGTCGTTTTGGCACTAGTTTCGTTAAATTCGGAGTTGTGTAGCTCCAGTTATGAATCTCCAAAGTCGAGTCAAATTTCTAGAGTCAATCTGTGGGTAGGTCCGGTTTTTGCAAGTTTTATGTCTCCAAATGAACTCCGTTTTGAACGATTCTTTTTCCATTAGAAACTATACTCGAAATGCTTTTAGTCGAGCTAAAGTTTTGTCCCATTTGGTCAAGTTTAAGTCAGTATAGAGTGAAATGAAGTGAGAGGACAGAATCTGTCCAGTGTGGGAACTGTTTGGGTTGTTTCTAAAAACTGCACTATTTCGCTCATTGTTTTGAAACTTTAAAGATATATTCAGAAACTACACATCCGTGGCTTTCCAACAAGTATTTATTTGTCGAAATCCGAGGTCGTTTACTATTTTAATTAATTCGCCAAAGTAGGCGCAAAGTTACAGAATTTTCTGCACCTGAGTTTAGGTAGAATAACTCGAACGTTGAATAAGACGATAAATTGTTGAATGGCTTGAAGTTGAGTTTTTCTGTTGTGGTCGTGTTAATTGTTGATGTGAATGATGTTGGATATATGATAAATTGTTGAGATTGGTATTGTTGTGTAATTACGGTTGTTAGGGTTGTTGGGCCTCTGGCCATAATTGTTGTTGTCTCTTGTGTTGGGTAGTCGGGTAGGATATTGACAACCTACAGGTTAGGATACCTAATTGGGGAATAAGAGTGTAGGGAAGAGTGTTTGATCTGTTGCGTATACGATGGAACATAGATGAGAACGGTTAGAGGTGATAAGAAGAGTGGATGTTGATTTTCGTGAGTTTGGTGCGGATTTTCGAGGAGGATAGCAATCGTTCATGCAAGATAGTGAAGGGGAAGAGAAGTTCTCAGTTTCGTGGGAAGCCCTATGGAGTTCCAGGTGGTAAGGGCCACTACAAGAAAAATGGGATTTTTTGGCGGATTTTTCCGCCAAAAAACACCCAATTCCGCCGCAAATACGGTATTTTCATGGATTTTTCCGCCATAAATGGGTGGTGGCAAGCGTATTTTAGTGGAAATTCCTTGGTAATTTCCGCGGATTTTTATGGGAATTTCTGGTGGAAATTCGCCGGTACTTTTCGGGGAAATTTGGACTTTCTGGCGGATTTTTCCGCCAAAATTTTTTTTTTTTTTTTTTTTAAAAAAATCCACTAAAACTACACTTAAATCCATGAAAAATACTTTTTTTTTTTTTAAAAAAATTTAAAAACATTTTAAAAATACGTTTTTTAAAATTAAATAAATTTTAAAAATTAAATAAATTTTAAAAAAAATATATAAATAACATATTTAAATGAAAAAACTAAAATTGTGATAAAACCAAATAAAATGTTTTTAACAATTAATAAATTTAAATTAAAAATATAAATAGCATATTTAAATTAAAAACTCAAATACCAAATAATAAACATCCATAATCAACAATAAAAAAACATTCATAATCAACAAAATAATAAACATCCATAAATTCAAATCCAACAAATCACTCGATATCCATAATAATAAACATACATAATCAAATATAAAACTACTAAGGTGCGTTCTCATCGGAGTCATCTCTGTGATAATATTGTTCACCTCGTCTTTGGTTGATCATCTTTGAACAAACAAGCCTCTAACGCACTATAATTTAGATCAATATTATTATTGAAGAGATGGGGTGATTCTTCTTTGAGGGTTGAATATACTTTCTTCTTTGAGGTGGTAGTCTTTGCCGGGAAGATTGGGATGGATCTCGATGTCATTTGGAGTGGTGGAGTCTTTGGGGAGGATCTTTGGGAAGGATCCGAGGTGGTGGATCTGCTTGAGAATAATGGGCCGGGAGTATCTTTGTGGATACCGCTGAGAGTACGGAGGATACCGAGGCCAAGACCGTGGTCGGTAGGAAGCCATATGTGATGATGATGATGATGATGGCCTCGAAGGATGGTTCATCCGAGCCATCATCTCTGAAAACGCTCTCGAGTTCTCCTAGCTTGCTTTCAAGCAGCGCGCTCCTCAATGATCTAGCACGCTTTCAAGAATAAGGCGCTGCCAGCCAGCGCGCTCCTCGATGATCCTAGCTCGCCAAGAGCAGCGCTCTCAATGATCCTAGCTTGCTCTTGCGGTTGTCGTGCATATTGCTCACGCCGCTCGTTCAACCTCGGTTAAATTCTTTGGGTCAATTGATCTACCGCTGCGTTGGGAAAGCATAAGAACGACCGAGTACTCTCTCGTCCCCGAATATGATCGACTCGGCGAGAATGCTTTCCTTGAAGAACACGGGTCCCATGCTTCCGGATCTGTCAAACGATCACTCTTTTGTGGGCCAACCGCTCTATCCCACATAGAGCGACCCACTCTAGCCTCCTCCTCACGATCGATGACCCATCGCTGCTCTGCAGAAATTGAGACTCACGCCACTCGGCCATCCCAAAGATCATAAGCATCCTAAAAAACAACGAGATAAATAAATAAATATTAATAAAAAAACAATAAAAACAATATAAATATATATATATATATATATATATATATATATTGTATATTTAACTAATAACATAATGTAGTTTTTTTACGAATCCTCCTCGCCCTATCGTGGATAAATGAACCATCCTCCTCTCAAGATATACAAGTTGCGATGCAACTCGAAGCAAACCGACCTCCCGTCCCAGCTTCTTCCTCCTAGATACATAATTTTATTATTTAATAACAACTACTTAATTAATTAACACATAGTTAATAAATTTAATTAATTGATGAATAAAAGTAATAGTTATAAAATTACGTACCATGCGCTGGTGATGAGTTCCAAAGACTAACACATCCACCGAGTGATTGCGTATGGCGCGGCATTTTCGAAGCACGTTCTTCTTAGCTTTCTCGCTTTATTTTTAAATTCGGAGTGTCCCAATACGCGAAAGCGATTCGCATAAGCCTCTGGTCCCATAAAAGCGAGTTTTGCCTTTGCTTGCCGTGACACCCCGCAAAGATGCTTGAGTATCTATCATCGCATCTCTTATTGAACGCATGCTCAACATCTTTTCGTTGTTAGGTAACCATGTACATTGTTCCTATTTAAAAAATTAGAAGAATATTGTTAATCTGAGACAAATTAAACAATTCAATAAAATAATTAAAAATTAATTATTTCATAGAACTTACTTGGAAAGAATTGAGCATGGCCTTAAAATAGTCTTTCCTATCTTCTTTATCTTTCTTAATAAAGAAATCCAATTTTTCCAACCTTTGAAAAATTTCTTTGAATTATGCGTTATGATATGCGGTAGCTGCGAGCTTTGAAGGAATAAACACGAAAATTTTTAAAAAAGCTGAATATTTTGGACCACGAAAGTAGTTGTATAAAAGGCACAAGTGTAGTAAGCCGGGGCATAAGAGTCCAGATTGCATGGTCAACAAATGTTTCAAGTGTGGTAAGGGAAGTCATATAGCCGCTAAGTATGAGAAAAAGGGTGTGGTCTGCTACAACTGTGGGGAAGTGGGGCACATTAGTACCAAGTGTCCAAAGCCGAAGAAGGAGAAGTATAGCGGGAGAGTGTTTGTTCTGGAAGGTTCGGAGCCTACGGTGGAGTGATGGGTACTTTTTAGAGGTACAAGTTTCATTTAGGGTGCTCTGCTAGGATTTAATGTTTGTTGTGGTGAGTGTTTAAGGTTGCATGTCCATGATAGTTAGATTTTCGAGGACAAAAATATTCTAAGTGGGGGAGAGTTGTAACACCCCAAAATTAATTACGTGATTATTTAACTACTTTAATTAGGTGATTATTTAATTAATTTAATTAAGTGATTATTTGACTAATTTAATCAAGTAATTATTTTAGTTGTCTATATTAAAATAAATATAGGGTGATTAATTAATTAAGGAGTGAGGTGTGGTAAATAAATGGTGAGTATTTTAGTTAAGTGGAGAGTATTTTAATTAGATTGGGAGGATGTGAGAAAGTACCTAGAGGGTGTAAATAAGGGGCCCAAGCCCACTAAATAGGCCCAAAGTCAATACATAACTAGGGGTAGGGTTTTTAGCATCATTTAGAACAAAGTGAAAGAAAAAGAAAGGAGGCCACTCCATTATTCTTCCTCTATCCTTTAGTATAAGTTTCATACCCTAATCTTGTGTATTTTTCTCTTTTCCATGGATGGGTTTGGAGCTCAAGTGTAGGAGAAAAGTCATTAAGTGGTGGTTCTTGAGTTGTTGGAGAAGGGGTTTTTCTTGGGTTGTCAAGATTGGAGGTATGGGGGCTCTCTTTCATAGTTAATAATCTATAAACCTTGAAATCATATGGATTAGGTGTTAGGAGTAGTTGTTTAATTAATTAATGAAGTAATTGAGTGTTTGATTGTTTGAGTTTTGTGCTAATTCTATGTTTGTTGTTGTATTTGTATTTAATTTGATGATACCATGATGCTTGATGTTGGAAATAAATGCGTTGTTAAATGTGCATGTCATGTGTTTGATAAAATGCTTCAATGTGAAGGAAGATGAGAATATGTTGATTTAATGATGTTGATTAAATGCCTAAGTGAGTGTTGTTAAGGTGAGTTACATGAATTTAATGCAATATAATGTGTAATAGGTGTTAAATAATAATGAGGTGGGCGGGAGTGTGTGTGTGGTTGTTGAGAAATTAAATTTAGTGTGCTGTGAATAGTGTTAGGGGCGCCACTTTGCTAGGAAAATGGAGCACAGGTTGCTGAATTTTAGTCCAGGTGATGTGAGGGAGGCGCCAATTGGCTAGGAAATTGGCGCCTGGTTTCGTGTCTTGCTGCGTGGGTGGGTGCAGCGCAGGGGAGGGGCGCCATTTCCACAGGAAACTGGCGCCTGGTGCACTGTTTGTGCAGGGGAGTGCTGGGGCGTGCGTGAACAGTGCAAGGGGCGCCATTTTGGCTGCCCCAGTGCGCCTGATGGCGCCTGTGTCTAGGACAGAATGTTGGGTGGGGCGTGAACAGTGTAAGGGGCGCCATTTGGCTGCCCTGTGCGCCTGTTTTGGCGCCTAGGAGTGCAAGGGTGTCTAAGTGTGGGTCAAATTAGTCCCTAAGTGTGGAATTGATCCGTGTGGTGCCAAACTAGTCCCTAGGTGTCAAAATAGTCCCTAAGTGCTAGAATAATCCTTATGGTGTCAAAATGGTCCCTAGATGTCAAAATGGTCCTCGAGGTGTTAAACTAGTCCTTAGGTGCTAAAACGGTCCTTATGGTGTCAGATTGGTCCTTAGGTGCTGAAATGGTCCTTAGGTGTCACATTAGTCCTTAAGAGGTGATTTGGTCCTTAGGTGTGGGTTTAGTGCTTGGTGTGACATTTAATCCAATATGAGGTGTGTTGTGTTGTGGTGATGATTAAGCGGTGTGTGGGTTTCGGCCAAATATTGTGAATATGAGGTGAGGTGTGAAATGAAAAGCGGTGAGTAGGCTTCGTGTTGCCTCGTATTCCTGGCGTAACTGTATTCCTGGTGTAACTGCGTTAATGGTGTATTTGAATTGACTGTATATCTGGTGTACCTACTCTACTGTGTTTCTTGTTTTATTTATTATTATCTATGTATTGAGACTCACCCTACTGCGTCGTGTTGCCTCGTATGTCGGCAACCTGCAGGTGACGGTGACTAAAGGTGTTTAGAGATCCTTCTTCTAGTGTGGTCGAGTCGCCGACACGAGCGTACCGGGGAAATATTTAGTAGTTGTTATTTCATTATGTTTTGAACTATTATGTTAAGTTATTATCTTCCGCTGTTGTACTATTTTACCCTCAGACTTGTTGGTGCTATGTATCATATATTGGACTTCTATTGTAATCATTATTCTGGAGTTATGTAAGGTGTTTTGTTAAATGTAGCACTCTCTTTGAGGTGCGTGGAATATTTTTTTGAAAACTCTGATTTTAAAATTGACTAAATAGTAGTAAATAGAAAGGGGGTGTTACAGGTGGGGGCACTGAAGAGCTATCCTGGAACTTTGGTTGGATTTTCTGGAGAGCAGGTTGAAGTCCGCAGATACATGGACCTCAGGACAACTTTTGGCGAAGGAGAATCAGCAAAGACTGTAATTCTGAGGTACATGGTCGTTGATGCAGAATCGTCATACAACATAATAGTGGGCAGACCAACGCTCAATGCTTTGATGGCGGTAGTTTCGTATCCCCATCTGTGTTTGAAATATCCTTTTCCCAGTGGTAAAGTAGGTGTGGTAAGAGGTGACCAAGTTGTTGCAAGGAAGTGTTACGCAGAAAGTGCAAAGGTGAGGGCGGTTCAAAGGAAGGCAGGGCATGGGGTCAGTTCCAATTGCAGTTTTTTAGACCTAGACCCTCGGTTATACGACCCGGCAAAGGAGGAACAAAGGTTGAAACCGGTAGATACTTTGAAAGAGGTGGTGATAGGACCGGCCCAGCATCAGAAAACAAGGATTGGCACCAGCCTTACTGCTTAACTTGAAGATCAGTTGGTTAAGTTCCTCTCCAGCCACACTCACGTATTTGCATGGTCTCCTCAGGACATGCCAGGTATTGATCCTAACTTCATTTGTCATCGGTTATCACTGAACCCATCTATAGTGCCTGTAGCCCAGAAAAAGAGGAAACAGGGCGGTGAGAAATCTGAAGCCATACAGGAGGAAACAAACAAGCTAGTAGCCGCACAATTTATAAAGGAGGTCAAGTATCCAACGTGGTTGGCTAATCCTGTGATGGTCAAGAAATCCAACGGAAAGTGGCGAATGTGTGTGGACTACACAGATCTTAACAAAGCATGTCCCAAAGACCCTTATCCTTTGCCGAGTATTGATGGGCTGGTGGACGGAACTTCTGGCTATAAGCTTCTGAGCTTCATGGATGCATACTCCGGTTATAACCAAATTAAAATGAGTCCCGAAAACGAAGAGAAGACAACATTCATGACTTCCAGGTACAACTATTGTTACCGCGTAATGCCCTTTGGATTGAAAAATGCAGGTGCTACATATCAGCGTCTAATGGATAGAGTTTTTGAGGCGGAAATTGGGAAATCTATTGAGGTATACGTGGATGATATGGTGGTTAAGTCGGAAACTGAAGAATCTCACCTGGAGAACCTCCAAAAAACTTTTCTTCTGCTGGAAAAGCATGAATTGCGGTTAAATCCCGACAAGTGTTCCTTCGGAGTTCAAGCGGGGGAATTCCTAGGTTACGTGTTGACTCATAGAGGAATAGAGGCCAACCCGGCCAAGTGCCGAGCCATTAGAGAAACCCGAAGTCCAACCAATGCAAAGGAGGTCCAAGTTTTAGCTGGCCGAATAGTGGCACTTTCAAGATTCTTAGGTCAATTGTTGAGGAAGAATGCCCAGTTCCAATGGTCGGCTGAGTGTGAAGAAGCACTGGAGGTGATAAAGGCATATCTACCTGCACCACCAATTCTAACACCCCCTACACACCAGGGGCCGTTTTGTTATTATATTTGTCTATTACAGAACATGCAGGAAGCGTAGTCTTGGTCGAAGAAAGAGCCAAAGAGCAATGTCCTATTTACTATGTTAGCCGAATGTGGAGAGGTGATAACTCTATTTTATATAGAGTATTTCATATGTTTAAACTTAGTATTTGCTCTCTTTCAAGTAATAATAAAGAGTTTATATAGTATTTAGTGTGATATATGATATCTTGAGTGAATTGAATGGATATAGTTAGTTATAGGCCATTTTGGATATATTGTGGTATGTTTGATGTTTTGTTGATGCGGTCTCAATCTTTATGCGCATCAATGCTCTCGTGACCGATCCTCGCATCAATTCTGCGCAACTTGGTGAATAAGCACTGTTTCATATGCATCCACATGCAATGTGATGACTTCCTACTTGCTTCCCCGATGCCATCCAACTTTGTATAGTAGGCGCTACCATTCACACATAGCTATAGGCATAGCTTTGAAGAGTCATCAACATAGGGACACTTGTTCTAACACCATGGAACCACCCTATATGATTAAGTCAAAGATTGCAACATGGATAAACCTCTGGAAAGCAACTACAGACTATCATCCACTCAAGATGACTTCAACATGAAGGAAGGAAGCACCTCACTTGAAGGCTATAAAAGGACCTCACATCTTCATTTGGAAATATATCACAATCCATAAGTTAGATCAAAATTTCAATATACATAGTTAGTTTTTATATTTTTAGAGGAAGAGGAAGGAATTGACAAATCCTCCTTTACTCATTTTCATAGTGTTTGTATAGTGCTAAGGAGTAATGCTAGTGCATTGCTAGAAGACTTCATACAAAGGTTTTCAACATTTGTAACTTTACTCTTGTTGTTTCTCTTTTGTGATTTCTATATATATAAACATGGTCTATTCAGTTTATATATATCTTGCAATGTCTCTTGTTAGCTAAACCTTTCTTAGTTGGAATGTTCTAATCATTTAATGAGCTTTTAAGTAAGTATGTTGCATGTATGTATGTTTGTACTTTAGTTCTTGCTTGATAATATTTTTATTACTTATTTTAAACTTGATCACTTAGAATAAGTATGAATTGTAAATGACCGGACATGGCTTACAATTAAGAACTCAAGAACTAATATGGGTGAGTGTTTTACATAAAGAAAACTTTGTGAAAACCATGCTAAGTCCTAGACATAGGATAGTATAGTCCATAGGATAATTGTGGGTACTTAAAATACAAGAGTGAATTCACTTAAGCAAAGTGATACTTGTTAGGAGGCAAGATTGGCAATCGACACCCTTTCTTTCTTTGCATAGAACAAGGATCATAAAGATTTGGTAATGAAACTCTGAAGAAAGTGACCAGAAAGGCACATAGCTAATGCAATGACATTCGGTCTGGCAAACTGCATCACATACTGCATCATACACTTTTAAGTAAATTATTTGATGAAGACATTCCAACTAGCTTTTCTCTTTTACACTATCAACATTCTTTACTTACTTTCTTTCTAACTTAGTTGTGATCATCAAACAAAATCCAAAATTATTTTATTACTTTGTGACTTTGCACTATATTACTTTATATCATTTAAAAGTGAGTTTTTCAATCTCTGTGGGTTCGATCTTTTTACTACTTGTTTTTGGGACGGTGTATACTTGCACTCAAGTGTATGTGGCATATTCCACACACCAAGTTTTTGGCGCCGTTGTTAAGGGATTGAAGTAAATTCTTTTTAAAATTACGATATTGAGTAATTTAGTGTTGTATATAAATTCTGGTTTTTAAAGTTTCTGTCAACAAAAGTACATGGTACTTAGTATATGTCTGAACTGCAGAAAGCAGAACTCGAATATAGTTTAGATTTAGAAATAGAAAGAAAATTCGGGAGATTGCTAAGACTCCAAAAGCAGAATCAACAAGCCAAAGAACATGTCTTTGGTGAAGAACAAAGCTCAAGGCCACACTCGGTGAGAGGAGGCCACTGGATCACGACATGCTCTTGAAGAAGAAGTTCATAGAGAAAATCTCATCCACATGGATCACATAGGTATGATTAATGATAGAGATAGACCTATGAGGATTTATGCTCGGTTTGATCATCAAAACATGCAAACTAGCATAAAGCAGACCTCATATTGATGCCATGCATTTTGAATTTAAACCTATGATGTTTCAAATGCTTCAAACTATTGGTCAATTTGGAGGATCTCCTCATGAAGATCCTCATTTGCATTTAAGGCAATTTCTAGAAGTCTCAGTAGTAATTTTATTTTACCGGTGTTAGTGAAAATGCATTTAGATTAAGGTTATTTCCATATTCTTTGAGAGATAGAGCCAAGGCTTGGCTAAATTCTTTAGAGCCTAACTCTATTCATTCATGGAATGAAATGGTGAAAAGTTTTTAGGAAAATATTTCCCACCTATCAAAAATGCCAAAGTTAAGAAATGATATTACATCTTTTAGACAAAAAGAGTTTGAATCTTTATTTGAAGCATGGGAAAGATGGAAGGAACTTTTAAGAAAATGTCCTCATCATGGTTTACTGTTATTATTCAAATGGAAACATTTTATAATGGTTTAGAACCTCAAACCAGAATAATGCTTGATGCATCATCCTGGTGGAGTGTTATTAAATCATCATACAATGAAGCATGTGAATTAATTGATAGAATAGCGACTAATAGCTCTAGTTGGCCTACTACGAGAGGGTAAGTGCCCAAAAGAAACCATCGGGGTGCATGAAATCAATGATATATCTCGCCTATATCTGCTCAAGTAGCCACTCTAGCTAATTTGATGAAAAACTTCATACAGCAATGCTATCGCATCTAATGCAATTTGCATCACCGCAGACAAAGATTCATTGCAGAGTAGAACAAGTACCTCCAGGCACACCTAGTTGTGTGTCTTGTGGAGGAGGTCACTTGTATGAGGAGTGTTCTAGCAACCCTATCTCTGTAAATTATGTAGGTTATAATAGGAATAACAACCCTTATTCCAACACTTATAATCCCGGTTGGAAAGATCACCCAAATTTTAGATGGAGCAACAACGATTGCACCGCACTCAGAACTGCTCCAACTACACAAACCAACCCACCAGATTCCCACTCAAAATAACCAAAGAACTTCTCAACCTACCACCGATAATTCTCTAGAAACCATGCTCAAAGCATTCATAGGTGAATCTAGAAGCGCTAGACAAACCCAAGATGCTTCCATCAAGAACTTAGAGAATCAAGTTGGGCAATTAGCCACACTGTATCAAAGGCCACAAGGTGCCTTACCTTCAAATACTGAAGCTACACCTTCTCAAACCAAAGGAAAGGAGCAGGTTAAGGCTATTTCTTTGAGAAGTGGTAAGGATTTGGTAGAGTTAATCGAGAAGGAAAGTGTAGAAAAGGGAGAAAAACCAAAAATCAAAAAGAAACCAATGCAGAAGCATCTAGTGCTCTGCATCACAAGAAGTTCAAAGTCCACTACCTAAGTTAGTACCTTAATACCCTCCTCCTCCTTACCCTCAAAGAGTGAAAAAAGCACATGAGGAGAAGCGGTTTGGTAAATTCTTAGAGGTACTAAAAAACAATTACACATCAATGTTCCCTTAGTAGAAGCCCTCCAACAAATGCCAAATTATGCAAAATTTATGAAGGATGTGCTTACTAAGAGAAGAAGATTAGGTGAGTTTGAAAAAGCAGTTGCCATGATCGAAGATTGTAGTTTGCTTATGCAAAATAAGATCCCTAGGAAATTGAAGGATCGGTAGTTTTACAATTCCATTTTCTATAGGAAAATCCTATCTTAGTAAAGCTTTATGTGATTTAGGTGCAAGCATCAACTTGATGCCTAAATCTATTTTTGACCCGATTAGAAATAGGAAATGCAAAACCAACCACTTTGTGACACTTCAATTAGCCGATGAATCAATAGCCTATCTGAAGGTATCATAGAAGACATCCTAGTTAAGGTAGACAAATTTGTATTCCCTGTAGATTTTGTTATCCTTGACTTTGATGCAGATAAGGAAGTGCCTATTATCCTAGGAAGACCATTTTTAGCAATGGTAAAACCATAATTGATGTGCGAAAGGTGAACTCACTATGAGAGTGAATGATCAAGAGATCAAATTCAATGTAATGAATGCTATGAAGTATCCTTGGAAGAAAGAAGAGTGTTCATCCTTATTCTCTCTAGATCAATTGGTAGAAAAACAATTTTACAAGCGGTATGATCATTTAGCCAATGCAGATGCATTAGATGCATTTGCATTGCTAGATCTTGAAATACTAGAAAAGAGAATCGCCAATAGAAAACTCTTGTAAGGAAGTATGGGCTAGGACTTATGAACCACTCAATCTTGAGGATCCAAGTCTCAAGAAGAACTTACCCTCAATAGAACAACCTCCTAAGTTAGAATTGAAGATATTGCTGAACACCTTAAATATGCATTCTTAGGAACAAATGAAACTTTACTGTTATCATTGCTTACGATTTAACATCAAAACAGAGAGTGATCTCATTAGTACTCTCAAGAAGCATACCAAAGCTATAGGTTGGCAAATGGCGGATATCAAAGGAATTAGTCCTTCTATATGCATGCACTGAGTCATTTTGGAAGAAAATTCCAAAAGCGACATAGAGAGTCAAAGAAGACTAAATCCTATCATGAAAGAGGTTGTGAAAAAGGAAATAATTAAGTGGCTAGATGTCTGGAATCATATACCCATATCGGGCGGTGCTTGGGTAAGCCCTGTCCAATGTGTACCAAAGAAAGGGGGTGTGACGGTGATAGCCAATGAAAAGAATGAGTTGATACCAACAAGAATCACACAGGTGGAGAATCAGTATGGATTACGAGAAAACTCAACAAAGCTACCAAAAAGGATCACTTTCCTTTACCATTCATAGACCAAATGCTAGATAGATTAGCAGGGAAAGAATTTTATTGTTTCCTAGATGGCTACTCGAGCTATAATCAAATAGCCATTGAGCCTAAGGATCAACACAAAACCACCTTTACATGCCCTTATGGTACTTTTGCTTTTAGGAGAATGCCATTTGGCTTATGTAATGCACTGCTACATTCCAAAGATGCATGATGTCTATATTCTCAGATTTCATTGAGCAATCAATGGAAGTATTCATGGATGATTTCTCTATCTTTGGAGAAACATTTCAAGTTTGCTTAACAAACACGGAACAAATTCTCAAGAGATGTGAAGAAACAAATTTAGTTTTAAATCGGGAAAAGTGCCATTTCATGGTACAAGAAGGCATAGTGCTAGGACATAGGATTTCAAAGAAAGGTCTAGAGGTAGACAAAGCTAAAGTTGATGTCATTGAGAATCTACCACCACCCAATACAATTAAAGGTATCAGAGCTTCTTAGGCCATCTTTGGTTTCTATAGAAGGTTTATCAAAGACTTTTCAAAAATCTCAAAACCATTATGTATGCTTCTGCAACATGATGTAGAATTTATCTTTGATAACTTTTGTATAGAAGCTTTTGACAAGCTTAAAAAGGCATTGGTGACAGCACCAATTATAGTAACTCCAGTTGGGCGCAGCCATTTGAATTAATGTGTGATGCTAGTGACTTTGCAGTAGGAGCGATCCTAGGGCAAAGGTATGATAAGGTCTTTCATTCCATATATTATGCTAGCAAGACATTAATTGAAGCTCAAGTGAACTACACAGTCACAGAAAAGGAATTATTAGCTGTGGTCTTTGCATTTGAAAAATTCAGATCATACTTAGTTGGCACTAAAATTATTGTCTACACTGATCACTCTGCCATTAAGTATCTAATTTCAAAGAAGGATGCAAAGCCAAGGCTGCTAAGGTGGATTTTACTCCTACAAGAATTTGATCTAGAAATTAGAGACAAGAAAGGAGTAGAAAACCAAGTAGCAGACCATTTATCAAGGATTGAAGGAGAATCACTTGGTACACAAGGAGAAGAAATCAAGGAGAGTTTTCCAGATGAAAAACTATTGGCAATCACAGTCAATGCAAAACATGAACTCGCATTTGCTATAAGCAATGCAGGAGCATCAAATGCATCTGCACCATGGTTTGCTGATATTGTCAATTTCCTTGCAAGCAAAGTAGTACCAGTGAGTATGACATATCAACAAAGGAGAAAGTTCTTCCACATGGTTAAACAATACTATTGGGATGATCCATTCCTTTACAAGATGTGTCCTGATCAATTAATAAGGAAATGCATACACGAAGAGGAGCAACAAGCAATTGCTTACGCATTGCCATTCTCGCACCTTATGGAGGACACTTTGGAAGCACTAGGACAAAGCAGCTAAGGTATTACTGATCCAGTTATTTTTGGCCTACTTTATTTAAAGATTCATATTTATTGGTCAAATACTGTGATAAATGTCAAAGAGCAGGAAATATTTCTGATAAGCATGAAATGCCTAGAACAAATATTTTAGAAATTGAATTATTTGATGTTTGGGGCATGGATTTCATGGGACCTTTTCCACCCTCTTTTGGCAATTTATATATCTTAGTATTTGTTGATTATGTGTCCAAATGGGTAGAGGCGGTAGCATTACCCAATAATGATGCTAAATCGGTGAGTAAGTTTCGCAAAGAAATATATTCACTAGATTTGGAACTCTAGAGCTATCATTAATGATGAAGGTTCACACTTTTGCAATAAGATCATAGAAAACCTTCTAGCTAAGTATGGAGTTAAGCATAAGATAGCTCTGACCTACCATCCTCAAACTAGTGGACAAGCGGAATTATCCAATAGGGAAATTAAGAGAATGCTAGAAAAATGGTAAGTCCAAATAGGAAAGATTGGTCTTTACATTTGGATGATGCTTTATGGGCATATAGAACAAGCATTCAAAACACCCTTAGGAATGTCCCCTTACAAATTAGTCTATGGAAAAGCATGCCATTTACTGTAGAATTGGAAAACAAATCCTATTGGGCTATCAAAAGCTCAATTTCAATTTGAACAAGGAAGGTAAAAAGAGAATGTTAGAGCTTGATGAGTTAGAAGAAATTAGGCAAACCTCTTATGAGAATGCTGAAATCTACAAAGCTAAGACTAAGAAATGGCATGACAAGAGAATTCTCAGAAGAGAATTGAAAGAAGGAGGACTAGTTCCGCTATACAACTCTAGGTTGAAGCTATTTCTGGAAAACTAAGGTCAAGGTGGTCGGGACCATTTAAATTGATAAAAGTTTATCCACATGGAGCGAAGAGACTTATTTGATAAATCCTCAAATACTGTCTTCAAGGTGAATGGTCAGAGAGTTAAAATGTACTATGGTGAACATGTGGTAAAAGACAAAACCACCACTCATTTGCAAAATCTCTAAGTAAAAAGAGGTAGTCAGGCTGACAAGACTCTTAAAACAAGCGCTTAATGGGAGGCAACCCATTGTTTTTAATTATTTTTGTGCAATTTTATGTTTTTAGTTGTTTTGCAGAAATGCAGGAAACTAATGCAGCTGCATCAAGTGCACCTGCATTGAGGAAAAACGTGCCCTGCATCAGAAAATTATAGACTTGAAGAAAATTGGTTAAGTGTGAATCAAAAGGCTTCAGGCTAACGGCTACCTAATAACTCCACTAACTTCCCTCTTCCTGAAACATAAAGCCTTCATTGTTACCGTTACCCCTTCATTCGCAAACTCTCACAAATTATCTCATCTGAAACACAAATCAATCTTCTCATTCTCAATCCAATCTTTTCCAAAACACACAAGCAATCAAAAACCTAGAAATTCATTACAATGGTGAAGAAGCAATCAAAGACAGAAATCATCAGTGAGCGAGCCAAAACTCCTCAAAAAGAGAAGAAAGCCATGCATGCAGGATCATCATCATCAAGGAAAGGAAAGCCAAAGAATCCTCAATCAAAACGATGACAATGTTCATCACGTGGAACATGCATCTAATGCCCGAGAGAGGGTATGATTTGAAGAAGGCAAGCCCATCATTCATGTCAACGAGTGGCCAATCTCAATTGGGACCACTTTGTGCTACCACGAGGAGGCTACATTGAAGATTTGGTAAGAGAATTCTATCTTTGGCATCACACCACAAGAAGGAAGAGAGAACATTCCTACACTTCCATGGTGAGAGGTAAACTTGTACACTTCCATGCCAAGAAATTGAATGAACATTATATTTGAAATATAATGGGAATGAATTTGAAAATAGAGTGGCAAATGCCTTTAAGAAAGAAATGGAAGAAATAAGGAGTAGGATTGCTATACCGAGTCTGTTTGGGAAAAATTCACACCTAATGAGATTAAGCTTAGAAGTAACTATTTGGTAAATGCATTAGGTAATTGGCATCTGTTCATAGCTAATTCAATTTTGCCTACATCACATACATATGCTATGACCAAAGAGAGATTGATCTTGTTAGATACAATTCTCTCTGAAGGACATGTAGACATAGGTAGATTGATTGCTAGGGAAATTCTTGCATGTTCAAATAAGTCAAAGGGATTTTGTTTTCCCTTGTCTTATTCTTGAGCTATGCATGAAAGAAGGAGTCCCTATTGCTTGCTAATGAACAAAGAAAGTTTCCCACAGTAATTTAAGTCTTTGAAGTGAAGGAAAAGTTGAGAAATGTAAGAGGCCCCTGCACTGCAATGCAAGAGCATTACATGCGAAGAGAGGGCTGTCTGGAAATTTCAAAATGATCAACATGACTGGCTTCAATTGGTTTTGACAAGATCTTTGATCTTGTGGGCCAAGTGAATGCCCCCGAATTTCCAAGTTGGGTATTGAGATCCGAAGGTGAAGAAGAAGAAGAGAAAGAAGTTGAAGCAAGAAGGAAAGGAAAGGAGAAGGTAGGAGAACCTAGCACTAAGAAGAAAGTGGCTAGGAAACAATACAAAGTCTGAGAAGAAGGTTGTGGTAGAACTCGTAGTTGAAGAATTGTATGATTCGAGATCACGTAGTGAGTGAGGAATTGAAAGAAATGGATAAGGATTTAGAAGAAGAAGAGGAGGAAGAAAGTGATGAGGAAATTGATGAAGAAGAAGAGGAACAAGCTAGAGGTGTGATCTTAGAGGAGATTGCTAGGCGAAATATGCCAAACAAACGCATCAACCCAACCAGGAACACCTATCACTTCACCAGTAACCAAATCACCCATCATCTCACCAAACCAAGAATCCTCCTCCATTCCAAAATCACCATTACCCTCCCTCAATGATCCACCAGTCCTATCACAATCACCACCACAAACAACCCCTCCACCACCCTCTCCAAGAAAAGAAACACAAGAAACAACTCACACAGAAGAACCAATCTCAAGAACAAACCCCTGTTATGCCAACGGACCAAGCGGTACCTTCTAACCCAAGCAACATTATTTCAAATGTTGTTTCGCTCTTGAAAAAGAGATTTTGCAGGAAAGAGAAGAAGAAGGACTCGATAAAGGAGATAAAATTGAAGAATCATCTCGCAAAGGAGACGAGAACTCAAATTGTTGAGATGCAGAGTGATGCTCTGCATCACTTCACACTGATCTGCATCACAGCAGACAACAAGCTGTGCATGATGAAGCAACAATCAAAATGGTTACGGAAGAAATGGCAAAGCAGAAGAGGATGCTCGCACAATACTCAAAAGTTCTTCAAGCAACCTGCAGGAAGGCAGGCAAAATTAACACCAAAAAGGAAGAAGTCTGATGCAGTCAAGACTGATGCACCTGCATCAGTTACAGAACCAATTCCTGCAACTACACCAGAAGTAGGAGGTGCATCTGCACCTACAGAAGCAACACCTAGCAAGCCCAAGGAGAAGAAGCAGAAGGTGAAGCACACTCCTCCATCCAGGGCAAAGCACCGAATTAGGAGTGGAGCCAAGAAATGAGTATCAATTTACAAGTCTTCACATAAACTGCTATAACTTGTGTTAATTCTGTTTTAAACTATTTCCCTGGTTGTACTAATCCCTTTTCCCCTATTTTTTTGAACAAATGATTTGTCTGTTTTGAACAAATTGCAGTGAGGGCACTGCAACCCCTTAAGTTTGGGGGGGGATTTGCATGTTATGTTATGTTTTTTATCTAATATGTTGTGTGTTTAATTAATATGTTTTAGATAGTAAATATATATGTTTTAAAATAGTTTTTTGTTGTTTAAATATTAGATGTACTTAACAAAGTAGTATCTAAATATTTTTAGAAAAGATCAGTTTTTCAAAAATATGGTGAAAGCCCTATGGATGGAATTTCAATGATGAAAAAGAGAAAAAGAAGCCTTATTTCTTAGAAAAACCAAAATTATTTTCACTTCAACACTTCAAAACTGAGTTTGTGAAAAGAACCTTGCTATTTAAAAGATCAATCTGATGCAAGGAATTTTTGGTAAGCTTAGGTCAAAACAAAGCTTTACTAAAAAGAAAGAAGAGCTTAAAGAATTAAGTTTGGGGGTGTTTTATGAAAACAAAGGCTGAATTTCAAAAGTGTAAAGAGTAAACAATGTAGAAAAAGAAAACAAAAATGTGGACAAGCCATATCCTGAATCTTTTGAAACTATACCTGTGCCTAAGTACATGAATGCATCTGGAGGTCAAAGACCTGTGCCATGCAGGAATAAATGTATCTGGAGGATAGTTCAATAAACTGAACCTGTGCCAAAGTGCAAAGAAAAAATATATGCATCTGGAGGTCAAAGACCTGTGCCAAAGTGCATTTGCATCTGGAGGTCAGTGAGGAAGGTAATATGAGCTAGAAAAAGAAAAGCATTATCAGTGCAGCTGCATCAATGTAAACTGCACTGAAGAAAAAGCAAAATGCAGAAAAAAAATCAATGCACAAAACACTTCAAAGAAGTATTGCATTTGCACAAAAAGATCCACACAAAAAAATAGAAAATTGCATTGGCTCAAAAGCTTTGAAAAATTCAATCAAGCCCTTTGATTTTAAAAACTCCCCAACACTTGAGAAAATTTTGTGAGTCTAAACTCTCTTTTGAAAAATATTTTGGTGTGACCAAAGATGAACCAATCCTTTCGAAGGCTAGGAAGAAATTTTTCACTTAGTCTTGGAACCAATCTCAACTCAGTGGGTTCACACACACACAAAAGAGTTTGAATAACTTTGGTGGTTTTGAAGAAATAAAGGCACAAGAAAAGTTGTTGATAAATGAAGTTCATAGGGAACTCCTCATGAAAATCCAAATCAAACTGATCTATCTTCTAGAAATTTTAGTTTTTATAGTTTGTCTTTGTCATTACTTGCGGACAAGCAATGGTTTAAGTTTGGGGGTGTGATAACTCTATTTTATATAGAGTATTTCATATGTTTAAACTTAGTATTTGCTCTCTTTCAAGTAATAATAAAGAGTTTATATAGTATTTAGTGTGATATATGATATCTTGAGTGAATTGAATGGATATAGTTAGTTATAGGCCATTTTGGATATATTGTGGTATGTTTGATGTTTTTGTTGATGCGGTCTCAATCTTCATCGCATCAATGCTCCCCTGACCGATCCTGCATCAATTCTGCGCAACTTGGTGAATAAGCAGCCTGTTTCATATGCATCCACATGCAATGTGATGACCTCAAGATGACTTCAACATGAAGGAAGGAAGCACCTCACTTGAAGGCTATAAAAGGACCTCACATCTTCATTTGGAAATATATCACAATCCATAAGTTAGATCAAAATTTCAATATACATAGTTAGTTTTTATATTTTTAGAGGAAGAGGAAGGAATTGACAAATCCTCCTTTACTCATTTTCATAGTGTTTGTATAGTGCTAAGGAGTAATGCTAGTGCATTGCTAGAAGACTTCATACAAAGGTTTTCAACATTTGTAACTTTACTCTTGTTGTTTCTCTTTTGTGATTTCTATATATATAAACATGGTCTATTCAGTTTATATATATCTTGCAATGTCTCTTGTTAGCTAAACCTTTCTTAGTTGGAATGTTCTAATCATTTAATGAGCTTTTAAGTAAGTATGTTGCATGTATGTATGTTTGTACTTTAGTTCTTGCTTGATAATATTTTTATTACTTATTTTAAACTTGATCACTTAGAATAAGTATGAATTGTAAATGACCGGACATGGCTTACAATTAAGAACTCAAGAACTAATATGGGTGAGTGTTTTACATAAAGAAAACTTTGTGAAAACCATGCTAAGTCCTAGACATAGGATAGTATAGTCCATAGGATAATTGTGGGTACTTAAAATACAAGAGTGAATTCACTTAAGCAAAGTGATACTTGTTAGGAGGCAAGATTGGCGCGACACCTTCTTTTTCTTGCATAGAACAAGGATCATAAGAGTGGTAATGAAACTCAAGAAAGTGACCGAAAGGCACATAGCTAATGCAACAGCATTCAGTGCAGCTGCATCACATACTGCATCATACACTTTTAAGTAAATTATTTGATGAAGACATTCCAACTAGCTTTTCTCTTTTACACTATCAACATTCTTTACTTACTTTCTTTCTAACTTAGTTGTGATCATCAAACAAAATCCAAAATTATTTTATTACTTTGTGACTTTGCACTATATTACTTTATATCATTTAAAAGTGAGTTTTTCAATCTCTGTGGGTTCGATCTTTTTACTACTTGTTTTTGGACAGTGTATACTTGCACTCAAGTGTATGTGGCATATTCCACACACCAAGAGGTCCGGAGCAAAGGTACCAAAAGATTGAGAAGGTAGCCTATGCAGTCAATCTGGCTGCCAGGAAACTTCGGCAGTACTTCATGAGCCACTCAATAATTGTCAAGACAGATTTGCCTATTCGCCAGATACTTTCCAAACCAAATATCGCTGGAAGAATGGTGGCATGGTCGGTCGAGTTGTCGGAATATGATATCAAGTACAAACCCATGGGAGCAATTAAGGCGCAAGCCCTAGCAGATTTTGTGGTAGAGATAGAGGATGATGAGCCGATCGGATCCCATTCGAATATTCTTTGGACTCTACATCGGTCGATGGATCGTCTAACTTGAGAGGCAGTGGAGCCGGAGTCACATTGGAGCGACCTAACAACGTACTTATAGAGCAGTCACTGCGGTTTGGTTTCAAGGCCAGCAACAATCAAGCAGAATACGAGGCCTTAATCGCTGGCATGAATTTGGCAATAGACATCGGAGTGAAGCACCTCAAAGTTCGCAGTGATTCTCTGCTAGTCACCGGCCAGGTCACAGGGGCGTTCAGTACCAAAGACGAGCTACTCACCAGATATCTGTCCAAGGTACAAGAGCTAATTTAAATTTGTTTTCTTTGAACTAAACATGTTCCTAGAGAACAAAATAGCAGGGCCGACATATTAGCAAAACTGGCAAGCACTAAAAAACCTGGA
The DNA here is from genome assembly GCA_020916435.1 of Oxytropis ochrocephala. Classification (NCBI taxonomy): domain Eukaryota; kingdom Viridiplantae; phylum Streptophyta; class Magnoliopsida; order Fabales; family Fabaceae; genus Oxytropis; species Oxytropis ochrocephala. The sequence goes on from CM037092.1 coordinate 98,648,211, forward strand.
AATAACCATTCAGTAATACAAGAAATGATAACCCAACCCAGCGTCAATCAAATCCAAGTCCTCTCGACAGAGATTGACCCTGATTGCTAGATGACCAAGATTCTTGCTTATCTGCAGGGCGAAGAACCGAATGTCGGATGACGAAAAAGAAAAGCGGTGAAAGCGGCTACCAATTACACGATGGTCGAGTCGATTTTGTATAAAAGAGGTTTTCTATGCCGCTCCTTAAATGTGTCACAAGCGAAGAAAGCACGGGGAAATACTCAAAGAGGTACACGAAGGAGTGTGCAGCAGTCATATTGGAGGCCAAGCACTAGCTTCAAAGATAGTGCGAGCAGGATATTATTGGCCAACAATGAAGAAGGACGCGGTTGACTATGTCCGCCGATGTCATAAATGCCAAATGCACGCAAAAATTCCAAAAGCTCCTCCAACCAATCTGCAATCAGTCTCCTCGGCTTGGCCGTTCGCCGTTTGGGGTGTTGACATCCTCGGTCCATTCCCACCGGCGCCGGGTCAAGTAAAATTCTGTTGGTAGTATGCGACTACTTCACAAAATGGATAGAGCGAGAGGTGCGGTGGCGATATATCGCCAGAAAGGATAAAGAAGTTCTATTGGAAGAGAATCATATGACGATTTGGGATTCCAAAGCAACCATTGTGGACAAACAACGGAACACACCCGCCTCTGAATCGGTGGCTGAGCTTTGCAACACTTGGAATATTTATCAAGCATTTACCTCGGTGGAACACCCTCAAACCAATGGGCAGACCGAGGTTGCTAACAAGGTGGTACTGGCTGGTTTGAAAAAGAGATTGGAGGACTCCAAGGGAAATTGGGCCGAGGAATTGCCTTTAGTGTTATGGTCTTACAATACTACACCACAGTCTTCTACAGGGGAAACTCTTTTCCGACTGACATATGGTAGTGATGCGCTAATCTCGGTGGAAATACTGGAACCTAGCCCAAGGAGAATATTGACTACTACACTACCTGATCCAGCAGCACTTCGTGTCAACCTGGATCTGCTCGAGGAAACCCGAGAAATTGCTAAGGTTAAAGAGGAGGCAGCTAAACAAAGAGCAGCTAAAAGGTACAATTCCAAAGTGAAAGGGAGGACATTCAAAGCAGGTGATTTAGTTTTGCGCCGAACTACAAGAGTGGGGGTTATTGGCAAGTTGTCTCCCAACTGGGAGGGTCCATTCAGAATTAAAGCTGTGCTCGGCCAAGGCGCGTTCAAACTGGAGAAGCTCAACGGGGGAAATATCCCGAGATCATGGAACACCACTAACCTTCGGTTCTACTATAGCTGAAGATGACAAAACCCTCGGCTTTCCCAACGGGGCCGAGGAAGAAAAACCGATTCTCTATTTCTTCTTTTGTATCATCAATAAGTGTATTTTTTAGGGAGCCTTATAGCTTCCCAAATGTACTAACATTTATTGAATAAAGAGAATCGAAGATTACAAATATGTTTGAAATGCCAAATCTATTTGCAATAATAAATTTATACAAGCAACACGTGAATGCGTCGGAAAAACAAAGTCCCGAAACGGCAAGGACCGAGTAGTTGGCTCGATGTTGACCCCGGGCACCGAAGACAAAAGGACCTACCAAGTTTGGTCCGAACTGACGAGTTCGTGTATTTCTGGAGGCACTTCACATGACTATGAAGCGGTTATTTGAAAAGTCAGCCGCAGAGACGCGTGGGAAGAAACCTCTTTGTATAGCAACACACCGACCATGACTCATTTGAAAAGCAAGCGGGGATCGCGTTTGCTCAAGAAATCAACGAAGTTTCTAACAAAGAGGACCACAAACAAGACCGCGGCAGATGCGAAAGCATCCCGCGCACAAACCGGACGATCTTTCACGTAACCTCCCCCTTACATAGTACATGTGGGCTAAGCATAAACCCAATGATGCAAGTCGTGGAATAAAAATAAATTCAAAGAAAGCAATAAAGACAAGTCGTTTAGTGAGAACACAAGGCGCGGCGTACATTGCACAGCGCATTTTACAAAGATAGGACGAACAGTTCACAAATTGCCGCGGGATAAAGGTCGCTCAAAATCAATTCATAATAAATTTCAAGTTATCAGAATAAGAGGTAGAAGCAGTCGAAATAAGAGGTAAAGTACTAAAATACATAAAGCTTCAAAATATTCAAATTACAAACTGCAGGTCATCAAAGTCTAAATAAAAGCAAATCAAACATGGGGACCCTCGGAATGAGTCTTCTCGGAATCATCAGCCACCTCTCCATCACCGCCAACTGCCGCAGTCCCATATGGCGATAAATCATTCAATACCTTATCCAAACCTTCTAGGGTCCAAGGGACTCGGTAGTCTTTGCTTTCCTCAACTCCGTGAGCAAAGCGCGAAGGTTGGTTATCAGGAATAGGAGTCACAATTTGGCCGTCGACCACAACGTTGTCAGGATCAAATAATTGGGGATCCAGAGCAGGAAAATGCACTTGTGCTTGAGCAAGAGCCAAGTAAAACCCGCGGTCAAATTCCGTCACCACCTGGGAAGCATAGTCAGCCGCCTCCTCCTTGGCTTTCTTCAGGTCGTTATACGCCGCAATGAGTTTTTCCTTGTAATCAGACAACTCTTGCTCTTTGGCTGCCGAATCCTTCTTCAATTGCTCGTTGGCCTCAGACAAGCTCTTGATTTTTAAATCCATCATTTTCTTGTTGTTCTCATACTTCTTCAAGTCCTCCTCCAGAGACTTTTTCTCTTGCTGACAAGTACTCAGATCCTTTTCAACAGACTTCAGCCGATCTTCTTGGCTACTCCCTTCAGCCATCAATTCCCCGTAAGCACTCTCAAAATGATGAGCAAGCATAGAAGTCCAAAGACTATAAGTTTTGATTGCTACCAAACTCTGCCGCGGCCACCAAGACCGAGTCCGAGGAAACCTCATCAAGAAAGTTCAAGCACTCAACAAGTGAATTTGGCCGAATGAATGAATCTATGCCCAACTGAGTTTCTGAGATCCACCGGAAGAAGGAAGAACCTCCGGAGAAAGGGGATCTATGCCCGGCAGGGTTTCTGTAGATCCACCAGAAGAAGGGGAAACCTGATTAAGGGCCTTGGTAAATCAGGTTCTGCACGCGGCCCCATCTTCTGCACGCGCTCCACATCACCAGGAAGGGAAACCTGATTAAGGGCCTTGGTAAATGGATACCGCACATCCCAGGCAGTTTTCATGGGACCACTCGCCGTCCCATCTTTTACCCTCTTTACCTTTCCGCCAAGAAGCATCTTCCATGTCTTCAGCGTCAGCCGGAGTATTGGATTCAAACGATTTAGATTTACCCCTTGCCGAGGCTGGGGAAACTGGGGGGTCAGGCACGGATTTTGGTCTTTTGATGGGAGGTAGCTGAGCAGACCGGTGGGAACTCGATTTCCTTTTCTCTTTCTCAGCAGCAGCATCTTTGGTAGGAGTCTTCGTAGTATCAATACTGGTAGTATACCCTTGCTTTCGTTTTTGTTCTTCACGAATCCGGCGTCTATCTTCCACGCTGAGCGTCGACATACCGAAGAGTCCTGCGGAAAAACACCAAATATAAGATTAAATCATGAAACCTCGTTATGGAATAGAATACACAAAGTCAAAGTATTTACTTAGATATGTTATAAGTCCGGCCGAGTCGTCAACTTTCTGTATGATTTGGGACGCCCAGGGGTGGTTACCCGATTGAACGTATGACCAAATCCGGTCCACATCCTCCTGATCAGCCGGGGATAAACTACACCTATCAATTGTAAATTTGTTGTTTGGATTCTGAGTCCAATAAAGGGGGAAATACTCTGTATTATTCTCGTCGACTAGCAGAAAGGGATCACGAGGTCCGGCTTCCAGCCGAAAGAAGCTATCCTTGAAAGACTTATAGCTACTCTTGTACACCTTCATGAAGGGCCTACTAGTGTGGTTTCCCAAAGATACCCAGCGAGGAGGATCCTTAACCGAGGAACGCACAAAGTGAAGAAATTTCTCGGCAGAAACCGACACATTAAGACATTCACACATGATCTAAAAGGCCCGAACGTAAGCCCAACCATTCGGATGAAGCTGAGTTGGAGCCACATTTAGCAACCGAAGCACTGCTCGGTAATAGTTAGAGAAAGGAACTCTAACACCTAAATGCTCAAATAAAGTAGTATACATGTAAGTGTAGGGTCTATCCTCGGCCTCAATGCAATCACACACTGCTTCATCTGGTTCAACTTGCTTCGCAACGGCAGCACCTGTAACACCCCCTTCTACATAAACTACTATTTAATTAATTGAAAATCAGAGTCTGCGAAAATTTTTAGTGCGACCACTCGAGGGTGCCACATTTAAACAACCACAATCAAAACTCCAATATAATAATGAAAATAAACTCCAATATAAGATACATAGCACCAATTAAATCCGAGGATAAAGTACTACAGCAGGCGGAAAATAACAAACTTAACATAATAGTTCAAAACATAAGGGAAATAACAAATACTAAACGACCCCCCCGGTGCTACGTATCAGAGCTGACTCGACCACACTAGAAGAAGGTACTCTAGTCACCTTCAACATCACATGCACTGCGATTCTTGACATGAGAAGCAACATAAAACAGTAGGGGGAGTCTCTTTACATAGGTAATAATAGATAAAACAAGAACACACAGTGGAACAGGCAAGCTAGCACACCAGAAATACAATCAAATCAAATACACCAGAATTACAGTCAAGTCAAGTACACCTGAAGTACAGTCAAGTCAAATACACCAGAAGTACAGTCAAGTCAAATACACCAGAAGTACAGTCAAGTCAAATACACCAGAAGTACAGTCAAGTCAATTACACCATTAGTTTATGAACACCCAATTCAGTCACCAGAAAATGAATGTAATGTATGAGATGCAACCCAAAACTCCACGGGCATATGCATGTGGATCCATCACCAAAATAGCCTTGAGGGCATTCACCAATAATTTATGAGGCTGAGGCCTATTCACCAAAAATATGCATATGATTATGCGACACCATGACTATGCATCATAACACCAGAACACCAAATAATGCATTAATTATGCTCACCAACAGTTATATATTCACCAATCACCAAGGAGAGTCATAGACCTCTCATTCACCACAATATAATCACCATTAATACATATCACCATAATTAGTAACCCTACAGGGACTACAACGACACCCTAAGGGACTAAAGGAACACCAATGACTAACTCCACACCTAAGGACTAAAGTCACTCCAAGGACTAAAGTCAACGCCAGGGACTAAACCAACACCTAGGGACCAAAACACCTCCTAGGGACCCTTTCAACACCTAGGGACCATTTTGACACCTAAGGACTAAATTGACACCTCAAGGACCCATCTGACACCTAGGGACTAATTTGACACCTTGGGCACCAACCTGACACCTAGGGACTAATTTGACACCTTGGGGACCAACCTGACACCTAGGGACTAAATAGACACCTCAAGGACTGAAACGCACCAGGGACTGAACCCACACCTAGACACAGGCGCCAAGTTGCGCCTTGGGCTGCCAAAGTTGGCGCCCATCACTTAGACACAGGCGCCAAGTTGCGCCTTGGGCTGCCAAAGTTGGCGCCCATCACCTAGACACAAGACACCAAAGAACACAGGCGGCCAAAATGGCGCTCGTCACTTGACACCAAAGATTCATCAAAGGTGCAATTTGGCGCACCAAAGGCGCTCGCACTAAGACACAAAGACACCAACAAGGTGCACTTGGGCGCCAAAATGGCACCTACACTAGAACACCAACAAGACACACAGCGCATTTTGGCGACCAAATGGCGCCCTGTGCAACACAACACGCACACACACCCACACCAGCACCACCAGGCGCATTTTGGGCAGCCAAGTGGCATCCTTGCGCAACACAACACACACACACACACACACCGGAACACAACACCAGGCGCACAGGGCATGCCCATTTGGCGCCTTGCTGCGCAACACCCCCACGCAGCCTACCCAAACAGTACCTCAGGCGCACTGGGCACGCCAAAATGGCGCCCAGTCTTGCGCCACGCCCCACACACCCACCCAAACAAGACACAGCGCTGGCTGCTGCAACACACCTCACCTGAAATTCCTCAAAGACACACCAGCGCCAATATGCGCATTTTTGACTCCAAACGGCGCCCCCCCACTGCACACACCCCAAACCGATCCTAAACTCCATTAAACGCCATCAAAACAGTTTTTATTCAAACAATCTAGCAAACACCTATCAAGCACCCTAATTCTCCCTATTGTTTTCCATTAAATTCATGCTATAACACCTTAATATCAACAATCATGGCAATAACATCTCAATTTCCACACAATAATCAATCTAATCACCTATTCATTCAATTACTCAATTCAATCATTCAAGCACACCATAAAAATCAATTATAAAATTTCTCCTAACACCTAATCCCTATGATTTCATGTTCTATAAATTATTAACTACGAAAGAGAGCCCCGTTACCTTTTACAATTGAAGGAAGACACCCAAATAATCAAGAAGGATCCTCCCAAGACACCAACACTCCAAGCTTTCCCTCTTTCTCCTTAAGCTTCACGCAACTTCCTCCTCTTTCTCTCCCTAGCCGTGACCTTCTCCTCTTCTCACTTTCTAATTTTTGAATTTTTGCTTTCTGATGAGGGTTTCTCCTAAGACCCAAGGGTTTTATTAATTGGGTTTGGGCCACTTAACACTAATGGACCCTATTTGCACACCCTTAATTACTTTCTCATATCCCTCCCTATTTAACTAAAATACTCCCACTTATTTACTACACCCACTCCTTCTTTAAATTAAATACCCTATATTTATTTTAATATGGCCAACTAAAAATACCACTTAATTAAATTAGTTAAATAATTACTTAATAAATTTTTGGGGCGCATAAAGACCTTCATCACCGGATGACAAAGGAGCGATCGAACTGCTCCAATGACTCATCGATTACTAAGATAGAATGGGAATCCAATACCTTTAAGTCAATGTTGTCCGAATAATTGTTATGGCCTTCAACATCTTCCCCAGCCATAGAAGAGTGGTGCGAAATTGCCCCTGTGGAACGAGAGGTTCATCATCAGAGGCAAACACAGTGTTCATATTCTGCACGCTCTGTCTAATGCAATCTAAGCGACAGCGTGAGCATTGCCCACCAACGCAGGAAGAATTGCTACACCTAATTTGGGAAGTAACCTCTCCCTCACTCTCGCTACTAATACTTATTACGGAAACCATAAATAAATTTCACAGGAATAGCTATGCAGTTTGCCAAAAGACAAAAGGGAAAAGCAAGAGACACTATCAGGAATAAAGGGGATGGGCGTACCTGAAGATTGTGGAGTCACTCAAAGCGCAGAGGGTGCAAGAGTTGGCGTCTCCTTACACAAAGAAAAGCGTCGTTTGGTTAATCGGGGAAAGAGAGCGAAAGTGGGGAAGTGAGATAGGCATCAAAATTTTCAAATACATTAACCATTCAGGTCTCAGCAACCAACGACAGAGATGCGAAGCTTTTCAACTTCAACGGCTAGGGTAAGGCTGTAACACCCCATTTCTACCCGGCAATTTATAATAAAATCAGAGTTAAAAAAAAAAATCATTTCCAAATGGAATGCTACACTTAATTCAGCTCAAACAACAACAAATATAACACAATTCCTTCATTTCGATAATATAATACGCAACACCCATCAAAAACAACGTAGAAATATCAAATGAAATAGTTCAATAGTCAAAGAAGGATAAACGACTAGAATCCTAAGCCCATCCCCTAGGTGCTACGTATCAGAGCAGACCGACTCGGGAATGAAGGAAGTAAGCCTTCACTCATGGCTACCTGTGGTAAACAACAACAGAAAGGGGTGAGTCTCAAACTACATAATAAAGGTGATAATAAGCAGTAAATCAGTTCATAGGAGTTAATCAATCACAAGTTATTTCACAACAGTCACATTCACTTCAAATATCATTTATGAGAATGAATGCAATGTAATGCAGTTATGCATGTGGTACCATTAGCCCCCATGGCCTCATCATCAATAGTTTAGCCCCCATGGCTCATGCCCCCATGGCATCATCATCAATAAATATATGTCGCGACCGCACCCGAATGTATGCATGAGACTCCATGAACATGCCACAAGCACAATTATACATCATTAACGTCATTTCTCACCTCATCATCAATTTCAGTTTTAGCCCCCATGGCTCATGCCCCCATGGCATCATCATCAATCATGTCCCAAGGACTACACTCCACTAGAGGACTAAAACCTCACTCAAGGACCTAAACACCACTTAGGACCAAAATAGCACTTAGGGACCAAAACAACACACCTAGGACCAAAACATCACCTAGGGACCAAAACAGCACACCTAGGACCAAAACATCGCCTAGGGACCAAAACAGCACGCACTTAGACACAAGGCAGCACCAGGAGCCATTTTCCCCACAAATTGGCGCCCCCTTGTGCAACACAGCACATAGGCGCCAAAATACCCACACACTGGCGCCCACTGTGCAACACAGGCACTAGGCGCCAAAACTCTAGCAAAATGGCGCCCCCTGTGGCACACAACCACACAGGCGCCAAAAACACAGCATTCTGGCGCCCCCTGGGGCAGCACAGACCTAGTCACAAACTAAGACACAAACTGAGACACTGCTCGCACACAGCGCACTCCTAGCGCACCGGGCGTAACATCTCGGCACCCGCGCTAGACACGACGGCGGCAACACACAGCGCGCGGGCAGCCAATTGGCGCCCTATGCTGCGCCACCTGCACACACACACCCTGTCACACATTCTGGCGCCATGGGCAGCCAAAATGGAGCCCAATACTTAGACACACCCACCACCAGAAACTTGGCACCACACCAGACGCCACAGGGCAGCCACATTGGCGCCCGCACTGACCAAACAAACACAACCAGCGCATTGGCGGCCACATTTGGCGCCCGCACCTAGACACAAAGACACACAAAGACTTGGCGCCACCACAGCGCCATGTTTAGGACACAGCGCACAGCGCCATTTTCGCGACTTCGCGCCCACCCAAAGAACACACACGCACACACTCCACGCCCAAGACACAAACAAAGACACTGCTGGCGCCATCACTGGCGCCACAGGGCTGCCATTTGGCGCCCCTGCACACACACACAGTGCCACAGGTGCCACCAGGCGCGATTCTGGGCAGCAATTGGCGCCCAGTCTGTGACACTCTCACACAGCTCACTTGCACAGTGCACAGGGCGCCATTTTTCCAGCAACTTGGCGCCCCATACCCCAAAAACTCCAATTCTTCACATTTACTTAAACTAAATCATCAATACACTCTTAAAAACACATCTCATCATTCCAATAACAGCAATTTCATATTTTAACAACCAATCATATATCAAAAGCGAAAATCAACACAACATAAACCCTAACACTAGCATGCAATCGATTTCCACCCAATTCACAATTTCAATCAATCAAATCATATCAATAAACGATCAATCCCCTATATTCTAACCTACAACCCATTATATCCTGTATTATATAGCAAGACCCACCCTTACCTTATATGAACCGTAGAAAAAGTGCTCTCCACTGAGTCACCACCAAAACCACAGCAACTAGAGCTCCTTCCTTTCCTTCTTTTCAAGGTGCGATCCAATTCTTCCTTTTTCTCCCTAGCTAGCGCCGATTCTCCTCTCTCTTTTCTCCTCCCTTTCGTTTTTTTCTTCTTTTCCCAATTGGTGCGAAATGCACTAACCCTAGGAGCCTAAGTCATTGGGCATGGGCTCTTGGGCCAATACTCGTCACCCCGGAATTACTGATACCATTCCGTTCAATTAAAATAAAATACTACATTATAATTTAATATAATTATAAATAGTGCAACACTTTAAATAATTTAATCAATTAATTAATTAAATCATTTAGGGTGTTACAAAGGCCACGTGGCTGCCATACCACGCGACGAATGGTTGACGCAGTTCCAGAGGATCAAGACATCATTAATAGTCAAATCAAAAGTCATGTCGTACAACACGTGTTTACACGTCAATGATGACGTCGTACATTGCCGTGGTATAATGAAGCAGACCGGTAAAGATAAAAGAATGACTGGAAAATGTTTCTCATAAATATGAACACATACATATTTTCATTCACAAACACATATTCACTGTCATTCATAATACATGATTCACTAACATAAATGGCCAGTCTAAGACCGAGTCCCACGAAAGCTAAAACTACAATTGCAGGTTCCTCTCTAAAGCGATAGTCCGCGGCCACCAAGACCGAGTCCGAGGAAACCTCATCAAGAAAGTTCAAGCACTCAACAAGTGAATTTGGCCGAATGAATGAATCTATGCCCAGCAGAGTTTCTGTAGATCCACCGGAAGAAGGAAGAACCTCCGGAGAAAGGGGATCTATGCCCCGCAGGGTTTCTGTATATCCACCAGAAGAAGGGGAAGATCCAACAGAGCGCCGGTATAGCACGCCGGGGGAAGACAGAGAAATCGGCAGCTGTCTAACGGGAGTGGTCCATGGATAAATTCCCCAAGATCGGGCCTCATGGAAAATTCCTCTACATGGAGAAGGAGAAATTAACCATTAGGCCGCGGCGATCCCATCCCGCAGACAAAGCCACCTTTGGGCTCTCCACACAATCTCAATCAAAGGACGCCGGGTCAAATACAGCGTCGAACATCCACAAGTGCCGAAAGTCTACAACTCCTTCTTTGAGCCCTCCAACAATCTTAAAACACTGAGGGTCTTTAAGATTGTGTGCAGAGCCCAAAGGGGGAGCGGCAACCTAACTAAACAAACGATTCATAAACATCACCAATCTAAAGAAAGGAAACAGCAATCCAAAAGAAAAGAAGCGAGTAACAAACACAGGACACTATGTTCCCCTTTTTATAGATAAGAAAAGGGAGCAAGTTACGAACATGAGCATTAATGAAGCGCACAGAAACGCTCGCAGCAGTCAAACGTAATTCCCAAGGGAGTCAAGACATTACTGACAGTCAAAGTCGGCAGGTAACGTCAACTACAGCGTTGGGTTTCTACTCAAACACAAGAGGAGCCGGGAACCGACGAGCAGACGTATTTTTGAGCGACTTCATATTTCACATTCATCGCTCGAGGGACTATGTTCACGACCATACCGAGCATTACCTCAGAGCCGCGGTATCAAAGGCAGGACATGAGGGACTGAGATTCGAAGGAGCTGTTTATGCTCGGCCTAGTCTTCCGTAGTCGGTCCCCATTTCAGGTACTCGGTTTATCTACGTAACCGAGGCATTCCTTTGTAACCGCCACCTTTATTATGTAACGGAAACCTTAATTACGTAACGGTCGCTAATTATTGGCCATGAATGACTGTAACACTATATATTTCGCCCAGAGAGGTTAATGAAGGGGTTGAACAATTTTCCTACCTACGCGAGATTGTTCATTGTGTTCTTGATTATCTTACCTCTAGAAATAATTGAGAACAGTAAAGATAACAAAAATTATTAGACTTGTTTATCACCTGAAGCAAAAACTGTAACAACACATGAAACGATGATGATTAAACTAAGACAAATGATACTTGTGGCCGTTCTGCTTGGAGAGATTGAGAGAGGATACTTGTTTCACTTTTATATAGTATTTATTTTTTGAAAAGAAAAATATATAGTATTATTAATTTATTAAATCTAATTATACATTAAATTTATAGTCAACAATAAATTGTAATATATTAAATAAATTGAATTTCCAATTTGAAATTGAAAGTTTCAAATACTTTTTAACTATTTTTTGTCAACTTACATAGGAAGAAGATGGATAGTGTAAGAGAGACAGAGAAAAAAGCGAAACCTAACCTGTTCTTTCCCCTCTCTCCCCCTTTCTCTTTGTCTTCCTCTCTTTAAATGGACATAAATATTTGTATAACTGTATTTAATTTATATGGTAATGTAAGAAAAATTATCACTAAAATGTGTTACTATATGTAGAAATCATATCCACAAAATCTTTGTCCCAAGAACATAACGGATAGCAAAACTTAGATAAGTGTTATATGGACATTGGGGGCTGGATTTGAAAAAAGATACGTTCTACTTTTTCCCTCCCCTCTTTTCCAACCGCGTGTTCGAAAAACAAAGAGATTTCCACGAAGCCTTTTTAATTAAAAATAAGAAATCGTAACAATTAACAATATTATTCAAATTGAAATTATTCTTTTGTTTTCCATCATATATAATTTTATGGAAAGCAACAACATTGGTGTCCTAGGCATCTGCCATGAAGGCCCTTAATGTAACAAGCAATACGACACTTATATATAATACATGGATGAAAGTAATAACAGTCCAGCTGATTTTTTGGTATGGTACGCGATTTGCTTTCTCCCGCTACAAGCAACAAAATGTCATTAGAAGCTATATATGCATCTCAATTTTGAAAATCATAAACTCTAACTCAATGGCAGAATTAGTAATTATATATATTTTTTAAGCGTAGCTCTTATTTATTATAAGAAATAAGAATATATAACTATTGATTATTCTATGAGAATCGACGTTAAATAGTAAAACTGAAACAATAGTGTTCAATGCTTAGTGTTCTTACTCTTGAATTATGATTTTAGTGGATATAATACTGAAATACTTTAAATGCTAAGTCTTTTAATTGGGTACGACCACAATTGTGGCAAAACTCTCTCTCTAGATTTTAAGCTGGAATAAACCCAACGCATCTCATCCAATCGCTCTTGGGTAATGGAATTATTGGAAAAAAAAGTTTTAATATAACTAATGAATTTAAATGAAACATTTTCTTAAATTGATTAAAAATTAATTTGAAGTATCAACTTGCAAACATATAGAAGAAAACTATGCTTATCAAAAAAAAGAAAAATATAGAAGAAAACTATTTTGAGAACATATAAACATGAAGAATGCAATAACATTTAAGAAAAATAATATAGAGAAGTTAGAAACATAATGAAGATTTTCTTGTAAATGTTACCTAATATTCTTAAGAATTTTAACATTACGAATAAAAAAAATCATTTTTTTTGCATCAAAAACAATCATGCATATAATTTTTATCGAAAAGATAACAAAATTATTAGTCTAGTTTATTACCTGAAGTCAAAGCTGAAACAACACATAGAACGGCGATGATAAAACAAAGATGACTGATACTTGTTGCCATTTTTCTCTGATAGGTTGATAAACGACTACTTGTATCAGATTTATATAGTATTGATTTTTTTTAAAAAAAAAATTATATAGTATCTATTAATTTATTAATTATACTAAATTAAATTTCTAGTCAAAAATATGTTGTTTTTTTTGACCAAAAGTCAAAAATAAGTTGTATACTTTAAGGGCTCGTTTGGTGCACAGGATAGAGAGATAGGATATGATAAATTTATCCTATCCTACTCTAATCTTTTGTTTGATGCACCAATAAGATATGATTAACTAATCCATTTACTTATCCTATCCTATCACTCATTTGTATTTTTTATCTTTAATATTAGCTGGGTTAGAATCTATCCTATCCTATTGTTCTTGCAATGGGCTTACGCAGTTACGCTCAAGAGAAAAGAAACGCACGCTTCCTCACGCTTACGAATGGAGAAGACGAACCACATCTGCAAGCTCTCTTCATCCCCTACCTCTCGCATCTAATAAGCAAGGACGAGGTGCGTTTTCCTTTCACTGGTTCTTTGCTTTTCCCTTTCTCCATCGATTATCATTTCTCCCTTTCTCCACTGATTCTGCAACTTAGGGTTTTCCCCCCTTTCTTCATTTTCTGCAAATTGTTGATTTAGTTTCGTTTTTGTGTTGTGCTATTGTCTTTCACCATCTTCATCGTTATTTCCTTTTCCCTTTCTTCAGTGATTTTCTGTAAATTGTTGTCTTTCACCATTCTCTCTTAATTAATGTTGTATTTCATATTTAAGTGCGTCAAGATGGTTCCCGGATGGTTCTGTGAATGTTGTTGATTTTCCGGATGGTAATTGCTAGATTGTTTCTGTGAATGTTGTTGATTGTCCAGATGGTTCATAATTAGAAAGTGCTTCACCATTATTTTTGGTTTTAATTTGCTAGATTGTGTTTTGGGCTTCTGGATTGATATATTGAATCGATAACTTAGGTTTGGCATATAGATTATGTTGTGGAATTAGTGAATTCTTTTATCGTGGTTTTTGATTTTTAGTCAGAACTTTGTTGTTCTAGTTTGGGATCATTGGCATGTGATAGTGAATAAGCTCCACATTGACACTGTTTAGAGCATTACTTCATAGGAATATCATACTAGTTTATGTCATAAGAAGAAATCTCTACATGAGTAGTTGAGTACTAGGACTGCCTTAGATGCTATTCATATCCAAGGGAGTTTCAGTAATATTTTGCATGTGTGCCTTTTAGACACTGCTACAACTAATACTTGCATCAATAACCAAATTAGTAATGGACTGTCAAGTGACACTGTCCTGACTCCTGAGATTCTAATGTGCATTTTCTGTCTTTCGTTGGGGTTGCATTGTATCTAACTAATGTGCATTTTCTATCTCTTTCATTGCAGGGAGGTTCTAATAATTAGAATTTTCTAAATAATTTAAGAACTAATCTTGTGGCTGTTATTAAGTTCTAATAGACTCCTGTGCTTATATTATAATTGGTAAGTTTGTCTGTTCTAGTCTATATTTTTGTCCAGAAATTTCAAGGGCTTCAATGCTTGATAAACTTTGGCTTTAGATTGACACTATTATAGTTGAATCTCCTTCTATTTTTATAGGTAAATATGAATACATAAGAACAACGTGATGTGATGCTATATCTAATTTTGGAGCAAATGTTTTTAGAGATGGTTGGAATTTGTTTTACAATTTTCATGATTGTGAGTTGTTCTTTATTATGGTTTTACGAAAATCATAGCATTAGGCAACAACCGGTGGATAGAGAAGGATTACTGGGTGAGTTTTTAGAGGGCTTGATCAATCGAGATGATATCATATGTGTCGATCAACTCCGCATGGATATTAGACCCTTTCTTCACTGATTCTACAACTTAGGGTTTCTAATAGATGTATTGATATATTTGTAGCCTTCTCTGATTTCCCCCTTTTCTAGACGATTTCCCCCTTTTGTACATTGTTCTTTACATGTTTATTTATTTCTAATTGATGTTCTAATATATTTGTAGCCTTTTTTGTTTTAAAATGTATAAAAATATTTCATTAGTATTTAATTTTTTGAGTATTTTATTCTAATTTATATCATTTATAAATATTAGAGTTAATTTTTAAAAAAAATTATATGTAATTTAGTCACAAGGACAATTTTGTCATTTGACTATAATATATATATATATATCATATCCTGTTGTTATTTGGTGTGTACCAAACACAGGATATGATAATATAATGTTATCCTATTCTTTTGACACAAACTTTATCCATTTTTGGTCAACGTACATAATGAATTTGATCTTATCTATTTCAAAAAAAAAATTGAATTATATTCGAACTAAGTTTTATTAGAAATTTATTATTAATACGGTCAATGTAATTATTAATGTAAATTAATACATAAAATACTTTATAATTAAGTTGAAGTAAAAAAAGAGAGAATCCTAACTCGTAAAAATATTATATAAAAGTAATTATCATTTAAAAACTTCGAAGACTAGTCAAGTACCCCTTTTTTATTTCTAACTATTGTTGACTACTCACAAAATGTCCCAACACTTTAAGAAATGACTAATTTCCACTCGTGCTTAGCATCAAATTTTACACTGGCCAACACCGAGTTTTTCCACTGTAAGAATCGAACTCGGGAGCACTGGGTTGACCCCCTGTTTCGAAGGGTAGATTAAGCTACTGGGTATATGGTGTTGGTTAATCAACTCTAATTAATAAGGCTAAATAGCACTATTGGTTCTTTATCTTTTTTTGTCCTGTTTTGGTCCCTCATCTTCCATTTTCGTCATTTAATTTATCTTTTTTTTCTCAGTTTGGTCCTTTATCTTTCATATTTGTTTCTATTTGATTCTTTTAAACAAAAATACAGAAAAATGAAAAAGACTATGAATGTTGGTGTGGAAAATAGTATGCATGCATACATAGTCACACAAGTAATATAATATAATGATAATGAAAAGGTCGAACCCACAGGGATTATGTAAAGCTTTGTAAAGATTAGATAGTACACTTAGTGTGTCTACACTATTCACAATTGGTGGGAGTATAAAAATTGAATAAAAACAATATAAACAATAAAGGAGTGTAAGGAATCAGTGAGATTAAGTAGTTGAGATGTTTTCACCAAGTAAATCACTTCTAAGAGTTTTAGTGGTGTAGGCGGTGTAGGTACATCGAAAACAGCTGCATCAGTATGTGCCTTTCAGTCACTTTCTTCAGAGTTTCATTACAAGCTTCCTATGTCTAGGCATGCTAAATAGGTTCACTCCTGTGTCTTAAGCATCCACTGTTTCACCCTAAGAACTATGTTATCCTATGTATAGGACTTTACACGATTTTAACAATCAATTCTTTATTAAAACTAGTTTAACAAAGATGTTGTTACAAACACTCATTCTTATTAACTCTTGATTTCTTAAATGTAACCCATCTCTGCTGTTACAAGTCTACCTATTCTAAAGTGATCAAATTCAGAATAAGCTTTGAAAGAAGTATTACACAAGAGTTAAAATGCTCACACTACATAAACCACATTTACTTGCTTAGAAGATCATTACAAGACTACAAAATCTCAACTAAAGGAATTTAGCTCATATTACCCATTATATAATAGAAAGAATCTGCTAAGAGCATAATCAAATGAGTAATATTACAAAAGAACTCAAAAGGATAGAGATTACAAAAAGGAGAGATCTTTTGCATGAGATTCCCAAGTTGAAGTACAAGATGATTTCCCTACACGAGTTTCCTCCAAGTAGAAGTGAAGGGAGTTGTTGCCAAGCACTTCCTTACCTTCTTTCTCTTCAGAAACTAAATGAAAACTAAACCTAAATTACAATTTTAATGAAAATAAGTGTTCCTTTAAAAGCTTGGATGAAGGATGATCTTAAAGTGAAGAGATGGTCTTCTATTTATAGGCAATGAGCTTTCCTCCCTTGGAGGGTTTCCTTTGCGCCAAAATATAACTGAGATCAATAACCATAGTTACTTTGTAGACCTCCCATCAAGCAAGTTGTTCTTTGCATGAATTTCACATGGGGTGGTCCAATAAAGAAGTGCCACATGTCCTTGAGTGAGTGACCTTCCCAACTTGTCTCCAATTAATAGTAGGCGCCGAAATATACAAGTGGGTCTGCTCCACATGACTAAGCATGACGTCACATGTCAAGTGTTGGTGCATCAAATTGGTCCTTGGATGTTTTGGTGCATAGTGTTGGTGAGCAATAGCAGCTGCAGGCAGTGTAGGCACACCTAGTGCAGGCAGTGTAGGTACACCTGAGCTTGGGTGCCTTCAGTTGTAGTGCTAATTGAGTTGTTATCAGTTACTGAGCTTTGATGGTTACTGTCAATTCTACCTTCTGAATTACTTTTTTTGGTTCACTTTCTACACTGTCAGTTGCCTCATCATTTAACCCACTCCAATCAAGGTTGGCACTCATCTCTTCTTTATGTGTTTCGTTCCAATCCCACTACTTGTCTTCCTCAAACACTACATCCCTACTCGCAACAACTTTCTTTCCAATAGGATCATACAAGCGATAACCTTTGGATTCATCACTTATGCCAAGGAAAATGTAACTTTTGCTCTTATCTTCAAGTTTGGTCCTTCTTGCATCAGGTATGTGCACATGACACAAGCACCCAAACACCTTCAAATTGCTCACAGAGGGTTTATGGCCACTCCAGGCCTCTTCTGGAGTTCTATTCTTCACAGAAAGAGTGGGAGATCTATTCAAAATATACACTGTCCAATTCACAGCTTCGCGCCACAGTTTCTTAGGCATTTCTTTGCCACATAGCATAGACCTAACCATGTTCATAATAGTTCTATTTTTCCTCTCAACCACCCCATTTTGTTATGGGGTGTAGGATGTGGTTGTTGCCTTTTAATACCTTCATCTAGACAGTACTTATCAAATTCTGTAAAAGTAAATTCACCCCCTCTATCGGTTCTTAGACAATTTACAATCAATCCAAAATTGTCATCTAGACAGTACTTATCATATTTGTCCCCATCAAGTCCATCAAAAAACCCTGTTTAGCATCTCACTTTACTAATTTTATTACGAAATTAAATCTTTCTTTCACCGAAAATTGTCTTTTAAACATGTAAAAATTTTCGAGATTGTAAAGTCCTCTTAAAATATAAAAAAAATTCAAAACCTTAAAATATAAAAGAATAACCGAGTACTCGTGGGTAGCTAGTTTACCCAGTGTAGATTAGTCATCGGTTTTTACCAATGATAACTACACAACAATAACATGATAACAAAAAAAAAAAAGAAGAAAAGAACAATAAAAAAACAGGGTAAAAAAAAACCAAAAGCCAATTGAACAAAAAAAATTGAAAGATTGAAAAAGAAAAAATTATTCCCGCGGCTTCATGACAAGCCGCATTACAAATATAGATTAAAAAGAAATGAATAACTTAGAAATGATTAAAAACAAAAAGTCTTTAGTAGAAAGCCTATAATTTTATGAATACCCAAACTTCTCCAACAAATATTTCGAGTTAACCCTATTTTGAAAAACACACTATTATTTTGAAAATGAAACCTTAGGTATTAAAATGACAAAAAACTTTGAAGACTAGTCAAGTACCCTTTTTTTATTTCGAACTATTGTTGACTACTCACAAAATGTCTCAGCACTTTAAGAAATGACTAATTTTCACTCGTGCTTAGCATCAAATTTTACACTAGCCAACACCGAGTTTTTCCACTGTAAGAATCGAACTCGGGAGCACCGGGCTGACCCCCTGTTTCGAAGGGTAGATTAAGCTACTGGGTATATGGTGTTGGTTAATCAACTCTAATTAATAAGGCTAAATAGCACTATTGGTTCTTTATCTTTTTTTTGTCCTGTTTTAGTCCCTCATCTTCCATTTTCGTCATTTAATTTATCTTTTTTTCTTACTTTGGTCCTTTATCTTTCATATTTGTTTCTGTTTGATTATTTTAAACAAAAATACAGAAAAATGAAAAAGACTATGAATGTTGGTGTGGAAAATAGTATGCAAGTATACATAGTCTCACAAGTAATATAATGATAATAAAAAGGTCGAACCCACAGGGATTATGTAAAGCTTTGTAAAGTTTAGAGAGTACACTTAGTGTGTCTACACTATTCACAATTGGTGGGAGTATAAAAATTAAATTAAAACAATATAAACAATAAAGGAGTGTAAGGAATCAGTGAGATGAAGTAGTTGATGTAACACCCTAAATGATTTAATTAAGTAATTGATTAAATTATTTAAAGTGTTGCACTATTTTAATTATATTAAATATAATATAGTGTTTTATATTTTGTATTTTATTTTTAAATAGAAGGGAATGGTATTAGAAATACCGAAGCTGCTGTTATGGGCCCAGGAGCCCAAGCCCAATGACTTAGGCTCCTAGGGTTGGTGCAATTCGCACCATTCACCCAAAAGAAAGAAAAAACGAAAGACAAGAGAGAAAGAGAGAAGAGAGAAAAGCGCAATGAGGAGAGTGAGAAGAAGGAGAAGAGGATCGCACCAAGGAGAAAGGAAGGAGAAGGAGATTTGTTCTTTGAGGTTTTGTAGGTGATCTGCGTGAAAGAGCTTTCTACGGTTTAAATTGAGGTAAGGGGAGTCTCACTCTATAATAGAGAGTATAATAGGGTGTAGGTCGATTATAGAGTCTCTTGTGTTGTTAATTGAGATTAAATTTGATTATTGTATGTTTGATTTTGATGGATTGGATTGGATTGAGTAGGAAAATCGATTTAAGGCTTCAATTTGGGGTTTTTATGTTTTTGATTGGCTATGATGTATGATTGAGTGTGATAATATGAAATTGAATGTGTTGGCATGATTATAACGTGTATTTGATTGGTATATGATGATTAGAATTGAAAGCCTTTGGGAATTTGGGATTTTGGGGATCCTAGGGGTATAGGGCGCCAAATGGCTAGGATTCAGCGCCACATGTCTTATGCTTGAGTGCATAGGTGTAAGAGTGTGACTGCTAGGGCGCCACATTGCTGAGAAAATGGTGCCCTGTGTACTGTTCATAGGTGGTATCGTGTGTTGTGCAGAAATGTCACCGTCGAGCGCCATATTCTTTGGGAAAATGGCGCTGGAGTTTTGTTCACGTCTTTGGAATTGTGTGCGTGTGTGTGGTGTGTTCTTGCTGGCGCCAAGTTCTTTGGGAAATGGCGCCCAGATGCGCTTTATTTTGAGAGTTCTGAGCATATTTTACCGTGCCATTTTTTGTATTTACCTGCCCAAATTCAATTTTAAACATTTTGGCTCGAGTAGTTTTATTTTAGCATGTGTCATTTGAGAGATGTTCTGGTGGGTCTTGCGTTGTGGCGCTATAAGTGTGCGCCTAAGGGGTGTTTTGAGTGAAACTTAGAGTTCTGAGCATATTTTACCGTGCCATCTTTTGCAGTAGCCTGCCCAAAATCAATTTTAAAAATTTTGGCTCGAGTGGTTTCTTTTTGCATGTCTTTGTGTGTCTTGGGTCAGTGCGGTATGGCAAAAAAGTCTTGTGAGCGCCGAGTGTGCTCGTGTTCGAGCGCGTGTCTCGGTTGTGTATCTAAGTTTGTGTGCTGGTGCTGTCTTTGCCTGGGGCGCTAAATTGCTAGGAAAATGGCAACCGTGGCATTTGTGTTGCCACGCGGGCGCCAAGTTCTTTGAAGTTTTTGGCGCCTAGTCTTTGTGTTACCTGGGCGCTGATTTGTGGGGAAAATGGCGCCCAGTGTTGCCTTGTGTCTAAGTGTGTGCTGTTTTGGTCCCTAGGTGACAGTTTGGTCCCTAGGTTACAGTTTAGTCCTAAGGGGGTGGTTTTGGTCCCTAGGTGTTGTCTTGGTCCCTAGGTGCCAGTTAGGTCCAAAAGGTGTCAATTTGGTCCCTCAGTGTTGAATTGGTCCTAAAGGGTGGTTTAGGTCCCTGAGTGAGATTTAGTCCCTCTGGTTGTGTTGATCCTTGGGACATGAATAGTGATGAGCTAATAAGTAAATGTAATAATGATGATGCCATGAGGCATGGGCCATGGGGGACAGGCCATGAGGCCAGAGTCGTGGGGACTCAATTTATTGGTGAAAATGATGAATGGTGGGCTGCGGTCTTGGTGTACAAATGATTTTGATGATGTGTGTGTTCATGAGTCACATGCATACATTCGCCGCTATGATCGCGACGATATATTGTAAAAAGGTCGATGCCGTGTTTTATTTTAATTTGGTGTTTTATAGTTTCTATTATATAGTGAGACTCACCCTACATTCGTTGTTGTTTACTACGGTGTAGTCATGAGTGAGGGTTTGCTACCTTCTTTGTTCCCGAGTCGTCCTGCGCTCTCGATCACGTAGCACCTGGGGATGGGGTTTAGACTTCTATTGCTTTGTTTTGCTCCTTTGTTGAGCTTTTTATGTGATACTCTATGTATATTTGAGAAATGCTTTGGTTACACTTGAGATGTAACTTTATTTTCCGCTGCGTGTTATGAGATTATTTCCCACGTGTTTATGGTGTTACGTATTGATATACAATTATTATCTGAACTGGCTGTTTGAGTTATTTTGAAGTGATAAGTGTAGCATCCCGTTGGATGAGTTCAATTTCGAAAAATAAATTTTATACTCTGATTTTTATTATAAATGCACGGGTAGAAATGGGGTGTTACAGTTGAGATGTTTTCACCAAGTAAATCACTTCTAAGAGTTTTAGTGGTGTAGGCAGTGTAGGTACATTGAAAGCAGCTGCATCAGTATGTGTCTTTCAGTCACTTTCTTCAGAGTTTCATTACAAGCTTCCTATGTCTAGGCATGCTAAATAGGTTCACTCCTGTCTCTTAAGCATCCACTATTTCACCCTAAAAACTATGTTATTCTATGTCTAGGACTTAACACGGTTTTAACAATCAATTCTTTATTAAAACTAGTTTAACAAAGATGTTGTTACAAACACTCATTCTTATTAACTCTTGATGTCTTAAATGTAACCCATGTCTGCTGTTACAAGTCTACCTATTCTAAAGTGATCAAATTCAGAATAAGCTTTGAAAGAAGTATTACACAAGAGTTAAAATGCACACACTACATAAACCACATTTACTTGCTTAGAAGATCATTACAAGGCTACAAAATCTCAACTAAAGGAATTTTACTCATATTACTCATTATATAATACAAAGAATCTACTAAGAGCATAATCAAATGACTAATATTACAAAAGAACTAAAAAGGATAGAGATTACACAAAGGAGAGATCTTTTGCATGAGATTCCCAAGTTGAAGTACAAGATGATTTCCCTACACGAGTTTCCTCCAAGTAGAAGTGAAGGGAGTCGTTGTCAAGCACTTCCTTACCTTCTTTCTCTTCAGAAACTAAATGAAAACTAAACCTAAATTACAATTTTAATGAAAATAAGTGATCCTTTAAAAGCTTGGATGAAGGATGATCTTGAAGTGAAGAGATGGTCTTCTATTTATAGGCAATGAGCTTTCCTCCCTTAGAGGGTTTCCTTTGCGCCAAAATATAACTGAGATCAATAACCATAGTTACTTTGTAGACCTCCCATCAAGCAAGTTGTTCTTTGCATGAAGTTCACATGGGGTGGTCCAATAAAGAAGTGCCACATGTCCTTGAGTGAGTGACCTTCCCAACTTGTCTCCAATTAATAGTAGGCGCCGAAATATACATGTGGGTCTGCTCCACATGACTAAGCATGACGTCACATGTCAAGTGTTGGTGCATCAAATTGGTCCTTCAGTTGTAGTGCTAATTGAGTTGTTATCAGTTACTGAGCTTTGATGGTTACTGTCAATTCTACCTTCTAAATTACTTTCTTTTGGTTCACTTTCTTCACTGTCAGTTGCCTCATCATTTAACCCACTCCATTCAAGGTTGGCACTCATCTCTTCTTTATGTGTTTTGTTCCAATCCCACTGCTTGTCTTCCTCAAACACTACATCCCTACTCGCAACAACTTTCTTTCCAATAGGATCATACAAGCGATAACCTTTGGATTCATCACTTATGCCAAGGAAAATGCAACTTTTGCTCTTATCTTCAAGTTTGGTCCTTCTTGCATCAGGTATGTGCACATGACACATGCACCCAAACACCTTCAAATTGCTCACAGAGGGTTTATGGCCACCCGGGCCTCTTACGGAGTTCTATTGTCCACAAAGAAGAGTGGGAGATCTATTCAAAATATACCTTTGTCCAATTCACGACTTCGCCTACGTTTCTTAGGCATTTCTTTGCCACATAGCATAGACCTAACCATGTTCATAATAGTTCTATTTTTCCTCTCAACCACCCCATTTTGTTGTGGGGTGTAGGATGTGGTAGTTGCCTTTTAATACCTTCATCTAGACAGTACTTATCAAATTCTGTAAAAGTAAATTCACCCCCTCTATCGGTTCTTAGACAATTTACAGTCAATCCTAAATTGTCATCTAGACGGTACTTATCATATTTGTCCCTATCAAGTACATCAAAACACCTTGTTTAGCATCTCACTTTACTAATTTTACTACGAAGTTAAATCTTT
The DNA here is from genome assembly GCA_020916435.1 of Oxytropis ochrocephala. Classification (NCBI taxonomy): domain Eukaryota; kingdom Viridiplantae; phylum Streptophyta; class Magnoliopsida; order Fabales; family Fabaceae; genus Oxytropis; species Oxytropis ochrocephala. The sequence goes on from CM037092.1 coordinate 98,671,998, forward strand.
CTTTCACCGAAAATTGTCATATTTAAACATGTAAAATTTTTCGAGATTGTAAAGTACCTCTTAAAATATAAAAAAAATTCAAAACCTTAAAATATAAAAGAAGAGCCGAGTACTCGTGGGTAACTAGCTTACCCGGTGTAGATTAGTCATCGATTTTTACCGATGATAACTACAGAACATTAACATGATAAAAAAAAGTAAAAGAAGAAAAAAGACAAAAGAAAACTGAAAATAAAAACCAAAAAGCCATTTGAACAAAAAAAATTGAAAGATTGAAAAAGAAAAAATTATTCTCGCGGCTTCATGACAAGCCGCATTACAATTATGGATTAAAAAGAAATGAATAACTTAGAAATGATTAAAAACAAAAACTCTTTAGGAGAAAGCCTATAATTTTGTGAATACCCAAACTTCTCCAACGGATATTCCGAGTTAACCCTATTTTGAAAAACAAACTCATATTTCGAAAATGAAACCTTAGGTATTAAAATGACAAAAAACTTTGAAGATTAGTCAAGTACCCCTTTTGTATTTCGAACTATTGTTGACTACTCACAAAATGTCCCAACACTTTAAGAAAAGACTAATTTCCACTCGTGCTTAGCATCAAATTTTACACTGGTCAACACCTAGTTTTTCCACTATAAGAATCGAACTCGGGAGCACCGGGTTGACCCCCTGTTTCGAAGGGTAGATTAAGCTACTGGGTATATGGTGTTGGTTAATCAACTCTAATTAATAAGGCTAAATAGCACTATTGGTTCTTTATCTTTTTTTTTGTCCTGTTTTGGTCCCTTATCTTCCATTTTCGTCATTTAATTTATCTTTTTTTTCTCACTTTGGTCCTTTATCTTTCATGTTTGTTTCTATTTGATTATTTTAAACAAAAATACAGAAAAATGAAAAAAACTATGAATGTGGAAAATAGTATGCAAGTATACATAGTCACACAAGTAATATAATGATAATAAAAAGGTCGAACCCACAGGGATTATGTAAAGCTTTGTAAAGTTTAGAGAGTACACTTAGTGTGTCTACACTATTCCCAATTGGCGGGAGTATAAAAATTGAATTAAAAAATATAAACAATAAAGGAGTGTAAGAAATCAGTGAGAATAAGTAGTTGAGATGTTTTCACCAAGTAAATCACTTCTAAGAGTTTTAGTGGTGTAGGCAGTGTAGGGACATTGAAAGCAGCTGCATCAGTATGTGCCTTTCAGTCACTTTCTTCAGAGTTTCATTACAAGTTTCCTATGTCTAGGCATGCTAAATAGGTTCACTCCTGTCTCTTAAGCCTCCACCGTTTCACCCTAAGAACTATGTTATTCTATGTCTAGGACTTTACACGGTTTTAACAATCAATTCTTTATTAAAACTAGTTTAACAAATATGTTATTACAAACACTCATTCTTATTAACTCTTGATTTCTTAAATGTAACCCATGTCTGCTGTTACAAGTCTACCTTTTCTAAAGTGATCAAATTCAGAATAAGCTTTGAAAGAAGTATTACACAAGTGTTAAAATGCACACACAACATAAACCACATTTACTTGCTTAGAAGATCATTACAAGGCTACAAAATCTCAACTAAAGGAATTTAGCTCATATTACTCATTATATAATAGAAAGAATCTGCTAATAGTGTAACACCCCTTTTCTACCCCTCAATTTACACGTCATTATCAGAGTAATTTCCTTTTCAAAAATATTAATTTAATTGGTAGAAAAGAAATGCTACCTCGTCATAAAAACTCATCATTTGCACTCATTAAATTTTGTGCAGCAAAACCATCGTCATAAAAATTAAACTTCAAAACAAAAGGAATTTTTCGTCACAACGGAATAAAAATCATCGCTCGCCAAAACCACTCAGACACGTCTCACATCAACCATAAAATCATTAAGCAGTTAATTAATAAACTAACAAACTTAAACTACGCCCCCTAGGTGCTACGAAGATCGAGAGCGACTCTAGCGGACATCCCAACGGCTATCAAAGAAAGCGGCAGGACCTTCATTCGGGGTTACTGCGAGCGTTGCCACAATAGAGCAACATTCCAAGCATAAGGGGTGAGAATTTCAATAAAACATAATCAGATACATAATAGAAAAATGAGAGCAGGCAATCACACGGTATCATCATCATCACCACATCATAATCACACAACACCAGCTCCAATCACAACAGCAACAATTCACAGTCATGCTACAACAACAATTCACAGTCGTGCTTATGTATGAAAATGCAACCCACACAAGGGCATATACATGATGGTACCATACTCGTCATAATAAGAGGCCTAAGCCTATTCGTCATAAGAGGACGAAGCCTATTCGTCATAGTATGCACATGCCATGAAACTCTGTGAACACATGTGCAATTCATCAATCACTCACCTGGAGTACTCATCACCACCATCATAAAACACTCATAGAGTGTATTCGTCATAGTCATCAAAATCATATATATATATATATATATATATATATATATATATATATATATATATATATATATATATATATATATATATATATATATATATATCACATCATCATAATCACTCATGGAGTGAACTCGTCATATTCATCAAAATCATATAGCAACATCATCACAGTCATACTTTTTCTCATCATCATTGAGCATATATATATATATATATATATATGTATATGTATATATTTCAGTTGTCTTTTAGCTTAGTGTGTTATAAAATAGTGAACTGATTGACTATGGGATTACTCAGGTAACTGATACTACTTGCAACAGGCATTGGCCACCTTTGCAAGACTCTCAGTGATGCCCTTGTAAATACACCAGTGAAAGAAATTCTGACCTTAGTGGTAAACCACAATCTAGCCATAGTCAATTAGCACACTAGTAGTATAACATTTCGCCGAGACTCATTTATATAAACATAGCATCACAAATTTTTTTGTTAAGAATCGTCACGTTTCAATTCGGGAAAACACCTCATCTTTAAGCTTAGACACCCTCGTTGGGAAAAAGAGGAACACCACATTTTTAATAGTGGAAACATCATAATTTAAGTTTGAGTTAACATCATAGTAAACGAATTGACAATTATAAAGTAATACATTTTTACGAGTGGGAAAATAAAGCAGGTATTTTTCAAAGAATCGCACATTAGGAACCGAACATCACTTAAAGGACCAAACCAAAGACTCAAGGACCACAACAAAGACTTAAAGAACCAAAACAACTCCATCAGGACTACAACCACACCTAAGACTTTCAAAAGAGGAATCGATTCATAGCTACTTGTTTTCAAAAGAGGAATCGATTCATAGCTCTCATTTTTAAAGAGGGAAATCGATTCAATGCTTCATTTCTAAAGAGAGGAATCGATTCCTTGCTTCTATTTTGAAGAGGGAAATCGATTCTTGCCTTCATTTCTAAAGGGAGGAATCGATTCCTTGCTTCTATTTTGAAGAGGAAATCGATTCTTGCCTTCATTTCTAAAGGAATGAATCGATTCCTTGCTTTCATTACTAAAGGGAGGAAATCGATTATTGCCTTCATTTCTAAAGGAATGAATCGATTTCTAGCTTTGTTTTTAAAGAAGGAAATCGATTCTAACCCCATCAACCCACCCAATTCGAAATTCAATCCATTAACAACATCAATGATCATCAAATCACATCACAATAACGTCAAAACTCATCAAACAACATCAATAATTCATCAACAACATCAATAATCATCAAATCACATTACAATGACATCAAAACCCCACAAACACACCATATACCCAATTATGTTAAACCGAAACGCTCACCCTTACCTCTTAACGTACGCTCCGTGGAAGATGATTGAAGACACCACCCGTAACCACAACAACACACGAAGCAAAGCTTGAGAACTTGCGAAATTTCTCTTCTCCCTCCTTCTCTTAGCGCCGCCCACCTCCCCCTCCCTTGCTCTCTCTAAATTTTCGTTTTTCTCTCTGAATGAATTGGGAATGAGGGTTTCGCATAACCCTTGGGGTTTAAGCTGTGGGCCTTTCCCGCATTGGGCTCACAGCTACACCCCCCACTACTACTCGATCCCACTCCTACACAAATCATGATATTCCCCTTTAATTTTAATTATCTCACACTTCAACTAAAATTAATTATTCCACTAATCAATTTAATTAAACCAATTAAATTATTTTATTTTATTTTTCGGGGTGTTACAACTCTCCCCCCTTAAAAGAATTTCGTCCTCGAAATTCCAACGATTCCTAGCCAACAACAAAAAGGTATTCCTACACTAGAAGTCCTTGTTGTTCTAAAGGTTGTTATCCGTTATTCTATATTCTGTCTCGAATTCTCCGAAATCAAATAGAGTTCCCTAGAGCAATGCACACATCTCTACACTCTAACTCTGTACTAAAGCTGTTATCTCGAAGTCACCAAAGTTTAACTTGACTACCCAACACAATCAATCTGCTATTAGGATAAGATAGTCTCAGTGGCAATCACCATGAGTTCGTTCAATGAAAACCCCATAATCTAAAGCTCACTCTATAAGCTTGAAAGCCAAGTCGTATCTCATACAAATAATTAAGCTACTTTTCACAATTACTAATCATTATATAGTAGGCTTTATAGAAGCAACATTTCTGAATGTTCCCAACAAGGCATGGTTCACTACTGCTCCTAAGTCTCAACTTAAGGTATGTATTCTCAACTCTTACCTCACAAAACTATGTACTTTTAGTCTATGCACAAAACGCTGCCAAAACTCCAATAAGAACATCAGAACAAAGATAAGGTTGAGATGAATTCTCATTTTACAATACATGCAAGTACATAAACATTTATAACGGACACAATTATCTAGGAGTTAAGAATCAACATACACATAATCATAATATAACAAGGAGGCTATAAAGCATATTGTCTCTAACCCTCTCATCCAATTAACATGTGGCTTTGCTATTTTTAAGAAAAATTAAGATGGAATGTGTAAATAAATCTACTAAGACAGTTAGTGGCGCCCCACGAAATATAATTAAGCCACGCGTACAAAACACTCATAAATTATAACTTACTTTAGAAGTTCTTGATACATCAAGTTGATCCATGGTAAAACCCAAGAAACAGCTTTTTTTTTTTTTTTTTTTTTTTTTAGACTCTCATTAGAAGGGAACAACAATCATTCATATACACTTTTAAGTGCAATATTTAATTTATTTAACTCACTTAAAAAAAATCGGAAAATTAATTAAACAATTAATTTCGCTAGCATTCACTTAGTATAATTTAAATTATATAGGATAAAACAAATTTCAAATGTTTTACGTGTGTAGTACACACTATTTCACAATCTGACAAAATCACAACATAACATATAGAGAACAATTGATTAACATAAATAAAACCCATAAGTTAAAATCAAGGATGAGCACGCTTCTTATTTAATCCACTTAAACTTAGTGCATATCCAAAATCTAAAATAATAATAAATTATACAAGACTTAGTATTTATCCATCAAAACAAACTTAATACATAAGCATCCAACCTTAAAGCTAGTTAAATAGAAGTTTATAAGCAGTGTGAGTACATATTTATTTTTACACCACAAAACCACGTAACATCATTCTTTAGAAAATATTAGTATCACAATTAAATCATAAAACTTGAAGACTTTTCACGTTTGGAGTTCACAGTCAGATACTATAGGATGAAAGTCATGAAACAGTTCTCAAAGACTTAGAGTTCGCAATGTTGAGAATAATTAGACAAATAGAACAACACAAATAAAAGAAATGAAAGTAGTAATGACATGACATGTTAGTCAACGGCTAGAATCATTATTAATTTGTAGAAAAAGGGCAAGCTAGTTTGCTTGTGAAAATCTGAATACTATCTCTACATGGGTGAAATATTAAAATAAGCTCATTGACTACAAAGTACCAATAATTAACATTCAAAAACTTCATACTTCATACAACCCACTCAAAAATATTTAGGCTATATATTGTTTATCTGCCTTTTCCCCATGTAAGCAAAACCCAGGAAAGATACTAACTAATACCTACGCATCGTTTGATATATTAGGTGCGTGGTGTTTGTTCAACTCATATCAAAATGATTCCTCAGTATATATAGTGAGCAGCCAAGCACACAAAAGATCGCCACAACCAAAGAAGAGTGTTTACATAGGAATCGCACATCAACAAAGTCAACCCTTCGAAGCCACCCTTATATATGTATGTTGAGACTCACCGCAACCCACTAAACCCAGTAACTCTGATTGCTACCGATCTAAAATTCGTCATATCGAGAATCTAAAGAAATTTCATGGAAAGAGAAAGAAAAAAAATTTGTAAATGATACCTTATGACTATACGAATTAGAGAAAATGATCGTTCTAGCTTTTAAGCAAGAAAATTAATACTTAAGGATTAGCATGACGACATGTTACTATTAAAGCAACAACTTAAAATAAGTGACAAAACGATCACCGCAAGGCACTCATTCAGAAGCATCAATACACAATTACAAACGTGCTATAGTGAATGTGTCAACACACAGCTTAGTATTAATTTAACACATAAAATCGACTAGTCAAATCCTCATCATCCCTCAAATAAACTAGTTTTAACTGAAATTGACAAACGGTCTCAATCAACATTTTATTCTCAAATCACAAAATCAGATTACACAAGAAATTTGTTCACGAACAAAAATTTAAAAAAAAAAAATAAATAACTAGCAAAATACGAAGTTCGCAATCATGTACAGAGAAAATTCAGGCAAATTGAATAACAAGCTAAAACAAGTTAACACATTAATAATGATCAAGTAGACGCTCAACTTTGAATAAGACATAGTAATGTTTACTTAAATAAGATAAACACATTTTGAGTATTCCATAAAATAGTGGTTTAACACAAGAGTACCCGTAGAGTCAATAAACATTTTAATTTTCACTCTCCAAAACAACATAATGCAACCAACCACAACAAAGCCAAGTCATAGAAGCACAGACTAGTAAAGTTATAATTCATAGAACAGTTACTAAACAAAAATTACAGATTGTATGAATTCAAAGATCACGAAACAACAAAGTCACAAAATAAGGCCTAAATACAAGGTTCACACAGAAAACACTCGATTGGCCCACAACACACGGTCTAAAGGGAATATTGAGCTCTATGAAAGTCATTTGGATTTTAAACCTCAGTAACAACGGTGACATTGATGATCCTTCCCAGCTAAGAGTACCTATCATTCGTCCTATTACCTTGAGAACGTAACCAACTAATCTGGTCGGTCTCACAGCTATCAACAATCAAACAAGCAAAGCATGAAACTCTACTCAGAGTTCACCAATCAGAAACACAATAGACAATACAACAGTCCGGTTAGGACTGACCTGCACTACAGCATAAACAACAGTTAGGACTAAAAGACTCTACGACCGGAAAACTTGGTCGGACAGACCGAACTGCTCTGATACCACTAATGTAACACCCCTTTTCTACCCCTCAATTTACACGTCATTATCAGAGTAATTTCCTTTTCAAAAATATTAATTTAATTGGTAGAAAAGAAATGCTACCTCGTCATAAAAACTCATCATTTGCACTCATTAAAGTTTGTGCAGCAAAACCATCGTCATAAAAATTAAACTCCAAAACAAAAGGAATTTTTTGTCACAGCGGAATAAAAATCATCGCTCGCCAAAACCACTCAGACACGTCTCACATCAACCATAAAATCATTAAGCAGTTAATTAATAAACTAACAAACTTAAACTACGCCCCCTAGGTGCTCAAAGACGAGAGCGACTCGACAGCACATCCCAACGCGGCTATCAAAGAAAGCGGCGCAGGACCTTCATTCGGGGTTACTGCATACGTTGCCACAATAGAGCAACATTCCAAGCAGAAGGGGTGAGAATTTCAATAAAACATAATCAGATACATAATAGAAAAATGAGAGCAGGCAATCACACGGTATCATCATCATCACCACATCATAATCACACAACACCAGCTCCAATCACAACAGCAACAATTCACAGTCATGCTACAACAACAATTCACAGTCGTGCTTATGTATGAAAATGCAACCCACACAAGGGCATATACATGATGGTACCATACTCGTCATAATAAGAGGCCTAAGCCTATTCGTCATAAGAGGCCAAGCCTATTCGTCATAGTATGCACATGCCATGAAACTCTGTGAACACATGTGCAATTCATCAATCACTCACCGGAGTACTCATCACCACCATCATAAAACACTCATAGAGTTTATTCGTCATAGTCATCAAAATCATATATATATATACATATATATATATATATATATATATATATATATATATCACATCATCATAATCACTCATGGAGTGAACTCGTCATATTCATCAAAATAATATAGCAACATCATCACAGTCATACTTTTTCTCATCATCATTGAGCATATATATATATATATATATATATATATATATATATATATATATATATATATATATATATATATATATATATGTATATATTTCGATTGTCTTTAGCTTAGTGTGTTATAAAATAGTGAATCGATTGACTATGGGATTACTCGAGTAATCGATACTACTTGCAACTGTGCATTGGCCACCTTTGCAAGACTCTCAAGTGATGCCCTTGTAAATACACCAGTGAAAGAAATTCTGACCTTAGTGGTAAACCACAATCTAGCCATAGTCAATTAGCACACTAGTAGTATAACATTTCGCCGAGACTCATTTATATAAACATAGCATCACAAATTTTTTTGTTAAGAATCGTCACGTTTCAATTCGGGAAAACACCTCATCTTTAAGCTTAGACACCCTCGTTGGGAAAAAGAGGAACACCACATTTTTAATAGTGGAAACATCATAATTTAAGTTTGAGTTAACATCATAGTAAACGAATTGACAATTATAAAGTAATACATTTTTACAGTGGGAAAACAGCAGTATTTTTCAGCAACTGCACATTAGGAACCAGAACATCACTTAAAGGACCAAACCAGCACTCAAGGACCACAACAGCACTTAAAGAACCAAAACAACTCCATCAGGACTACAACCACACCTAAGACTTTCAAAAGAGGAATCGATTCATAGCTACTTGTTTTCAAAAGAGGAATCGATTCATAGCTCTCATTTTTAAAGAGGGAAATCGATTCAATGCTTCATTTCTAAATAGAGGAATCGATTCCTTGCTTCTATTTTGAAGAGGGAAATCGATTCTTGCCTTCATTTCTAAAGGGAGGAATCGATTCCTTGCTTCTATTTTGAAGAGGGAAATCGATTCTTGCCTTCATTTCTAAAGGAATGAATCGATTCCTTGCTTTCATTACTAAAGGGAGGAAATCGATTCTTGCCTTCATTTCTAAAGGAATGAATCGATTTCTAGCTTTGTTTTTAAAGAAGGAAATCGATTCTAACCCCATCAACCCACCCAATTCGAAATTCAATCCATTAACAACATCAATGATCATCAAATCACATCACAATAACGTCAAAACTCATCAAACAACATCAATAATTCATCAACAACATCAATAATCATCAAATCACATTACAATGACATCAAAACCCCACAAACACACCATATACCCAATTATGTTAAACCGAAACGCTCACCCTTACCTCTTAACGTACGCTCCGTGGAAGATGATTGAAGACACCACCCGTAACCACAACAACACACGAAGCAAAGCTTGAGAACTTGCGAAATTTCTCTTCTCCCCTCCTCTCTTAGCGCCCGCCACCTCCTCCTCCCTTGCTCTCTCTAAATTTTCGTTTTCTCTCTGAATGAATTGGGAATGAGGGTTTCGCATAACCCTTGGGGTTTAAGCTGTGGGCCTTTCCCGCATTGGGCTCACAGCTACACCCCCCACTACTACTCGATCCCACTCCTACACAAATCATGATATTCCCCTTTAATTTTAATTATCTCACACTTCAACTAAAATTAATTATTCCACTAATCAATTTAATTAAACCAATTAAATTATTTTATTTTATTTTTCGGGGTGTTACAAAGAGCATAATCAAATGAGTAAGATTACAAAAGAACTCAAAAGGATAGAGATTACACAAAGGAGATATCTTTTGCATGAGATTCCCAAGTTGAAGTACAAGATGATTTCCCAAGTTGAATTGTTTTATTTTCTTATGTAATGTTGAATTATTTCATCTGAGTTCAACTTACAAGTTGAAATATAATTAAGGCTTAAATATGTTTTAGGCCCCTGCAAATATATCGTGTTTTGGTTTAAACCCCTGCAAAAAAAAATTGTAAAAAATCTCTGCAAAATCAACTTTTTTGAAATAGACCCTTCTATTAGTCAAACGTTACAAAAAAATACAGTTGACTAACAGAAATCCTATGTGGCTTTTATATTTATTTCTAGTTTTTTAAATTTCTAAGGCTTAAATACGTTTTTGCCCCCTGCAAATAGGGGGTGTTTTGGTTTTACCCCCTGCAAAATTTTTTTTTGTAAAAAGCCCCTTGCAAAATACCAAAATTTTGGCGTTAGTCCTTCTGTTACTCAAACGTTAAAAAAAACATACGTGTCACACAAAATTTTGGTTTTACCCCCTGCAAAAAATTTTTTTTGTAAAAAGCCCCATGTTCTTCTTCCTTCTTCTTCCTCTGTTTCTTCCTCTGTTTCTTTCTTCTCTTCTTCTTTTATTTTAATTGCCCATGTTCTTCTTCCTTCTTCTTCTTCCTCCTTCTTCTTCTTCCTTCTTCTTCCTCTCTTTCTCTTTCTTTCTCTTCTTCTTTTTCATTCTCAGTTTCTCCACTCATTAACCGCTGAAAATCAAAATGTCTTGTTTTTAAAACTTTGTTCATCATTTTAATTGAATTCAAACCGGTTTATATAGAAACATCAAGTTTACTAAACTATCATTTGGTTAAAGTGAAGATAAATTATTGTTGTTGTTGTGTTGTATGGTAGTAGTATTTACAAAACTGAGAATGAGTGGAGGAAGAAGAAGGAAGAAGAAACAAGAAGGGAGAAGGAGGAAGAAGAAGGAAGAAGAACATGGGGCTTTTTACAATCTCCCTCAAAACCAGAACCCTCCCTTCCCATCTCCTACTACATTCTCTCAATCATCCTCTACACTCTCTCTCTCTCATAAATACTTATCTTCACTATTATTTTTTCTCTCTCTTAAATATAATATTTTAATTATTTTAAGAGAGAGATAGAGAGTGTAGAGAATGATTGAGAGAATGTAGTAGGAGAGGATCCAAATCCCCATCTCCCATCTTCCTCTCTTGTCTTTACCAACAGCAGACCAAAACCTCCATTATTATTTGAATCCTCCATTACTATTTGAATCATATGTTCAAACTCCAAAGAATAAAGAGATCGCCTCATCGATGATTCCAATTACGAAAAATCCATAAAGACAGATCTCATCCCTTTCTTCTCCATCGACGAAAGCAAGTTCACTCACAAGATCCAACAATTTTCTCTCTCACTCTCACTCTCACTCTCATCATGAATACGCTTTTTCACCTCCAATAACCGTATGGTTTCCAGATTTTAATGGATTGCTTCATAATCATAATTTCTCTTCTTCTTTAATTTTTTAAATATACAGAATAATCGGGTCGCCTCTGTATTTGAATCCCCCTCAATCTCAACATCAAAATCCCTATTCTTAAGTTGTCAAAAAACATTAATTCCCAAATTGAATTTAGGGTTCATACCTCATTCTATCTTCTTCACTCCTCTTTACACCTTGCCCAAATTTCACATTCCTTTTTGTCTTTTCTAAATTTTTATTGTTAAACTGAAACATATACAGATTCGGTTCAAAGGATGTTTAAGAATGGAGCTAGCAATGTTGCTCCATGGCCAGCCTCTTCACACTTTTTCTTCTTTCGATGACGACGGCAACATTGGAAGAGAGGAACGAGACAGCAGATTCGAAGGTGGTGAGGGGTGTGGTGGAGAGAGAAAGAGAGAGTAGATGGGAAAGATTGAAGATTCTGAATTTCTGGTTTGAATTGGAGCTCAAAGTCTCACATGGTGATGAAGGGAATGATGGGGGATTTAGTTTTTTTTTTCCAAAACAAAATAAATCCTACGTGACATTTAAAATAAATAAAAATAAATTTTAAATAACACATAAGTATTCCGTCAGTTAAATCATTGTTTTTTTAACTACCACTAACAGAAGGGCATAAATCAAAAAGTTGTATTTTGCAAGGAGTTTTATTAAAAAAAATTTACAGGGTGCTAAATCAAAACACACTATATTTACAGGGACCTAAAACATATTTAAGCCTATAATTAATTACTTGCACGTCTTATTATATTGTCTACGTTAGTTTCAAACCCTATTGACCTTTCAATGAAGTATAATTTTTTATTTTAAACATTACATATCAAATTTTGATACTGGAATTTTAGGACTGAGCCTAACACTGGTCGAGTAGTCAGTTTTGCCATGTCTAACTCGCTAGGTCGGGATGGATCCACTTCCAATGGGTTACATATCATATTTTGATACAATGAAGAATTTTAAAAAAATAAAAAAATGAAGAATTTCAATTACTCTATCCAAACAAGGAATTTCAAGAATGAAGCTTTTTTTTAATTTTCTCATCTAAACAAATAATTTTCAAAATGAAAGGATATCAATTGATACATTTGAATTTTCTAGAATTTGAAATTCCATTGAATTTTCAAATGCCTCATCCAAACACACTCTAAGGCTTGTACTAACCTACTTCTAATTATTGTGTAATTGGTACTTTTTTTATGGTACTCTTTTTATGTTGTTTTTGCATAATGTAACTCTCAATTTCACCCCAAAGTCATATAACATCACATCAAAACAACTTACAACCAAAACATACTCATTTTATCATTTCAAAATAGATCATGAACAAAGAAGAACATCTGATAACAATCAATATTGCATGCTCACAGACAAAACTTAAAACAGTAAATCCAAAGAAAAGGTTCCAAAGCCAAACATGCTTATCCGATATTATGTTATACAATCAATTTCATTTACAAAACATTAGATTCAGTGAGGCATATATCATAGAGTCTTATTGGTGCCCTTGAATTTAAAAAACAAAATAAGTTTATCTCAATTCAAGCAAACACAAGCAGAATTTGTCAATCCCAAAAGTTGAACACCAAAATGGTATTTTGAGAGCACCTGCAAAGAAAAAATAAGTGAAAAATATATTACCATGTCAAGAAGTTTAGGTTGAAGATGAAATTGAACAAGGTATTGAGAGTTGAAGACTTAGTCAAGTAGAAGATGAACATGCTTAATCTCTATCTTTCTTTCTCTCCTTCACGTTTCTCTTTATTTTCCCCCTTTCTCAGCTCTATTTCTACTCATATTAGGGGTTATAGAGGTTTGTTGTCTATGACATGGTCTACACAAAATTGCATGCTATGGTGCATCCTTAGACTAGGCACTGATAACTCTATTTTATATAGAGTTTTTCATCTATTTTAACTTAGGTTATTGCTTATTTTCAAGTACATTAATATATAAATATAGCTTTATTATTAAGAAACAACATTTTAGAGATCCAAATGATTAGGACAATTAACTAGGCATAAATACACATATCTTGTTAGGTTTGATGTTTTTGTTCAATGCAGCTACTGCAGGAGTGGAAACACTACCAACACCAGCAGTGGAAACACTGCCAACACTAGGAGTGGAAACACTGCCTACACCTGCAAAATCTAGCAGTTTGCACCAAAACACCCAAGGACCATTTTGATAGTTCCACACTTGAATTGTGACGTCATGCCTAGTCACCTCGAGCAGAGCCACTTGCAGAAATCGGCGATAAACATAAAAATCAAGTTGCAAGGTTCACTTATCTAAAAGACATGTGGCACTTCTCCAATGGACCTCCCCTTATGTTCTACATGCAAGCGACCACAACTAAGCTACTTGCTTCATTGGTTGTCTGAATTTATCCAAGGTTGGTCCCCTCAGTTGATCTTACGCGCCAAAGGAAACCCCTCATGGGAGGAAAGCTTTCGTGCCTATAAATAGAGGTCATATCTTCACTTACAAATCATCATTCATCCTTCATTTGTATTTCTTCATTTGTTTCAGAAAGGATCACTTAGTTTTAGTTTAGTTTAGTTTAGTTTAGTTTTAGTTTTTCTTTACGTTTCTGAAGAGAAGGAAGGTAAGGAGGTGCTTGACAACCACTCCCTTCACTTCTACTTGAAGGAAACTTGTGTAAGGAATTCATATTGTACTTCAACTTGGGAAACTCATGCAAAAGATCTTCTATTCGAGTAATCTCTCTCCTTTTAAGTTCTTTTGCTATATTACTCATTTGATTATGCTCTTTGCAGATTTTATCTATTATAATATGAGTAATATGATCTAAATTCCCTCAAGTTGAGATGTTATAACCTTGTGATCTAAATGCTCTTGTGTAATACTTCTTTCAAAGCTTATTCTGGAATTGATCACTTTAGAATAGGTAAACTTGTGGCAGCAGACATGGGCTACATTTATGAACTCAAGAATTAATAGGAATGAGTGTTTGTAACATCAACTTGTTAAACTTGTTTTAATAAGGATTGATTGTTAAAACCATGTTAAGTCCTAGACATAGGATAACATAGTTCCTAGGGTGATACAGTGGAAGGTTAAAAAGACAAGAGTGAACCTATTTAGCATGCCTAGACATAGGAATCTTGTAAAGAAACTCTGAAGAAAGTGCTGACAGAGACACACTCATGCAGCTGCATTCAGTGTTCCTACACTACATACTCCACTAAAACACTTAGAAGTGATTTACTTGGTGAAAACATCTCAACTACTTTATCTAACTGATTCCTTACACTCTTTATTGTTTATATTGTTTTTACTTTCTTGAAACTTCCAACCAAAATTGTGCATAGTGTAGACACACTAAGTGTACACTCTGAACTATACAAAAATTTACAATACATAATCCTTGTGGGTTCGACCTTTCATATCATTATATTACTTGTCTGACTATGTATACTTGCATACTTTCCACCACACCAAGTTTTTGGCGCCGTTGTCGTGGATTATAGTAAAATTTTGTTGTTTAGATTGTTTATTTAGTGTTTTATTATATATTAGTACTACTGATATTCTGTTTTCTGTGCAGAAACATTTTAGTGCAGATACACTCAGTGTGGAAACACTAGTTTATGCCCAGAAATAGACCACCATTATTCAATTGTGATCCAGAAATTGAAAGAAGATTTAGGAGATTGCTAAGACAACAAGACTGCAGAACTATGTCTCACCACAGTAGAGATGCCTCAGTAAGAGGAGGACCTAATTCTCAACATCAACAACCTGAAGGTGAGGAAGATCACAGACAACAATTCATTCAAATGGGACCAATAGGTATGATTAATGATAGGGATAGGCCTATGAGGACTATGCCCAATATGATCAACAACATATACAAAGATCTAGCATTGCTAGGCCTAATATTAATGCTGCTCAGTTTGAATTTAAACCTATGATGTTTCAAATGTTACAAACAATTGGTCAATTTAGTGGATCCCCACATGAGGATCCCCATGAGCATTTAAAGCAATTCATAGAAGTATGTAGTAACTTTATCATACCTGGTATTAGTGAGGATGCATTTAGACTTAAGTTATTTCAATATTCATTGAAAGATAGGGCTAAATCATGGCTAAACTCTATGGAGCCCAATTATATTCATACATGGAATGAGCTAGCTGAAAAATTCTTAAGTAAATATTTTCCTCCAGTTAAAAATGCTAAGATGAGACATGATATTACATCTTTTAGGCAAAAAGAATTTGAATCATTGTTTGAAGCATGGGAAAGATGGAAAGAGATTTTAAGAAAGTGTCCACATCATGGTTTACCTGTCATTATACAAATGGAAACTTTTTACAATGGTCTAGAACCCCAAACTAGAGTGATGATTGATGCATCAGCTGGTGGTGTTCTTTTGAATATGTCTTACAATGAAGCATGTGATCTCATTGACAAAATTGCTACAAATGGTTCTAGTTGGCCTACTGAGAGGGTAAGTGCCCAAAATAAGACTTCTGGGGTACATGAAATTAATGACATATCAGCCCTATCTGCTCAAGTAGCCTCTTTAACCAACTTGATCAAACAGTGCACTAGTGCACCTACATCAAGTGTAGCCACACCTAAGAAAACAACAGCTGCAATGCCTATAGAGCAAGCCCCTCCCAAGAACTACAAGTTGTGTCTATTGTGGGGAGGCCATCTATATGAAGAGTGTCCTAGCAACCCTGACTCTGTCAATTATGTAGGTTACAACAAAAATAACAACCCTTACTCTAATACCTATAATCCAGGATGGAAGAACCACCCAAACCTTAGGTGGAACAATTCCAATGCACCTGCACAAAGTGCACCTGCACCAAGTACTCCTCCTAGATTCCAATCTCAAAATCAAAGACCAAACCCACCTGCAAATGACAATTCTCTAGAAGGATTGCTTAGATCATTCATTAGTGAAACTAGAACTGCTAGGCAAGCTCATGATGTATCAATTAAGAATCTAGAGAATCAAGTAGGTAATTAGCAATCGCTGCAAAGAAAGACCAACATGTACTTTGCCATCAAACATGTAGCTTCAACGCCTCAAAGGCAAATTAAGGAATGTGTCAAAGCCATCTCCTTGAGAAGTGGCAAGGATTTAACAGAACCATATGAGCTTGAAGGTACAGAGAAGGGAGAAAAAAATAAAAAAAGGTCTCAAGGTGTAGAAACACCTGATGTTTCTACATCTCCAACTCCAAGGTTAGTACCTGAATACCCTCCTCCTCCTTTTCCTCAAAGATTGAAAAAAATACATGAGGAGAAGCAATTCAGTAATTTTTTAGATGTCTTAAAACAACTGCATATCAATGTTCCCTTGATAGAAGCACTTCAACAAATGCCAAATTATGCTAAATTCATGAAAGATGTGCTTTCTAAAAGAAGGAGACTAGGGGCATTTGAAACTGTTGTTATGTTAAAACAATGTAGTTTGATTTTGCAAAACAAAATTCCAAGGAAGCTAAAAGATCCAGGTAGCTTTACAATTCCTTTCTCAATAGGTAAGTTCTATACAGGAAGAGCCTTGTGTGATTTAGGTGCAAGCATCAATTTGATGCCTAAATCTATTTTCACAAAGCTAGGGATTGGAAATGCTAAGCCTACCACATTGACACTGTCTCTGGCAGATAGATCAATAGCATATCCAGAAGGAATTATTGAGGATATATTAGTACAAGTTGACAAATTTCTGTTTCATGCAGATTTTGTTATACTTGATTTTATTGCAGATGAAGAAGTACCAGTCATACTGGGAAGACCATTCTTGGCAACAGGAAAAACACTGATAGATGTGCAAAAAGGAGAGCTAACCATGAGAGTGAATGATCAAGAAGTGAAGTTCAATGTCTTGAATGCTATGAAGTATCCTGCAGAGGAAAGTGAAGAGTGTTCATCAATTTCTCTTGATCATTTGGTAGAGAAGCAGTTCCACAAGCAGTATGATCACCTTGCCAATGCACTAACACCTGGAGTTTCTGCATTGCCAGAAGAAGAATTTATTGAAGAAAGCATATTGCCCAAGGAACAAGCTACACCTAAGGTATGGGTTAGAACTTATGAATCTCTTAATTTAGAAGATCCCAACCTTAAAGAAAATTCACCTTCTGTAGAACAACCTCCTTGAAAGAATTGCCAAAACATTTGAAATATGTTTTTCTAGGTGAAAATAATACGCTTCATGTAATCATAGCTTCTGATCTATCTTTAGAACAAGAGCTAGATTTAATTGACACCTTGAAAAGACATAGAAAAGCTATAGGTTGGCAAATGTCAGATATTAAAGGGATTAGCCACTCCATATGCATGCCTAGGATAATTTTAGAAGAAAATTCTAAAAACAGCATAGAAGGGCAAAGAAGATTAAATCCCATCATGAAAGAGGTTGTTAAGAAAGAAATAATAAAATGGCTAGATGCTGGTATTATCTACCCTATTTCAGATAGTGCATGGGTTAGTCCTGTGCAATGTGTTCCTAAGAAGGGTGGAGTAACAGTAATAGCTAATGAGAATAATGAACTAATCCCCACAAGAATCAGAATAGGATGGAGAATCTGTATGGATTACAGAAAACTCAATAAGGCCACCAAGAAAGATCATTTCCCCTTACCCTTTATAGATCAAATGTTAGATAGGTTAGCAGGAAAGGAATTCTATTGTTTCTTAGATGGTTATTCAGGATATAATCAAATAGAAATTGAACCTGAGGATCAACAGAAAACCACCTTTACTTGTCCCTATGGCACTTTCTCCTTTAGAAGGATGCCTTTTGGACTTTGTAATGCACCTGCTACCTTTCAAAGATGCATGATGTCAATTTTTTCTGACTTCATTGAGCAATCAATGGAAGTCTTCATGGATGACTTTTCTGTTTTTGGAGAAACATACTCTTTGTGTCTTTCAAACTTAGAAAAAATTCTTCAAAGATGTGAAGACACTAACTTAGTGCTTAATTGGGAAAAATGTCATTTCATGGTTAAAGAAGGCATTGTGCTTGGTCATAAAATATCTAAATAAGCTCTTGAAGTGGATATGGCAAAGATTGAGGTAATTGAGAAACTACCACCTCCATCAACAATCAAAGGGATTAGAAGTTTTTAAGGACATGCAGGATTCTATAGGAGATTTATCAAAGATTTTTCAAAAATTTCAAAACCATTGTGTATGCTTTTGCAACATGATGTGCATTTCAACTTTGATGATTATTGTATGGAAGCCTTTAAAAAACTTAAAAAGGCATTGGTGACAAAGACCAATTGTAGTAACTCCGCATCGGAGTAAGCCTTTTGAACTCATGTGTGATGCTAGTGACTTTGCAGTAGGAGCAAAATTCTAGGGCAAAAGACATAACAAAGTGTTTCATTCTATATACTATGCTAGCAAAACACTAATTGAGGCTCAAATGAACTACAATCAGAATGAGAGAAAGAACTATTAGCGATGGTTTTGCTTTTGAGAAATTTAGATCCTACTTGGTTGCCACCAAAGTAATTGTGTACACCGACCATTCCGCCATCAAGTATCAAATTTCCAAAAAGATGCAAAACCAAGGCTAATTAGATGGGTTCTCCTCCTTCAAGAATTTGATCTTGAGATTAGAGATAAGAAAGGAGTGGAGAACCAAGTGGTACGATCATCTCTCTAGACTTGAAAGTAAGAATTCATGTACAAATGAAGAAATCAAGGAAAGTTTCTCGATGAGAAATTACTAGCAATTACCATGAATGCAGCCAAGTGTTTACAGACTTAGTGTGGCCACACCTCATGCTTCAGCACCATGGTATGCAGACATAGTAAACTTCCTTGTAAGCAAAGTTGTACCAAGTGACACGAGCTATCAACAAAGAAGAAGGTTCTTCCACATAGTAAAGCAATACTATTGGGATGATCCTCACCTATTCAAGATGTGTCCAGATCAAATCATGAGAAAATGCATTCTGAAGAAGAACAACAAGCGGTGATTACGCATTGTCATGTCGCACCATATGTAGGTCACTTTGGAAGTCAAAGAACGAAGAGCAAAGGTACTTCAATCAAAGTTATTTCGGCCTACTCTATTTAAAAATTCATATTAATGGTCAAAACCTGTGATAAATGTCAAAGAAGTGGTAATATATCTAAGAGACATGAAATGCCTAGGACTAACATTCTAGAAATAGAACTTTTTGATGTTTGGGGCATGGATTTCATGGGTCCTTTTCCACCTTGTTTTGGCAACGAGTATATCTTAGTAGCTGTAGACTATGTGTCCAAATGAGTTGAGGCTGTAGCACTTCCAAATAATGATGCCAAATCAGTTAGCAAATTTCTGCAAAGAAATATTTTTTCAAGGTTTGGCACTCCAAGAGCAATCATCAATGATGAAGGCTCGCATTTTTGCAATAAACTCATTGAAAATCTTCTTGCAAAATATGGAGTAAAACACAAGTACTGCCTATCACCCACAAACTAGTGGAAAAGCTGAACTTTCAAATAGGGAAATAAAAAGAATGCTAGAGAAAATGGTTGGACCAAATAGAAAAGATTGGTCCTTACACTTAGATGAAGCATTATGGGCATATAGAACTACATTTAAAAATCCATTAGGTATGTCACCCTATAGGTTAGTTTATGGCAAAGCATGTCATGTCATCTCCCTGTTGAATTAGAGCAATTCATATTGGGCTATCAAAAAGTTAAATTTTGATCTCAAAAAGGCAGGTGAGCAAAGGTTTTTTGAGCTTAATGAATTAGAAGAATTTAGGCATTTCTCTTATGAGAATGCAGAAATTTATAAAGCAAAAACCAAAGAGTGGCATGATAAGAAAATCCAAAGAAGAGAACTTAAAGAAGGAGGAATGGTTCTGTTATATAATTCTAGGTTGAAATTGTTCCCTGGAAAATTAAGATCAAGATGGTCAGGACCATTCCAACTAGTCAAAATTTACCCCCATGGTGCAGTTGATTTATATGATGTAGCCACGATACCACTTTCAAAGTCAATGGCCAAAGAGTCAAAATGTATTATGGAGCACATGTGGAGAGAGATAAGATCACCACTCATTTTGAAAATCTCTAACACAAGGAGATAGTCAGGCTGTAAGACTCTTAAACAAGTGCTTGAGGGAGGCAACCCATCATTTTAATTAGTTAATGTTATTATTTTGTGCAATTTAATGTTTTGTGTGTTTTGTAGAAAAAGCAGACAACAGAGTAGCAGTGTTTCCACACTTAATGTTGCAACACCGCCCACACTGAGGTTCATATCTTAGCAAAATGAAGAAAAGGCTTGAATAACAGTATCCACTTGCCAACTCATCAATTTAGTGCGGAATTAAGCTTAAATGAAAGGGTAATGCGCTGTTAAGGCTAAGCTCAACACGTGTTGGCTTGCATGTCAATCCACATTGTAACGACTGGGTCCACCACCCCAGCGCTATTACTCAAAGAACTTCTCTGCCCAGTAGAATTTTTGCCTTAGTGGGAATCGAACCTCGTACCTCTTGTACATTTCCTCGCATTTCACTACCAATTGAGCTACTAGCTCAATTGGTAGTGGGAATGCGAGGAAATGTACAAGAATACGAGGTTCGATTCCACTGAAGGCAAAAATTTACTGGGTAGAGAAGTTCTTGAGTAATAGCGCTATTTGGGTGGTGGACCCAGTCGTTACAATAAAAGCGCTTTTTATTGTAACGACTGGGTCCACCACTTGGCGCTATTACTCAAAGAACTTCTCTACCCCGTAGAATTTTTGCCTTCCGTGGGAATCGAACCTCGTACCTCTTGTACATCTCCCTCGCATTCCCACCAATTCTACTGGGGTAGAGAAGTTCTTCGAGTAATATAATGCTGAGGTGGTGGACCAGTCGTTACAATAAAAAGCGCTTTTTATTGTAACGACTGGTCACCACCACCAAATAAGCTATTACTCAAAGAACTTCTCTACCCTCAGTAGAATTTTTGCCTTAGTGGGAATCGAGACCTCGTACCTCTTGTACATCTCCTCGCATTCCCACTACCAATTGGTAGTGGGAATGCGAGGAGATGTACAAGAGGTACGAGGTTCGATTCCCACTAAGGCAAAAATTCTACTGGGTAGAGAAGTTCTTTGAGTAATAGCGCCGGGTGGTGGACCAGTGTTACAATAAAAAGCGCTTTTATTGTAACGACTGAGTCCACCACCCGCGCTATTACTCAAAGAACTTCTCTACCAGTAGAATTTTTGCCTTAGTGGGAATGAGACCTCGTACCTCTTGTACATTTCCTCGCATTCCCACTCACCAATTGAGCTAGTAGCTCAATTGGTAGAGTGGGAATGCGAGGAAATGTACAAGAGGTACGCAGGTTCATTCCCACTAAGGCAAAAATTCTACGGGGGTAGAGAAGTTCTTTGAGTAATAGCGCTGGGGTGGTGGACCCAGGCTGTTACACACATAACCCTAACGGCTAGTTTCCAATTACCATTCCCACTAACTCATTCTCATCACACTAATCGCTCACATTCTCACAAAATCAACTCTCTGATTCTCTTGCGAAACCGATCATCCCTACACTAACTTCATCTTCAACCAAAAATCCCAAATCCTCAATCAAACAACAATGGTGAAGAAACAATCGGCCACTAAATCTCCAAGGAAAGCATCCAGTGCAGGAACTCCTACAACATCAAAGAAAACTCGAGCAACCACAGCCATGGACATGATTCCTGGATGTGAACATTTCTGGAGCATGAAGTTCCTACCTGAAAGAGGCTTTAACTTTGCAAAGGCCCACCATTCATTTCTCTCAACAATCAACAATCTACAGTGGGAGAGTTTGTGCAAACCAGAGCATACTACCTGGAGAAAATTGTTCGTGAGTTCTATTCAGGAATTCAGAACACTAGGGGAGGCACAATCTTCTATTCCAAGATGGCTAGGATCAAAGAGAGAATCACAGTAGAATGGTCTCAATGGGAGAAGTTCACAAACAACGTATTTAAGCTTAAAGCGGTGACTTAGTTCCCGAGTTAGGTAAGCGGCACCTTTTTAGTGCTACATCTATTCTCCCCACTTCACACACATCTACATTGTCCAAGGATAGATTGATTCTCATAGATTCAATCTTGACTGAAGACAATGTGGATATAGGAAAGTTGATCACCAATGAGATAATAGAATGTCAAACCAAGACCTCTGGTTTCTTGTACTTCCCTTGCCTAATCACTGAACTATGTCAAAAAAAAGGGGTAGAGGCAACTGAACTAGAGAAAATCTATAGGAAAACACCTCCTAGTGGTTTGTCAGTAGAGGTGAAAGAAAGAGTAAGGTCTGCTAGAATTAGAAATACTACAGAGCAGGAGGTGTTGGAACACCTGATGCAGAAACTCCAGGCAGTATGGAAATTTCAACAAGAGCAGCATGATTGGTTAAAAGTGAAGTTAAATGACCCTGAGGAAGAAGTAGAAGCCCCAATATTCCCTAAATGGATTATTGATGAAGAGGAAGAAAGAAGAGGAGGAGGTAGTAGTTGAGAAAGAGAGGAGAGCAAAGAGAAAGAGAGACACTCAGAAAGACAATAAGGGAAAGAAACCAAGAGTGGAGGAAGAATTTTAAGAATTAAGTGAAGAAGATACTGAGGTAGATGAGGAGGCAGAACAAGCTGTAAAGGACATTGAAAAGGATGTAGAGGAGGATGAATCAGAGTCCATGGAGAAAACTGAAAGTGATGATAATGGCAGTAATAACATGGAGGCTAGTGCTAGGAAGAAGTATGAAATCAGAAAGAAATCTACCAATAAACCACAAACACTATCACCACCATCACAAACCAACAAACCAACATTCCATCCCCCACCACCCACCATTCACCCATTCACACTTCACCACAAAAATCACCCACCCCACAACCAGAAAATACTCCCCAAATGAAAATCCAAATCAAGTCACAGAAGAAGACACATCAATCCCATCCCAGAAATCACCCACCCTTCCCACAGAACCAATTGAGCCAACTAACTTTGATTTTGAGAAAGAAAATTTGCAGGTACTCACTGAAGAGCCTGAGAAAGAAGAAGGCCAAAAAGATTCTGTCATGGAAGAACAAGAAGAAACTGTCACCAAAGCAGCTGAAGTTCCCACACCAAGTGCAAAAACACTAAAAACAAAAGTGATAGAGACCAGCCCAGAGGCAACAATTCATGAGGTCCTTAAAGCTTTGAATAAGAAGAAGGAGCTGCTAGGCTACAAAAGGAAAACAATGAAGCCAACTCCAACAAAGAAGATGTGGACCATGAGTTCCTTATATGGTGTACAGGGTCAAGGAGAAATTTCTGGAGAAAAAGAGACAACTGAGAAGGACACTCCCACAGAAGGTGAGAAAGCAACTGAGGAAGTAGCAGAGCAACAACCAGAAGAGGCTGAACAAACTCCAGTGCAGGAACATGTTTCTACACCTGAAGTTCGAACACTGGCTACACCAGATGTACCTAGACAGACTACACCAGAACATGCAGAAATGCTTGAAGCAAGTGTGGAAGATCCTGGTGTGCCCACCTCTGATGTTACTGCTACCAAGCCAAGAACCAAGAAGGAGAATATCAAACTTGCCCCAGTGAGAGCCAGCCCCAAAATCAAGAAGAAAGAGTAAAAGGATATTTTAATGTTGTTTCAATATAATATTATGCTTATATAGTTATAATATATATGTGAAAATACTATGTGTTTTGTTTTAAACTACTTTTGAAGTATATCTCCCATGTTTGGATCCCTTGTTTACTCAACTTAGAGCAGTTGACACTGCTCATATTTAACAGAGGGGGGAGAGTGGAGAATAGTATGTCTTTTGAATTAAATATGCACTATGTAAATATTAATATATGTTATGTGTGTTTTTGTAGTAATAGAATAGTATTATGTGAATATGAAATATTTAAGTAATAGCATGTGAATATGCAATATTAGTATGTTTTAGTACTTTTAGATGTACTTAACAAAGCTTGCAATAGCATGATCAAATTGTTTTCAAAAAAAGAAAAATTAAGTACATCTTGTGTGTATTAGACTTTAATGATTATGAAGCATGATCAATTCATATTGCTTTTCTAAAAATTTTTGTAAGTGTATCAAATGAGCAAAGTTTTAATGATGAAAGGAAAAGAAAAGCCTTGTTTTCTAGAAATGATCAATGTTATAATTTCTTTGACACAACAAAATTGAGTTTTTGAAAAGTTGAAACACCAAAAGTCTAAATAAGGCAATTGACTCAACAAGTTGAAACACCAAAAGCCCTTTGTTGTGCTTAAAAGTCCCCTAAATCTTGAAGAAATTGTTAGTCTCATCCATATTTTGAATTTTTTTCTAAAGGTGACCAAAAGAGTTCCACATCTTTCAAAAGCCAAAGAAAAACTCTTTATCTAGTTATGGAACCAATTGAAGCTCAATGGGACACACACTCCCATAAATGAGTCTTTATAGCTTTGAATGTTTCAAAGAAGGCAAAGGTTTAGAAAATTCCTGAAAATAAAGCTCATACAAGATACGCACTTTAAACAAAAAATTTTGAAAAACATGAATTGAGGTGATTTCATCATCACAGAAGTCTTGGAAGTTTATGTGTGTCGTTACTTGAGGACAAGCAACAAATTAAGTTTGGGGGTGTGATAACTCTATTTTATATAGAGTTTTTCATAACTCTATTTTAACTTAGGTTATTGCTTATTTTCAAGTACATTAATATATAAATATAGCTTATTTATTAACAAACAACATTTTAGAGTCCAAATGATTAGGACAGTTAACTAGGCATAAATACACATATCTTGTTAGGTTTGATGTTTTTGTTCAGTGCAGCTACTGCAGGAGTGGAAACACTACCAACACCAGGAGTGGAAACACTGCCAACACTAGGAGTGGAAACACTGCCTACACCTGCAAAATCTAGCAGTTTGCACCAAAACATCCAAGGACCATTTTGATGCTTCCACACTTGAATTGTGACGTCATGCCTAGTCACCTGAAACAGAGCCACTTGCAGAAGTCGGCGATAAACATAAAAATCAAGTTCCAAGGCTCACTTATCTAAAAGACATGTGGCACTTCTCCAATGGACCTCCCCTTATGTTCTACATGCAAGCGACCACAACTAAGCTACTTGCTTCATTGGTTGTCTGAATTTAACCAAGGTTGGTCTCCTCAGTTGATCTTACGCGCCAAAGGAAACCCCTCATGGGAGGAAAGCTTTCGTGCCTATAAATAGAGGCCATATCTTCACTTACAAATCATCCTTCATCCTTCATTTGTATTTCTTCATTTGTATCTCAGATTTCTTTCCGCAACTTAGTAATCTCATCAAACCACTCCATGATCGCTTGAAAAATGATCCTCCTTCTTGGACAGATATTCATACTAATGTTGTCAAACAGATTAAGTCCCACGTAAAGGATCTCCCATGTCTCTATCTTCCCAATCCTCAAGTCTTTAAAATTGTCGAAACTAATTCTTCTGACATTGGTTATGGCGCCATTTTAAAACAAAGAATTTCTGGAAAAGAACAGATTATTGCCTTTACTTCTAAACATTGGAATCCTGCACAACAAAAATTTTCTACTGTCAAAAAAGAAGTTTTAGCAATAGTTTTGTCTATTTCAAAATTTCAATCTGATTTACTTAATCAAAAGTTTTTAATTCGTGTTGATTGTAAATCTGCAAAAGATATTTTACAAAAGGATGTTAAAAATCTTGCATCAAAACATATTTCTGCCAGATGGCAAGCTATTTTAAGTATATTTGATTTTGAAATTGAATATCTTAAAGGATCAGACAATGCTCTCCCTGACTACCTCACTCGTGAATATTTACAGGGAAAGAGTTAAGATGACTTCCAGATCTTCCTCCTCACGAGGAAGAGGTAGAGGAAAACTTATTTTGAATGATTTACAGATTACAAGACAGAAAGGGTCATCCACCCTAAACCAATCAGGGTCATCTACCCAGCCTAACCAACCAATTCAAAATCAACCTTCCATTTCTAAACAAACCAAATCAGACTATTCTTTCCCTGTCCAAACCCTCTTGGCTTTCCAAGAACAGGGACTCATCAATCTACCAACAAAAACTTGGGCTAGTATAGCTGAAGAAGATAGTGACCAAGATATCCCAGCTTTAGACCTAGCTATAGAAAATCAAAAAACCCAAATCGTTCAAATTAACCCAAAATCATCCCTGCTCAAACACCATCCCAAATTATCCCTGCTCAATCACCATCCCAAGTCATCCCTGCACCAACTCATTATATCCCAAAAGAAATTTTTTCCTTTATAGCATATTTAGAACCAGAATTTTTCGATGAAAATCCAAATAAAATTCCTTCTAAGCTATTTCCACCTCAATTTCACTTTGTACCAACTGTTTCAAATAAAACCCAATTGTTTTATGAGTTTGTACTCATAGATATTGAGTCAGTCGCCATCAAACACTACAAAGATCCTAGAGACGACTCCAATATCACTCATTCTACCCTTCAAATCCTAAAAGTCTTGACACCTTCAGCTTTTGGTCAAAACCCAAATAAAACTTAGAAATTTTTCCAACTCTTTGACCCAATAGGTACAATTATTGGGATTACATCAAAGCCTGGGATTACCTTATCCTTGGTTTACAAAATAAATCTTTCAAACATTCTTGGTTGATTTATTTCAAAAGAGCAACCAAATATTCTTTTCCAAATTGGTTCCTCCAATGGTGGAATTTCTTTGGACCAATCCCAGAAATCTTTCCTCCTGAAGTTCAGGAAGGATTCCAAATTTTTACCAAAAGATTCAACAAAGATCTTAACAATTATCCAGTTGATTTAAATTTCTTTACCATTTTTTCTCTATCATGGGTTTTCTCATAAAGATAAAATTGGTAATTATAATCAACCAAAATCTTTAATGTGTTTTTATAAACAAGATTTTGTCAAGTGGTGGGCTCGTTTTGATGCCTCAATGGCATCCCCAGAGAGTGTGACTGCATGGTTCAAAAGCAACCCAAAATTCTTACAAGTTGCAGATCCGAATACTTGCAAGTTTCTCAATCAAAAGGCTAGAATTTCTGCAGCTCTGGCCGCTTCAACATCCGAAGAGGATGTCCTTGAAAAAATCTACAAAATATAGTTCAATATATTACTCCAAAACCAATATTCGGAGAAAATTAAAGAAGAACAGGCTTCTTCATCCTCAAAGAAGAAAGAAAAGAAAAATAAGCAAGTTCTTCCTCCATCATCACCATCATCTTCAGATTCATTTTATCAAAATGAAGAAGACTGCTTTGGAATATATTCCCCTATCGAATAATATCCAAAAGGCTGCCATTTTCAATTATTGTAATTTTATTTTTTACTGTCAATTTATTTTTACTGTCAAATTTTACTATTTTTATCATTGTAATTTGTAATTTTTGTAACTTTCTACCAAGGCAATAATGCCAAGAAGCATCTTCAATCCAATCCTTCCGAAGAAGTAGGTAGCACAAGGCATCAAAGAAAATATCTTTAGAGTAGTGCACTATCCAAAAAAAGAATATTCATGATGAAAAATATTACTATTTAAATAGTTTTTTAACTATTGAAATAGTATTATTACTATTCTTGGATTCCTTTCCAATTCTATAAATAGGGTGCCTAGGCCATTGTTAAAAGCACCTTTGAATATTGCAAGAGTAGAGAGAAGTCTAAGAGAGCTTTGGTCTTGTAAGCCTTAACCTCTTAACTCCTTCTTTCTTCTTCTTTTTTCTTCAATTCTCTTATCATCTTTTCAATCTTTGTAATTTATTTTCTAAGTTTTCATTCAATCTATCTCAATTTCAATTTTATGGAAGGCTTTGCCTCCTAGTATTTATTTTCTTGCCTTTAATTTATTGCACTTTTATTTCTGTTTCATGGAAGGCTCTGCCTCCTGTTAAATTTTTATATCATTATTTTTTTTTTGCATATTACTTCCATTTAATTCTTGAGTAGTCAGTCTGCTCCCTACTTCGTCTCGTTTATTTCTATCTCTCACCCTCTGCTTCCGAACCCCTATATTTTTGGTACTCAATAATCAAACCAAAGCCACCTCAAAAATATTATTCCTGGCCAAGGACATTAACGATTCTTTCAGATCTAGTTTATAGCTTTACGGCCCTATCCATTGGGACTTACTACTATACTTCAAAGATAGATCAGAAAGTTCCTTTTATTCCTCAAAATAAAACATTTAAACACAGTTTTCTGGTTTCGAATAATATTTACTGAGTACTACCAATTTGATCATGGAGTCATATAATTAACTGCATAGCATGAATTAGAGAAATAATCTCTAATTCAAATTTAATATCACATTCCTACTTCCCCATCTGGCTCTGATACCAAGAGGGGTTCGGTTTGGGTTTGGATCTAGCCTTCTTAGCGCAAGGTAGACCAAATTGCTCACAAAAAGTCCATAAATCTCTATGATTTTGGGCCTTTTCTTTGGTTAGTTGCTATTGGATCTTGTCATCTTGACATATCTTTAAGGCAACCTTCTGGATAATAGCAATAAGTTGTCCATAACTTAATTGCTGATAAGGGATCTCTCCATTAGGATTTTAACTACGAAGTTTCTCCCTTACTTTATCACCTAATTAAAGATTTGGGAAGTCCTGCTAAAAAATTTTCTTTCCAAAAAGCTTGTTGGCTATCTTCTCTAGTATAAACTCTGGTTAGGAAAGTATCTTTATACCATCTGAAGTCACCAAGAGACTTACACTTAAGATTAGATAATAATTATGCAGATCTATCTTTTATTAAAGAGGGATCTCCAATAAAATGCTGAGCAATGGTAAAGATTAGGGTATTAACAGCGTCAGGAATATATTCTCCATTTTCTAAAATTGGAGTACCATCAGGCTATTGTTTGACAGCCGTGAGAATACCATTCTTTTCCTTTTCACCGAGATAATTATCCTACCAACCTTTGAGTTGGCCACAAAATCCTGCAACTAAGATCTCAATAATCATATTTTCAGGACAATTATTGGAAGTTTCATAGGCTGTAGCAACGATAGTTATATTTTGAAGGATTTTGGTGCATACTCATTTTCACCATCTATATTTCATTCATAAACATTATTAGAAGACGATCGCCTCGATATTTTTGGTATATCCTCTTGGTGTGAATATATATATATATATATATATATATATATATATATATATATATATATATATATATATATATATATATATATATATATATAACCATGAATCGACACTTAGGCATCCACCTAATCACCACGTCAATAAATATGTCAGCACCAATTAAATCCACCTCAGCATTACAAGTCCACACGGGTGCCACATCATTCATATTGCATTCCCAGTCGTTAGATCACGTCACCTGACAATAAAATCAATGGTCTCAATATATCGAAAACATCAACGGCTGATGTTTAAATGGATTTCGGCTCTTCCAACAAACACTAGCCAGACATGAAAACATTACATTTAAGTGCTCTTCAATTCCCCTTTAAATGTTGTTGATAATGTTTGATTCTTTTAGGAAAACGGTCAGCATTTTTAACAGAGGGTATTATTTTAATATATTCATGATTTTTAGGCTGCTCATCAATGTATTATTTTCTGCAGAAGACTTTCTGCAAAGTACTATATTAGTTAGAAACGATTAGATAGAAAATGTATTATTCAAGTTTTGATCAAAACATCAAATTCAGAGATCTAAAAACCAAATGTAGATATTATCAGATAGAAAATATATTATTTAAGTATCTCTTCAAAGCTTCAAATCGACATCATCCCAAATTTTTAGAACCAAGAATTTATGCAAAGTGTCTAAATACAAGCGTATGGATCTGCGTTTTTATGTACATAAGTGTCTAAAAACCACAATTAAACCTGTGCGTTTGGAAACTTCAAATTCAGAGTTCAAAATCACAACCACGTATATGATTCAAGTTTTAACAGAAAATAACTAGAGGTAGGTTATTGTTCAAACAACTAGAGGTAGGCAATGATGCCATGTTTTTCTGAAAAACAACTCGAGGTACTTCCATTGAAGATTGTGTATTGGTAAGTTGTGTATGATTCACAAATAAAAGGATAAACAATATTATGAATTTGTGGACAAACACTTTCCACATTCATGAATTACTTTTTTCCCGTGAAATAGGGGACCCAACCAAAGACAATTCTCTTCTTTGAGAGGTTATTATACATATATCGTTTTTAAAAATAGTAGCAAATGATCATTGAAGGAAAACATAAAACTCAAGTAGCAAATGCTCGGAGAAGGAAAACATATTTTATATTTTTTTGGTGAAACATATTTTATACTTAGATTACATGTGCAGATTTTTTTAAAAAAATACTTATTAGAATCATTAATTTACAAATTACTAAAAACTACATATGTGTTAAAACCACTTTTCAATTGACCAATAAAATTGGACACCCAGGATTGACAATTCTCAAATGCCACCATTCGATATTAAAAAGGCATTTAACATATTTATATAGGATATTTCATCCAATTAAGTGTATGATTTGAAACGATATTTAAACAATATTTTAATCAGTAAAAGACATATTTATCCTGTCAGTCATTACTACTACTATTAATTAGGACCCTCAATCATAGCTAAAAGGCATTTAAGTGTAGTTACTGCGGTTTTGACCATATATTCTACACGCATACACTCCCTATATTGCAAAGCAATCATTATATAAACATCACTCAACCCTAATTTCAAGGCTCAAATAGTAACAAGATAAAAACAACAAAAATGTTATTTGGACATTGAATTTTAGACAAAAATAGACAAAAACCAACTTACAACACCAATTAACTAAGTTTTTTAAACAATTAGCCAACCTGCTTTTTCACATTTTTCGAGGCGTTGATTAAAAACTTGGTTAATTGATCACTTGGCTAATAGTCTAAAAAACTTGGTTAATTGGTGTTGTAAGTTGGTTTTTGTCTAAAATCTCATGTCCATATAACATTGTTGTAAAAACAATAGCCATCATACATGTGTTATGGTTTTAACTCCCCCATATACGTACTTTGATAAATTTGTCAACATCCAAGAACAAAGCTACCTATAAAGAAACACAGAAATCTATAAAATACATCAAATCCATGTCAAGAAACACCAATCTATATTCACTACGCCAGAATTGTAAAAAGAGATCGCCACCTTTAGTAGCGTTTATAAAAAAACGCTACCCATTTTAATAACACGCTACACCATTAGTAGCGTTTTAAAGTAAAACGCTACCAATTAGGTAACACGCTAGACAGATCCCTAGCGCTTTTACTTAAAACGCTAGCAAATTAGAAAACACGCTAGACAGATCCCTAGCGCTTTTATTCAAAACGCTAGCCAATTAGAAAACACGCTAGATAGATCCCTAGCGTTTTTTATAAAACGCTAGGTATTTAGTAAACACTCTAGATGAGGATCCTAGCGCTTTTATTCAAAACGCTAGGTATTTAGAAAACACGCTAGATAGATCCCTAGCGTTTTTTTATAAAACGCTAGGTATTTAGTAAACACTCTAGACAGATCCTAGCGCTTTTATTCAAAACGCTAGGTATTTAGAAAACACGCTAGATAGATCCTCAGCGCTTTTTAGAAAACGCTAGGTATGGTTAAATAATATTTTTTTGTTTCCTATTGAGCTACTTCCTTTCTCATTAACACTCTCACCCGTAAATGCAAAATCACTCACCCGTAAAACGCAAAACCCTAACACCCTAACTCAAATTAACATCATCTCTCTCAAGGAAAATCATCTCTCTCATTGAACATCATCTCTCTCACTCTGCACAACATTGGTGAGTTTTTTGTTCCTTGCTCTGCTTTCTTGTTAGATATTAATTGTGGGTTCTAGTTTAGAAATATATTAGTTTTGTCACTTGTGCACACTAGACTCTTCTTTTTTTTTTTACCACTAGCCTCTTCTTGTTAAACATAAATTAATTATTTGGAAGACTAGACTATATGGTTCCTTTGTCTTGACCAAAGGACCGAGAATAGAAATAGAATATGATATAGATATAGCTTGGGAAAATAAGGAGTGGATTTGAAAAAATTTTAAAAGAGGAATTTTTGTTGTTTTTTTATATGAATTGATTCTTCATTATATTCGAATTGCTTGATGGGTCATATGTTAAAGTTCTCTTCTCAGGATTTTATTATAAATATAATTTGGAAATTATGGATAGAAATTGGATGTCCGCCAATCGTCATCCAAGGAGAGTATACTGGAGTGGATTATTTTGTGAAATTTTGTCTTTGTTGAACGTTTAGGGACTTCTAGTGGTATGAAATGTCCTTGTTTAAGGTCTTTGTTATGTAAAATCGATTCATCGCAGAGGAGTTGGCACGACATTTAAAGGCGAATGGAATTGATCAAAGTTACACTTGTTGGATAATGCACGGTGAGAAAAAGGTGAATCTTCAAATATGAATGATATTAGTAAGTAAGAGATATGCCACACGGTTGACACGGAACACATTCATTTGATGCGAACGAATTTGAAGAGATGGCAAAGGTGGTTGAAGAGGATCTTAATGATTGTCCTGAAATGTTTGAGAAGTTGATAAGCGATGCAGAGACACCATTGTATGCGGGTTGTAATGAATTCACAAAATTATTGGTCGTGATCAAGTTGTATAACTTGAAAACTCGCCACGGATGGACGGATAAGAGCTTTACCGATTTACTCTCACTTCGAAAGAAATGTTGCGAATGATAATGTGCTTCCTTCTCGGACGTATGATGCAAAGCAAATGTTGGGGTCTATTGGCTTGAACTATGAGAAGATACACGCTTGTCCGAATGATTGCATTTTATTTCGGAATGAACATGCGTTGTTAAAGTCGTGTCCTAAATGTAATGCACCGCGATATAAGAAGAAAGAGTCTGCTCCACAAAAGGTGTTGTGGTATTTTCCTATAATTCCTCGATTTAGGCGCATGTATCGTAGTTCAGAAGATGCAAAACACTTGACATGGCATGAGGATGAAAGGATTAAAGATGGTATGCTACGACACCCGGCAGATTCTCCGCAATGGAAAAAATCAATATTGAGTATCCTAATTTCGGGATGACCGAGAAACCTACGCCTTGCATTGTCTGCCGATGGATTTAACCCGACGGTATCGAGTAGCTCCCACAGTACATGGCCCGTGATTTTGGCGATTTATAACTTACCGCCGTGGCTTTGCATGAAACGCAAATATATGATGCTGTCTTTGTTAATTTTTGGGCCCAAACAACCAGGAAATGATATTGATGTATACTTGGCTCCTTTAATTGAAGACTTGAAGCAAATGTGGGAGACCGGGGTAGAGGTGTATGATGGGTTTAGAGAAGAAAGTTTCACACCGAGGGCTATGATCTTTGGCACAATTAACGACTTTCTCGCATACGACAATCTATCTGGGCATGCAGAACAAAGGGTGTGTGCATGCCCTATATGTGAAGATAACACAGATTGGATGTGGTTGGAACATGGTAAGAAGAATATCTATCTTGGTCATCGTAGATTTTTGCCATCAACTCATCACTATCGATTGTGGAGAAAGGCATTTGATGGGAATACAGAACACGTAGAGCTCCCGCCTTGACGCGAACAGTATTTGAAAAGGTGGAAGATTTGAACATTAAATTTGGGAAGCCTTTTGCAGGAGAGATTGCCAAACGGGGTGGAAGAAAAAGTCGATTTTCTTTGAGTTGCCATACTTGGAAGTCATTATATGTAAGGCATTTCATTGATGTGATGCATGTTGAAAAGAATGTCTTCGAAAGTGTCATTGGTACCTTACTCAATATGCCGGGTAAGACTAAAGATACCATCAACTCAAGGTTGGATTTGGTTAGTATGGGTTTGAGACCCGAATTGGGTCCAGTAAAGAAGGGTACACGACATATCTACCTCCCGCATTTCATACTCTATCTAGAAAGGAGAAGACTGTCTTTTTGTGAGTTTCTTCATGGAGTTAAAGTTCCAGAGGATACTCTTCAAATGTGGCGACTCTTGTATCGATTAAAGACCTCAAGTTAAAGTCTCTAAAGTCCCACGATTGTCATGTTCTCATGGAGAATTTGCTACCCATTGGTATACGATCCATTTTGCCTAAGAAAGTGCGTGGGACCTTAACCAAACTTTGTTTATTCTTTAAGGCGATTTGTAGTAGAGTGATTGACCTCGGAAAGTTGCCAACATTGCAAAGAGAAATTATTGTCACTTTGTGTGAGCTTGAGATGTATTTCCCACCTTCCTTTTTTGACATAATGATTCATCTAATAGTTCATCCGTTAGAGAGACACAATTGTGTGGCCCATGTTACATGAGATGGATGTATCCGTTTGAGCGTTACATGAAGATATTAAAAGGATATGTGAAAAACCGATCACGACCCGAGGGTTGTATTGTTGAGCGCTACATAGTTGAAGAAGCTGTTGAGTTCTGCACTGCCTATCTATCTAGTCTTGAATATTCTGTGGGACTGCCAAGGTCTCGTCATGCAGGAAGGATTAGTAAAGGGATGACAGGAAATAAATTAGTGATGGTATCAAGGAAAGAACTAGAGCAAGCACACTTCAGACGTTCTTCACAATGATAGTGAGGTTGATTCATATGTTGCCAAGCACAAGGAGATTCTTAAGAGTCAATTCAGGGAAAGAAGCAAGTTTGGTTAGCAAAAGAACACAATAGGAGTTTCATAGTGTGGCTAAAACATCACATTGATGGTGAGTGTGTTTGAATCCTACTTGATTTCAAAAAGATTGAGATGGTTAGCAAAAGGTCCAAATATACATGTCTTCTCTTACAACAACTATCTAATGAACGAGTGCACTTTCTATACAAAAGAACAAGATGATCGAGTAAAATGCAAAATAGTGGGGTGACTCTTGTAGCTCATTCTATGCATGCATCCAAAGTACAAAGATAGAAATCCCATATATGCGAATATGTCTTACTTTGGCTTCATTGAACACATATGGGAGTTGGATTACAATATGTTTCGGAGCCCGTGTTCAAATGTGAATGGGTTGACAATAATCTTCGTTTCTGATTGATGAATTAGGGTTCATGCGGGTGAATTTCAACAAGTTAGGATATAAAGATGAACCTTTTATTTTAGCATCGCAAGCTCAACAAGTGTTTTATGTCACCGATCCGATTAATATCAATTGGTCTATTGTTCTATTGATCGACAAAAAATTTGTGTATAACAACGATGATGATGAAGCACCCGATGATGTTGGTGTTGAGGACGACCCGTTCTTTGAACATCGGAACCAATAATAGGGAAAATACTTCTATAGAGGATGTTGTATATTTTAGAAAAGATCATAATGATGGAATTTTTATTCGTCGGAAAAAAATACCAAGACGCTAATTGCAAACAAAATTTTATCTAGGAAAAGGAAAAGGTAATATAGACTTAATGATTTCTCGTTATTTTTATTAATAGATAATTATTATATTGTTTTTGTAAATTTAACAATAACATGGATTATGTTATATTGCAGTCGTCGATGGCATCACTTAGTGATCATGAGATCTAGTGGTCAAGACAAAGAGTCATTTATGTTATATATGGTATAGCTTTAATTTGTAGCTACTTTTGAGTTTCATAATGTAAGTTACTTATTATGTTGTATGATTTGTAAACAAAAATATCTATTAATAGGTTGAATTTTGTGTGTATCTATATATTGGATTGTAATGATATTGGCTGAATTTTGTTGGAATGATATTTGATGAATTTTCTTTGGAAGGGAATGAATTAATAGGTTGTAATTAAAAGGAGAATAAACAAAAATAAAAAAATAATTAAAAAAATCAGTCAATAGGTAGCGTTTTAGAGTGAAAACGCTAGAAATGAAGTTAAAAATTCATTCAATACCTAGCGTTTTAAAGTTAAAACGCTAGGAATTGTAAAAGAGGAGCTAGAGGATCCCTAGCGTTTACGTAAAACGCTAGGAATGCTAATAAAAGGTGCTATAGCATCCCCTAGCGTTTTTAAAGAAAACGCTAGGAATGCTATAGCACCTTTACTAGCATTCCTAGCTTTTTCAAAACGCTAGGAATGGTAAACACGCCGCTAGTTGATCCTCAGCGTTTTACATAAAACGCTAGGAATGCTAGTAAAAAGGTGCTATAGTATCCCTAGCGTTTTACATAAAACGCTAGGAATGCTAGTAGTAAAGGTGCTATAGCATCCTAGCGTTTTTACGTAAAAACGCTAGGAATGCTATAGCACCTTTTACTAGCATTCCTAGCGTTTTCAAAACGCTAGGAATGGTAAACACGCCGCTAGTTGATCCCTAGCGTTTTATGTAAAAACGCTAGGAATGCCCTTAAAATTTTTACAAGCGCGCGCCTCTCATCTCCTCACACACTCACGCACAACCCGTAACTCATCTACCTAACTTTTCTCCACGAACAACCCGAACTCATCTTCGTTCATCTTCGTTCATCGTACCTCTTCGCTCATCTTCGTTTCATCACCGTTGCACATTTCGTTCATCTCCACGCACAACCCGGTTACCCATTTCTTTCATCTCCACGCACAACCGGGTTACCCATTTCGCTCATCTCCACGCACATTTCTCGGTATGGATTTTCTTTTTCTCCCGATTGTATTGTACATAGATTGCCACTTTGCTTGCATGTTAGTTATAACAATGTTCTGTTATTGAACAAAAGATTTGATACTAGTCTGTACATGGCTTCTAGGTTACTCTTACTCTAGGTTTACTCTAGGTTACTTAGTGCATGTTAGTTATAACAATGTTCTCATTATTGGCATTTTGAACAAAAGATGAACTCTTGATACTAGTCTGTACATGGCTTCTAGGTTACTCTTACTCTAGGTTTACTCTAGGTTACTTAGTGCATGTTAGTTATAACAATGTTCTGTTATTGGCATTTTGAACAAAAGATGAACTCTTGATACTAGTCCGTACATGGCTTCTAGGTTACTCTAGGTTTACTCT
The DNA here is from genome assembly GCA_020916435.1 of Oxytropis ochrocephala. Classification (NCBI taxonomy): domain Eukaryota; kingdom Viridiplantae; phylum Streptophyta; class Magnoliopsida; order Fabales; family Fabaceae; genus Oxytropis; species Oxytropis ochrocephala. The sequence goes on from CM037092.1 coordinate 98,709,598, forward strand.
ATGTATGTTTACTCTAGGTTACTTAGTGCATGGCTTTGATTACTTTGTGCATGGCTTCTTCTATATTTTGTTAAGTGTTTGTTGGTTCTAAACAATTAGAAAGCTAAAACTCACCGAGTCTTATTCATTTGGGTGATTGCAAGTCGGATGGCATCACATAGTGATCACGATAGTAGTAGTGGTGGTGGTGATGGGGGTGATAGAAACACAAAGAAGTTCACTCCCGAGGAATTACATCGAAAAGAATATCGTCAATCGGATAAGTAAAGGACACGAGAAATATAAGGTAAGTTAATTACTAATTATTAATGTTGTTCTCTACCTTTCCAAGTTATCTAATTATTTAATGATTTAATTATTTAAGGTCCGATGGAGTGTTAAAGGTTTGCCAATTGGAGACAACGGCACAAATTTAATTAGCTTTATTGGTACTAGGTGAAGCAAATCTTTCCAATTTCAATTAAAAGTTGGAATGAGAAAGATAATCGAGTTTTGCCTAAACTGAAAGATGATTTTTGGGACTTAATACGGGTATATAATTTTAGACCTCTTTAATAATCTTATTTAGTGATTTTTAGTTATATTTATTTAATCCATTTTTATGTATAACTAGAAACACTTTGATGTCGATGAGTCCGAAGAGATTGGATCATCAAGGAAGCGGGAAGGTTGCATAGGGCTTACAGAATCGATGTGGGGAAAAAGTATCTCAAACGCCCCGATGGGACCATCAAGCAGAGCCTCAAAGATCTTTGTATGCGGGAATTATAACTAAGGAGGAATGGACCAAATTTGTAGATATACGCACTCTGCATCCGGATTTCTGGTTAGTATATTAATTATTTAAGTTATATATATATTTCACAAGTAGATATCATTCATTAATGTAGTAGTATCTTTTAAATAGAAAAAGAGCAAAGCGAATAAAGAAAGAGCTTCTAATCCCGAGTACCCTTATAGAGGAGGTTCTAGTGGATATCAAATTCTCGAAGAAAGATTGGTAAGAAATTAGTTTAATTTATTATGATTTAATGAATCTTTTAATTTACAGTTGATTAACAATTATTAAACTTAAATAGTTACTGGAAGAGGGGAAAGATCCAACTCAAGAATCCTTGATCGTAACGCATTGTCTGGTTAGAGGCCCGACAAAACAAGGATGGGGAGATTGTGGATCCGAAAACTAAGGAGGTCAAGGACAAAATTGTAAGTATTTTTTTTAATCCGTTACTCGATTTTTTTTGACACGTGAACATATTTTTTATTGTCGATTAAATTTCGTTGACACTTGTTTATTATTTCTATCCGTTACTCGATTTTTTTTGACACGTGGACATATTTTTTATTCTCGATTAAATTTCTTTGACACTTGTTTATTATTTTTATCCGTTACTCGATTTTTTTTGACATGTGGACATATTTTTTATTGTCGATTAAATTTCACTTGACACTTGTTTATTAATTTTATCCGTTATTTATGTTTGTGCATCAGCAAAGCATATCACAATCTGTATCACAAGGAGATTTAATGATTGTGATGGTCACCAAGATGTCCTTGCTCGTGCCTTGGGAAGGAAGAGAGAGAGTGGTCGGATTAGAGGTTATGGATATGGGATTCCTCCGACAACCGTGTTTGGGGCAAAAAGAAGAGCCAAAGCAAAGGGGTGCGGGATTGTAAAGTCATGGCGGAAAAGTATGACGAGCTATCCAAGAATGTTCTTTGTGCTAATGGAAGAGAGAGAGATGTTTAAGCAGCTCTTGGCACAAAGGATTGGTGCACCATCCCCGCCGCACCACCCCTGCTTTGAACCTATTGAGCTCTCGCCGCACCCCCCATAGCGCCGAGATAGCATGCACCATCCCTTCAACACGGTATTTAACAAAACTCGACTTTTTTTTTGTACAATTGTATTTGATAAAATTATCATGTATATTTATTTTTCTTTATAATTGATTTAGGATAAGCGTGAGTGTGAGCTATATATTGCAAACCCACATCGAAAGGTTGCGCAGTGGGTTTGATATGTAACCAATTGAGTGCCACATCGCACAATCAAGGCCATGCCCGAAAACCATTTGAGAGTTAGGGTAGACTATTCAATAGAGAGGGTCTGCACCATTGCTCGCTCCAATTGCTAATGCGGATATATTTCTCGTGGATCAAGCGCTTAGTACTTTTGTGGCATGGCTCGAACAACTTGTCGTTGTAAGTGACAATATTTTTGTTAATAATTAAATGACTATAATGTGTGTTAACTAACTAGCTAATTAATCATTTTTTTAATATATACTAGGTACCCCATGTGTCCCGACCTTCCCTTCCATGAAAGTCTCCCAACCTTCCCTTCCACTACCAAACTCTCCCGACCATCTTCTATACAACCGGTCCAACATGTTGGTCAATTTCCCAATGATGAATTCCAGAACTACATCGATTCTCTAAAGGTCCACATTCAAAAAATGAACCAGACGACTCGATTTTTTTACCGCCCGATAACATTGTGGGCCCGGAGCATTGGTAATGATCAACATCGAGGATATGAAAGCTATAGTTGAGATGGATTGGGCCATCGCCATCGATATCGAGTATAGAGGTATGTATTAAATTATTTGTACACAATAGTTGTTTATATTAGAGTATATATTAGAGTATATATATGAGGATCCAAAGTTGTATATATATTATTTATAGGTTTTTGTACAATCGTCTTCGGTCCCTTCTCAACAGCGGACACGAAGTATTTCTTCTTGTGTCCGGCTTGTATAGTTGTGTTTCATAAAGGTAACACAGAGGAACGATTAAGACTATAAAGAGTGAAGTACAAAGTTATATCCATTCACGCTTCATGGAAGCCAAGCATTTGAAGGGCGACTCTTTATTTTTGGCACCACTCAATAATGGGTGAGAAATTTAGTCTTCAATCACTTGTTTAATTATTTTGAGGATTGTATTATAGTGTAAATTAATGTGTACTCATTCGTTCTTCATTTACTTGCAGGCAACATTGGGTACTCTTTGCAATAAACCCTAAGCACAATGTTGTCTATTATCTGGATTCACTTCAAGGCCATTACAACGTCTACGAAGACTTCGTAGAATCAGTTGAGAGGTGTGTATGTGTAACCCTCTCATTTTAATTTGTATAATTTAATATATGTATTTTGTTCAACTTAACGTTATATATATATATATGTATGACGTTACAGTGCTTTGAAAGAATACTTGGGATTATCTACAAGTAAAACAAGATGGCTACCCATAAGCGTAAGCTTTTAAGAATCATTCTTATAATTTTAATTGATTTTTTGGTCATAAAAATGTGACAATTAAGTTATAATCTTTTGCTTTGTAGTGTCCTAAACAACCAAATAGCAATGATTGTGGGTACTATGTTATGAGGTTTATGAAGGAGATTATCACTCATGACAAAGTAACAATCCCAACCAAGGTAACTACTTAGATTTCTTTTTTATATTGATATTATAATACTTACTCAAATTTAATAAACATTTTAATTCTAATTTTATTTCATTTTATTTTCGAGTATTTTCCGACTTCAAAAAAATCAGAATTACTCTGTGAAGAACTTACAAAGCAGAAGAGGGGGAGTGGTGCCATTATGTTTCTAGCTTTTTGTAGCAAGTTTTGAGATTCATAATAGTTTAGTTATTATTTATGTTGTATATATTGGATTTATATTATGTTGTAAGTACTTCTTAGAATGATATATATTGGATTGGAAATATTATTTGATGAATTTTGTTGATGAATTTTGTTTGAATGATATATTGGATTGGAATGTATTTTCTGAATTTGTTGAAAAGGGAATGAATTTATAGGTTGTAATTAAAATGGAGAACAAACCAAAATAAAAAAATATTTAAAAAAATCAGTCAATAGGTAGCGTTTTTTAGAGTGAAAACGCTAGAAATGAAGTTAAAAAATTCATTCAATACCTAGCGTTTTAAAGATAAAACGCTAGGAATTGTAAAGAGGAGCTAGAGGATCCCTAGCGTTTTTACAGAAAACGCTAGGAATGCTAATAAAAGGTGCTATAGCATCCCTAGCGTTTTATATAAAACGCTAGGAATGCCTAATAAAAGGTGCTATAGCATCCCTAGCGTTTTATATAAAACGCTAGGAATGCTATAGCATCCCTAGCGTTTTATATAAAACGCTAGGAATGCTAGTAAAAAGGTGCTCTGACATCCCTAAGCGTTTTTATATAAAACGCTAGGTATGGTAGTAAAAAGGGCTATAGTATCCCTAGCGTTTTAATTTAAAACGCTAGGAATGGTAGTAAAAAGGAGCTATGGGATCCCTAGCGTTTTTATTTAAAACGCTAGGAATGGTAGTAAAATGAGCTATGGGATCCCTAGCGCTTTTTCTAAAACGCTAGGAATTGTAAAAAGGCGCTGGGTCAATGGCTAGCGTTTTATATAAAACGCCACGTATGTCTAAAACACTATTTGGGTAAATGGCTAGCGTTTCTTAAAACGCTACTAATGGGGTGTACGCATTAGTAGCGCCAGCTTCTCTAGCGTTTTAAAACGCTACCAATGCCCAAAAAAAACGCTGACAAAGCTTGTACGCTGGCGTAGTGATTGTTGGTGATAATAAAGAGAAGCTATAGTTTTCATTATTGGTTAGCAGATAGCACTAACTAAGCTAATTTATCGTTATTTTCCATTAAAATCCAAAGTACATTTAAAAGCAGAATCGTCAAATATCATCACACTTACAAGATTTACAGCATTGAGTCGTTTGGTAAACAAAGACCTCAGTGAAATTGAATTCCTCTTGATGTTGGGTCTCATAATCTGGTTACACCTCAAGATCCACCTCAGAGGTATTAAGGATGTCGTATGTGCGTCCTTGAGATATTAAAAAAAGTTTGCTTCATATGAGTTGAGGAAAAAAATAGGGGCACTTAGGTTCAAAGTTTTTTGCATTCAATTTATAATCATTTTCTCGCCTTCCTTCAGAAATATATGTATATAACATAATAGCTTAATTTTAGATAGTGTCCAAGGTATTTAATATCTCACACAATGGGCTTAAATATACAGCTTTTGTTTTTAATTTAATTTGTAACAAAATTGTCAATTTTTATGTTACAAGTGAATCTCGACCGTCTTTACATGAGTGAATTATACTAGTATATATATATATATATATATATATATATATATATATATATATATATATAATTATCGGGTGTTAAAACTATATTACTCATATTTTTTGTGGGTTGATGAATGGAATGAGACTCGAAATAAAATTGAGTTGCAACAAGTGAAGATTAAATCACTAGCAGAGAGAGACAAGGAAGTCATGAAAAATAATATGGATGGCTCAAATCCAAGGTAATATGGCTCAAATCTAAGAAGTGGAAAGACTATGTTGGTGTCGTAGGTGCTTTTGTTATTTGTGCGGTTGCAACCTTTTGCAATTGAAAACAACCATTTTTCTAGTGGCGAGAGACAAACTTTGAATACAATTTGGCCATAAACTTCTATATGTTGTATGTTGGAAGTAATTGTGTTTGTAGTTGTTCTTAGTTGCTATATGGATGCACGATTAAAAAAAATTGATATATATTTTTTAATAAAAGGAATGGTTATCTTTACAACGGGCAATGTTTTTTTAAATGACTATTTGAGGAACTTTTTACTCTTGACCTATTTATTAAAAAATATCAATGCTACTCAAATGGTATTTAATTTACATGATATAAAAAAAATAAAAAATATCGGTAACAGAGTATAATAGGAAAACAATAATAATAATAATAATAATAATAATAATAATAATAATAATAATTGTAAATAAAATAATATTTTCTATGTAGAGTTAGATGATGAAACTTGATACTCTCTCTCATAATTTTTTGAATATGCTATCTCTGTCACTCGCCCTCTATTGATCCATAACTTTTTAGAAAATTGATTATAAAAATGCGTTAGTATATGTAGAAACCACATCCACAAAATTATTGTCCCAAGAACATAACATATGGCAAAACATAGAAAGTGTTATGTTGTGTGTAGGGAGCCAAGTTTAAAACTTAGTACGTTCTACTTTTTCCCTCCGCTCATCCCTAACTGCATGTAGAAATGACAAAGAAAATTTCTACAAAAGCTTTGTAATTCAAAATAAAAAAACATAACAATTAAAAATATTATTTCAAACTGAAATTATTTTATTTTATTTCCAACATGATTGATGGAAATTATAAATATATATATTCTTGAGCAAACACCAAGATAAAATACAATACAAAGACATAGCTACTCAATGCAGCAACATTTTTTTCCTACACACATTCCACGAGCACCAATGTGTTCACATGCAGCCTTACACTCAGTGTCATCATTTGGACATGACCCAACGTTAGGACATTGCAGTTGATTGATGCCAGCAAAATTGATTCCTCTTGCTACAATCAATAGAATTTCATTAGAAGTTTTATTAGAAACTCTATATGCATCTCAATTTAGAATATCATAAACTTCATTCAACAACACTGAATAACTTAATCATACATATACATGTATAGTAATTAATTAAGTGTAACTCCTATTTTTTATAAGAAATAAGAAATAAGAAATAAGAATATTTAATAATTGATTATTCTACGAGAGTAATCAACATTAAATAGTAAAACATGAACGATAGTGGTTGATGCTTATGTGTCAATACTCAAGGATTTACGATTTTATTAGATATTTATTACTGAAATACTCAAAATGCTAAATCTTTTAATATTATGTCTCATTTTTTATAATAAAATGGAATTCTCTTTTAGTGTAAATTGGGTATCTTCTGAGCGTAATTGCAGAGATTACTCTTTCGAGTTGGATAAGAGCACAATGGGTGACAAAACTCTCCCTTAAGAGTTTTAACGCTATGACATTCCCAAAGTTGGATTTGAACTCAAGACTACTTCTTAAATTGGAAAAGACCAAAACCATCTCATTCAATCGCTCTTGGTAAAATGGAATTCTTCGGAAAAACATTTTCACATTTTTCATACATAATTTAATATAACTAAGGAATTTAAATGAAACATTTTTCCTAAATTGATTAAAAATTTAAATTGAAGAATCAACCGGAAAACATATAGAAGAAAATGATTTTGAGAACATACATAAAGTAATGAAATAACCTTCAAGAAAAATAATATGAAACTATCGTATTACCTGAAGCCAAAACAGAAACAACACATAGAACTGCGATAATAAAACTAAGACAACTAATTCTTGTGGCCATTGTGCTCTGAAAGGTTGAGAAACAACAACTTGCATGACATTTATATAGTGTTTATTTTTCAATTACAAAAGTTTTACATAGTATTTATTAATTTATAAATTCTAATACATTAAATTTCAAGTCAAAGGTTAGTTTCAATACATTAAATACATTTGATTTACATTTTGAAATTGAAAGTTTCAAATACGTTTTAACTAATTTTTTTCATTTTTGGTCAATGTACGTAATTAATTTGATCTAATCTATTTGAATAATATAATATAGAATTTAATTAATTTTTATTAAAATTTTAATATTAATATGGTCACTATAAATATTAATGTAAATTAATACATAGAAAACCTTATTATTAAATTGTAGTATAAAAAATGTATATAAAAATATTTATCACTTAAAAACTTTGAAGACTATTCAAATACTTTAATTATTACACAATATAGTTTACTTGAAAAACATAAATTAGATGATTTCGTTCACTTTATTTTTGTTATAATAAATTTCTTTGAGTGAAATTTATTTAATCTTGTTTAATCTTTTTGGCAAAGTTTATAAAAATATTTTATGACTTCATTTAAGTATTTAAATCTGAGAAGCTGTATTGGATTAGGACACAAAATTTAGACTAGTAGAACAATATAACATCATTCAGTTACGAAACAAGTCTTTATACTTTATACTTTATACTGTTTGTTAGACAATCCAAAAAGTACAAACAAAAAATGATGATAATTTTCCAAATGTACATTTTATAATAAATTATCATATTTTATATAATTATTCTAGTCTATTTAGCTTAGAACGAACAGCATATTCTTTATTAGTCTTAAAGGGTGAATTATATAGTAAAAATCCCCTAGTTAATGTTGTTTGTTTAAACCATATCCATAACCAATTCATAACCATATAAGAACTATTTATAATAACCGGACTTGTAACCAAATTTATTCAACTGGATTTATTTTCTCAAAAACAGTTATATAACCGGTTATAACTATAACCATTTTCTATAACCGGTTTTACTTTGTATGTCCGGTTTTCGGTTTTATAACCGGTTTTGACAAATAAAATTTAATTTTTTTATTTCGACTTTAAACTTAAAAGTATTAATCTCTCTCTCTCTCTCTCTCTCTCTCTCTCTCACTCTCATCTACTTTACGAGTCACGTTTTTGTTGATTTTGTATGGCTAATTAGATATCGGATGAAAACGGATGTTCAGAACTCAATAATCAAATCAAAAACAAATTATAAATAGGTTTAAAGGTTTAGTCTCTATAAATATCCATAAAATCCAGTTTCGTTCCTGGAATTTAAATTTTTTTAAAAAAGCTTTCTATTTATAATTTGTGCACCCCTACCCATAACCCACTTGATTCCAGAATTACCCCCCATTTTTTAAAAAAAAACTTGTTAAAAAAAATTCCGGAAATACCTCACAAAATGATATTTTCAATTCATATTTTTTTTTAAAAAAAATATGTTGGGATTCCCGAATTTACCTCATAGGTAGGTAAATCCGGTTCGTAAAATACGAACTGGATTTACCTACCTATGAGGTAAATTCGGGAATCCAATTTCTTATTTTGGTAAATCTAGGTAATTTTGGGGATTCCTGGAGTTACCAACAATTTAGGTAAATTCGGTTAGCAATTTACGAACCGGATTTAGGTGTAAATTCGGAAAAAAAGTTTCATTTTCAAAAAAAAATCAGATAGTTTTTCGGAGGAGGGAGTCAATTTTCCGGAAATATGTAAAGTGAGGTAAGTTGTGTTTTTTTGTTTGTTATTTGATTGGTATTTTTGTCCAAAATTGAAAAATGGGGGATATGGATGACAACTTGGGGGTAAAAAAAAAATCCCAGTCAATCCACATACAAAATATTAGAGAGCTCTATAAAACCATCAAAGGAAGCTCCTAAATGTTCTCTAATGTACCTTGCATCTGAACCGGTACGCGAACTCCCTCAAAGGCCATTGCTTTTCCCACAACCCTTCCTACTCTTTCACACCCCTTAACAAATTTTATTCTAAAAATAACCTCGCGTGAAACGCTGAGTTCACGTGTTTAAAGACTGTTCGAACGACCTCGTTCAAAATAGATGATATTACGCACAAAAGGGTGTGAAGTCAATATTTAACACACTCGAACGATGTCGTTCGAACGGGTTCGAACAAGCATGACCTCACTCGAACAGGTGAAAAACGCCCAAAGAGAGTGTGAAGTCAAGATTTAACACACACGAACGATGTCATTCGAACCTGTTCGAAGGCCCGTGTTCGAATAGGTGAAATTTCGTGAAAAAAAAAGAGGTTTTATCTGGCCTTTTGGTCTTTTAACACCCTTATAAAATGTGTTTTAAGTAGGGGGTGTGGAAAAAGCAAACGCCCCCTCAAAAACCAGAATATTACGGGCACACCAACACTTATAAAGAACTATCACAGGGTTTTGCAAACCATGTGATTTGAAAACATCCTGGAACCAAACCGAATGATACTATACATTAGGTGAATAAGACAATCTACCTCCAAAGCATGTTTTCTACACCTCAACCATCCAATCACACTAAAAGAAAAAAAATGGTAAAATGTTTCTTGATGCATGTTGCAACACAAACATACAGCGTGTAATACCCAACGTAATAAAAGAGTATTTTGATTATTATAATGGTAAAATGTCAGCCTAAACATACTGTGATTCAGTTAGTACATTGGTAACTTGTTGGATTGCTTTATTTAATTGCCATGCCAATTTTCTTTTTTAAAAACAAATAAAAAAAATGTTTCCAATACACTAACTGCATGACTGCATGTTTAAACTAACAGCATACAATCTGAATCCATTATATTGGTTGTTGTCTTACAAAAGTTAAATGTAATGATGATTAATCTATGTTGTTTTCTAATGTTGATTGAAAGTGTGAACTATTTGAATTATCAGACTTAGGATTACCCCCTAGAATTTCTCTTTTACTAGAAAATAAGGAACAAATCCATTAGGGATGAGAGGTGTTTCAAGTCGTTCCTACTGTAACCTACAACTCTGGATTAGGTGCAAAAACCCATCCCAATAGACCCGAACGCATTCAAACATCAGCTGACCATGTGAAGTAAGAGAGGGTAGAGAGGGAAAATTCATTTCATTTTCTCTCATTCGCTGAAAAAGAATAAAAAACATAGTGAGAGAGAGAGAGAGAGAGATAGAGTACTCCCCGAAGAGAGAAAGAATGAAAAAAGAAGGAGGATTAGCTTGAGAAAGATTAAACCCTTCTTCTCTAATGATCATGAATATTGAAAATCACTCATCCCTCACCTTCATGTCACTTCACTCATGAAACCAAATCTCTACACTTGAAACCCCAATTTCATAAAAATGTGAGGCAGTCCCTAGCGCTTGTTTTTGAGCTAGCATGTAAGACTAGTAGCTGGGATTGAAGTTCTAGGAGCTGAGTTTGGAGGAATCATCAAGGTGAAGTTTTGCGTCTGGAATTAGTGGATTAGAGTCATATTGTGGGTTGATTCTAGTTTGGAAGAAAACTTCAAAAGCTGTCAAAAGGGTGTTTTAGTGAAGAACATTATCTAAGTGAGTTCCTCTCTACCCCCCTAGAAAAATGTAGGGTTTGAGTCGCCTGAGGTCTGGGTGATCAGGGCTTATGATTATCCTCTGAGGCTAGGGTCGGCGAGGGTGTGTACCTACAAACACTCTGATGCCTAAGTTAGCAAACTGAAGTGAATGAGAGTGTACCTGATTTGAGGGGTGAGGGTCTATTTATAAACGTGGGGTCTGGCCTGGAGCCGTTGGATGAGGCCGCGTTGATCTCGACCGTTGATCCTGATCCCGTCTGTGAGGCTAGCGCTTGGGTCTAAGCCTACGTCTAATTGGGCCAAGCTTCGCCTAAGACTGGGCTAGGCCGAGTCCGGAATGGTTTCCCCCCATGTCGAGGTCGGTCACATGAGTGCGACCTCGGCTTGAGATGCAGGAAGTTACTGAGAGCAGGCTCCGAGTTCATGTGGCGACAATTTCCAGGTTGTCAGAACTGGCGTGATTAATGTGACGTTTCGTTTGAACGACATGACGTTTGGGGGAACTGAGGCAATCCGTCATAATGACTGCATAGTTTTTAGCGCCTATGAATTGATGGGGTGTGTCGCTTCGTCTCCCAGGCCCAAGGTCCCTATAAAAGGAGAGGGGGAGTGTCATTCTAGTACTTCGAATTCTCTGATTCTTGCGATTTTCTCTCGAGCTTGTGCTTCGGTGAACTGACGTCAACCTTCTACTCACTCCGCCGCGACGACGTTGATCTTCAAGGTGTTCCGCCATAGATTTCTGGGTTTGTCTTTTACCCGAGGCCATTGTTCATCATCCGACTCTGATCTTCAACCCGGGGTTAGTTTCTTTTACCTTTCTGTTGGTGTAATTTCTAGTTTTTCAGTTTCTTTTCATTTTTCTTCTTGGGGTAAGCGTGATCGAAGCCTCTTTGCCCTGCCTTTGGGTAGGAGTGTGGTCTCCCATGAACTTGGTTAGGTCGGAGTTGTAACATCCTAGACTGCTTTCAGAAGTGTCGACTGCACCCACGAACCAACACGAGTCTTTTCAGCATGCTTTGTCCTCACTTGCATGCTTTCCGAAAAACTTCCCAAAAGGTCACCCATCCCACTACTACTCCAAGCCAAGCACGCTTAACTATGGAGTTCTTTGAGATGGGCTCCCGAAAAGAATATGCACCTTCTTGGTATAGGTAGTCCAAATCAATTCTTTTAAGGCTTCCTTCAACTGTACAGTCTCATACCTGCACAGCCTCAGGATCCCTCTCATTCTGGTGCGTATTTAATTTATTCACGTGCCCCTTCGCTTTCAAGCTGCCAGGAGCTGCTCTTTGCCATGCCAACTTTTTGGGCACCGGCGATCACATGCCCCCCATCTTCAGCTTGGTTCGTCCCCAAACCACACCGTAATGAGAGAGGTCTGCTGCTCTGATACCATTTGTAACATCCTAGACCGCTTTCAGAAGTGTCAACTGTCCCCACAAACCAACGCGAGTCTTTTCAGAATGCTTTGTCCTCACTTGCATGCTTTCCTGATAACTTCCCAGAAGGTCACCCAAGTTCATTTTTCTTTCTTTAGAAATTACACAGAAATACCTTCAAGATAGGCCCAAGAATGATCTTATTTCACTGAGTATTGAGGGAGAAATCGTATCCACAAGTTTTGTTTTTAAGTTAGTGACAATTTTGAACTAGTCACAATGTTTTGTCCATAACTCGTTAAATACTTGTATCAGTTTTGGTTGAGTATTGAGTTAGATATGTCTGTTGCAATATTGTTCACAGATGCTGTCAAAAACATAAAATAGAAACTCATCTTCATCACCCATTTCGAATTGCGCATGAAAGGAAATCCAAGAACCGAAGTTGGTGGATTGCATATGAACTAGGAACATATGAAATGTTATATTTGAAGCTATTCTTTGGTGAATTGAAGTTAGTGAAAGTTCAACTCCACTATAGAACATCAATAGATGAGTTCTTTCTTCCCCATCCTTGGATTCTTAGGGTTTCTAAGTACAATTTGCACTTAGAACTCTGATAATGATTGTTTGTTTAAACGGGTGTTCTATTGTTTCTGTTGACAATATATGAACATTGTTTTGAATGCCCTAAATAATGATTATTTGTTTAAATGAGTGATCTTGGGGACACCTCCTTTGTCTTGGGTATCCAAATACTTAGAGATCGCTCTCGAGGTTTTTTCATGAAAGATAGATTCTTCATGAAAGATAGTAAACCGGGAGCTATATCGATACACACCCTCCACGAAGGAGCTATATCGATACAGTTTTGGATAGATTCTTCATGAAAAATAGTAAACCGGGAGATACACCTGTGGCTAAAGGAGACAAGTTCGGTCTCAAACAATGCCCCACTGTAGATCTTGATAATGTAGAGATACAAAAGGTGCCTTATGCTTTGAATATGGGAAATCTTATGTACGCTCAAGTTTCTACTCGTCGCGACATAACATTTATAGTGGGAGTTCTTAGTAGATATTTCAGTAATCCTGGTATGCAGCATTGGACATCAGTGAAGCGTGTGATGCGCTACTTGAAGAGAACTTGAAACTACATGCTCACCTATCAGAAGTCAAATAACTTAGAGGTCATTGGGTATTCTGATTCGAATTTTGTGGGATGCCACGATAGAAGGCGTTCCACATCTGGTTACATATTTCTTTTGGCTGGAGGGGCAATTTCCCGGATGTCTGCTAAACAGACTTTAAAGGCTCCTTCAACCATGGAAGCAGAGTTTGTGGCCTACTTTGAACCATAAAATCATGCATTGTGGCTACGAAACTTTGTCTCAAGCCTAAGCATCATTGGAAGTATTAAGAGGCCATTGAAGATTTATTGTGACAATAATGCAGCTGTCTTATACTCTAACAACAACATGAGTTCTACAAAGTCGAAATTCATCGACATCAAGTATCTTTTTGTGAAGGAAAAAGTTTAGGAGAAAATGATTTCTATAGAATATATAGGGACAAACTTTATGCTAGCGGACCCATTAACCAAAGGCTTGACACCCAAAGTTTACTATGAGAACATTGCTCATATGGTTGTTGGTTTTGAGATTACCTTAGATTAGTGGGAGTCTTTTCTTGTTTTCCCTTGTGTTCTAAAATTTTGGTATTGATACAGACTTTATGTTATTTTGACTTTCTGCAGAAATTAAGTTGAGTTATTATTAAATATGTTTGTATCATATTATATGCAAAATAATTTTTGCATTTTCAGCAACTTCAGTTTGATCTCACTAAAGACTTAAGTTGGACTAGTTGGAAATAGGCATGACATGAGATCACATTGCATGAAATTTCCACGCCACTCATCCATATTGATCAATGTCATCGTGTATGTTAATATGATGGTCATCGGGGTATAGTCACAAAAGACGTTAGTGACGACAACCGCATTGGTCTTATTATTGATATATGAGGTGGACCATATTGTAAAAGGGAAATCTAAAGATAAATGACATTCGTATATCGGCGTTAAGAATCACGATATAATTAATATGATATATTACCCAAGTGAGAGATTGTTGGTTTATTTAATTCCAATAATATAAATAATGGGCATATATTCTTTTATTAATTGTATTAGCTATTTATCAATTAGGAGACTTGATTGATATGTGATCAAAATAAGTAAAAGGCTATATTGGATTTCTAATTATATGATTAATTATTATTGATATGGGTCCAATACGAGGGGATGTTAGTGATAGCCCATTAGAGGGATAATAGGAACCCTAATAGACTACCACACTATAAGTTTGTTATGGTCCTCAAAATACTGGACAAACCGCAATATACACAAGTTTGCCCTCCTTTCCCCATCTGAAGAGAGTCTAAGGCATTAGGAGCGGAGAATGAATCCTCAGAAGATCGAGTGAAAACAAGTAACAGCTACTCGTCAGCTTTATGGTTCTTCCTCAACTGTGACTCCTAATGGCTTAGACTCTCTTCAGATGGGAGAGGAAAACAAACTTGTGTATATTGCCGTTAGTTTGGTATATTGGGGACCATAGCCTACTTATAGTGTGATAGTCTATTTGGGTTCCCATATAATCCCTTTAATGGGCTATCACTGACATCCACTCTTATTGGGCCCATATCAATAATAATTAATCAATTAATTATATAATTAGAAATCTAGTATAGCCTTTTACTTATTTTGATCACATATCAATCAAGGCTCCTAATTGATAAATAGCTAATACAATTAATAAAATAATATATGCCCATTATTTATGATATTGGAATAAAATATTCCAACAATCTCCCACTTGGGCAATATATCATATTAAGTATATCATAATTCTTAAGCCCGGCATCCGAATGCTATTTATCTTTAGATTTCCCTTTTACATTGGGGTCCACCTCATATATTAATAATGAGATCAGCGCGGCTGTCGTCACTAACGTCTTTTGTGACTATACCCCGATTACCATCATATCTACATAATCGATGACCGAGATCAATATGGATGAGTGGCGTGGAAATTTCATGCAATGTGATCTCATGTCATGCCTATTTCCAATTGGTCCAACTTAAGTCTTTAGTGAGATCAAACTGAAGTTGCTGAAAATGAAAAATTTATTTTGCTTATAATATGATACAAACATATTTAATAATAACTCAACTTAATTTCTGCAGAAAGTCAAAATAACATAAAGTCTGTATCAATACCAAAATTTTAGAACACAAGAGAAAACAAGAAAAGACTCCCACTAATGTAAGACAATCTCAAAACCAACACCCATATGAGCAATGTGCTCATGGTAAACTTTGGGTGTCAAGCCTTTGGTTAGTGGGCCCGCTAGCATAAAGTTCGTCCCTATATATTCTACAGAAATCTGTTTCTCCTAAACTCTTTCCTTCACAACAAGATACTTGATGTCGATGAATTTCGACTTTGTAGAACTCATGTTGTTAGAGTATAGGACAACTGCACTATTGTCATAATTTTTTTTTCATTGGCCTCTAAATACTTCCAATGAAGCTTAGGCCTGAGACAAAGTTTCGTAGCCACAATGCATGATTTGATGCCTCAAAGCAAGCCACAGACTCTACTGCCATGGTTGAAGGAGCCACTAAAGTTTGCTTGGCAGACTTCCAAGAAATAGTTCCTCTAGCCAAAACAAAAAATTAACTAGATGTGGAACGTCTGCTACCAGGGCATCCCGCAAAATCAGTGTCAGAATACCAAATGACCTCTAGGTTATCTGACTTCTGATCGATAAGAATATAGTTTATTGTTCTCTTCAAAAGCTGCATACTGAGATTACTCAAATATCTACTAAGAACTCCCACTATAAATGCTATATTGGGACGAATACAAACTTGAGCGTACATAAGACTTCCCACAGCCAAACATACGAGACCTTTTGCACCTCTACCTTATCAAGATCTGTAGCGGGGAATTGTTTGAGACTGAACTTGTCTCCTTTAGCCAATGGTGCATCTCCCGTTTTACTATATTTCATGAAGAATCTATGCAAAAATGTATCGATATAGCTCCTTTGTGACAATCCCAAGATACCTCGAGAGCGATCTCTTAGTTTCGTGCAATAAGCCTATATCATTGCTCGCTAATAGGATATCATCAACATATAACACCAAAAAGATAAATGTACTCCCACTGAACTTTTAGTATACAAATAATCAACCATAAGAGGTAATAACTTGATGAAATTTGTAATACCATTGACGGGAAGCCTATTTAAGGCCATAAATGGATTTCTTAAGTTTGTACACCATAGACTTTAGATCACCTAAAACAAAGTTTTCTAGTTGCACCATATAAATTGTTTCGTCAATGTTTCCATTTAGAAACACAGTATTCACATCCATATGATGCGGCTCTAAGTCAAAATGAGCGACTAGTACCAAAATAATCCCGAGAGAGTCTTTCGGGAAAACTGGAGAGAAAGTCTCTTTGTAATCAATGCCTTCCTTTTGAGTGAACAAGATGAGCCTTATATCTTTCAATGTTACCCTTGAAATCCCTCTTGGTTTTAAATATCCATTTGTAACCAATGGGTTTCTTACCTTCAGGTAACTAGACAATATCCCAAACGTCATTGTCAGCCATTGACTTCATCTCATTCTCCATGGCATAGATCCACTTAAGAGAGTTAGAACTATTCATGGCCTAACTAAAGTTAACTTGATCTTCCTCAGTCAAGCCAATACCTTCCTCATGTTCTTGAAGAAATACTACATAATCATCTAAAATTGCACTTCTCCTCTCTCTAGTGGATCTTCTTACTAGAACCTCTTGAGGTTGTTGAGTTTGAACTTCTGGTGGTGCTTGAGGAGGAAACTCAGTGTTGTCTTCTTCTTGAGCAATGTTAAGAGTAACATTTTCATTTATTGCTGGATCTGTTTCTTGAACAATGACAGGTACTAAGACTTGACCATTGTCTGTAACCGTTCCTTCATCAAAAGCAACATTTCTTATGTTTCCTTCCCCTCCAAACTCAACTTCCTCAAGAAATATTGCATTTCCCGTTTCAAAAAAATGCTCTTACAGAGGGGTTGTAAAACTCGCAAGAGCATTCTGCGTACCCAACAAAATAACAACTAATTTTCTTAGGGTCCAACTTACCTTCATGCGGCCTGTAAGGCTTGGCTTCGGTTGGACACCCCAAAATGTGTATGTTCCTAATGCTGGGCTTTTTCCCAGTCCATAGCTCATAAGTGGTCTTATCGACTACTTTGCTTGGTACTATGTTGAGGATATAAACTATATTTTTCATTATTTTTCCCTCTTCTTGTCCTGAGAATTTGAAGCCAAATGAGCACTTTCACCCTACCTCCTCATGATCTCTCTTCCTTTTGCACACAGTGAGACATAAGCTCAATGATGAACCATTTGTCCTTATGAGTGTTATATGTCACCACAAGTGGTCCAAATTGTGTAGGAAGAGAGTTCAAAACCAAATGCACAAGCACATCATTAGAGATTTTCATCTTCAGTGCCTAGAGTTTTGATGCAAGGTTGGACATCTCCATAATGTACTCTCTTACATTCCCTTTACAGTTATACTTCAGAGAGGTGAGTTTGGCCAAATGGCTACTTATCTCAGCCTTATCACCTCTTTTCAAATGATTTCTCTATTGATCCCAAGAACTTCTTGGCATTCTCATTCTCAGTAATTGAGCCTCGAAAAACTTCCGAAATTGATTTCTTGATGATCATGAGGCACATTCGGTTGGACCGATCTCATTTCTCAATTTTGAGCTCATAAGAGTTCTCTGGAGTGAGACGGGTCGTTCCTCCCTCAGTGTCAGGTCCAAGTCCATACATCCAAGAATGATCTCAACGGATTCCTTCCAGGATTTGAAGTTTATCCCATTCAGCATAAAGATTTGGTTAATTTCAGTAACAAAATTTAGAGCGCTAGCAACAACAACTAAAAGAAAAGAACAAATATGATGTGCACAAACAACTTTAAATGTCAATTGAAAGACCGAAATAAGATACCAAGCGCACCATTAGTCCCCAATCTTTGGATTGCAAAAACTAACTACAAGCAGTACTCTCAACGCAATGATCAAACATTGGTGATAAGTCCTGTCAAACAATGGTTGCCTCTGGGCACCCTAATTGCTCACATGGATAAATAACTTTATAATCACCACACATTTACCATCACATGCGTGTTATTATTCGGCCAAATTGCGCGCGCCTTCCTTTGGGCCGACAACAACTCGCATAAATAATTTCACGCTATAATTTGTAAATTTAATTGAATAGATTTACGCAACATTGGTTACTTTGGCAACATGTTTCACTCAACTCAATTAAAAAATATTAGAAAATTTTATTAATAATAATAATAATAATGGGAAAATGGTCTTAATTCACATATTTCCGACACAACAATAGGAAAAAAAGCCGAATGTATGGTTATGGTCTCCTAAATGCAAAATAATGAAATGACTAAAAATTACAATTCTTCAGCAGAAAAATAGCTTCTTCGAGTCGCGTCCTCATATGGTGTTGTCCCCTTTTGCCTTTCTCAATCAATTACAAAATTATAAATAAAAATAAAATAACTAAAGAGAAAGTCACGGTGCGCAGACCGTATTTAAATAAATATCATGACACGCAGGTCGGCTCCAATAGGAAATTAAGCAAATAAATTAACAACACCAAAGTACTAAGCCCATAACCATACACAATGCAAATTATTCAATAATAAGAACACCAAAATATTATTGAATATATCGTAAAATCAAATATTAGTGAGATACGATCTTTATTACTAATTTAATAGTCTTGATTGTCATCGTTATATCTATCATACATTATAGGCAAGAAAATCAACCCATCCATAATTTCTGATTCAATCAGAGCATTGAATTGATATAATAATAATATTAATAATAATAATAATAATAATATTATAAAATATGATTGAATAACAATTAAAGCAATCAAACATAATATCCAATTCATTGAGTGAATATAATTAAGAATCAGAATGAATCAATCGAGATCGTGAATAATAATTTTTTTTTGATAAGTCAAAGATTATATTGAAACAAGGGTACTAAGGGGGTGCCTCAACCCAATTACAGTTAATATAACCGGATCATACAACTAATTGGATCACTTTTCCATTCCTCAAAATCTAATGTGCTTTGCTCTCCTAATCTATTTGCTATCCATCTCCAAGACAATCATTTTACATGATTCAACATATGTGCTACACTTGGTACACCCCCTCTAAAAATAACTCTATTCCTATTAATCCAAATAACTCATAATGTAGCAACCCAAATAAAAAATCTAAGCTTCCTCTTTTTCTTCCCCGTCACCGTGGCTTTGTGTTGCCACATATGGTCCCATGCACACCAGTACTCTTGCAACACCTATCCACTCTAGAACTTGCTCCCATAATTTAGTAGAAATGTTGCAGTGAAAAAAAAGATGTGCAGAGTCCTCTTCGTGATTGAAACAGAACACGCAGCATTCACTATAATTATCAGCCAACACACCCCGTTGCTTGAGAAGTTTTCTTGTAGGTAAGCGATCAATCAACACTCTCCAACCATGGACCAAAAACTTAGATGGGGCATCCGTAAACCAGAATTTATTTAACAGCTTTAAATCTCCTTCAGATGAGTGCATATCCTCATTAAATAGAGAGCTAAAGTACCTACAAGTTTTTGACACGAGCTGAACCAAGATTCTTCATTAAAATATTTTCCAAATCCTAGTGGTTCCCATGATAAAAATTGAACTTCAAAACAATGATTACTCCTAGGATGATTGAAACTCAAGGAGTTGCATGTTGGTAGAGAAGCATTCAAGCTAAGTATTGGGAGAAAGAGCTTGTGATTGGAGTTGCATTAGGCTCAAGCAAGCTAAGAGAGGGTTAAATTAAGTGCTGTCAAGAATGTTTGTGTTAGCGAAGAACAACATTCATGTCAGTTCCTCACCCCACCTTGTTTATTAAATTTAGGGTTGAAACACAATGTTGTGCTCACCCTCTTTGCTAACTAAATGTGTATGGTGATGTGTTGTTTTTGTCATTTAAAGACTTGTAAGCTGAAACTGTGGACCCCATATTGAAATGCCAGTGCCTGATTCTACTTAATACTCATATGTATGATTGTTGAACAAAATCTACGATTTGTGTGCCTGTGTTGAAATTGGAACAAAGCATGCCTAAATGTACTAGGTTTTGGTGATTTATTGTGTTTTAAGTGATTGCACAATGTTTGTGATAGGTTGGATTCTAATTGGAATGAATGAGAAATGCTAAATATGTAAAACTAATGTCTGATGAAACAACATGAGCTAGTTGAATCAACATTGGCACCGGTATTAGTTTTCGACGGCATATTTCTTCGTTAGGCTTCCAACAGTTTTAACCGTAACTTTTGATACGAAACTACGATTGAGGTGTTTTTGGATGAATTGGAAAGCTAACAAAATGATATACATTTATAAAGACATATTATTTATTTTTTCATTCCTTCCCAAGGACCCTCCTAACCTATTCTATCATTTATAATTGAAGCATGCATGTTAAATGTGTGTCTTTACATCAATTTTTGATGTTTAATTTTTCATTATGATAACATGATAATTTTGTGAATATGACTAGCTGGAGAGAAATATTATCTATATTATTATACTACAAATTGATTAAGGAATTGTTACGGCATACTTAGATTGGAAAGTCATGAGCCCAATTATTTTGACATGTTCAGGCACCCTTCTAATTTGTTGGGAGGAGGTTTCCCGTGGAATTTTTATGATTTCCTTTTGGGTGTGCCATTGGTAATTAATTAAAAAACATCGTGTGAGTTATGGTGATGTGTCACCTAAGGAATTCACTGAGATTTCATTAATCTCATCTTTTTATGATTTGTAATTTTTGAAATAAGTAGGAAAGGTGGAATTATCTGAAGACAGGCATTGGAGCATTAGTCTCTTCATGTGAACTTATTATGATGCTCAAGGGCATTGTATCTTAGCTTTTGTTTATGTTTGGACTATGAAGCCCAGTTACTTCAAAAATAGAAACGTACATGTGTTAGGTACGTATCTGATACGGACACCTGTCCGATTCTTCTCGATATGTACCCAAAGAGTGTCACATAATTTTTTAATTCTTTTTAACAAATATTTCACTTACTTTTCAGATACATCTAGCTTTGATATTTCTTACCAACTAAAGATACTTTTCAGATACATTTTCGATAACTCTTACCAACTAAGTACATGATTGTCACTCATATATAATACATTTTAATACCTCAATAACTAAAAGATAAAATTACATGTTTTTTGGTAGCACAATCATTGAAGAAATAAAACATTGTGAGATGAGTGGGATAAATACGTAACTATCTCTACTTGATATGATCACATTTTTTATTTCTACAATGTGATCATCATATATTGACTAATGATATGCTTATTTGTTATTGATCAACTACTAATATGAATATGTTTGTCTAAAAAAAGTTATCTATTTACTATATCTATATATAAAGTCATTTATTATATATATATATATATATATATATATATATATATATATATATATATATATATATATATATATATATATATATATACATAAAGTCATGTATGTGAGCTTCTCAGTCAATAATATTTTAGTTAGTAATGATCGCTCTCCTCTATAAAATGCAATATTTTGCTTTTTCATCTTTGTTTTTTTTCTATTTGTATTTCTATTTCACTTTATTTTTCTGTTATGTTTTTAAATATTTAAATTTAAATTTAAATTTTTCTTAAAAGTATCTCTGTAGTGTCGTATCTTGATTTTCAAAATTTTCTGTGCTCTCAGATTCAGATCGTGTCGTATCCCGTATCTGGGTTTCATAGTGTTTGGATATATAGTCTGGTATCTAGCCAATTTGGATCGTAATAAAGACCTATAGATCGAAGTTAGAAATAAATTGAATATTTCCTGGTAAATGTTAACTAATATTCTTAAGAATTTTGACATTAAAATTGAAACCTTCATTCTTTTTTTTTTCAAGTGTAAAAAACTCATGTATGTTACGATCGGTTTTTCTGGATGAGAAAAGGACCGAACACGATTAATGTTATAATTTATGTTAAATAACTGTTGCGCCCGAAAAAGTCCCCGAGGGGTTTTCCTTCGTTTACAACGTTTTAAAAACAATGAAGTCGCCACCAATATTTTTTATAAGGAAAATATTGAAGAAAAACCTTTTTGGAAGGCAGATGGTCTTTTGGAAAACTAGGAGATTTGGGTTCGGGGGTCGGTTAGGCATGGGGAAGGTATTAGCGCCCCACACCTCCTTTATACTGAAAGGGAACCTTTAATTAAACGTGTGATTTTAAGTGTTGATTTTGAAAATACTTAAATTTGCCTCTTGGTTGAAAAGACTTATGGAATTTTTTATTTGCGGCGCTTGACGAGAGTTAGCCGCTTTGGTTTTTTGAAAGGAAAAATGTTTTTAGTTTGTTGTGCTTGACGGAGGGGATCCGCTCCTACGTATCTCCCGGTGCGATGGAGAATTCAAAGCTACGTAGTTCTGGGTTTTTATTTTTATTTTGCTTAATTGTGAAAACTGAGCTTTCATGATGATCAATTGAGCAAAGGCTCCAAGTGATCACCAGTAGTTCCTCATTGTTAATAATCATGCAAGCAAAGGCTTCGCAGGCTATTAACAAAGTTTTTTGATTTATTGAAAAATTTTTAGACAAATTGGACATTCATGATGATCAATTGAGCAAAGGCTCCAAGTGATCACCACTAGTTCCTCATTGTTAATAATCATGCAAGCAAAGGCTTCGCAAGACCACTAACAAAGTTTGATTTATTGAAAGTCTTTAGAAAAAATTGGGCGTTCATGATGATCAATTGAGCAAAGGCTCCAAGTGATCATTACTAGGTCCTCATTTGTTAATGATCATGCAAGCAAAGGCTTCGCATGACCACTAACAAAGTTTTTGATTTAATGAAAAAAATTATTTGGGTTAAAAGAATTAAAAAGGAGAAAAAAAAAGGTGAAAAATTGCAAAATGGGGGTGTTGTTAGCTGCAGGGGGGTTGTGCAACTGAACGGAGGTGTAAACGGCAAGCCCAATTCGCATAGGAGGGCCGATATGCAAAAGCGGGCTTAAGTGAGGGGTGGCGCGCGCATCAATCAAGGGGTGTGGGTAATAATGAGTAAAAAAACTAAAATAAAATTAATAAAAAAGGGACCCTATAAATACGAAAACCCTAAAATTAAACCTAATTTCAGATGCACCTCCCTTCTACCGACGATTGTGCATGCAGCAGGCTCCTTTAATGGAGAGAGAGAAGAACGAAAAATCGAGGAGGAGAGAGAGATTTGCGGAGTGGGTGAGAGGTTTCCGCGAGACGGGGGGGGGAACGCAGAGGCTGGAAACGAGAGAGAGAAGGGCGTGGTTTCAGTGAGAGAGAGGCGTGGCTCGGGAGAGTTGGAGAGAGAGAGAAGGAACGCCAGAAGCCCGCGACGGTGGGGGGAGGAAGCCTCGACGGAGTTCACGAGAGGCTCGCCGTGGAAGACGAAGTCGTGGCGGGCTCTCGCCGGTGGTGACAAAGCCGAATCTCGCTGTTTTTTCTTTTTCGCTTGTTTTTTTTTTTCGGTTTCTCCTCTCTTCTACCCCATTTCTTTAGGTTTTCAGTTCGGCTATGTTTATTTCTCGCTCTGTTCTACTCTTGAACCGATTTTTACCTCTCAAGTCGTCCTTTTTTTTTTTGACCAAAAACATCCTTTGATTGTAAATTAGTGTGAACTTGTATTCAGTTAATTCTATTTCGTTTCATTAGTTGCTAATCTAGGACTGAAGCATTTTTTTGTTGTATTACAGATCTGATCCCTTCTCAAGAGAAAGATAAAATAAAACAAACTGATTTATGTTGATTCATTCAATTCCAAACACACAGAACATACATATTTTATACGACCTAAACTAAAAAATCGTTCACCAACCTGGATCTGATTTCTTCAGAGAATAAATGACGAGATCTGTCAAACGTGACTACCTCCAACTCTGACTGTGTGGCTCTGTTATTGTTGTTCGAATTTTTTTTTCTCGTAACTGCTTCTTAGATCTCAAACAAAAACAGTGTTTGTGTGATTAGGGTTTCAGTGTAAAACCCTAATCCTTTTTTTTGTGATTTGTGTTGAAATTCGTATGCATCTTCTTTGTTGGATCGCTTTTTTATATTAAAATATTAGGTTTCTGCATTAATTGTTTTTGACTGGGCTTTGACTCTTTTAAGGTTTGGAGTGGAGCGGACTGCACTCAGCCTACTTGGGAGCAACATTGAACCCCAGATTTCTTCTTGCTCTTCTTTGCTGCCTTTATTATTTTTTTGTATTTTCGGATTTATTTATTTTTGTATATTTTGTGTTATTACTTTTTGTATTTTTTGGACATTTGGACATTTGAACACTTCTAAGTTGTAATAAAAATTAAATAGTATTTTTTGACATTTTTGGACCATTAAACACTTTTAAATTGTAAATAAAACTAAATAGAATTTTTTTGACATTTTTGGACTATATATATGCTCAAAATAAAATAACTGCACAAAATAAGATTAATAATGAGAAAAAGAGTCGGGCCAAACACAAAGACGAGAACGAGCCCGACTAGACAAATACGCTAAAACGAGACCCAAATAGAAGAAATGGGCTCATTAACTAAAAACACTAAAATTGACTCAGAATTGCATTCTTAAGCCTGAACTGAAGAGACAAGCTAAATTTCTAGAAAAAACGACTTTTGGTAGACCTACTTATGTACGACTAAACCCAAATACGAAGATTAAATTGAAGAACGCACGAAAAGATCGATCATTTGCGTGCCTGCCTAATTTAAACAACGGTATTTCGATTTAGTTGAGTTGGATCACTAAAATTGTCTTAAGATAAAAAGGACGGACAAAATTAGGGTATTACAGCTGCCCCTCTTTATTTCGCATTTCGCCAAAAAATATGAATTGGCCTTTTCATATTTGTTGGTGAAATGGAAATAAAGATATAGAAATAATACTAATTTTGTCCGCTTCAGAAAAATTCAAATCTTTTTGTTATTTTCCTTTTGAGGGAGGGGGTTAACACTTGTCGCATTAACGAGAAAGCAATAAATTGAGAAAAGCAGTAAATTGGGAATTCAGAGGTTGCCTAAAACCTTCTAACGGACTCTTGTCGAGTCCGAGCTCTGGGGGTGGCCTTTTCGAGCGGCC
Source organism: Oxytropis ochrocephala (assembly GCA_020916435.1). Classification (NCBI taxonomy): domain Eukaryota; kingdom Viridiplantae; phylum Streptophyta; class Magnoliopsida; order Fabales; family Fabaceae; genus Oxytropis; species Oxytropis ochrocephala. The sequence goes on from CM037092.1 coordinate 98,735,168, forward strand.
GATCAACATCAGGTCCGGAACTGATTTGATCAATGGATTTACGTTGTGCCTTATGCTGACACAACTAATCCGAAGGACTTAACGAAGTCTGATGGATCCATCGCGTGCTCATACGCTATGTTGTGATCTGTGGAAGGAGTTCACTAACTCTGTGGGAGTTCACTAACTCTGGGTTGATGGAGTTTACGAACTCTGGGTTGATGGAGTTTACGAACTCTGGGTTAATGGTGATTTTCTAAAAACGAGATTTTTGGGTGCACATGGATGCAATGATTAATTTTGGTGGGATGTTTCTTCTGTTTGATTTTTCATCCTCTTTTTTTTCTTTTGTTATTCTTTCGCTCTTCTGAGATGCGAATTTGAAAGCGTAATGTACTGTTTGATGCTATGGAGTGATGAATGGTATGGATGATATGAGAATGATGAATGATATGAAGATGTTGTGTTCTCTTGTGTTCCGCTTTTCCGTGATTTTTCTTCTCTTTTGTTTTTTTGTTTATTTTGTCTATTTTCTTTAAGCGGCTTTCTTTTTCATGCTTATTTGTTTTTCTTTGGCACTTTTTTCTTTGGTTAAATCCATCGACGGATTTTAAGTCGTTCAGACGATAATCACGCGAGGATTGCGCACTCGATTCGTTATGACTATTTTTGTCTCTTCTCTTTTTTTTTGCAATTTTATTCACTTGGGAAATCATTTCTTTCGTATTTTTCAAAGATTTCGTAATGATCCTGTAATGCTCGAATGTGCATGTGTTTTGCAAATCAATTTCATCAATCATAAAAATTATTATTTTGAAAGAAACTGAATAGATGAAAGCAGAGACACGAAAGAGCACATATATGAAAGAAAAGTTGGACTTTTATTGATATAGAAATTGGACGTGCAGAAAATCACGCCAATTGAAAGTGCATTACAATCTTTCTTTTAAAGCGAGAAAATACAAGAGAAAGGAGCAGATCTCGTGATTTCATCTTCAAGTAACGTGCCGCCGCCCATACTCATAACTCGATCACCCTCTTATCCAAACCTTTGGGAGTCTTGATTGCCTTTCCTTTTCTCAAGCCCAAGTCTTCGAATTAATTTTTGTCCGGATCACCCTTTGCGGGTTTTCAATCCACCGGGTCGCTCTGATTTTGCCTAGGCCGCCTTTGCGGGTTTTCAACCTAGCGAGCTAATTTTCCTTGGCTTATCTTTCTCTTTTTTCGTCTATTTTTCAGGCATAATACTTCTTGACCACATCCGAGTTCACTTTGGATTTGGAATCTCATCTCCGTCCATGTTCGCCAGATTAAAGCTCCTCCCGAGAATGTCTTCTTCACCACATTAGGTCCTTCATCTTTGGGAGTCCATTTGCCCTCGGGTCCGTCTCAGACGGCAAGATCTCGCTTGAGTACAAGTTCTCCTCTTGGAATTCCCGAGGACGAACTCTTTTGTCAAAAGCCCTATATCATCCTCTGTTGGTAATGTGATCCATGACACATTGCGGCTACCCATTTTTCGTCAATGAGGTTAAATTGGTCAAGACGGATCGAGCCCATTCTCGCTTCATCAAATTTTGTCTCCTTTAACACCCCGCAGGATGGTATTTCAACTTCAATGGGAGGATCGCCTCCACCCATAAACCGATGAGTAGGGGTTGCCCTGCCGAGGTGCGCACCGAGGTTCTCAGAACCATGCAGACAAAAGGAGCATTTCATGCCAATCCTTGTATGTTACCACCATCTTTTGCACAATCTTCTTGATGCTCTTGTTAGTCGCCTTAACCGCCCCATTCATCTTTGGGAGGTAAGGAGAAGAATTGTGATGCTGTATTTTGAAGTCTTCACACAAGTCCTTCATCATTCTGCTGTTCAAATTACTGTCGTTGTCTGTGATAATCTTGTTTGGAAGACCGTAGCGGCAAACCAAATCTTTCTTGATGAACTTAGCAATCACTGAGCTTGTAACATTGGGATAAGAAGCAGCCTCCACCCACTTAGTGAAGTAGTAAATAGCAACCAAAATGAAACGGTGACCATTTGAAGCTTTGGGTTCAATGGGACCAATGATGTCCATGCCCCACATTGAGAATGGCCATGGTGCACTCAAGACATTCAGAGAAGTCGGAGGTACATGAGTGTGATCTGCATAGATTTGACATTTATGGCATCTTCTCACAAAATCAGAATAGCCTAACTCCATCGCGCAACCAAAGAGTAACCATCTCTCTCGTGATTTTCCTAGCCATTGCGTGTCTACTGGAATGAACCCCAAATGAACCTCATGAACATCTCGCATAATCTTTACTGACTCTTCTTTAGTTACACACCTGAGGAGTAACAAGTCCTAGTTTCTCTTGTAAAGGACGTCTCCACTCAAGAAGAAACCTGTTGATAGTCTCCGGAGTGTTCTTTTGTCATTCTCTGTAGCTCCGGGAGGATACTCTATGTTTGTGATGTACTGCTTGATGTCATGGTAGCAAGGCTTACTATTTGATTCCTCCTCGACTGCCATACAGTAGTGATAAGCGGGTAGACCTTTGTGCTGGATTCTGACAGTCGTCAAACTTTTGTCACAACTGACGTTGAACATAGAAGACAAAGTTGCCAAGGCATCTGCCAACTGATTCTCGCTACGGGGTATGTGCTGGAAAGTGATTTCCTCAAAGGGCTTGATTAATTCTTGAATATAGTCACGGTAAGGAATCAAATCAGGATTTCTTGTTTCCCAATCCCCTTTTACCTGGTGGACGACTAGAGCTGAATCTCCGTACACGTCGAGCCTCTTAACTTTCCAATCTAGAGTTGCCTGAATACCCAGGATACACTCTTCATACTCTGCGATATTGTTTGTGACATAGAAGCTTAGTCTGGCAGTGAATGGTGTAACACCCCCTTATATAAAGCTAATTCAATTAATTAAAATCAGAGTTTTTCAAAAACTTTCCACGCACCTCGAAGAGGGTGGTACATTTCAAATAAAACATCATCAAAACATAGTCAAAATCCAAACGCATCAACGCGTATCATGCATAACATAGTCAAGTGGTTACAATCCTCAAAATAACCTGTTTAGCGTTTACATTAATCCATCAATAGTTTGCAGCACAGCGGAAATAAAATTGAGTTCACATACTCAATACATAGGTTCAAAATAAGTTTAATACATAACCATAAATAATACTAAGACCCAACCCCGGTGTTACTATCAGAGCTGACTCAATAAAACCCCAGAGGCACAGCACCATCACTCGGAATCACCTGTTTGTCGCCACGAGAGCAGGCAACAAGAAATGCTAGGGTGAGTCTCTTTACATAATTTATAACAAGTAAGATAAGCATTATAATCAGAAGACTTCTAGCAATACCAACCATTAACTATTAAGCATTCACCACTCAACAGGGACATCAACAAGTCACAACATAGAATTAATTAATGAATGCATAATGTATGCATGCGTGCATTATGCATGTGGATCCATATTCACCTCACCACCCCGTCGGGTAACTCATCAATTGTTGGCCAAGCCCTCATCAACCGCTGTTTGGCGAAGCCACTCATCAACCGCTTGCCGAGGCCATGCATATGATTCATGTGACAATATGACAATGCATCACACCACACTAAACACATCGCATCGATTATTAACTACTACCTCGTTAGTTGTCAAACACCACCTCATCAATTGTTTATCATCACCTCATCAATTGTTTACCGTCACCTCATCAATTGTTCACCATCACCGCACCAATTGTTTGTCACCAATTTATTAGTTATCAATTAATTCTCACCTAAGGACCAAAACCACCCCCCTAGGGACACCCTCCTCATTTAGGGACCATTTGACACGCCAAAAATTAATTTAGGAATTTTAGGAATTCAACAGCACAAGGTTTTGGAAGATCCCCCACTGGAGGCGCGCACACTAGCGCGCAGAAGAGAGGCGCGCAAGATGGCGCGCGGATAGGTCGCTCTAACTCTCAAAGTTTCTGTCCTTCAGTGAGAGGTGTGCGCGCGAGGTTACGCGCAGGGACGCGCGCGCAAGATGGCGCGCAATCCTAATCAAGCCTTGGCCATCTCGCGCGTAAGTTTGCGCTTGCGCAAGATGGCGCGCAAAGACACCATTTCAGACACAGCGCCAAGTTGCCCAAAGAATCGGCGCCCCTCGCCACACACACACACACGGTTTTAATCCCTCAGCGCCAAGTTGCCCAAAGAATCGGCGCCCCGCACAACCTCACACGCCCAATTCAAGCAACCAGCGCCAAAATGCTAGGCATTTGGCGCCCCCCCCTTCCAACCCATACCCAACACACTTCAAAAACCTAATTTCTTCCAAACAAATTAATCCTCACATAACCACACCAACATAGCCAATGAATTATTAATGCTAATTATCATATTTACTTGTTCATGCTCATATGACCAAATCATCAAACATACACTATGCATATATCACAACTCATGCTTCCAAAACAACAATCAACATGCTATAACCAAATTCAAGCATTTAAACATCAATCATACAATCAACATACAATCAACATACAATCAACATACAATCAACACAATCATTCCTAGAGCTATTCTCACTATAATACACATCCTACAAGCTATAAAAGATGTATGGAGAATCCCCTAACCTTGGGTGAGCTTGAAACCTCCAAACAATCACCAAAGTCACCAAACAAAACAAGCCCCTTCAAAGTGCGGTGAAGGCCGATTGTTTTCTCTCTAGGTGGAAATGGAGTTCAAAAATAACAAGTGTGAGCTTAAGGGACTCATGGGAGTGAAACAAGGAAAGGAAAATAAGGGTGTTTAGGACCAAAGCCTTCACTTACCAACACAAAACTTGAGGAAAGTCTCCTCCTTTTTCCCTTCAATGTCAAAACGTGACCCTCTTGCTTTGGGTAGCCATGGAAATTCAAAATGGGAAGGAATAAGCTCAAGGAATTAAGGAAATGGAATAAGGAAAGAAAAGGATGAAGATTAAGACCAAAAATCACTCACCCACCAAGAATCAAAGAGAAAGTTCTCACCTTTTCCTTCCTCCTTTCCACGCCAAGCTGCTGACCTCCTTCCCCTCTCTATTTCCTTCGAAAGTTCCTTTCAATTTGGGGTTATGTGACCTTGTGTAGGGTTTTGGGGTTTTAAGGTAATTGGGCTTGGGTCATTTAAGTGACTTGGGCCCTTTTATTTGCATCACCTATTTTACTTATTCACATACTCCCGAAATTAAAATAAAATAACTCTAACTCAATTATTCCACTTAATAAACTAAGCCCCTTTTGATAAAATAACTTTGACTATTTAATTTAACTTAATTAAATGTTGCAAGTTCCAAATAACTTAATCAATTAAATAATTAAATTATTTTGGGCGTTATAACTCTCCCCACTTAGAATATTTTCGTCCTCGAAAATACTCATAAGCAATACCCAACTTCTTCTCACCTCTACCCATACTCATCATAATCTATCGTACACTAAGGTAACAAACCACCCACTTTCTCTACACTCTTACCCTTAGCAGATAATCTAACCTGTAGGGTATCCAGATCCTACTCGACTACTCAAATACCATCTATTCCGATGCAGAGACACTATACTCTCAACTACGATTTGCGATTAGCTTACCCTATTTAAGTTTCCAATCTCCGTGCTCATCTCCGAACTCAACCTACTAACCTAACCCATCGCTTTCATCTAATTGACCTACTCGTCTTCATTACTAATAATTCCACACTGAGTTCCCTAACAACCGCACTCCCGGTGCTTAGCAACAATCCTGAATCATGTTAACCACAAACGGCATCTGCATACTTAGGTGTATGCACACTACAAAGAATTACCCTTCCTTGCTCCCCTCGTTACTCACCTTGGTTACACTACGCTTGAGCACAACACTCTTAAACGCAACATTTCATCCCGGTAGATATACAGTATACTTAAACACCCACTCCTTTACACTTAGTTTATATACATCCCACTATACTTCGACAACTTCGATATTTCGACACTTCCACTCTAACTTAGAGAAATATACTTAGACATTACTCATGTCGACAACTCAATACTTCAACTTACCTACGTTTCGACCAACACTAACTTCGACTTACACCGTTACCTCAATATCTCCATAACTGTACCATACTAGATTCGACAATATATATCCTTCGACAGACATACTCTTCACTTAGATACTTACACCTATTTCAACAACTCTGCTCCTCTACTATGCTTAGTTAACACCACACTTCGATACCTATACACTTCGACACTCACTCATCAATCGCCTTTGTATTTATAAAGACGGCAATGAACCGCACCCTTTTATCTATAAAGACGGCCAAGATTTTGTTCAAAAATAGCAACATTAAATTGCTAACCCAAGCAACTTTCTAAATAACAAAACAACATACAATTTAAGTCACCACACACAACATTTTCTCGATTTCATTTACTATCTAACCACACAATTCAAGTAACACTTTGAACATGTATCAAAATTTCTAACGAAAATTCGCAGAGTTTCCTCTCGAAATATGGACATCCCAAAAATGACTTTTACCGTATAACCAGTCCGGACATCAATTTTTGTTCGAAATCATTAATTGCACGTATACAAAATTTACGGTTTTCCAAAAGATTTGTGAATTCAAATTTAACACGGACTCCACAATGAAACCATATTCAAGCATAACAATTTAACAATCAAATCTTTATGGTTTCGTTCTAAGTTTCAAACAAACATAATTTCTCAAAATGGCGTTTTTGACTCGAAAATTCACGAAATTCCAATTTTTCAAAACCGCTCAAACCTAACATAGCAAGCATTATCGAATTAAACAAACAAATATTCATTAGAAACCTTAGAGTGTCTAGTTTCCTATGGAACAGAAATCATTTTCAATCGGATATTCTAACACATGGTTTACATACAACTAAAGCATAATTTCATCAATTCACTCAAGCACAATCGAGTTACAAAGTCACAAACCAAAACATGCTCAAAAACCGTAAAATTTCCGATTTTGTGAAATTTGCACTTTCTCCATAACTAAACTTCCCATCACAGTAAATAAACACATGACAACACATAAACACACAAACACATTTTAAAATTCTCTAAACGTGAGTAAAACTCACCTTTTCGTTTCAAAAGATTTTATCTCGTCAAACCATGAAATTATTTTAAGACCTCGTCATTTTCAAAATTTAGTTTCCGACATAACTCAGAAGTTAGAAAAGTCAATCATTTCATTTCTGCCAAAAAAGGAGACTATACGCGAATCCTAACCTTACTTGTTATAACCAAGCACCGCATTTCATTTCAGTACATAACTTCAAAACAATTTAGCGCAAATCAAAATTAAACTCATGTGCATTACAGAAACAATCAACCTATAGCAAACTGTCAATCAAGGGTAACAATATCCACAAGCAATCCTTCAAATTTTGTCTATCCACTACTCTTAGGCTTATTCACAACTCACTTCATCATCTACACCCAGTCACTTCACCTTTGACTATTACACTTAGGCACTCTACACCTAAGCACTCCCTAACCTCGGCCATTACACTACACAACAACTCGGTACACTCTTTTGGCACCTCGGTTCTCTACACTACGTCACGGTAAGCTTCACTACACTTACTATTCAAACATACCTAAACATCGGTACTACACCCTATGATCATACTTAAGCCAACTACTAAACGCTTCCCCTACACAACTAGTCCAACACTCATTAAGAATTTCAAGGAGGTTACAACATCCTTAGGCATACTTAACCTACACCTTTACTTTGTACCAAAACTCTATTTTCAGGTCGCCAAAGTCTCACTAGATTATCCAAACACCATTAATTTATCGCTAGGGGACTACGCCATATCAATCATTTAAGTACTAATGCTCCTATCTTATGTCAATCCATATCCAACCCACAAACAATGCCTTCCTCAGCTCGGCATTCCTACTCTTCGTACCGAATTTTTACTCATCTAATCCTCAAAGTTACACACTATCATCTAGATCCTAGATAGGTACTCCCTCGACTACCATACTTTTAAAGACGATTTCCCTACCTTAGGCTCTCCAGAAAACATATTTCTAAACTCTTCCAAAAAGGCATGCTCTATTTTCTTTGTACGAACTCCAAATCCAAAGTGTCAATCCTTATTTTGACATCTCTCCAAATCAAACTCAACCTTCCATAAGGCACCTATTTTTCTAAAAATTAATGGTCAATCAGCTTGCACACACCACTCGATCAATCAAGTTGAAATTAGTATATATTCAAAATTTATAATAATTACGAGTTATTGTCGCTTTTCTTTCATGGGGATGAGTGATTGGGGTGATCGATCCCTCCTACTCATGCAACCAACTAATTAAGGTCACAAAACTACTTTCTTTCAATTTATATCTACCGCATTAAAAGACTTTTAACGTGATCGAGTGCGAAGGCATCGCCACGACTTTCACTCCTTTGACGTCGTTAGAACTCTTTTAATCACACATATCTTAATGATACAAACAAATACCACGAACAGAGACAAAATCAAGGCTACAACCACCGATTCTGTGATTCGGTCACATATACCTCAATAATAAAATATCATTTCCAATCGTAATCTAACAATTAAGTCACAAGGCACGCCAATGAATGAACAACCAACAAAGTTAATAGTAATACACAAAGAACATGATTTATGATTTAGAACGAGTACCAAGACTCGAGGGTTAATGAGACTCGACAACTTGGCCGGACGGACCGAACCGCTCCGATACCACTAATGTAACACCCCTTATATAAAGCTAATTCAATTAATTAAAATCGAGTTTTTCAAAAACTTTCCACGCACCTCAAGAGGTGGTACATTTCAAATAAAACATCATCAAAACATAGTCAAAATCCAAACGCATCAACGCGTATCATGCATAACATAGTCAAGTGGTTACAATCCTCAAAATAACCTTGTTTAGCGTTTACATTAATCCATCAATAGTTCATAAAGACAATGAAATAAAATTGAGTTCACATACTCAATACATAGGTTCAAAATAAGTTTAATACATAACCATAAATAATACTAAGACCCAACCCCGGTGTTACTATCGAGTGACTCAATAAAACCCCTGAGGCACAAAGACCATCACTCGGAATCACCGTTTGTCGCCACGAGAGCGAGCAACAAGAAATGCTAGGTGAGTCTCTTTACATAATTTATAACAAGTAAGATAAGCATTATAATCGTAAGACTTCTAGCAATACCAACCATTAACTATTAAGCATTCACCACTCAACGGGGACATCAACAAGTCACAACATAGAATTAATTAATGAATGCATAATGTATGCATGCGTGCATTATGCATGTGGATCCATATTCACCTCACCACCCCGTCCGGGTAACTCATCAATTGTTGGCCAAGCCCTCATCAACCTGTTTGGCGAAAGCCACTCATCAATTGTTTGCCGAGGCCATGCATATGATTCATGTGACAATATGACAATGCATCACACCACACTAAACACATCGCATCGATTATTAACTACTACCTCGTTAGTTGTCAAACACCACCTCATCAATTGTTTATCATCACCTCATCAATTGTTTACCGTCACCTCATCAATTGTTCACCATCACCGCACCAATTGTTTGTCACCAATTTATTAGTTATCAATTAATTCTCACCTAAGGACCAAAACCACCCCCTAGGGACACCCTCCTCATTTAGGGACCATTTGACACGCCAAAAATTAATTTAGGAATTTTAGGAATTCAACAGCACAAGGTTTTGGAAGATCCCCCACTGGAGGCGCGCACACTAGCGCGCAGAAGAGAGGCGCGCAAGATGGCGCGGATAGTCGCTTCTAACTCTCAAAGTTTCGTCCTTCAGCGAGAGGTGTGTGCGCACGAGGTTACTGCGCAGGACGCGCAAGCAAGATGGCGCGATCTTGATCAAGCCTTGGCCTTCTTGCGCGCGTAAGTTTGCGTACTTGCGCAAGATGGCGCGCAAAGACACCATTTCCAGACACAGGCGCCAAGTTGCCCAAAGAATCGCGCCCCTCCCCGCCACACACACACACACGTTTTAATCCCAGCGCCAAGTTGCCCAAAGAATCGGCGCGCCCGCACAACCCTCACACGCCCAATTTCAGCAACCAGGCGCCAAAATGCTAGGCATTTGGCGCCCCCCCCTTCCAACCCATACCCAACACACTTCAAAAACCTAATTTCTTCCAAACAAATTAATCCTCACATAACCACACCAACATAGCCAATGAATTATTAATGCTAATTATCATATTTACTTGTTCATGCTCATATGACCAAATCATCAAACATACACTATGCATATATCACAACTCATGCTTCCAAAACAACAATCAACATGCTATAACCAAATTCAAGCATTTAAACATCAATCATACAATCAACATACAATCAACATACAATCAACATACAATCAACACAATCATTCCTAGAGCTATTCTCACTATAATACACATCCTACAAGCTATAAAAGATGTATGGAGAATCCCCTAACCTTGGGTGAGCTTGAAACCTCCAAACAATCACCAAAGTCACCAAACAAAACAAGGCCCTTCAAAGTGCAAATTTGAAGGCCGATTGTTTTTTCTCTCAGGTGGAAATGGAGTTCAAAAATAACAAGTGTGAGCTTAAGGGACTCATGGGAGTGAAACAAGGAAAGGAAAATAAGGGTGTTTAGGACCAAAGCCTTCACTTACCAACACAAAACTTGAGGAAAGTCTCCTCCTTTTTCCCCTTCAATGCTGAAAACGTGACCCTCTTGCTTTGGGTAGCCATGGAAATTCAAAATGGGAAGGAATAAGCTCAAGGAATTAAGGAAATGGAATAAGGAAAGAAAAGGATGAAGATTAAGACCAAAAATCACTCACCCACCAAGAATCAAAGAGAAAGTTCTCACCTTTTCCTTCCTCCTTTCCACGCCAAGCTGCTGACCTCCTTCCCCTCTCTATTTCCTTCGAAAGTTCCTTTCAATTTGGGGGTTATGTGACCTTGTGTAGGGTTTTGGGGTTTTAAGGTAATTGGGCTTGGGTCATTTAAGTGACTTGGGCCCTTTTATTTGCATCACCTATTTTACTTATTCACATACTCCCTGAAATTAAAATAAAATAACTCTAACTCAATTATTCCACTTAATAAACTAAGCCCCTTTTTGATAAAATAACTTTGACTATTTAATTTAACTTAATTAAATGTTGCAAGTTCCAAATAACTTAATCAATTAAATAATTAAATTATTTTGGGCGTTACAAATGGTATGAAACGGTTGTCTGGAGAGATCAGTACTGCTCCTACTCCGTGCCCCCACATGTTAGAGGCACCGTCAAACAACATTCTCCACCTTTCATCATCTTGAGATTTCCCTTCGTCAAATAATGCCATAATGTCCTCATCTGGGAACTCACATTGCATTGATTGGTAATCCTCAACCGGTTGATGTGCTGTAATCTGCCGAGTGTGCTACCTTTAATTGCTTTACGAGTTACGCACACGCAGGTCATACTCGATGCGAAGCATTTGCCAACGAGCAATTCTACCGTGAGCGCGAGTTTCTCAAATATGTACTTGATTGGATCCATTTTGGATACCAACCGGAGTAGTGTGACTCAAAGATATCTTGTCTCGATCGATGCGCGGCCAGTGCTAGAGCACAACAAGTCTTCTAATGGTGAATATCTTGCCTCGCGATCTGTGAACTTCTTGCTCGGAGTAGTAGATCGCGTGTTCTTTCTTTCCGAATCATCATGTTGCCTCAAAGACGCAGCCCATAGAATTGTCTAGCACAATCGGTATAGGATAAGAGGCCCGCTGCACACAAAGCGGCATTAGGGTGATGGATTTTGGAGGTACACCTTGATTTTCTCAAATGCTTCTTGACATTTATCATTCCACTTCATCTCTTGGTTTTTGCACAGCAGTTTGAAAATTGGTTCGCAAGTTGCGGTCAACTGGAAGATGAATCGAGAGATGTAATTCAGTCTTCTCAAGAAACCACGAACTTCTTTCTCTGTTTTAGGCGCTGGCATCTCCAGAATTGCTCGTACTTTGTCCGGGTCCACCTCAATTCCCTTCTGGCTAACAATGAAACCCAACAACTTCCCTGACCTAACCCCAAAGGTGCACTTAGCGGGGTTCAACCTGAGTTTGTATTTTCTGAGATTCTCGAACAGCTTCTGCAGGTTAGCCACATGCTCCTCATCAGTTTTTGACTCTGCGATCATGTCATCCACATAGACTTCAATTTCCTTATGCATCATGTCATGGAATAGGGTTACCATCGCCCTTTGATAAGTTGCCCCGGCATTCTTCAACCCTAAAGGCATGACCTTGTAACAGAAAGTCCCCCAAAGGGTTATGAAGGTGGTTTTCTCCATATCCTCTGGGGCCATTTTGATTTGGTTATAGCCTGAATATCCATCCATGAAGGAGAACATCGAATCTTTGGCGATTACTATCCCCAAGACGTCAATATGGGGTAGAGGGAAATCATCTTTAGGGCTTGCTCTATTCAAATCACGGTAGTCGACACACATTCGAACCTTTCCATCTTTCTTAGGGACCGGAACGATGTTTGCTACCCACTCAGGGTATTTTGCCAGAGCTAAGAATCCTGCATCAAACTGTTTCTTGACCTCATCCCTGATTTTCAAAGACATTTCAGCTTCATTCGCCTTAACTGCTTTTCTGGGGACATTCGATTTTCATTGGCGGTATGTGCTCAAGAATATCTATGTTTCAACCCGGCATGTCCACGATAAGTCCATGCGAATACGTCGTCAGTAGTCAGCGGAAAGTTGAATCAATCTTTTGCGCTCTCTATCCCCCATTGCAGTACCAACCTTGACCTCTTTTCTGTCTTTCTTAGTACCCAAATTGACTGTTTCTGTGGACTCCCCATGGGGCTCAATGACCTTTTCTTCTTGCTCTACCATTCTTATGATTTCTGGAGGAGCATCCCAATCGTCCTTGTAACAGCCCAGGTCCACCGCAGCGGCCACCCCGGCGCTATTACTCAAGATCTTTTCTACCCCCCTTGTAGAATTTTTGCCTTCCGTGGGATTTGAACCTTGTACATGGGGCTCAAATACAAAGTTCCACTCTTTCCCACTACCAATTGAGCCGGTAACACCCCATTTCTACCCGGCAATTTAAATTAAGAATCAGAGTATAAAAATCATTTTCAAATGGAGTGCTACACTCACTTCAGCTCAACCACAACAATTATACACAATTGCTTCATTAAATACTATAATACGCAACACCACTCACAGGATGAAATTTCTCAACACTTTATTAAATAATTCCACGCACCGGAGGGGTAAACATTACGCAGCGGAAATAGAATAATGTCTCAGATGGACAACATCAATCTCAAATACAACGTGGAATGTCAAATAAAATAGTTTAATAGTCAACAAAGAGGAAATGACTGAAATCCTAAACCCATCCCCTAGGTGTTACGTATCAGAGCAGACCGACTCGGGGGAGTGAAGGGACTAAGCCTTTACTCAGGGCTACGTGTGGTAAACAACAACAGAAAGGGGTGAGTCTCAAACCACATAATAGAAACTATAATAAGCAGTATATTTAATCATAGCATCAAACAAAACACAGTTATACCGCACAACTAGTCACACCAATATCAACCAACAGCACTCATGTTTTTATGAGAATGGATGCAGTGCAATGCAGTCATGCATGTGGTACCATTTGCCCTCCGGCATTCTCAATATTTGCCCTCCGGCAGTCTCATCATCAAATGGAGTCCTCATGACTCTGGCCCTCCGGCCTGCCCTCAGGCTTCACAATCAGTTTATAAGCTCTACGACCGCAGCCGAATGTATGCATGAGACTCCATGTAACAACACAAACACATTCTCAAACATCTTAATTCACGCACTAACTCCTACCTCATTATTAATCTCATTTATAGCCCTCATGGCTTGGCCCTCCGGCTCATGCCCCCATGGCATCCTCAGTCATCTCAAGATACACGCTCAACACAATTAAGTCCCAAGGACTAATCTCATCTAGAGGACTCAACCTCACTCAAGGTCCTAAACCACCGTTTAGGACTAAAACAATCATCTAGGGACCAAACTGTCACCTAGGAATCAAAACAACACACGCTTAGGCACTTGGCAAAGACTAGCGCCAACTTCCCACATTCTCGGCGCCCGGTGCAACATAAAGACTAGCGCGTAAACTTCGACAACTTGCGCGCCCCGATTTTCGTGTGTCAGTTCTTTTAATATGTATTTGTTTTATGAACTATTTTATATTGATAAGATTAAACTATTTTAAGTTATAGTGGTTTGAGTTTGAAATTTAGTTGAAATCACGTTGAATTATATCTTAATACGCTATTGGTAATATATGATTATTATCATTATATATATATTTATTTATTTTATTTTTATAAAATATTAGTGTTTGAGATATTATTTATCTAGAAAATTATTTTGGTCCATTGAGGTGGTGTTAAAATAATAGTTATAATGATATTGGGATTTAAAAGTGTTTAAAATGGGTTTTTGGCTATTTTTACTCGCATGCACCCCCTCGTTACCTCATCGGACGCACTTTCCCACTGCAAATCACTTAAGCCCACGCACCTGCGCAGCCCACGAACGCGTGAACCGGCCCAGACCCGACCCGGCTACCTCTCTTCTTCCTCACGCTGCACAACACGCAGAAAACGGGAAACCCTTGCGCAGCTCTCACCCTCCCACTCGGTTTTCATCATTACGCGACGGCGAGGCCCCAAATGGAAGATACCAACTCGAAATCACCATCTAAGTTCAATTCTATCATTTATTTCATACATTACAGTCCCTATCCCACGATTTAATCCCTCCCTCGGTTCGCTACTCCACCCAAACTCGCCATCACCAAGCCTTCGCCAGAGCAGCATCGGAGTTCCTTTCCTCTCCCATGAATAGTAGTTCGTTTCTCCGTTCTATCCCTGTGCACGTTGCTGCTCCTTCATGAACCGTCCCTGCATTCACGTTTTGGTACTGTAAGGACTTTTGAACCGTGATTCTGGTATCCCTCACCATCCTCAGTGAATTCCAGCCCCTCTGTATGGCGTTCAAATCCATACCTTCAACTGTTGTCGCTGTGTTGTCCTTCAGGGTACTTTCCGATAGGTACTCCTTTTTCCAAACATTAGTTAATAATTTGTAAACGAACGATTTCGTATTTCCAATAAACTGTGATTGGGTAATAAATTGATTGTTCTTGTGTTTAATTGTATGTGCTCGAGAGTTCGTGACTCGTCCTTGCACTGTGTCAAAAGGAAGAAAGAAGGAAGGGAGGGCTCGATTCGTTGTGGAGTTACATTGGTGACTCAGAGAGAGCTCTGTTTTGGTTTATTCGAGGTATGGGGGCTCTTTCTATACATATAATACTCTTTAGGATTTGTGTTGTATGTGGGCTAGGTGTTGAGGGTGTTGAATGATTGATTGTATTTGTGAAACCTATCCTTGTTGTCGTGTTTGATGCCTAATTAGAATGCTATGTGCTACTGATGATTTGAAGTGGGTATGTGATTAAATTGTGCATGTAAATTGTTTGTGAGAACTCCTCAATAGATTGAAGTGTGTGGACATGTTAGTTGTAGACTAATCAAAGAAATGTTTGATGATTGTTGGTATTATGGTGTGGATTAAGTATGAAAATTGTTGGGTAATTGGTGTTGTTGAAGTGTTAAAAGAATTATGCAAGTGGGAAGAGTTGGTTACGGCTCAGGCGCCAATTGCCTAGCAACCGCGCGCCCATGACAAAGGTGCGTGTGTCTTTGGGTGTGCGTTGTGCGAGGCAATGGCGCCAAATGGGCAGCCCCGATGCGCTGTGTTCGTTTTAGGTGTCTTGTGTGTGTGTTGTGCAGGCGAGGCACAGGCGCCAAATGGGCAGCCCACAGTGCGTCACGAGCAGCGCCAAAATGTGGCTGCCCTGCGTGTGCGTGTGCGCCCGGTTGTGCGGGCGTGTGCGTGCGTGTGTGTGTGTCTTGGGCGCAGCGCCAAATGTGGCGCACCCTAGTGCGCCCGGTTGAACCGGCCTGTGCATGTGGGTGTGTGAGTGTGTTGCGCAGGGCGCCAAATGTGGCTGCCTGCGCGCTGTGTGTGGTGTGCAGCGATGGTGTGTGTGGCACAGTGGCGCCAAAATGGCGTGCAACCTACGCCTAGTGCGAGTTTTGGTTGCGTGCTAGGTGGGGCGCCAAAGTGGCTGCCCCGTGGCGCCAAGTGGCGCCTAGTGTGGTTCCTAGGTGTCTTGTGGTCCCTAGGGCGTTAGTTGGTCCAACTCTTGTGTTGTGGAGTAATTGTGAGCTAAAATATTAACGTAAGAGTATAAATTAAATTGTAATTAAGTGGAGTGTGAAAGCGGTGTGGGACTTGGTCCAAAAGCGATGGGAAGCCCTCAAGGCTAATTTGTTGGTGAGATGGACTTGAGGAAATAAATAGAGAGGTGTGCATAATAAAATATTGTGGCATAGGTGTTGTTTGTGGTGCATTGACATAGAGTCACATATTGCATGTGCATAAAGCGGTGTGTAGGCTTCGGCCAAAGCGGTGTGGGACTCCGGTCCAAAGCGGTTGGTGCCCTCCAGGCAAATTTGCGGTGATGAAGGATCCTCATGCATGTACCCATACATATGTTATTGATGTTTCCTTTGGTGGTTATACCTTGTGAATGCATTATAATTATGATGATGTGTTGATAATGTGGTGAACTAGTAGTGTTTGTTGCCTTGCCAATATGTAATGCCTATCCTATCTATTATTATTTGTATGAAAGACTCACCCTACTGCGTCGTGTTGCTTCTTATGTCGGCAACCTGCAGGTACCCGCGAGTGAGGGCATCCTTATGCCTGTTGTTACCTCAAAATTCCAACAAGGGCATTAAATTAAGCTTTAAATGGTATTGACTGCACATTTAATAGTATTCTGTGAACTGCAGGTCAATGTTCAAGTCAATATACCATAAATTCAACAGCAAAGTTGTGCAAGTGCTGACAATGCAAGTAAACTTCGACAGACTTGGTTCTTCAAGCTACGAAGCAATGCCGAAACCTTCGACAGAGAGGCCCAATTGTTCGACAGAAGCGGGTCCAATGCCGCCAAATCCTTCGACAACAAAGTGGGGTCGAGCGCAAGGAGCAAAGAGATTAGTGTGGGCGGTTATTTCCTAGTTTTTAGGAAGTGGTTATCGTGCTTGCCCACGATTGTGTCCGAGAGTATAAATACTCCCTTGTAATAGGAAAACGAGGTCACCACATCTTTACAAAAACTCGTGAAACTCAACTTCCAAGTCAAAGCGAAACAAGAGTGAATCAGATTACATTATACGTCTTTGGTGTACCAACTTCTTTTATCTTTCACTTTAATGCAATTTTTACTTGTTTTTTACGTTTGTTGCACTTCTTGCCTTCATTACGCTTTCAAACTATCTCTTCCTACTATTTTTCTGTTCTTACGCACGCTAAAAGACACAAAACACAAAGGCAATCGTCAAAGAGATTTTCTAGTTTGATCTCACGTCTTAATATTGAAAACTAGTGATTGTTTGCTAAAAACACCAAGAAACAAATTGGCACGCCTTGATGGGACCTTTGCCGATTATTTTGTGTCGTTTTCGTTAAGTGTATAAATTTGTATGCACTTGAGGAGTGGTAGAATGGTACGTACCAATTCTAACAACGCTCTAGTTTCCACTACGTGATATCACAAGTGCAAGGAACAACGGTAGATTCTCGCCAATGTAAGCGGTGGAAATGTTGCGGGACTACGCCCGGTGACATCAATAACCGCTCCCACGATGTCAATGACCAATGTTGGTTCGACATCGTCTATGGCCTGCTGCCACAAAGCGTAGGACTTCCTTCGAGTCCTTACGTGGCAACAGGGAATAGTTTGGAAACACGTTTCCAAAATATGAGTCTACCACCATACCCTTTTGGGGTATATGGCATGCCTACTGGAATGCCACATGTGTCGACCTTTTCGCCTTCACACGTTTCTTCTGAGGGTGTACTTGGTCGAAATCCTACTGCATTAACCAATGCGTCCTTGTTGGCATTAAGACAACAAGTGGACGAAAGCAATCATGATATGGTTAATATGCTGACTCAACAAATTGGTACCGTGTTCAATCCTTTGATTCAGAACACAAATACCAGTTATCAGATGTTAGCAGACCAAATGGGTAGGATTGCAGATTTCTTTGGGGCTCCTACGGGAAACAATAGGCAGTTACCAAATTGCGGGAACAACATGCCTAACACCCCACAGAGATCAGTGACTGTCGAAGCCCAGGCGGTTATGGGCGAACAACAAATGGGAAATCACATCCCTGAAGTAGTTATGGTGAATCGAAACCAAAACGCTGATGAAGTTGTTCGACAAGTGCAACGAAATAACGTTTGCGCTCAAGACAACATAGCCACTTTGGTCGAAACCAAAATGGCGCAAAATGGCCTTAACGTAGGTTTACATAGGCCTAATTTCATATCGCCCCCTGTGTGAGTATATCTGCGTGCGAAATTGCCAAGAGGTTGGAAAATCCCTAAGTTCACTAAGTTTGGGGGTGATACCAATGAGTCCATCGTCGAACATATCGCCTGGTACATGATCGAGGCAGAGACATAGCTCAAAATGAGAGTTTGAAAATGAAGTATTTTCCAAATTCTCTAACTAAAAATGCCTTTACGTGGTTTACCACTCTTCCCCCTGGTTCCATATATACATGGGGGCAATTAGAAAAGGCGTTTCATGAGCAATTCTACATGGGCCAGTCGAAGATTAGCCTTAAAGAAGCGGCGGTGTTCGACGTAAAGTACCGAGGCTATTGATGATTATTTGAATAGATTCAGTTATCAAGGCAAGATGTTTTACACAAGTGCCTGAACATGAGCTTGTCGAAATGGCTGCAGGTGGCCTTGACTATTCAATTCGAAAGAAATTGGATACGTCTCATTTGAGAGACATGGCCCAACTAGCCGATAGAGTTCGACAAGTCGAAAGGCTTAAAGAGGAAAAGGCTAGAGTGAATAAGTACAACAAAAAAGAAAACTCAGTGGGTTTTCACAAAAAAGAAAAGATAGCCTATGTAGACGAGCAATTCGACTTCGCATTCAGTGATGTCGAATCTGAGGAAATAGACGTGGCTGAACTTAAGCCTGGTCCTCCTTATGCTTGCAAATTATTAAGGCCTGCAAATGGGAATAACCCTGTAGAGCCTAAGAATGATAGATTTGTGCCTAAAACGTATACTTTTGATGTTACTAAATGTGATGAGATCTTCGATTTGCTAGTGTCTGATGGCCAAATAATAGTGCCAAATGGCCTGAAAGTTCCTCCTCTCGAACAGAGGAAGAAAAAGGGTTATTGTAAGTTTCATAATTTTTTGGGACATACAACTGACCGTTGTGTTCTTTTCAGGGACATGGTTCAGAAAGCGATCGAGGAAGGAAGGCTCAAGTTTGGAGATAAAAAGAATAAAGCACCGATGCAGATTGATGCTGACCCTCTCCATCAAGTGGAGGCGATGTATGCGGAACCAATTGAGATGAGTATCAATATGGTAGACGCAAAAATGGTGGATTCTCCTAAGTCTACCAAACCTCCTGTGAAAAAATTAAAAGTGTTGTGCAAAAGAGTGATCGCTGTGCAACACGTTACTCAAGAAGAATATGAGGAGAAGGTACAGTCTGTGTACCCTAAGGCTGAGGAAGATCTGATAGACTTCCTGAATCGGTGCAAATTGAGCTCTGAGGTCATGTTATGTCCAAGGTGCAGTGCTGTGTTTGACAAAGAAGCGGCTAAAAGTGTCGAATGCTGCGAAGTTCGACCACCCCTAAAGAGGAAATGGCCAGAGAAGAGGCCAAATTTCAGTTTCAAGAGAGGGGACCTTCCTTACAAGGTAAAGAATTCAAGCAGGGCTTCGACAAGTAAGCCGCAGTTTGCTGGCAAGGGTGTGGCCAAGAAGGAGTTTGTGCTATCTGCCTCTGCCAAACCATTTGTTCCAAGGACAGATCCATCCAATGAGAAGTGGATACATGCTGGATGTAGACACTACAAGAATGCTGTTCAACAGGCTGGAACGGCCAAGCCAATCACAGGCGAGGCCTCAAAGTATAATTATAAAAACAATTATAAAGGGAAGAATCCCATGACGAAGACCCAATGGCGTCGTTACGGCGCTCAAAAAAGAAGGCAACATCGTTACTAACGAGCAAACGCCAAAAGCGGTTAAGGCGTGACTCCTAAAACCGTGGGGAACACAAAGATAAGTATAGGAGCGCCAATCAAGTGAGGGTTGGAAACAAGGCTAAAGGGAAATCTATTGTGATAGAGAGGCGAGAAGGCCTGCTATGGAGAGGATTTTCCCTCCATTAACAGCTTTAAAGAAGAAAAGTGCTTCATTCGACATGGACGAAGATGTCACTTCAGATTTCGACGACTCTGAGGCTAGCTTCGACGTCATCTGCAACGTGGTATCCATTTTGCCGAGTGAGTACGCGATCAGCATATTCCCCAAACGACGTCGAAGAGGACTTCATTGGGGATATGGCTAACCACAAGCCAGTATGCTACTATGTCATGAACAATGGCTGCGTAGAAGAACAAATGGCCACTTTCGAGAGGCCAGACGAGGGCATGCAACATCACCTGAAGCCCTTGTACGTTCAGGCAAAAGTTAATGGCGTAGGCATTAACAAGATACTGGTCGATGGAGGGGCTGCTGTTAACTTAATGCCTCAGGCCATGCTGAAGACAATAGGTCTGTTTGATACAGACCTTCGACCTCATAACATTATGTTAACCAATTATGAGGGGAAATCTGGCCGGTCGTTGGGGGCTGTCGAAGTAGAAGTGGTGGTAGGAAGCGTAAGAAGAACCACCACGTTCTTTGTTATAGCATCAAAAGCAAGCTACAATCTACTCCTTGGGAGAGAGTGGATACATGGGCGAGGAGCTGTTTCCTCAAGCCTACACGAGAAATTGGTAATGTGGAGGATGATGGTCTAGTGGAGTACGTCGAAGGCGGACGAGTTATTTCCTTGCTGACGTAAATAACGTCACCAGGGAGAATTTTGAGAAGCAAATGGCGAACATTGCGCCATGTTCATCTTCTAGCCAAGCATACATCTCTTCAGATAATGTGCTTTCCTCCATTCACTTATACCCAACACATGGTTTTGTGTGGGAAAGAGAGGAAATAGAAGGTGCAAATGTCTATCCTGATGGTGTGCTATCTCCAACAGGATGGGACACTGACTCTTAGAAGGTTTAGATGTCAGTACCCAGTGCTTGGGATAGAATTACGGCGTATATGGCCGAAAATAAAATAAAAACGGCTTTGGAAGCCGAGTTAAATCAACAAACAATGGCTGTCGAAGCCATAACTTCATCTGAAGAAAATGGTGAAGTCATAAATGACAAACTGGATTGCATTTATGACGACGAACCATTGGGTTTTGAAAAAGACCCTAGAGATTCTACAAAGCGCATGCAAGCTCAAGATCCAGTCGAAGAGGTGGATTTGGGAGATGGCTTGGTCAAAAGGCCAACTTATATTAGTGCACATCTTGATGCTGCCTTCAGAACCCAAGTCATTTCACTTCTGCAGGAGTTCAAGGATTGCTTTGCTTGGGAGTACAGCGAAATGCCCGGTTTGAGTCGAGAAGTGGTGGAATTACAAATACCCATTCGACCAGGGAAGAAACCAGTGAAGCAAACGCCAAGAAGATTTGCTCCTCAGATATTGGCTAAGATCAAGGAAGAAATAGAAAGGTCGTTTCAAAAGCAAATTCATCGAAGCGCCAGTACGTTGATTGGTTAGCTAATATAGTTCCAAGTAATGAAGAAAAATGGAAAACTTAGAGTTTGCGTGAGACTTTAGGGATTTAAATAATGCAACACCTAAAGATGAATACGCAGCGATGCCCGAAGTAAATGCTAATAGATTCGGCAGCAGGATTTGATTATCTCGGTTTGCTAGATGGCTACTCGGTATAATCAAATCTTTATTGCCGAAGAGGACGCGGTTTAAAAGCGCTTTTCGATGTCCGGGGCATTAGGTGTTTATGAATGGGTGGTCATGCCTTTTGGTTTAAAAATGCTGGTGCCACTTATCAAAGGGCAATGAATTCTATGTTTCACGATTTTATTGATGATTTTATGCAAGTATACATAGATGATGTGGTGGTTAAGTCATCCTCGAAAGTGGTCATTTAGACCATCTTCGACGTTCTTTCGAACGAATGAGGAAATATGGATTGAAAATGAATCCAACCAAATGTGCTTTCTGTGTACGTGCAGGTGAATTCTTGGGTTTCGTAGTACACAAGAAAGGCATAGAGATCAACGAAAATAAGACTAAAGCAATTATGGAAAAAAGCTCCTTCGACCAAAAAGAAACTGCGATCACTACTGTGGAAAATCAATTTCCTTCAAGATTCATCTCAAATCTAAGTGGCAAAACACAAGTTTTTTCGCCATTACTAAGATTGAAGAAAGAAGATGAATTCAAGTGGGAGCAGGTTCACCAAGATGCTTTCGACGCAATCAAGTCTTATTTGGTCAAGCCACCAATTTTATTGCCTGTTATTGGAAATAAATTGCTGAAATTGTATATAGCAGCTTCTGATAACACAATAGGCAGCATGTTAGCGCAAGAGGATGATAGTGGTGTCGAAAGACCCATTTATTACCTTAGTAGGGTTTTGATCGATGCTGAAACTAGGTATAGTCCAATAGAGAAGCTGTGCCTTTGCTTGTATTTTTCTTGTACAAAATTGAAGCAATATATAAAATCAGCAGATGTTTATGTTTATTCGCATTTTGATGTTATTAAACATATGTTGTCAAAACCAATGTTGCATAGTCGAATTGGCAAATGGGCTTTAGCTTTGCTAGAGTACAACTTAACTTATCAACCCCTTAAATCAATTAAAGGACAAGTGGTTCTTGATTTTATAGTGGACCATTCATTTGTCGAATGTGAAATACATTCGTTAGACGACGCCCTTGGAGATTATACTTCGATGGCTCAAGCCATAAAAATGGAGCAGGTATTGGAATTTTGATTATCTCGCCAGAAAATACTCCAACGAAGTATAAATTTAAAATTCGAGACTCTTGCTCAAATAATGAAGCTGAATATGAGGCTTTAATAGTAGGCCTTAAAATTTTTTACTCGAATGGGGGCAAGTTATGTCGAAATAAAAGGTGATTCTCAACTAGTAGTCAAACAATTGACAAAAGAATACAAATGTATTAATGAACACCTTATTAAATATTTCGTTATTGCCAATACTTTGCTAAAAAGGTTTACATTCGTTCACTTAGAACATCTACCACGAATTGAAAATCACGTGGCAAATGAACTCGCACAAATTGCTTAGGTTACAAAGTATCAAGCAAAGCACGGAAGAGTTAATTGAGATAAAAGATAAACTAATCTCGAAGAGACTCTCTATAATACTCCTTCGACGATATTGTCAACACCAAAAATTGGGGGCAATAAATACAATGAATGTATACGCGTCGAAAACTGTCACATTTTTGACGATATTGACTTGGCAGAAATTTTTGCTATTGACAATATGGTTGATGATGATTGGCGAAAACCCATTGTAGAATATCTGCAAAGTCCTACAGGGAACACTAACAAAAAAGTAAAGTACAGAGCTCTAAGCTATGTGTTAATTGGAAACGAATTGTACAAACAAACTCCTGAAGGGGTACTACTAAAATGTCTTAGTGAAAACGAGGCATATTTGGCGTTTTCTGATACACATAGTGGAGCATGTGGCTCACATCAAGTAGGCCACAAAATGAAATGGTTGTTATTTCGACAAGGAATGTATTGGCCAACCGTGTCTTTGAAAGATTGTATAGAATTTGCCAAAGGTTGCCAAGAATGCCAAAAACATGCTGGAATACAACATGTGCCTGCAAATGAGTTGCATTCTATAGTGAAACCTTGGCCATTCAGGGGTTGGGCTTTGGATGTGATTGGAGAAATAAAACCAACGTCGTCGAAAGGCCACAGATACATTCTAGTAGGGATTGATTACTTTACTAAATGGGTAGAGGCAATACCTTTAGCCAATGTAGATCAAGAAGCAGTGATAAGGTTTATTCAAAATCATATCATTTATAGATATGGAATTCGAAACCATTACTACGGACCAAGGTACTCGTGGTTCACCGGTCGAAAAATGGTAGATTTTTACTTGAAGTTGGTTTCAAGTTATTGACTTCGACACCATACTACGCACAAGCCAATGGTCAAGTAGAGGCGGCCAATAAAATCATTATTAACTTGATTAAAAAGCACGTTGGACGTA
This sequence comes from Oxytropis ochrocephala, assembly GCA_020916435.1. NCBI lineage: Eukaryota > Viridiplantae > Streptophyta > Magnoliopsida > Fabales > Fabaceae > Oxytropis > Oxytropis ochrocephala. The sequence continues at coordinate 98,759,563 of CM037092.1, forward strand.
AGCCTAGAAGTTGGCACAGTTCTCTTGACCAAGTGTTATGGGCTTGTCGAACTTCACCTAAAGAGTCTATAAACACCACTCCCTACAAAGTTAACATTTGGGCATGATGCGGTGTTACTGCCGAGATTTGTTTACAATCAACAAGGATTCAAAAACAATGTGAAATTCCTTTTGATCATTATTGGAATATGATGATTGATGAATTGGTTGATGTAGACGAAGAGAGGTTGTTAGCTTTAGAAATGCTTATTCGACAGAGAAAGAAAGAGTAGCTAAAGCCTACAATAAAAAGGTTAAGTTAAAAACCTTTGAGGAAGGGGAGTTAGTGTGGAAAGTCCTATTACCTATGGATAAAAAGATAGAGTTTTAGGCAAATGGTCACAGTGGTGGGAAGGCCCATTTCGCGTGTTGCGTTGCTTTTCGAATGGCGCTTATGAAATCGAAGAGTTAGGTGACGAAAATAGGACCTTTAGAATAAATGGCAAGTATTTAAAACGATACAAGCCAACGTTAACCGAAATAAAGATTGAGCAATTATAAGTAAACCAAAGTTGTTCATAAATGGCAATGTATAAAGAAATTGTTAAAGTTACACACCATTTTTAGAATGCTAAGCTATTACGAGTCTTAGAAGGTCGACATAAGGTAGCCTTATGCCTCTCCATAATGCTAACACTTAGAGAAATAGAGGTGTCAAGAAGATCTGACTCTTTGTCGAGGTCACGAGAATAGCTTGGTGCTTGTCAATCTTCTCCAAGTGCTCTATAGCGCCATTGCTTTGGTAGTTTTGGTGGGTGGAAGCAAAGACTCATGCGTTCGACGATCAGGCCCTTCTGATGCTTAGCATTAGACAATTTGAGTTGAAGGGTCTTTATCTCTTCCTCAATGCGCGCAATCTCTGCATCCCATTCAGCGATTGCTTTCTCATCATTAGCTGCTTGGGTCTCAAGAGCTTCGATGTAAATCTTGATCAGCCTTAAGAGAGGCGAGTTCCACCTCGCAGAGTTGAGTCTCTTGAACCTTGCGCTTAGAGGTGGTCGACCGTTGGTTGATCAAAAGAGAAAGTTGCTCAAAAATAGGGCCAAATTCCATGAAGAACGAAAGGACATTTTGAGGAGGGTCTAATCTGGTGATCTTCTGAATGAGGGATTTTACCTCAAGATACACAGATGAGTCATTCTCAATGGTTGCCACCAAGTCCCCTTCTAACACCTTCGTCTTCAACTGGCAAAGCAGGCTCTCGACCGTCTCTTGGTTGATAGAACTTAGAGAGTTGTTAGAGGAACTGCAAACCAAACGGCTCGACGAGCTCTTGAGGCTTAACATAATCTTCAAAGCTGCCAAGGGATCCGTCTTCTTTAGCTCAGCCAATTCTTGATCGACACGGTATTGTTGATGACTCTTTGGCGAAGCACCTTGATCTGCAGCTACCTCTACTCTAGGCTCCTCTGGTTCTTGATCGACCATATTTGCTTCAGGAATTTCGACGGAGGTAGCCACTACTTCTGGTCCTTCAGTTGTTGGAATGATAAGTTCTGGAACTTGAGCAGTTTCTCCAACAACAGTCTCCGGTTCGACGCTGCCAGCAGTTGGAATAGCCTCTTCCATAACAGGAGCATTCTCTTCGACGACCGCCTCTTGTTCGACATTTCCAAAGACTTGGAGCAAACTCCTCAAAGCAGGATTTTGTGGTTCTCCAATGCTTGGAAAATCTCTTCAGCAGTTGCACCTTGAGGAGATGAAGGAAAAGGGAGCATAGAGACTGACAACTCTAGATCAGCAGCCTCAACCATAGACTGAACTTCAGGATTGTTCACGAGCAGCCCACCCACCTATGCACAGCAAGGTATATCAGTTAAGTTAAGGATTGGAAAGGCGAGACCGAATCAGCCTAATCTAATGTCGAAAGGAGTTTACCTCTTGTACCTTAAGTCTCTTGATTGGAGGAGAAGAAGGTGGTTCAGAGCTTCATCAATAATGATGCCTTGAGCTGCCCTTTGAATCTCGGAAGATTTCTTTTCTTCGACCTCCGAGTGAGGGGATGTTATCATCACTTTCGATTGTCCCGCCAAAAGAATTTGGGTTATGACAGAAAGTAAATGACAAAGGAAGAGAAATTTCGACGGATTAACAAGGTAAGAGTATAGTACCTCATCTTCGTGGAGGACCATTTTCCTTTTCGCTTTGCTCTGTGAGGATTTTGCCTCGAGTTGTTTTCTAGAGAGAAGGATTTCGACATAAGTAAAAGTCGTAATCAAAAATAACTTGAAGCGAATAAATGGCAACATACCTTCTTCAGACAATGTCCGGAGTAGATCTCGCGCCCATCGTTTTCTTGGTTCTTTGGAGGAGATGGTCTTTGTGGTAGCCTTTACTTTGGCCTTGGTTTGGTGCAGAGTTGACTGACGTCGAAAAACATTGGTAAGAAAACAGAAATAAAACTAAGTTCTGAGATGTTCAAGACTCGGGAGATTCGTGTATCGAAGTAAATACAGGTTGTTCGAAGGAAGGGCTGCCACCGCTTTCTTCGTAACATTTTCTCGCAAAGGTGTCACTAGTCTCCCAAAGAAGAAGTGGTATAGTAACTAGTCCACCATTCATGAAATTCCTTAGTGCATGAGAATCGGGGTTGAATTTGAGGGCTCAAACTCAAGGCCCAGTAGTGGAATTTCTTGAAGGCGTGTTTGTAGGTCGCCATCGTGTGCGGATTCGAAAATTCTCGCCTATGAAAACATACTGGCGCAGGTCGAATCTGACAAAGGCCAAACTGTCTGGCAGAATAACTTGGGAAGTATCTCTTAATTCCGAAGCTATTTTTAGCTTTGCCAGGGGTAAGTCTGGTAGAAAGAATGGCAGGAGAGAGGTAGGCTTGCCAGATTTGGGTAATCTCCTCAGCTTGTTCGACAGAAGAGGAAGGAAATGGTTGCCGAAACCAAGTTGGACCGAAAGGCCTTTGCACAAAGGGAGCCATAGAGTCTACGAAACTTGTGCACTTCAGGAACATGTCGAAGTGAATTTCGAAAGACTCCTCTGGAGGAATATTTATCTGCTTGGGTTTCAACTGAGCTAGTCGAATCCCTTCAGTCCTCCTAGACTTCAAGGTTGAGTGAACAGACTTGGGAATATACAGACCTAGTCGAGACTCAAAAGTGGCTAGCAGCCACAATTGCAATAGCCACAATGGGCCAGAGGCCAAGAACTTGCTGGTGGGTTCGTCCTCTTTCAGTTCTAGAACGGCATTATCAAGCTCCTGATAGAGAGAACCCAACAAATGGGTTTGGCAAGATTAATGTTTTCTTTCTCGTGGAGTTCACGCCCGATGGAATATAGGTTTTAGAAACCCGGAGTGAACGGTGCAGAAAAACAAAAAGGATAACCAAAGGGTTAAGAAGGCTACGTGTTCTTTAGCGATTAATCGTGTCATTGTCACGGTTGTGGTGTTTCGTGATGTAAGGAGCAAAAGTGGCATTATTGAAAGTGAACGGGTATACATACTCGTGGATTAGCAGGGTAAAAGTCTCACCTAAGGGTTTCAGAACTGTGATGGCCAAGCAACATCTAGTAAAGTGGGAGTCAGCATGCCACATCTCAAGTGAAGACTATGAGTGGCACAGTCCCAGAACTGCATAGCAGCCAATATCAAGGTGCTGTCATACTTAGGCCCATACCTAGACAACTGGATAAGGTCAAAAATACCTTGTTTTTTCCGGACGACGCGCTTTTTAGCCTCTACCTTGTCGAGCCAATCTATGTAAATCTGTTGGTCGAGCCTAGGAGCAGACCTAAAGACCCTGGAAGGACTATTCAGAAATTCTAAGTGAAAAGGGGTCTTGGTGAAAATTCTGGGCTGAAGACAGGCATGACTAGGGAAAATTTCCGAAACTTCAGTGTTCTCTAAAAGGGTATTAGGAAGAGGGCCTAGATATGCATGAGTATAAACCCTAGTAGAGGGAATCAATACCTAGGTTTGCCATTGAACTGCTCGACTATCGTGAATGTCGCTCATCAACAAAGCCATCAAGGGTTTTAGGTCTGTTGGTTTCGCTGTTTTTTCGTGGAACATTAGTTGCACAGATGAAGAAGCCATGAGAGAAAAAAAGCGAATGCGAGACGAAATCCAAGCGTGGATTGAAGGAAAGGAATGAAAGTTTGAAACTTTAGTGATTTCGGGGATTTTTGCAAAACGCAGAGAATGAAGAATGCAGAAAGACTTCACAAAGGTTCAAACTGAGTAAAGAGGAATATGAAGGGTTGTAGCCGTTTATATATGTTGGGAAGCTACGATTATTGGCACGTTCACCATAACTCGCGACGTTCGCGACGTTTGAGAGACGTGATGGCCCACCAACACGCAACGTGGGCCAATAAGGCGGTTCGTTTTGCCTGTGCAAGTAATGATGGTTGTCTTTTCGACCATCGTTGAAATGCAAAAGCGGTAGAAATGACCATTGCACAAGATTCAAAAATGCCTTTTCTTCCCTCCATTCCTTATTCCGTCGAAAAAACATTTTTGGGGGCAACTGTTACCTCAAAATTCCAACAAGGGCATTAAATTAAGCTTTAAATGGTATTGACTGCACATTTAATAGTATTCTGTGAACTGCAGGTCAATGTTCAAGTCAATATACCATAAATTCAACAGCAAAGTTGTGCAAGTGCTGACAATGCAAGTAAACTTCGACAGACTTGGTTCTTCAAGCTACGAAGCAATGCCGTAAAACCTTCGACAGAGAGGCCCAATTGTTCGACAGAGACCGGGTCCAATGCCACAAATCCTTCGACAACAAGCTGGTCGAAGCGCAAGGAGCAGCAGTTAGTGGGCGGTTATTTCCCTAGTTTTTAGGAAGTGGTTATCGTGCTTGCCCACGATTGTGTCTGAGAGTATAAATACTCCCTTGTAATAGGAAAACGAGGTCACCACATCTTTACAAAAAACTCTGTGAAACTCAACTTCCAAGTCAAAGCGAAACAAGAGTGAATCAGATTACATTGTACGTGCTGGTGTACCAACTTCTTTTATCTTTCACTTTAATGCAATTTTTACTTGTTTTTTACGTTTGTTGCACTTCTTGCCTTCATTCTGCTTTCAAACTATCTCTTCCTACTATTTTCTGTTCTTACGTACGCTAAAAGACACAAAACACAAAGGCAATCGTCAAAGAGATTTTCTAGTTTGATCTCACAGTCTTAATATTGAAAACTAGTGATTGTTTGCTAAAAACACCAGCAAACACCTGTCTACTAGTAGTCGTGTCTCAGCTCTGATATGTAGCACCAGGGGAGGGGCGTAGTCATCTTTTATTTATTATTTGATGCTTTAGACTTTTATTGATGATGTACTAAGTATAATGTTAAACTTAGTGATTCTTCCATTTGTGTTGGAGACGTTATTTATATTTTGGTGTTTGTAAACTAAAGCAGTGTTGTGGGTCCGTCCCTAAACTAATGTCTTTGCGTATCGTATTAATGTTTTATTGACTTCGTGTTATTTGACTATAAGTTGGATGTTTTTGTAAGCGTTGGAATGTGACATTCCCTTCAATGATTTTATTTTGAAAACTCGATAATATGAATATTAAATAATAGTTGTTTAGAAAGGGGTGTTACATTAGTGGTATCGTGAGTCAAGTTTGGTCCGTCCGCCAAGTTGTCTGTGTTGAGTCTAGTTACCTCTCGAGTCTTGGTACTCGTTCTAACTATGATTTTGTGTTTGTTGACTCTCAAATTTCAAAAATGTTATGTGTTTAAAGGATGCTTGATCGCTTGATGTGTTTTCTCTAGGGTGATAGTTGATCCTAGACCCCATTTTTGTCTAAATTTTGGTTTTAGGTATATTTGGCTATGAAACTTTGTGTGCTCCATGACGTTGAATTTGGCTACGAAATTATGTATGCCCTATGTATTATTTGATTTATGTGTAATATCTGTTGACCGTAATTTATCTAATTGAGTGTATTGTAATGAATTGATTTGATGTATTTTAATTGATTGCTATATTGTATTTAAGATTTATGATTTATGATACCTTGAGATGGAAAAATAATGTGGAATAGAGGTTTAGGTTCAAATATAATAAGTAGATAGTCTATAATTATAGTTGTCTCATTTTGTGTAGAACTTAGTATTATAAAGGTGATAGGTATAAAGTTGTCGTATAGGGAATATTAATACTTGTAAATTGAATTCGAGATTTGTTAGAGAGACTTCATGGAACTTAATCACTAGTAATTTAGAAAGACTTTGTAGAGTTTGAATTGTGTGTTTAGATGATAAACAAAATTGGGAATAAATTGAGAGGATGCTATGTGAGGTGGCTTAAATTGTACTGCTGTTTTATGAGAATGAAGCGTTGTTTTATGTTGTAAACGTGTTGTTTTCACTGCCGTTGCGCACTAAAAAGAAGTGTTATTTTCACTCTGTGTTTTGCTGTTGTTTTGATGATGTTTTGCGCTAAAGGGCTGTTGTTTTTCACTCTGTCTTGATGCCGTTTTCGAATGAAATTTTCTGTTGTTTTATAAATAAAAAGGGTATGGTTTGCTGTTGTGTCATAAGTAAGAAGATTTTGGTTGCCACTGTTCTTGCAACTCGAATGTACTGTATACTCGATTTTAAGCACACGGTTTATCCAAAATTTTATGAGGATGTTTACAAAAAAAAAAAAATAATATTTAAGTGTTGGTTATATGTTGCTTGAGTCGCTATTGTTGTGCAATTGCCACTACGCCAGCGTATTAGGATGGCTAGCGTTTTTTTTGGGCATTGGTAGCGTTTTAAAACGCTAGAGAAGCTGGCGCTACTAATGCGTACACCCCATTAGTAGCGTTTTAAAAAACGCTAGCCATTGACCCAGCGTGTTTTAGACATACGTAGCGTTTTATATAAAACGCTAGCCATTGACCCAGCGCCTTTTTACAATTCCTAGCGTTTTCTGTAAAACGCTAGGGATCCCATAGCTCTTTTTACTACCATTCCTAGCGTTTTATATAAAAACGCTAGGGATCCCATAGCTCTTTTTACTACCATTCCTAGCGTTTTAAATTAAAACGCTAGGGATACTATAGCCCTTTTACTACCATACCTAGCGTTTTATGTAAAATGCTAGGGATGCTATAGCACCTTTTATTAGCATTCCTAGCGTTTTCTGTAAAACGCTAGGGATGCTATAGCACCTTTTTACTACCATTCCTAGCGTTTTTACATAAAACGCTAGGGATGCTATAGCACCTTTTATTAGCATTCCTAGCGTTTTTTCTGTAAAACGCTAGGGATCCTCTAGCTCCTCTTTACAATTCCTAGCGTTTTATCTATAAAACGCTAGGTATTGACTGAATTTTTTTTAAAATATTTTTTTTATTTTGGTTTGTTCTCCATTTTAATTACAACCTATAAATTCATTCCTTCCAACAAAATTCAGAAAATACATTCCAATCCAATATCATTCAAACAAAATTCATTCAACAAAATTCATCAAATATTTCCAATCCAATATCATTCTAAGAAGTTCTTACAACATAATATAAATACAATATATACAACAACTAACTATTATGAAATTATCTCAAAACTTGCTACAAAAAGCTAGAAACAAAATCGCACCACTCCCCTTACTCTTTGTAAGTTGTTCAAACAGAGTAATTCGGATATTTTTAAATTTGGGAAAATCTTGAAAAATAAAATGAAATAAAATTAGAATTAAAATGTTTATTAAATGTGAGTAAGTATTATAATATCAATATAAAAAGAAATCTAAGTAGTTACCTTGGTTGGGATTGTTACTTTGTCATGAGTGATAATCTCTTTCATAAACCTCATAACGTAGTACCCACAATCATTGTTGTTTGGTTGTTTAGGACACTACAAAGCAAAAGATCATTATAACTTAATTGTCACATTTTTATGACCAAAAATTCAATTAAAATTATAAGAATGATTCTTAAAAAGCTTACGATTATGGGTAGCCATCTTGTTTTACTCGTAGATAATCCAAGTATTCTTTCAAAGCACTGTAACGTCATACATATATATATATAATGTTAAGTTGAACAAAATACATATATTAAATTATACAAATTAAAATGAGAGGGTTACACATACACACCTCTCAACTGATTCTACTGAAGTCTCACGTAGACTTTGTAATGGCCTTGAAGTGAATCCGGATAGTAGACAACATTTTGCTTAGGGTTTATTGCAAAGAGTACCCAATGTTGCTCGCAAGTAAATGAATCACGAATGAGTACACATTAATTTACACTATAATACAATCCTCAAAATAATTAAACAAGTGATTGAAGACTAAATTTCTCACCCATTATTGAGTGGTGCCAAAAATAAAGAGTCGCCCTTCAAATGCTTGGCATCCATGAAGCGTGAATGGATATAACTTTGTATTTCACTCTTAATAGCCATAATACGTTCCTCTGTATTACCTTGCTTAAACACAACGATACACGCCGGACACAAGAAGAAATACTTCTGTGTCCGTTGAGAAGGGACCAGAAGACGATTGTACAAAAACCTATAAATAATATATATACAACTTTCAGATCCTCATATATATACTCTAATATATACTCTAATATAAACAACTATTGTGTACAAATAATTTAATACATACTGGTATACTCTAATATCGATGGCGAGTGGCCCAATCCATCTCAACTATAGCTTTCATATCCTCGATGTTGATCATTACCAACTGCTCGTGCCCACAATGTTATCGGGCGGCAAAAAATTTGGTAAATCTGGTTCATTTTTTGAATGTGGACCTTTAGAGAATCGATGTACTGGAATTCATCAATGGGAAATTGACCAACATGTTGGATGGTGTATAGAAGTAGATGGTCGGGAGAGTTTGGTAGTGGAAGGGAAGGTCGGGACACTTTTATTGAAGGGGAAGGTCAGGACACTTGGGGTACCTAGTATATATTAAAAAATGATTAATTAGTTAGTTAACACACATTATAGTCATCAACTTATTAACAAAAATATTGTCACTTACAACGACAAGTTGTTCAAAGCCATGCCACAAAAGTACTAAGTGCTTGATCCACGAGAAATATATCCGCATTAGCAATTGGAGCATGCAATGGTGCAGACCCTCTATTGAATAGTCTACCCTAACTCTCAAATGGTTTTCGGGCATGGCACGATTGTGCGATGTGGCACTCAATTGGTTACATATCAAACCCCATCGCAACCTTTCGATGTGGGTTTGCAATATATAGCTCACATTCACAGTTATCCTAAATCAATTATAAAGAAAAATAAATATACATGATAATTTTATCAAATACATATGTACAAAAAAAAAAGCAGTCGAGTTTTGTTAAATAATGTGTTGAAGGGATGGTGCAGACTATCTCGGGCGCTATGAAGTGCAAGAGGCTCAATAGGTTCAGCAGGGTGGTGGTGCGGCGGGGATGGTGCACCAATCCTTTGTGCCAAGAGTCGCTTAAACATCTGTCTCTCTTCCATTAACACAAAGAACATTCTTGGATAGCTCGTCATACTTTGCCGCCATGACTTTACAATCCCCGCACCCCTTGCTTTGGCTCTTTGGCCCAAACACAGTTGTAGGAGGAATCCCATATCCATAACCTCTAATCCGACCCTGTCTCTCTTCCCTTCCCAAGGCACGAGCAAGGACATCTTGTTGACCATCACAATCTGTTAAATCTCCTTGTGATACAGATTGTGATATGCTTTGCTGATGCACAAACATAAATAACGGATAAAATTAATAAACAAGTGTCAAGAGAAATTTAATCGACAATAAAAAATATGTCCACGTGTCAAAAAAAATCGAGTAACGGATAAAAATAATAAACAAGTGTCAAAGAAATTTAATCGACAATAAAAAATATGTTCACGTGTCAAAAAAAATCGAGTAACGGATAAAATTAATAAACAAGTGTCAAAGAAATTTAATCGACAATAAAAATATGTCCACGTGTCAAAAAAATCGAGTAACGTATAAAATTAATAAACAAGTGTCAAAGAAATTTAATCGACAATAAAAAATATGTTCACGTGTCAAAAAAAATCGAGTAACGGATAAAAATAATAAACAAGTGTCAAAGAAATTTAATCGACAATAAAAAATATGTTCACGTGTCAAAAAAATCGAGTAACGGATTAAAAAATATAGTCGACACAAATTCCAACTTGCTAAGAATCATAAAATTAAAATTACAATACATGAATTTTTAATACTTACAATTTTGTCCTTGACCTCCTTAGTTTTCGGATCCACAATCTCCCCATCCTTGTTTTGTCGGGCCTCTAAACTGCGATTACAACGATCAAGGGATTCTTGAGTTGGATCTTTCCTCTCTTGCAAGATAACTATTTAAGTTTAATAATTGTTAATCAACTGTAAATTAAGAGATTCATTAAATCATAATAAATTAAACTAATTGTGTCTTACCAATCTTTCTTCAAGAATTTGATATCCACTTGAACCTCCTCTATAAGGGTACTCGAGATTAGAAGCTCTCACTTTATTGGCTTTGCTTTTTTTCTATTTAAAAACATAAGTATACATTAATGAATGATATCTTGTTGTGAAATATATATATATATAACTTAAATAATTAATATACTAACCAGGAAATCCGGATCTGTAGTGCGTATATCTACAAATTTGGTCCAATCCTCCTTAGTTATAATTAGGCATCTGATCTTTGGAGGCTCTCTCGATGGTCCCATCAGCCGTTTGAATACTTTTTCCCCACATCGTTCTATATGCCCGATGCAACCTTCCCGCTTCCTTGAGTATCCAATCTCTTCGGGCATCATCGACATCAAAGTGTTTCTACTTATACATAAAAATGGATTAAATAAATACAACTAAAAATTCACTAAATAAGATTATTAAAGAGGTCTAAAATTATATACTGTATTAAGGACCAAAAATCATCTTTCGATTTAGGCAAAATCAGTATTATCTTTCTCATTCCAACTTTTTATTGAAATTGGAAAGATTTGTTTCACCTTAGTACCAATAAAGCTAATTAAATTTGTGCCGTTGTCTCCAATTGGCAAACCTTTAACACTCCATCGGACCTTAAATAATTAAATCATTAAATAATTAGATAACTTGGAAAGGTAGAGAACAACATTAATAATTAGTAATTAACTTACCTTATATTTCTCGTGTCCTTTACTTATCCGATGGACGATATTCTTTTCGATGTAATTCCTCGGGAGTGAACTTCTTTGTGTTTCTATCACCCCATCACCACCCTCGACTACTCGTGATCACTATGTGATGCCATCGACTTGCAATGACCCAAATGAAATAGACTCAGTGAGTTTTAGCTTTCTAATTGTTTAGAACCAACAAACACTTAACAAAATATAGAAGAAGCCATGCACTAAGTAACAGTGAAAGCCATGCACTAAGTATATAACCTAGAGTAAACATATATATGAAAGCCATGCACTAAACAGAGAAAGCCATGCACTAAGTAACCTAGAGTAAACAGAGAAAGCCATGCACTAGGAAAGCCATGCACTAGTCAAGTTAATAATGCTATCTAAGCTAGACTAATCTAACAACTAATTAGATACAACATTGAGCTAAATAACAGAGAAAGCCATACAAAAGATACATAACAAACCATAAAAAAACCATAACAAATAGTCATTGCAGTGAGAGAGGTGGAGAGTACGTGAGTGCAGAAATACCTTTTGAAAGGGAGAGAGAGTGAAGAAAAAGGAGACAAATGGGTCGTAGCACCAAGGAGAGAGAGGGAGAGCTGGTACGGCGTGGAGATGAACGAAGATGAACGAAGAGGGTTTCCTGGGTCGTGGAGGTTCGCAACGGTACGATGAACGAAGAGGGTAGATGAACAGACGCCTACGTGAGTGTGTTTCGGGTTTTTCCGGGTTCCGTGTGGGTTGTTGCCGGTTCTGGGTTGTTCGTGGAGGGTTTCCTGGGTCGTGGAGAGAAGTTAGGTAGATGAAGAGACGTCTACGTGAGTGTGTGAGGGAGATGAGAGAGCGCGCCTTGTAAAAATTTTAATAGCATCCCTAGCGTTTTTACATAAAACGCTAGGGATCATCTAGCGCGTGTTTACCATTCCTAGCGCCAAAAACGCTAGGGATGCTATTAAAATTTTTACTACAATTCCTAGCGTCAGAAACGCTAGGGATGCTATTAAAATTTTTACTACCATTCCTAGCGTTTTATGTAAAAACGCTAGGGATGCTATAGCGCCTTTTTACAATTCCTAGCGTTTTCTGTAAAACGCTAGGGATGCTATAGCACCTTTTTACTAACATTCCTAGCGTTTTATGTAAAAACGCTAGGGATGCTATAGCACCTTTTTACTAACATTCCTAGCGTTTTATGTAAAAACGCTAGGGATGCTATAGCACCTTTTTACTACCATTCCTAGCGTTTTCTGTAAAACGCTAGGGATCCTCTAGCTCCTCTTTACAATTCCTAGCGTTTTAATTTTAAAACGCTAGGTATTGAATGAATTTTTTAACTTCATTTCTAGCGTTTTCACTTTAAAACGCTACCTATTGACTGAATTTTTTTTTAAATATTTTTTTTATTTTGGTTTGTTCTCCATTTTAATTACAACCTATAAATTCATTCCCTTCCAACAAAATTCAGAAAATACATTCCAACAAAATTCAGCCAATATATCATTACAAACCAATATATAGATACACACATATGTACATATCACCAAAAGACCATATTAAACTAACAATTACTTACAACATAATTAATATATATCCAAATCATACAACATAATAAGTAACTTAGATTATGAAACTCAAAAGTAGCTACAAATTAAAGCTAGAAACATATATAACAGCACAACCCTCAATTAATGACTACTGTCTTGACCACTAGATCTCATGATCACTAAGTGATGCCATCTGACCTGCAATATAACATATATAATCCATGTTATTGTTAAATTTACAAAAACAATATAAATATTATCTATTAATAAAAATAACGAGAAATCATTAAGTCTATATTACCTTTTCCTTTTCCTAGATAAAATTTTGTTTGCAATTCGCGTCTTGGTATTTTTTCGAACGAATAATAATTCCATCATTATGATCTTTTCTAAAATATACAACATCCTCTATAGAAGTATTTTCCCTATTATTGGTTCCGATGTTCGAAGAAAGGGTCGTCCTCAACACCAACATCATCGGTGCTTTATCATCATCGTTGTTATACACAAATTTTTTGTCGATCAATAGAACAATAGACCAATTGATATTAATCGGATCGGTGACATAAAACACTTGTTGAGCTTGCGATGCTAAAATAAAAGGTTCATCTTTATATCCTAACTTGTTGAAATTCACCCGCATGAACCCTAATTCATCAATCAGAAACCAAGATATTATTGTCAACCCATTCACATTTGAACACGGGCTCACGAAACATATTGTAATCCAACTCCCATATGTGTTCAATGAAGCCAAAGTAAGACATATTCGCATATATGGGATTTCTATCTTTGTAATTGGATGCATGCATAGAATGAGCTACAAGAGTCACCCCACTATTTTGCATTTTACTCACGATCATCTTGTTCTTTTGTATAGAAAGTGCACTCGTTCATTAGATAGTTTGTTGTAAGAGAAGACATGTATATTTGGACCTTTTGCTAACCATCTCAGTCTTTTTGAAATCAAGTAGGATTGAAACACACTCACCATCAATGTGATGTTTTAGCCACACTATGAAACTCCTATTGTGTTCTTTTGCTAACCAAACTTGCTTCTTTCAGGGAATTGACTCTTAAGAATCTCCTTGTGCTTGGAAACATATGAATCAACCTCACTATCTCATTGTGAAGAACGTACAAGTGTGCTTGCTCTAGTTCTTTCCTTGATACCATCACTAATTTAGTTCTGTCATCCCTTTACTAATCCTTCCCTGCATGACGAGACCTTGGCGGTCCCACGAATATTCAAGACTAGATAGATAGCCGTGCAAAACTCAATAGCCTCTTCAACTATGTAGCGCTCAACAATACAACCCTCAGTCGTGATCGATTTTTCACATATCCTTTTAATATCTTCATGTAACGCTCAAACGGATACATCCATCTCATGTAACATGGGCCACACAATTGTGTCTCTCTAACCATATGAACTATTAGATGAATCATTATGTCGAAAAAGGAAGGTGGGAAATACATCTCAAGCTCACACAAAGTGACGAGTAATTTCTCTTTGCAATGTTGGCAACTTTCAGGTCAATCACTCTACTACAAATCGCCTTAAAGAATAAACAAAGTTTGGTTTAAGGTCGACGCACTTTCTTAGGCAAAATGGATCGTATACCAATGGGTAGCAAATTCTCCATGAGAACATGACAATCGTGGGACTTTAGAGACTTTAACTTGAGGTCTTTAATCGATACAAGAGTCGCCACATTTGAAGAGTATCCTCTGGAACTTTAACTCCATGAAGAAACTCACAAAAGACAGTCTTCTCCTTTCTAGATAGAGTATGAGTCACGGAGGTAGATATGTACGTGTACCCTTCTTTTTACCGGACCCAATTCAGGTCTCAAACCCATACTAACCAAATCCAACCTTGAGTTGATGGTATCTTTAGTCTTACCCGGCATATTGAGTAAGGTACCAATGACACTTTCGAAGACATTCTTTTCAACATGCATCACATCAATGAAATGCCTTACATATAATGACTTCCAAGATGGCAACTCAAAGAAAATCGACTTTTTCTTCCACCCCGTTTGGCAATCTCTTCTCGCAAAAGGCTTCCCAAATTTAATGTTCAAATCTTCCACCTTTTCAAATACTGTTCGCTCACAAAGGCGGGAGCTCTACGTGTTTCTGTATTCCCATCAAATGCCTTTCTCCACAATCGATAGTGATGAGTTGATGGCAAAAATCTACGATGACCAAGATAGATATTCTTCTTACCATGTTCCAACCACATCCAATCTGTGTTATCTTCACATATAGGGCATGCACACGCGCCTTTGTTACTGTACCGGATAGATTGCCGTATGCGGGAAAGTCGTTAATTGTGCCAAAGATCATAGCCCTCGTGGTGAAACTTTCTTCTCTCGAACCCATCATACACCTCTACCCCAATCTCCCACATTTGCTTCAAGTCTTCAATTAAAGGAGCCAAGTATACATCAATATCATTTCTGGTTGTTTGGGCCCGAGAAATTAACAAAGACGAGATCATATATTTGCGTTTCATGCAAAGCCACACGATAAGTTATAAATCGCCAAAATCACGGGCCATGTATTGTGGGAGCTACTCGGATACCGTGCGGGTTAAATCCATCGCCAGACAATGCAAAACGTAGGTTTCTCGGGTCATCCCGAAATTAGGATACTCAATATTGATTTTTTCCATTGCGGAGAATCACGGGTGTCGTAGCATACCATCTTTAATCCTTTCATCCTCATGCCATGTCAAGTGTTTTGCATCTTACGAACTAAGATACATGCGCCTAAATCGAGGAATTATAGGAAAATACCACAACACCTTTTGTGGAGCGGACTCTTTCTTCTTATATCTGCGCGGTGCATTACATTTAGGACACGACTTTAACAACGCATGTTCATTCCGAAATAAAATGCAATCATTCGGACAAGCGTGTATCTTCTCATAGTTCAAGCCAATAGACCCCAACATTTGCTTTGCATCATACGTCCGAGAAGGAAGCACATTATCATTCGCAACATTTCTTTCGTAGTGAGAGTAAATCGGTAAAGCTCTTATCCGTCCATCCGTGGCGAGTTTTCAAGTTATACAACTTGATCACACCAATAATTTTGTGAATTCATTACAACCCGCATACAATGGTGTCTCTGCATCGCTTATCAACTTCTCAAACATTTCAGGACAATCATTAAGATCCTCTTCAACCACCTTTGCCATCTCTTCAAATTCGTTCGCATCAAATGAATGTGTTCGGTGTCAACCGCGTGGCGATATCTCTTACTAATATCATTCATATTTGAAGATTCACCTTTTTCTCACCGTGCATTATCCAACAAGTGTAACTTTGATCAATTCCATTCGCCTTTAAATGTCGTGTCAACTCCTCTGCGATGAATCGATTTTACATAACAACACCTTAAACAAGGACATTTCATACCACTAGAAGTCCCTAAACGTTCAACAGCACAGCTCACAAAATAATCCACTCCAGCGGCATACTCCTTGGACAGACGATTGGTAGACATCCAATTTCTATCCATAATTGCCAAATATTTATAATAAAATCCTGAGAAGAGAACTTTAACATATGACCCATCAAGCAATTCGAATATAATGAAGAATCAATTCATATAAAAACAAACAAAATTTCCTCTTTTAAATATTTTTCAATTCCACTCCTTATTTTCCCAAGCTATATCTATATCATATTCTATTTCTATTCTCGGTCCTTTGGTCAAGACAAAGGAACAAGAAGAGGCTAGTGGTGAAAAAAAAGAAGAAGAGTCTAGTGTGCACAAGTGACAAAACTAATATATTTCTAAACTAGAACCCACAATTAATATCTAACAAGAAACAGAGAAAGGAACAGAAAACTCACCAATGTTGTGCGAGTGAGAGAGATGATGTTCTTTGAGAGAGATTATTTTCGTTGAGAGAGATGATGTTAATTTGAGTTAGGGTGTTAGGGGTTTTGCGTTTACGGGTGAGTGATTTTGCGTTTACGGGTAAGAGTGTTAATGAAAAAGAGGAAGTAGCTCAATGGGAAACAAAAAAATTATTTAACCATACCTAGCGTTTTCTAAAAAACGCTAGGGATCTATCTAGCGTGTTTTCTAAATACCTAGCGTTTTGAGTAAAAGCGCTAGGGATATGTCTAGAGTGTTTACTAAATACCTAGCGTTTTATAAAAACGCGCTAGGGATCTATCTAGCGTGTTTTCTAATTGGCTAGCGTTTTGAATAAAAGCGCTAGGATCCGTCTAGCGTGTTTTCTAAATAGCTAGCGCTTTCTAAAAACGCTAGGGATCTATCTAGCGTGTTTTCTAATTGGCTAGCGTTTTTGAATAAAAGCGCTAGGATCTGTCTAGCGTGTTTTCTAATTTGCTAGCGTTTTGAGTAAAAGCGCTAGGATCCATCTAGCGTGTTACCTAATAGGTAGCGTTTTACTTTAAAACGCTACTAATGGTGTAGCGTGTTATTAAAATGGCTAGCGTTTTTTTATAAACGCTACTAAAGGTGGCGATCTCTTTTTACAATTCTGGCGTAGTGTGCGTAAATAGATTGAATTGTAATTCTGTTACCTTCACTAATTGGTTACGTGAGTGGGAGGGACTGATCACCCCAAGTACTCACCACCGATGAAAGAGGCGACGAGAACTAATGGTTTTGTTTTGAGTACTATTTGATTTGGATGTGTTAAGGGGCATCTTCACCCTATGTTGTTTCATTTATTTCACTTGTCCAAAATTTTCTCTATATATATACGATGTGGTGAACGTGTTTCGCCGTGAAGATGCATATGTTTTCTAAACAAGTAATATGATTGGAAGTTATTTTATCTATGTGTCTTGAATTGTGCTAAGTGTGTGCTAACGAGGTTTAAGATAATTGTCTAATGTTGTAAGTTTTTCTAAATGAGTTCTGAACTTAAGAATTGAATCTATAAGTACATATGTGAATTGTGCTTGTATCTTCTAACGAGTCTAGAACTCTTATAGGGGCTTACTAGAAATAAACTTGATATATAGGACTGAAGTAAGCTTACTTGTGTCTTGATTTTACACTACGGTGTGCGATAACTTGTCCTGGTAGGAGTATATGTTTCATTTAACTTCCGTGAAGAATAGTCAAACCACATGCTAACTACTTCCTTCTGATAAATAGATTAAAACGATGCCTGAGTATTTAATTAATTTTTTTTTATGTGATTATTGTTTTTGAGGTTTCATTGTTTAATATTATTAGATCATTCGGTTTCAGGACTATGTGTTGTTTAGCAGATACCCCTAATTTAATTATGATATGTTAAAAAGATTGTTCTCTTGAATTGCACGATGATGCGAGAGTTGATTAGCAAATTTAGAGATCTTGGTGTGTGTTGCAAATGCGTATGTGTTATTCTATGTGTAGTCCTAGAGGGTAGGAATTCATCTCATACCTTATTTTAGTTGGTGTGTCGTTCTTGAACCTGTGGTGGCGATTTACGCTTAGAATGAAGATGCACAGTTATGTGACCTAAGAGGTGGAGTCAATATATTAGGTTGAGACCCATGATGAGAAGTAGACGCAGACGTTAGTGTTTCACAGACCAAAGAATAGGACGTTGAAAGGATTGCAGGTGGGTGTACCGAGGTTAACATTAGGATTTAAATCGTGCAAATTTTCGAAGAGATTAAGTGCGAACTAGATTCATCTCGTTGTTGGGATTAGCGTGATTTTCGAGGACGAAAATATTCTAAGTGGGGGAGAGTTGTAACACCCCGATTTTCGTGTGTCAGTTCTTTTAATATGTATTTGTTTTATGAACTATTTTATATTGATAAGATTAAACTATTTTAAGTTATAGTGGTTTGAGTTTGAAATTTAGTTGAAATCACGTTGAATTATATCTTAATACGCTATTGGTAATATATGATTATTATCATTATATATATATTTATTTATTTTATTTTTATAAAATATTAGTGTTTGAGATATTATTTATCTAGAAAATTATTTTGGTCCATTGAGGTGGTGTTAAAATAATAGTTATAATGATATTGGGATTTAAAAGTGTTTAAAATGGGTTTTGGCTATTTTTACTCGCATGCACCCCTCGTTACCTCTTTGGACGCACCCCCACCGCAAATCACTTAAGCCCACGCACTGCGCAGCCCACTTAAGCGCGTGAACCGCCCGCGGACCGACCGGCTACCTCTCTTCTTCCTCACGTTGCACAACACGCAGAAAACGGAAAACCTTTGCGCAGCCTCTCACCCTCCCTCGGTTTTCATCATTACGCGACGCAGCGAGGCCCCAAATGGAAGATACCAACTCGAAATCACCATCTAAGTTCAATTCTATCATTTATTTCATACATTCTGGTCCCTATCCCACGATTTAATCCTCCCTCGGTCACTACTCCACCCAAACTCGCCATCACCAAGCCTTCGCCGAGAGCAAAGACGGAGTTCCTTTCCTCTCCCATGAATAGTAGTTCGTTTCTCCGTTCTATCCCGTGCACGTTGTTGCTCCTTCATGAACCGTCCCCGCATTCACGTTTTGGTGCCGTAAGGACTTTTGAACCGTGATTCGGTATCCTCACCATCCTCGGTGAATTCCAAATTTCTACGTATGGCGTTCAAATCCATACCTTCAAGCGTTGTCTGCGTGTTGTCCTTCTTGTGGTACTTTCCGATAGGTACTCCTTTTTCCAAACATTAGTTAATAATTTGTAAGCGAACGATTTTCGTATTTCCAATAAAGCGTGATTGGGTAATAAATTGATTGTTCTTGTGTTTAATTGTATGTGCGCGAGTCAAACGCGTTCGCCGTTGACATTAGATCCCGCTCGAGAGTTCGTGACTCGTCCTTGCAGCGTGTCAAAAGGAAGAAAGAAGGAAGGAGGGGCTCGATTCTTTGTGTGGTTACATTGGTGACTCGTAGAGAGAGCTGCTGTTTCGATTTATTCGAGGTATGGGGCTCTTTCTATACATATAATACTCTTTAGGATTTGAGTTGTATGTGGGCTAGGTGTTGAGGTGTTGAATGATTGATTGTATTTGTGAAACCTATCCTTGTTGTCGTAAGTGTTTGATGCCTAATTGGAATGCTATGTGCTCTCTTGATGATTTGAAGTGGGTATGTGATTAAATTGTGCATGTAAATTGTTTGTGAGAACTCCTCAATAGAGTGAAGTGTGTGGACATGTTAGTTGTAGACTAATCAAAGAAATGTTTGATGATTGTTGGTATTATGGTGTGGATTAAGTATGAAAATTGTTGGGTAATTGGTGTTGTTGAAGTGTTAAAAGAATTATGCAAGTGGGAAGAGTTGGCTACGGCCTAGGCGCCAATTGCCTAGCAATCTGGCGCCCATGACAGTGCGTGTGTGCTGGGTGTGCGTTGTGCAGGGCACATGGCGCCAAATGGGCAGCCCTGATGCCCTGTGTTCGTTTTAGGTGTGCTGTGTGTGTTGTGCAGGGCACAGGGCGCCAAATGGGCAGCCCAGTGCGCTCGAGCAGCGCCAAAATGTGGCTGCCCTGCGTGTCTGTGTGCGCCCGGTTGTGCAGGGCGTGTGCGTGTGTGTGTGTGTGTCTTGGGCGCAGGCGCCAAATGTGGCAGCCTAGTGCGCCGGTTGAAGCTAGTGTGCATGTGGGTGTGTGAGTGTTTGCGCAGGGCGCCAAATGTGGCTGCCCCGTGCTTTGTGTGGTGGTGTGCGGTGGGGTGTGTGTGGCACAGGCGCCAAAATGGCGTGCAACCTGCGCCTAGTGCGAGTTTTGGTTGCGTGCTAGGTGGGGCGCCAAAGTGGCTGCCTCGTGGCGCCAAGTGGCGCCTAGTGTGGTTCCTAGGTGTCTTGTGGTCCCTAGGGCGTTAGTTGGTCCAACTCTTGTGTTGTGGAGTAATTGTGAGCTAAAATATTAACGTAAGAGTATAAATTAAATTGTAATTAAGTGGAGTGTGAAAGCGGTGTGGGACTTCGGTCCAAAAGCGATGGGAAGCCCTCAAGGCTAATTTGTTGGTGAGATGGAGTTGAGGAAATAAATAGAGAGGTGTGCATAATAAAATATTGTGGCATAGGTGTTGTTTGTGGTGCATTGACATAGAGTCACATATTGCATGTGCATAAAGCGGTGTGTAGGCTTCGGCCAAAGCGGTGTGGGACTCCGGTCCAAAGCGGTGGGTGCCCTCCAGGCAAATTTGCGGTGATAAAGGATCCTCATGCATGTTGCACTCATGCATGTACCCATACATATGTTATTGATGTTTCCTTTGGTGGTTATACCTTGTGAATGCATTATAATTATGATGATGTGTTGATAATGTGGTGAACTAGTAGTGTTTGTTGCCTTGCCAATATGTAATGCCTATCCTATCTATTATTATTTGTATGAAAGACTCACCCCATCTGCGTCGTGTTGTTTCTTATGTCGGCAACTGCAGTACCGCATGAGTGAGGGCATCCTTATGCCTGTCTACTAGTAGTCGTGTCTCAGTCCGATATGTAGCACGGGGGGAGGGTGTAGTCATCTTTATTTATTATTTGATGCTTTAGACTTTTATTGATGATGTACTAAGTATAATGTTAAACTTAGTGATTCTTCCATTGTGTTGGAGACGTTATTTATATTTTGGTCTTTGTAAACTAAAGCAGTGTTGTGGGCAGTCCCTAAACTAATGTCTTTGCGTATCGTATTAATGTTTTATTGACTTCGTGTTATTTGACTATAAGTTGGATGTTTTTGTAAGCGTTGGAATGTGACATTCCCCTTCAATGATTTTATTTTGAAAACTCTGATAATATGAATATTAAATAATAGTTGTTTAGAAAGGGGGTGTTACACTAGACATAAACCCAGACACCAACCCAGACACAGGCGCCTACCCAGGCACCCTGGGCAGCACTGTTTGGCGCCCTACACCTGATCCAGCACACACAACACGTTTAAACAGAACACCACTCAAGCCAAAATGCTTAAAATTGTTTTTGGGCAGGCAACTGCAAAAGATGGCACGGTAAAATATGCCTAGAACTCTAAGTTTCGCTCAAACCACCCCCTAGGCGCACACTTTTGGCGCCACAGCCATGCTCTCTAGGACATCTCTCAAAGGACACACGCAAACAGAAAACTACTCGAGCCAAAACGTTTAAAAATGTGTTTGGGCAGGTGAATACAAAATTGGGCACAGTAAAATATGTTTGGAACTCTAAGTGTCACTTAACCCACCCTATAGGCGCACTGATCAGCGGTCGTACGCGGGTCAAAATAATGAAAAGTGTAAAATATAGTAACAAGGTAAGTTAACCTTGGTCGTCTCACAAGGACCTCTAAAACTAAGATTACCAAAATCAAGAACGATCAAATAACAATAAAATGGGGTTTTGTGGAAAACAAATTCAGTTTATAAAGAAAATCAATTCACGAGAACAATCAATTCACCGGTTTTGGGGTGTGCTTCTTGGATTCATCATAGGTTCAAATTGATAACGTCTCTAATGATTTCTGAATCTTGATTGGTATAAACTAACTAAAACAAGCGTCAATTAGTTTATGAGAATTCACTGTTTTAAAGCAAGCGTCAAAGCAGAGTGTTCAATCGATTCTGAAAGTGGACAAGCGCCGCTTAAAGCATAACCATTATCATAACAAAATCCATACCAATCCTCTCTATCAATTTCTATTTAAATCAAATAATTTAAGCAATCAAATAATTTAAATAATCAAAAGGTACGAAACATATTGCATACAAGCAAGCGCGTACACAAACGAATCGCGTTTTGCAAAAACTGAATACGAGTAAATCAAGCGTAACACGAAAATCAGAAATTGCAACAATTAAGAGTGAAACGAAATTGATAGAGATGAATTCAGAAACTAAGACAAAATAATGTTAAACATTCAAGCACCGAACCTCAAAATCCGTTAACAGCGACACCCTTTCACCGATGAATCGATCTAGGGGGTTAGGCTTCCATGGAGGTTAGGGCATAAAACATAAAATTGAAAGTAGGAATGTGTAAGATGGTCTAAGACGGCTGCTCCAGCCAAGTCTATAAGAATAAAACGAAAAACCTAATCCCTTAATGGGTTCTTGGATAAAAGCCCGTTAACAAACTAATATTTGGCCCGAAACCCGTTTTACATTAAACTGCTTCGGTATTTTGCAGTTTTGGCCTTCAGTACTTCCGAATTGGGTTTCGCGCTCAACAGAAGAATTGTAGCTCTGTTCCTTAGCTTTCCAACGCATACTTGCACGCCTCAATCGGATAAACGTGGCCAAAGTTATGACCTGCAGAGTAGACAGGGGTCAATATGCAATAAAAGTATGAATTAAGCAATAAATTTCTATTTTCGCTCAAATAAGACCCAAAGTCTAGAAACGTGCTAAGACTTAAATATTAGGCACAGAACACAATTAAAAATACTAAGTGAAAAGCTATAAAGAGTACATTAAAATGCACCTGATCAAATTCCCCCACACTTAAGCTTTTGCACTCCGGGCAAAACACACAAAACAAGACAAAAGCAAAACATGAGTTTCCAATGAACCCAAAGAATGCAAAGTCATAAGAGAGATGCTTTTCATAGGATTCAAGGAGAATGACATTCAGAGATAGCACTTAATTGCAACCTAGGTAAACAAGAGGTAAGAGCACCAACGAGTGAATCATAAGTGATGAGTCCTCACAGGATTTATATAAGTAATGCTCTCAATCACTCAAGTGTCTAGGCTTGTGTTTACTCTCATATATATAATAAGCACATCAATGAAAGTTAGTACTACCATATGCTTGACAAGCTTCTAACATCCACACTTAAGAACACATGCACATAAGATCAAAAGGTCTTTATAAGGGTTGTAATGGGGCCAAGGTCAAGGTGGGATAATCCTGGGGAACTAAGCTTAAAAAAATCAAAGAGGATGAAAAAGCAATGAAAATCAAGCTGTAAAGTGAGCATGAGAGGGTCCAACTTCTACGAGATGTGACTAAATTCACAATTTTGAGACTTCTCTCCATAACTCTCTTCATACAACATTCACTCTCCTTCATACAAAAACAAAAATAAAAAGATATATGAAATTTTTCTTTCTTTTTTTTTTATTCTTTTTTTTTGACTTTTTTTCTTTTTCTATTTTTTTTCTTCTTTTTTTTTTTCATTTTTTTTTCTTTTTGTGGAGTATTTTTTCTATACAAATGTACTTGCCAAACTTTCCATTGAGAACCCAAGAATCAACCCAAGTGAGAACCACAATTACACAAATTGGACACCCCCACACTTATGGATATGACAATTTTCAAATCAAAGCTCTTTCACCCTCTAAGATTGGGTAATATCATTGTTTTTCTCTTTTAGGCTTGTAATGAGCTATAAAACAAAGAATGGGATAAAAAGGCTCAGAGGGGCTTACACAAAGGGATAAATTCAAGGTAGGCTTATTTGGCTAGTAGCTAAGAAAAATAGAATTGCCTAGATCATTTCAAACATGCATGTGAACAAGTGTTTCAACAAGAATCAAGTCAAGTTCTACAATAACTAACAAACATGAGTGAGTCACACACAAGAAAGGAGAGAATGGCAAAATGTAGTCCATCCATAAAGAGGCTCAATTCTCACGGGGTTAATGACTATCACAGATGATGCAGTATTTAGTGCTCATACCCAACTTATTATACCAAGAGCAACAAGAAATCAATCAAATCATGCCAAATCACCCATGGTCCTAGAATAGTCAAAATCACTCACAACTTGTACAAACATAGTATTCATGGAAAAACATGCAACAATTTTTTCTTTTTTATAGTTAAAAATTAAAAACATAAAAACAAAAAGACACACCCCCACACTTAAATCACACATTGTCCTCAATGTAAGCAACATATATAACTTAAGGATAAGGAAAGAAAACTCCCTCTTGAAGGTGGAGAACTTGAATCTCGTGTGAGGTTGGTATTTGGTAGTGAATGCTCTTTTATGGTTACCACACACATGTTTGGTCACCTTCTTCTTCCATACATCCGAATCAAGGGGCTGAGTTGTTGTTGTGTTTGCCACACATTCTTATTAGGAATGTCCGCCAAGGTCCATCTGATACATTTCCTATGTTCCCTTAGAATTGGAGGCATCTTTTCCTGCTCAAAACCAAGGTTAGATGAAATAATCACAGAAAAATATTCTCTTCCCTTCAAATGTGCGCATTTAGAGTTCTCAGAGAGTTTTTTAAGCTCTACAACATGTGGCTGCTCCAAGGAAGTAACAGTTACATCCACAACATCATCTATGGAAAGTGTATCAACCTGCAAAGTATTTTCAATCTCAGCACAAAGAGAAGGATTATTAGAACATGTATAATCAACCAAACCATCAAGCAATTCCATTTTACAAAGGGAATGTTCTTCCATGGGGTGTTTTTTAGTCATTACTTCTATTTGAGGAGAAGGTGGTGGTGGTGTGTATTGTTCATTACCAACATGTTCAGCAATCTTGTTATTTTTCATAACAACTGATGTAGATACCTCTGGAGTTTCAACAACAGTAGTTGCACTGAAAATGGGAGTATTTGGGACATTAGGATTCACTACTTCATGGTCAGGCAGTTGGTTTGATCCCTGGGTCTGCATCTGATTAACTACAGTGGTTAACTGTCCAAATATTATCTCCAATTCCCTAAGTGTGGAATCTGTTCTTTGTTGGAATATAAGATTTTGAATAGCCATCTGTTTAACAAGATCCTCTAGTGAGGGTCCATAAATATCAGCCATCTCATAGTCAACAAAATCAGAATCAGAATAGAAAAAAGAAGAATCGCTAAACATTAGGTAAATCAGAAAAATATCAAAATAAATGGACCAAATCAGAAAATTGAAACTAATGTTAAAATTAAGGCAGAAAATAAAAAACAAATTAACTCTAATCTAAAAAAAATAAAAACACCACTACAAATCTAATAAAATCATAAGAAACATATACGATTTTTTTTGGATTTTTTTGAGGATATAAAAAATTAAAATAAATAAAAATAAAATGCAAAAGAAGGAAATTCGGATTTTTCGGCCTTAGCTCCCAAAGGGAGTCCTGCTCCTTGATTTTTTTGTGATTTTCTGACCAATTTTCGGAGCAATCTGAGGAATTCGCCTGAAAACCGTTTTTTTTCTTCTCCCGTCCTATGATAGAACTGAAAGATGCCGAAACTAATAGAACCTGTAAGTGCAAGAAACAAAACTAAAAAAAACAAAGGTTAGTGGTTAGTGAGGTTCTTAAGCCCGTAATTCCTAATTAGAGGTCCCCGGCAACGGCGCCAATTTGATCAGCGGTCGTACGCGGGTCAAAATAATGAAAAGTGTAAAATATAGTAACAAGGTAAGTTAACCTTGGTCGTCTCACAAGGACCTCTAAAACTAAGATTACCAAAATCAAGAACGATCAAATAACAATAAAATGGGGTTTTGTGGAAAACAAATTCAGTTTATAAAGAAAATCAATTCACGAGAACAATCAATTCACCGGTTTTGGGGTGTGCTTCTTGGATTCATCATAGGTTCAAATTGATAACGTCTCTAATGATTTCTGAATCTGATTGGTATAAACTAACTAAAACAAGCGTCAATTAGTTTATGAGAATTCACTGTTTTAAAGCAAGCGTCAAAACAGAGTGTTCAATCGGTTACGAAAGTGGACAAGCGCCGCTTAAAGCATAACCATTATCATAACAAAATCCATACCAATCCTCTCTATCAATTTCTATTTAAATCAAATAATTTAAGCAATCAAATAATTTAAATAATCAAAAGGTACGAAACATATTGCATACAAGCAAGCGCGCGTACA
Source organism: Oxytropis ochrocephala (assembly GCA_020916435.1). Lineage (NCBI taxonomy): Eukaryota > Viridiplantae > Streptophyta > Magnoliopsida > Fabales > Fabaceae > Oxytropis > Oxytropis ochrocephala. The sequence goes on from CM037092.1 coordinate 98,786,068, forward strand.
TAAACGAATCGCGTTTTGCAAAAACCGAATACGAGTAAATCAAGCGTAACACGAAAATCGAAATTGCAACAATTAAGAGTGAAAGCGAAATTGATAGAGATGAATTCAGAAACTAAGACAAAATAATGTTAAACATTCAAGCACCGAACCTCAAAATCCGTTAACAAACGACACCCTTTCACCGATGAATCGATCTAGGGGTTAGGCTTCCATGGAGGTTAGGGCATAAAACATAAAATTGAAAGTAGGAATGTGTAAGATGGTCTAAGGCGGCTGCTCCAGCCAAGTCTATAAGAATAAAACGAAAAACCTAATCCCTTAATGGGTTCTTGGATAAAAGCCCGTTAACAAACTAATATTTGGCCCGAAACCCGTTTTACATTAAACTGCTTCGGTATTTTGCAGTTTTGGCCTTCAGTACTTCCGAATTGGGTTTCGCGCTCAACAGAAGAATTGTAGCTCTGTTCCTTAGCTTTCCAACGCATACTTGCACGCCTCAATCGGATAAACGTGGCCAAAGTTATGACCTGCAGAGTAGACAGGGGTCAATATGCAATAAAAGTATGAATTAAGCAATAAATTTCTATACTGCTCAAATAAGACCCAAAGTCTAGAAACGTGCTAAGACTTAAATATTAGGCACAGAACACAATTAAAAATACTAAGTGAAAAGCTATAAAGAGTACATTAAAATGCACTGATCACGCACACGTATAGCGCTACAGAATTGCTCACTAGGACATCTCCCAATTGACACGTGCAAAACCAAAACTACCCGAGCCAAAGTGTTTAAAATGAAGTTTGGGCAGGTGAATACAAAATTTGGCTAGGTGAAATATGCACAGAACATCAAGTTCCACTCAAACACCCTCTATGTGCACGTGAACAGTGCACAGGGCGCCACATTCCTAGCAAACTGGCGCGCCTGACGGCAAACACTGCGCCCCAAAGACTCAAAGCGGTGCTGCGGGCGCCATTTCCCAAAGAACTTGGCGCTGAGCAGCAGCAGCACTGCACACTGGACACAATTCCCAAAGACTGAACAGTAACCCAGGCGCCATTTCCCTAGCCATATGGCGCCCTATGAGTACCTAGGGTCCAAAAAAAATCATTTTCAACCAATTTTTCCCGAAACAAATCCCCCACACCAATCCAAAAACACACTATGATCGTATCAACAACTTCAATTACTCCTTTTAAACATCGACAACACATCAAATACGAAATCAAAGTCATGAAACCCTATCATCAACATGTAAATCGTTTTTCATGCAATTATCCAATTTAATCAATTCAAACACTCAATCAACAATCAAATTCAATATCAATTAACAACAATAGAGACCCTATGACCTACATACACCCTATTATACTCTCTATTATAAGGCGAGACTCCCCTTACCTTGATTAACCGAAGACGAAGCTCTCTCTACGGAGTCACCAACCGAACCACAGCAACAGCTCTCCGTCCTCCTTTTTCCTTCCTAGCTCACGCCCAAAATCTTCATTCTCTCCTACGCTTCAACTCTTCAAACTCTTCCTGAAATCCACGTTTCGTTTTGGTTGAAATAAGCGTCGATTTTGCTGTTTCGCGAAACGGAGAGAGGGGTTTCGCGTTTGGCTCCAAAAACCCACGAGGAAGGAAAATCAAAATCGCGAGATGGAGGCTACAATTGTAACACCCCGGAAATAATTTAATTAAATTATTTAATTGAATTATTGATTTTATTGGAAACGTGATTAAATTAATTAAAATGATGGGCGTGGTTCGGGAGGTGGAGCGAGTAGTATTGGGGTGATGTCGGCAACTCGGGGGTGGTGAAGAATGGCCCAGGAAGCCCAAGCCCAATAGCTAGGCGCTCCTGAGACTCCTGAAGCTAAGGGGGTTAGGGTTGGCACCTCACTCCTTGCATCAGAGAAAGAAAACAAAACCTGAGAGAGTGAGAAGAGAGAGCTCAGCGCTAAGAAGAAGAGGAAGGAAGGAATCGTCTCAAGTTCGTTAGGTAAGAGCTCTCAATCGTTCATTATCGTTCTCTCTCCTTTTCCTAATGATGTAGCCTTAATCTCTAATTTCCGTGGTGTTGATGTTTTCATTGATCATAGAGGAGGAGATCGCGAATTTTCAAGGGAGAAGGAGAAGATCGTTCGATTGAGTTGCTGTAGTTTTGTGTACGTGTTCTCTTCATATTCCGGAGCGTTCATATTAAAGGTAAGGGTGAGCGTTTCATTTAACATAATTGGGTATAGGTAGGGTTTATGGGGTTTAGTCGTTAGCTAGTGTTGAATGAAATTGTTGTTGTTTTGATATATATGATTGGATCGAGTGTGCACGGATGATTACGAACAGTGATGTTTTGTGATTGTGAATTTTAAACCAATGGAGGAATCGATTGTTTTTCCTCCAAAGTGAAGATTGAAATCGATTCTGGGCTCTATACAGAAGCCAGAAATCGATTTCCTCCTTTAAACATGAGCTAGGAGTCGATTTCCCACTTCCAATTTGGAAGGAAGGAATCGATTTCGCACTTCACATTGGAAGCAAGGAATCGATTTCCCACTTCAAATTGGGAGCAAGGAATCGATTTCCCACTTCAAATTGGGAGCAAGGAATCGATTTCCCACTTCAAATTGAAGCTAGAAATCGATTTTCCCCTTTAGAACAGAAGCTAGGAATCGATTCCCTCTTTGAAAATGAAGCCATGAATCGATTCCCTCCCTTAGAAATGAAAGCAAGGAATCGATTCCCCCTTTCAAATAAAAACAAGGAATCGATTTCCCATTTTAAAAATGAAAGCTATGAATCAATTCCTCTTTTGAAAACAAGTAGCTATAAATCGATTACTCTTTTGAACATCCTAGGTGTTTTTCCCGAATTGAAACATGACGATTCTTAATGAGAAAATTTGTGATGCTATGTTATATAAATGAGTCTCGGTGAACTGTTATACTACTAGTGTGCTAATTGACTATGGCTAGACCTGTGGTTTACCACTAAGGTCGAATTTCTTTATTTGGCGTATTTACAAGGGCATCATCGAGAGCCTTGCAAAGGTGGCCAATGCTGTTGCAAGTAGTATCGCCATTACGAGTAATCCCATAGTCAATCGATTGCACTATTTTATGACACCCTAATCTAAAAGACAGATGAAGTATATATATGTCTTGAATGATGATGAGGATATGTGTATTATGATTCGTGATGATTGATGATGTGTAAACTCTATGAGTATAATTATAGTGATGATGAAAAATGATTGTGATGATTTGCGAAGGAATACACTCTATGAGTGTTTTATAACGATGATGAGGAGCACTCTAGGTGAGTTTTGGTGAGTTGCACATGTGTTTCATAGAGTCTCATGGCATGTGCATTATTTTGCGATGTTTAGGCTTCGGCCACTTTTGCGATGTTTAGGCTTCGGCCACTTTGCGATGATATGGTACCATCATGCATATGCCCTGGTGGGGGTTGCATCTTCATGCATAATCATGACCGTGTACTGTTGTTGTATGTGATTGGAGCTGGTGTTGCGTGATTGCGATGTAGTGATGATGTTAATATGGTGTGATTGCCTGTACCTATTTCCTCTAATTATATATATTCGATTATGTTTATCTGAAATTCTCACCCCTTCTGCTTGGAATGTTGCTCTATCGTGGCAACGCTGCAGGTGATCGCGAATGAAGGAACTACTGCCTTCTTTTTTTAGCCGTTGGGAAGTCTTAGAGTCGCTCTCTGATACCGTAACACCTAGGGGGCGTACTTGGAGTTATTAGTAGTTGAATAATTATCTTATGACCATGTTTATGTCATGATACGAGTTTGAGAGACATAGTGAATTGTTGTTTAATTCTGCTGCGACCTCCTTATTTTGAAGTTTGAAATTATGTTGATTGAGTATTTAGCACGAATTATAATGGTGCGAAAGTTGAGTTTTAACAATTGATGATTATGTGGCATTCCTTTCCTACTAAATAAATATTATTTTCGAAACGAAATTACTCTGATAATGATGTGTACGTTCGGGGTAGAAAAGGGGTGTTACAACAATCGCTCCAACCAAGGTCAGAATCGAATTCAATAGCCAATTTCGAGTGGGAGTGTGAAATTTGAGGGTCAACCATGGCTTGAGGAGGGAGAACGAAAGGAAATGGCGTGAAGAACATGGCTGCCGTTTTCAGCTTCTCTGCGAGGAAGAAGAAGCTAGCGAACCGGGTCGGGTCGCAGTCATGGGCTGCGCGTTTGGGCTGTTGGTTGTTTGGGCTAAGTAATTCACTTAGTGGTGGGGTGCGCTTAGCAACCGGGAGGAGGGTGCACGCGAGTAAAACCATCTAAAAATCCACTTTTAATACTTTTAAAGCTCAATATCACTATAACCATTATTTTACCACCCCAATAGACCAAAATAATTTTCTAAAGAAATAATATCTCCAACACTAGTATTTAATAAAAATAAAATAAATATATAATATTATTAATCATATATTACCAATAGCATATAAAAATACCATATTTTCATTTATAATATTTTTCCACAATCTAATCCCCAATAATTTATTAAATAAATATCCAATAATCTTTGGGGCGTTAGAGTCCTCAACATCTTCCTCGGCTTGATTAACCGGGTAATCAAAGTCACAGTATGAATTTATGGCCATTATTATTTTCAGAGACTATTTTTGATCTGCATTAAAATGGAGCGGCGAATAAAGACAAAGAAAAGACACACAAACGAGAGATGAAGACAGAAATTTTATTGAAAATTCAAAATAACACTTTATTGATTGATGAGTCTTGACAAAAACATGTGTGCCCGAATGAAATGTTCCAAGGCCTTGGGCAGAGCCGAGAAATCTACATTACAATGAAAATTACTTTAAATTGAAAAATACGGGGAAATCCATGGTCTCCCAGTTTTGCAGCTTCTCTCCAACAGCACAGCAGTGCACTAAGCCGACAACACCGCCGCCGAGCTTGATCCTTCTTCAACCACATTAACCTGGTCAGGGTTCAGCATGCCAGCACTCCGGAAGTTGTTCTTGAGGTTAGCGATGACCATCCTCCCCTGATTGGGTGTTCCTCCTCTGAGTTTTGTAACGCCCTAAATTAATTTAAATTCCTGTTTAATTAAGTTATTTAAATATTTAATGGTTTAACCACATTAAATAAATAATATGTGTTGTTATGATAGGGAGTGGTGGAAGTAATGGGCAAGGGGTGTAAAAAGGGCCCATTATACATGAGCCCAAGTTATACAAACAATTAGGTTAGTGTGTCTAAGGAAAGAAACAACAACAAAAAAACAGAGAAGGGTGTGAAAGAAGAGAGCTGCGCACGGTGAAGGAAGGAAGGAAAGAAAAAGAGAAAACGAGCGTGAGGGAGAAAACGAAGAGAAGAGGGTCATGCTTGAGAAGGGAAGATTTGTTGCTGGGTTTTCGTGGTGTCTTCCTAGAAAAGGCTTCATCTTCTTCAAAGTTTTAAGGTAAGGGGAGCATTTCAGTTTAATATAATTGAACATGTGATAGATTTTTGTGGGGTTCCTTAGGTTGTTTTGATGAATTGTTAATGTTATCGTGTGATAAATCATATGAGATGATGGTGGAAATTTCGAATTGGGTGATTGTAAGGGGATTAGGATCGATTTCATATGCATAGTGATGAGAGCATGTGAATTGAGTAGTTTGAGATCGAATTGAGTTGTGACTGTGGCGTGTTTTAGTGGAAATTGAAATAAAAGGCTGCTGTTTTTTTTCACCATTGGAATTGTTGGTTGCTGTCTTCTTCAATTAAAATTCTGGTTGCTGTTTTATGGAATAAAAGGTTGCTGTTTTCTTCAATTAAAATTCTGGTTGCTGTTTTATGGAATAAAAGTTGTTTTCTTCAATTAAAATTCTGGTTGTTGTTTTATGGAATAAAAGGTTGCTGTTTTCTTCAATTAAAATTCTGGTTGTTGTTTTATGGAATAAAAGGTTGCTGTTTTCTTCAATTAAAATTAGTTGCTGTGTTTTATGGAATAAAGGGTTGCTGTTTTCTTCAATTAAAATGCTGATTCTTTGTTTTATGGAATAAAAGGTTGCTGTTTTCTTCAATTAAAATGTTTCTTTGTTTTATGGAATAAAAAGTCTTTATTTTCATCAATTAAAATGTTGTTTGCTGTTTTGTGGAACAAAGGACTGCTGTTTTCATCGATCAAACTGCTGGTTGCTATTTATAAAATAAAATAGGTGCTGTTGCCGTTTTTAAAGTATATATAGGTTGTTGTTATTCTTTCATAAAATAGGTGCTGTTTGCTATCTTCAATTTATACATAGGTTGTTGTTTTCCTTCATAAAATAGGCGTTGTTTGCTGTTTTGAATTGAGCGATAGGTTGCTGTTTTCCTTTATGAATTATGCTGATGTTCGTAAAAATAAAAGACTTAAAAGACTGCTGTTTTCATAAGCGACATGGCTGTTGCTATTTGAAAAATTCTGCTGTTTTTCTTCCCCTTTGTTCCACTACTGTTCTTGAAAAATTAAATGATGACATTTTTCTAAATTTTAAATGTGGTGATACTAAAAATTTAAATGTGATGCTTTTCCACTTTGGAAAATATGTGTTTGCTCAATTTAGAGGTGATGCTTCCTAAGCATGAAAGTAGGATGTTTTCTAAAGTTTAAATGTGCTGTTACAAAGAATCTAAGAGGTGTTATTACCCCAATCTTAATGTGATATTTATGATGATAGATGTGAATTTATTGTGATGGTTATGACGAGTACACTCTATGAGTGTTTTATGATGATGATGACGAGGTCTCCATGGTGAGAGATTTGGTGTTTGCACATGTGTCCATAGTGTCTCATAGCATGTGCATCTTATGACGAATAGACTTGGCCTCTTTTTGATGAATATTAGTGACGATGTGCCCTTAGTGGCTTATTTATGACGAGTATGGTACCATCATGCATATACCCAGGCGTGGGTCGCATTTTCATGCACATACATGTTTATGACTTGTGGTAAAAATTTATGACTTGAGTTAGCGTTCAGTGACGATGAAGTTGATGATAATGAGGATGTTGAATGACTGTTTGCTCATATTACTCTTTTATAGGCTTGATTATGTTTCTGTTGAAATTCTCACCCCTTCTGCTTGGAATGTTGCTCTATTGTGGCAATCTGCAGGTAAATCGCGAGTGAAGGTCCTGCGCGCTTTCTCTTGATAGCCGTTGGGATGTCCTGTCGAGTCGCTCTGACATCTTTGTAGCACCTAGGGGCGAATTGAAGTTTGTTAGTTTAATTAATTAAGCGTTTTAATGATTTTATGGTTGGCGTGAGACGCGTCTCGAGTGGTTTTGGCGAGTTATGATTCTTATTCATTTGTGGCGTGAATTTTGTTTTGTTTTGGAGTTAATTTTTATGCGGTGTTTTATTGCACAAACCTTGATGAGTGCAATTGACGAATTTTATTTATGACGATGTGGCATTTCTTTTCTATTCAGTTAAATTAATCTTTTAAAAAAAACAATTTACTCTAATATATGACGTGTAATTTATTGGGTAGAAAAGGGGTGTTACATTAGTGGTATCAGAGCAGTTCGGTCTGTCCGGCCGGTGGTCGAGTCGTCAAGTTGAGTAGCGGTTGAGTTTTATTCCTCGTTTTTGAATTCTGTTCTCTGTTGCAGTGCTAGAATGGCAGGACGGAACGATGCTGCACTTGCTGCTGCTTTGCAGGCTATAGCTGGGGTTGTGGGCAACCTGCAAGGTCTTTGGTGATCTTTGGGGCGCGGATTTGGCTACGTTCCAGCGAGAGAACCCTCCTACTTTTGAAGGCGGGTATAACCCTGATGGTGCCCTTGAGTGGCTGGGAGAGATGGAGCGGATCTTCCGCGTTATGGATTGTACCGATGCTCAGAAGGTTCGTTATGGTACGCACATGTTGAAGAAAGAGGCTGATGACTGGTGGATGACGGCTAGGCAGAGGTTGTTGGTTGCCAATGAGGAGATTACTTGGGCGGTGTTCCAGAGAGAGTTCAGGAGGAAATACTACCCGGAAGATGTCCGCGGGAAGAAAGAGGTTGAGTTTCTGAGACTTGAACAAGGTAACATGTCCGTACACGAATATCTTTTGCAAAAATTCTTGAAATTGTCCAAGTTTTATCCGTACTATGATGGAGCGGATGCTGAATTCTCCAAATGCATTAAGTTTGAAAATGGGTTGCGTGCCGATATTAAGAAAGCCATAGGGTATCAGCAAATTCGTGTGTTCTCTGTATTGGTTAATGGCTGCAGGATCTTTGAGGAGGACAGTAACGCCTTCTCCAGAGTTGCGAGAGAAAAGCAAAAGAACTTCTCGGGTCGTGGTAAGCCATATGAGGTGCCTGCTGGTAAGGGCAAAGGGAAGTTTGTTGGTGGGTCTAAGCGAAGTGGGGGAGATGATGCAGCCAGTATTACTTGTTACACGTGTGGGAAAGCAGGTCATAAGAGTCCAGATTGCCCAAGCGGGGATAAGAAGAGATGTTTTCGGTGTGGGAAAGAGGGGCACATGTCTTCCAGTTGTGATAAGAAGGAGGTGGTATGCTTTAATTGTGGGGAGAGTGGTCACATCAGTACACAATGCTCAAAACCCGAGAAGGAGATGTCTTTTGGGAAGGTGTTCGCTCTGGCTGGGTTTGATGTGGTGAATGAAATTCGAGGTACGTGTTATATCAATAATTTTCCTCTTGTTGCTATTGTTGATAGTGGTGCTACCCATAGTTTTATTGCTGCTGCATGTGTTGAGAAATTAAGTCTTGTCTTATCTGATATGTTGAGAGAGATGGTTATCGATACTCCAACTAAGGGTTCGGTGACTACCTCTGATGTTTGTGCCAAATGTCCTGTATCTATATATGGTAAAGAATTTTTAGTTGATTTGATCTGTTTGCCGCTGAGTGGAATGGATGTCATTATGGGTATGGACTGGTTAGTTGATAATCACGTTCATATCCACTGTCGCGAGGGGTCCGTGAGTTTCGCTTCGCCTGAAGAGAAGTCTGGTTTGCTATCTGCGGGTCAGCTGCATAGGGTGATGAGAGAGGAGGTTCAGCTGTTTTCTCTGTTAGCGTCGTTGTCTGCTGAGAGCCAAGCGAAGATCGATGAGTTGCAGGTGGTGCGTGAGTTTTCCGAGGTGTTTCCTGATGAGATTCCGGACATACCACCAGAGATGGAGGTGGAGTTTACTATTGATCTAGTTCCTGGCACTAAGCCTGTGTCTATGGCACCATATAGAATGTTTGCGTCTGAGTTGGCAGAATTGAAGAAGCAACTTGAAGATTTGTTAGAAAAGAAGTTTGTAAGACCGAATGTGTCGCCGTGGGAGCTCGGTCTTTGCTAGTGAAAAAGAAAGATGGTAGTATGAGGTTGTGTGTAGACTATCGTCAATTGAATAAAGTTACAATCAAGAACAAGTATCTGTTACCTAGGATTGACGACTTGATGGATCAGTTGGTGGGTGCTAAAGTATTCAGCAAGATTGACTTTAAGGTCTGGTTATCATCAGATCAAGGTAAAAGATGAAGACATCCAGAAGACGGCGTTTAGGACAAGATATGGACACTATGAGTATTCCGTAATGCCTTTCGGTGTGACTAATGCGCCGGGGGTATTCATGGGGTACATGAACCAAATCTTTCGTGAGTATCTGGACAAATTTGTGGTGGTTTTCATTGATGATATCCTAATTTATTCTAAGTCGGAAGAGGAGCATGCGGAACATCTGAGGTTGGTGTTGGAAATTCTGAGGGATCGAAAGTTATATGCGAAGTTGTCCAAGTGCGAGTTTTGGTTGAAAGAAGTCAGTTTTCTCGGTCATGTGATTTCTAGTGAGGGGATTGCGGTGGACCCTTCTAAAGTTGATGCAGTGTTGCAGTGGGAGTCCCCGAAGTCAGTTACTGAGATAAGGAGTTTTCTGGGATTAGCTGGTTATTATAGAAGATTCATTGAGGGGTTTTCGAAGTTGGCTCGGCCGTTGACCCAATTGACTTGCAATGGTAAGGCTTTTGTTTGGGACGACCGATGTGAAGAGAGTTTCAATGAGTTGAAAAAGAGGTTGACTACGTCCCCAGTGTTGACCCTGCCTAATCCGGTTGAGCCGTTCGTGGTTTATTGTGATGCTTCTAAGATGGGTTTGGGTGGTGTGCTTATGCAGAATTGGAAAGTGGTCGCTTATGCGTCGAGGCAGTTGAGAACTCATGAAAAGAATTACCCCACTCATGACTTAGAACTTGCTGCTGTGGTACTCGCATTGAAAATCTGGAGGCACTACTTGTATTGATCGAGATTTGAGGTGTTCAGTGATCCCAAGGGCCTTCAGTATCTGTTCGACCAGAAAGAATTGAATATGAGGCAGCGCCGGTGGTTAGAGCTATTGAAAGATTATGATTTTGAATTGAGTTATCACCCGGGTAAAGCTAATATGGTTGCAGATGCTTTGAGTCGGAAGACCTTACATATGTCGGCATTGATGGTTAGAGAGCTTGAGTTAATTGAGCAATTCAGGGACATGAGTTTAGCTTGTGAAGTCACACCTCAGAGTGTCAGGTTGGGTATGTTGAAAATTGGCAATGATTTTATGGTTAGTATCCGAGAAGCGCAGAAGTTAGACGTCAAATTGGTTGATCTGATGGGTGGGATTGGTCAGTCGGAGAATAAGGACTTCGAGATCGATGCGCAGGGTGTATTGAGATATCGTGGAAGGATTTGTGTTCCCGAAGATGAGGAAATGAGAAAGGCAATTCTTGAGGAAGGTCACAGAGGTAAGTTGAGTATACATCCTGGAGCGACGAAGATGTATCAAGATCTGAAGAAGATGTTCTGGTGGTCGGGGTTGAAGCGCGATGTGGCGCAGTTTGTGTATTCGTGTTTGACCTGTCAGAAATCGAAGGTCGAGCATCAGAAGCCTGCGGAGATTATGCAACCGTTGAATGTCCCGGAGTGGAAGTGGGATAGTATTTCCATGGATTTTGTGACTGGGTTACCCAATACGGTGAGAGGGCATGATTCGATTTGGGTGGTTGTGGATAGATTGACGAAGTCTGCTCATTTCATTCCTATCGGCATTAAGTATCTGGTGTCGAGATTGGCAGAAATCTATATTCAGGTGATTGTGAAGCTGCATGGCATTCCTTTGTGCATTGTGTCGGATAGAGATCCAAGGTTCACTTCAGACTTTTGGAGTAGTTTGCAAGAGGAGTTGGGTTCGAAATTGAGGTTGAGTTCAGCTTATCATCCTCAAAGCGATGGGATGATTGCAGAGGACGATTCAATCATTGGAAGATCTATTGAGGTCATGTGTTCTAGAGCAGGGAGGTGCGTGGGATACTCATCTTCCATTAATCGAGTTTACCTACAACAACAGTTATCATTCCAGTATCGGGATGGCGCCGTTTGAGGCGTTGTATGGTCGAAGGTGTAGGACGCCGGTATGTTGGTATGAGACTGGGGAAAGTTTAGTACTTGGACCTGAGATAGTCGAGCTTGGCGATGAAAAAGTGAAGGTGATCGGGGAGAAAATGAAAGCGTCGCGAGTAGTAGACAGAAAAGCTACCATGATAAGAGAAGGAAAGACTTAGAATTTGAAGCGGGTGACCACGTGTTCCTGAGGGTCACACCTATGACTGGTGTTGGGCGTGCGATGAAATCGAAGAAGTTGACTCCTCGTTTCATTGGGCCGTATCAGATTACGGAAAGAGTTGGAAGTGTTGCATATCGGGTGGCCTTGCCACCTAATCTTTCGAACTTGCACAATGTGTTTCACGTGTCGCAACTTCGGAAGTATATTGCGGATCTGTCTCATGTGATTCAACTAGATAATGTGGAGGTGCGGGATAATCTCACTGTGGAGACTATGCCTGTAAGGATTGAGGATCATGAGGTGAAAACTTTACGAGGTAAGGAGATCAATCTGGTGAAGGTTGTTTGGGTTGGAGCAGCTGGTGAAAGCCTGACATGGGAGCTGGAGGACAAGATGCGAGAGTCGTAACCGGAGTTGTTCGAATCAGGTATGTTTTCGAGGACGAAAATATCCTAAGTGGGGGAGAGTTGTAACGCCCTAAATTAATTTAAATTACTGTTTAAGTAAGTTATTTAAATATTTAATGGTTTAACCACATTAAATAAATAATATGTGTTGTTATGATAGGGAGTGGTGGAAGTAATGGGCAAGGGGTGTAAAAAGGGCCCATTATACATGAGCCCAAGTTATACAAACAATTAGGTTAGTGTGTCTAAGGAAAGACACAACAACAAAAAAAACAGAGAAGGGTGTGAAAGAAGAGAGTTTGCGCATACGGTGAAGTGAAGGAAGGAAAGAAAAAGAGAAAAGCGAGCGTGAGGAGAAAGCGAAGAAGAAGAGAGGTCACGCTTGAGAAGGGAAGATTTGTTCTTTGGGTTTTTCGTGGTGTCTTCCTAGAAAAGGCTTCATCTTCTTCAAAGTTTTAAGGTAAGGGGAGCATTTGGTTTAATATAATTGAACATGTGATAGATTTTTGTGGGGTTCCTTAGGTTGTTTTGATGAATTGTTAATGTTATCGTGTGATAAATCATATGAGATGATGGTGGAAATTTCGAATTGGGTGATTGTAAGGGGATTAGGATCGATTTCATATGCATAGTGATGAGAGCATGTGAATTGAGTAGTTTGAGATCGAATTGAGTTGTGACTATGGCGTGTTTTAGTGGAAATTGAAATAAAAGGCTGCTGTTTTTTTTCACCATTGGAATTGTTGGTTGCTGTCTTCTTCAATTAAAACTACAGTTTCTTTGTTTTATGGAATAAAAGGTTCTTTATTTTCTTCAATTAAAATTAGTTTCGTTTTATGGAATAAAAGGTTGTTGTTTTCTTCAATTAAAATTCTGGTTGTTGTTTTATGGAATAAAAGGTTGCTGTTTTCTTCAATTAAAATTCTGGTTGTTGTTTTATGGAATAAAGGGTTGCTGTTTTCTTCAATTAAAATTCTGGTTGCTGTTTTATGGAATAAAGGGTTGCTGTTTTCTTCAATTAAAATGCTGATTGCTGTTTTATGGAATAAAAGGTTGCTGTTTTCTTCAATTAAAATCTTTGGTTCTTTGTTTTATGGAATAAAAGAGTCTTTGTTTTCATCAATTAAAATGTTGTTTCTTTGTTTTGTGGAACAAAGGACTGCTGTTTTCATCGATCAAACTGCTGGTTGCTATTTATAAAATAAAATAGGTGCTGTTGCCGTTTTTAAAGTATATATAGGTTGTTGTTATTCTTTCATAAAATAGGTGCTGTTTGCTATCTTCAATTTATACATAGGTTGTTGTTTTCCTTCATAAAATAGGCGTTGTTTCTTTGTTTTAATTGAAGCGATAGGTTCTTTGTTTTCCTTTATGAATTATGCGATGTTCGTAAAAATAAAAGACTTAAAAAGATCTTTGTTTTCATAAGCGACATGGTCATTGCTATTTGAAAAATTCTCTTTGCTTTTTCTTCCCCTTTGTTCCACTCTTTGTTCTTGAAAAATTAAATGATGACATTTTTCTAAATTTTAAATGTGGTGATACTAAAAATTTAAATGTGATGCTTTTCCACTTTGGAAAATATGTGTTTGCTCAATTTAGAGGTGATGCTTCCTAAGCATGAAAGTAGGATGTTTTCTAAAGTTTAAATGTCTTTATTACAAAGAATCTAAGAGGTGTTATTACCCTGATCTTAATGTGATATTTATGATGATAGATGTGAATTTATTGTGATGGTTATGACGAGTACACTCTATGAGTGTTTTATGATGATGATGACGAGGTCTCCATGGTGAGAGATTTGGTGTTTGCACATGTGTCCATAGTGTCTCATAGCATGTGCATCTTATGACGAATAGACTTCGGCCTCTTTTTGATGAATATTAGTGACGATGTGCCCTTAGTGGCTTATTTATGACGAGTATGGTACCATCATGCATATACCCAGGCGTGGGTCGCATTTTCATGCACATACATGTTTATGACTTGTGGTAAAAATTTATGACTTGAGTTAGCGTTCAGTGACGATGAAGTTGATGATAATGAGGATGTTGAATGACTGTTTGCTCATATTACTCTATTATATGCTTGATTATGTTTCTGTTGAAATTCTCACCCCTTCTACTTGGAATGTTGCTCTATTGTGGCAACGATGCAGGTAAACGCGAGTGAAGGTCCAGCTGCCTTCTTTGATAGCCGTTGGGATGTCTGTCGAGTCGCTCTCTGATACTGTAGCACCTAGGGGGCATAATTGAAGTTTGTTAGTTTAATTAATTAATTGTTTAATGATTTTATGGTTGACGTGAGACGTGTCTCGAGTGGTTTTGGCGAGTTATGATTCTTATTCATTGTGAGCGTGAATTTTGTTTTGTTTTGGAGTTAATTTTTATGGCGGTGTTTTATTGCACAAACCTTGATGAGTGCAATTGATTTAATTTTATTTATGACGATGTGGCATTTCTTTTCTATTCGGTTAAATTAATCTTTTAAAAAAAAACAATTTACTCTGATATATGACGTGTAATTTATTGGGTAGAAAAGGGGTGTTACAAGTTTGGCCAGCCATTTCTCCCTCTTGTCAGATGCTAGCCTTTCCCGATCAGCAAGACTTGGGATGTACCCAATACCGAACCTTTCAATGTTTCCCCTCAACTGGACAGGTGTTACAATCCCTTGAGCAGCTTTTCCTAGGCCCTTGCCGACCTGATACCCATGCCCTAGCATCACCTTTGCAGTCATCATGTCAGCCTTGGACCACTTAGGCTTCCGCAGAGGCTCACCTTCGACGAAGACAGCGTTTGAAATCTCCAATCCTTGGAAAGCAGTCTCAAAGGACTCTTCCCCCGCTTCCACGTAGCATTCAGGTGGTGATCGGTTTATCAGTGTTTCTTCCTCTCCGTGGATCACTATTAGTTTTCCCTCAGCCACAAACTTGAGTTTCTGATGAAGCGAGGATGGTACTGCCCCAGCAGCGAAGGACGTCCTAGCAGGCAGCTATAGGAGGAACTGATGTCCATCACTTGGAAGACGACATAAAACATTTCGGGGCCTATCTGCAGCGGCACTTCTACTTCTCCAAAAACTTCCTTCACTGACCCATCAAATGCTCTGACCAAGGTAGAACTCGGCTTCAGATATGAGCAGTCTACATTCAGCTTATTCATGGTAGACTTAGGCATCACATTCAAAGATGAGCCATTATCAATGAGCACTCTGGCAAGCATATAGTCCCCACACTTGACTGAGATGTGAAGAGCTTGATTATGATTCTTTCACGGAGGAAGCTCGATGTCGAGAAAGTCAAGTAATTGGGACGCTACAATGTTGCCAACAATACCATCAAGCCGGTTTCTTTGTAATGTCATGGGAGGCGTGGGCTTCATTCAAGATCTTGATGGTCGTGCAACGACGATGTGCCTCACGAACTAAGCAACAAAGAGAGCATCGAGATCTTGGATGGAGTTTGATTCAACTGGTCTACCACCCGATATTCACTCTGTTTCATTACTTTCAGGAATTCTTGAGCCTCTTTGTCTGATACCTTTCTAACTTCTACTGTTTCTTTGTCTTTTCCCTTACGGGCCCTTTCTTCATCTGCTTTTGATTGCTCTCCCCTAAGATTTTCAGGAGCATACACCCTTCCACTCCTTGTGATACCACTACCTCCACCAATGTTTGTTATATCCAAAGTGCCTTTAGGGATCTCCGCTTGCATTTGCACATTGCAGCTCCATGGAGTCATCCTAGTCTCCCTACTAGGGGTAGCAGCAGGTACTGGATAACAATAGTCAAGGGTCTCGTCACAGCTGGGCTAGAATTCAGATTGCAGGGAATTTCAATCTGTCTCCTGAAGCCTCCATTGCCTGATTGCAAAGTAGATACATTTTCTTCTTTCTCCTGGATTCCCACTTGGACCAGGTGTCTGTCTAAGAGATCTTGGAGAATTGGTTTAAAGCCTTCACATGCCCCGATGCAGCGAGGATTATCACAGGCGTCTTTCCTAGCACACCCGCTAGCCGATGACACCAAAGCGGCATAATTCGGCATGGATAAAATTCAAAGGCATCTGAATGCAATCAACTTTTCTAACCAAACACCCCCCACGATGGTCAGCGGCATTAACAATGAGATCCTCCATGCCCAGCAGCGGATTGAGTGGCTACATTGGGTTGTTGAAATGATATAGTCTTTGCATCAAGTAATTCTTGCACCACATATTTGAATGCTTTACAATCCTCCACCACATGACCTACTGCCCCAGAATGAAAGGCGCATGTAGCATTTGCGTTGTACCCTCTGGGATAGGGAGGCTGATATGGCTTCATTTGACGAGTATTGATTATTTTGTTGGTGATGAGATAATTAAACAAGTCAAGTGTAGGACATGGGAATGGGATCAAAGACAACGGGCTTCCTTTCATTATAGTTCCGGTACTGATAGTTTGATTGAAAAGTCTGTGTAGGTGGTGCTTAAGAAGGAAATGGAATAGCTTGCGGAGGATTGCTGTGTGATGGACCACTGGCTCCGATAACTGCATTGGTTTCACCCTCTTTCTTCTTGTAGGGTCCAGAAAAGGCTTTTACATTTGGAAGGAGTGTAGGGTCATGAGCTATTCTTCATTTGCGCATGCCGTTCTCTACTCTTTCCCGGTGGCGACCATTTCAGAGAAATTAGAGGCTACACTGCCAACCAACCTATCATAATACACCGCAGGAAGGGTATCCATAAACATGTGGACCATTTCTTTGTCCAGTGGAGGGGGCTTTACTTGAGCAGCGAGGTTCCTCCACCTCTGAGCGTACTCCTTGAACGACTCATTATCTCTCTTAGACATGCATTATAGTTGAGTCCTATCCGGAGCCAAATCATTGTTGTACTGGTATTGACGCATAAAAGCATCCACCATGTCCTTCCAAAGAATGGATATTGGTTGGCTCCAAGCGCATGTACCATTCAAGGAGCTCGGCTAAACTTTCCTGAAAGCAGTGCATCATCAGGTTATCATCCCGGGCATAGGCAGTCATTTTCCGGCAGTACATTGTCACATGACTGACTGGGCAAGTCGTCCCTCTGTATTTATCGAAAGTTGGTGCTTTGAATTTGGGAGGCAAGACTAGATTAGGAACCAAACACGCTCATGGGCATTTCGGCCGTGAAACGCTCCTTCAGCGACTCTTAATCTCTCCTCTAGCATCCGATATTGACTTACGGTTTTGATAGGGTAGTCGAGGGAAACCATTCACACCGTAATGAGGATTATTCATCGTCACTACGGCTGGGTTCACGTGTGGGTCACGTGAGTGAATTGTATTCCCAGGGATTAGTCCCTGAACTTGGGGATGGACCGTTATTGGCCAATTGAAACCCGCCAGAGTTCCTGGAGCAGTAGCAGGGATTGGGATCTAGATCTGGGCTTGAGGCGTCCCCGTTCCAACTTCATTCGCAACTACGTCGCCGGTGAGCTTGTCTCGGTTCTTGGAGGATCTCCTCCAAGATTTGTGTCGGCAGCAGAGGCGTATAGCCGATGGGAGACCATAGGAGGCCATTGCAGCTTTTTGAAGGCTTGAGGATCCCGGCCGGAGGGGGAGGAGGATTGTCCACCCAGCAGCAGCCGAGCTTCATTTGTACCAACATTTCTTAAGGCACTCAACACTCTTATGACCTCTGCCATTTGAGCTTTCATGATTTCCATCTCAGCTTGAAGGACTTGATTCCCTTGATTTCGACCTTGCGGCCACGACCATTAGGATTAGGATCTCCACGGAATTTCGGCATTCGATGTGGCGTTGGATTGCCCCGATCGTCGTCGCCTTGATTGTTGTCCATGTTCCTTGCTTGTGAGACACGTCAAATAGCGATGCCTAACAACTTTGCACGATTTTACGTTGACGAAACACACTTATGAACACAAGAATGAATAAATGAATGTAATGCAATGCGATATGTATGATTTTATGTTTGCTTTGTGTGGCGGAATCGTAATACACCTCGCGTTGTCATAGGCGTGTAAATTTAAAGCTCTAACACTCTTTTTTTTTTTTTGTTTATATTATTTTTTTGTTTATATTTTTAATTTGGTACGCATTGAGGTTGGAAGCAATAGGCAAAACAAACACACTTCATTCGAAAGGATAGAATACTACAACTTCAAACTCGAAGGAAAAATACAATATTCTGAAAACAATGTTTTTGACAGAAAAGTACTATATTCCAAAGAAAATTACAACTTTTTAGAAAGTTTACAATTTCCTAAGGATTATTACAATGCTCTAAAGTGGAATTCAAAGGCAAATAGCTTTGACTTCTCCTCCTCTTTCTCTTCTTGCTTCCAGCTGCCCTTTGGCTTTCTCCATGAGTTCTTTGTTAGGATCTTGCGATTACTCGACAAACTCGTACACCTTGGCCGGAGTGTTGGAAGGATTTGTAACACCCCCCTTCTACATAAACTACTATTTAAATAATTTGAAAAATCAGAGTAGTTGAAAAACTTCGGTGCGACCACTCGAGGGTGTCACATTTAAAACCAAACACCTTAATATAACTCCAAAACAATTAATTAAATTAAACTCCAGTTCAAAGGATATATAGCACCAAGATAATATCCGGGGAATAAAAGGTTCTGACGGTGGAAGAATAACTACTTAGACAATAGTTCAAAAGTAAAGACATAACAAATAAACATTCCCCGATGCTACGTATCGAGGCGACTCGACCATACTCAAGGAAGGATCTCTAGTCACCTTGATCCATCGTCACTGCGAGGTTCTTGAGCATACGAGGCAACACGGCCGCGATAGGTGAGTCTCAATGCATAGATAATAATAAATAAAGCGAGAAACACGAGAGAGACAGCACACGAGAAAACAACAATTTTAAATACATTATTAAGACGAGTTACACCAAGGCGATTACACTAACTACGATCCACCGGAAAGCGATTACACCAATTGTAATCACACGAAAGCGATTACACGAACATGTATGCAATGTATGAAATGCAACCCAAAACTCCACTGGGCATATGCATGTGGATCCATCACCAAAAATTGCCTTGGGGGCATTCACCAAACACCAAAATATTTCAGAGGCCGAGGCCTATTCACCAAAATGCATATGATTATGCGACGCCATGACTAACGCACCAAATACACCAAAATAATAGCAATAACATGCTCACCAGTAATTATATATATATATATATTCACCACATCACCAAGGAGAGTCATATACTCACCATTTATTTTATAACACCATAATTAATACTCCTACGGGGACTAAAAGAACAACAACAATTATTTCCACGCCAAAGGACTAAGGTCAACGCCAAGGACTAAGCCCACACCTAGGGACCAAACACCGCATAAGGACCTATCCTACCCCAGGGACCATTTTGACACCATATTAATTAATTTAGCACCTAGGGACTATTTTAAACCCACCATAATTAATTTAACGTTTTGAGGACTATTGTGGAACTCACACCTGGACCTAGGCGCCAACATGTGCACTTGGGGCAGCCAAATGGCGCCCCCCTGCGCAACGCCACACCCTGCGTGCACCCAGACAGTGCACTAGGCGCACTGGGCATGCCAAAGTGGCGCCCAGTGTTGCGCCACACCCCAAGCCAGAATTCCCAGCAACCAAGACACGCACCGGGCGCATTGGGGCAGCCAAAATGGCGCCCCTGCGCAACACTCTCCACTCAGAAATATTTTCCAGCCCACCTGCACACACACAGGCCGAACACACCCCACCCAAACAACTCGGCACCCACTCAAACACCTCGGCACGCACACTCACACACCTCGGCTCACACTCACAAACCTCGGCACACACAAAACACACCTCGGTACACTCTCACACACCTCGGCACCTCACCCCACCTCACTCGGCACCTCACCTCATCTCACTCACCTAGGTCACCTCACCTCATTCACCTCGGCAACTCACCCCACCTCACTCGGCACCTCACCTCATCTCACTCACCTAGGTCAACTCACCTCATTAACCTCGGCACATCACCCCACCTCACTCGGTACCTCACCTCAATAATTCATCAACAACATCAAAACTCAATATTTACATAACAATTCAATTCAACCACATATAAGGTCACTGATCACCCAATCAATCAAATACTTCATGAATCAATTTAAACAACTACTCCTAACACCTAATCCCTATGATTTCATGGTTTATAAATTATTAACTATGAAAGAGAGCCCCCATACCTTGTTAATTGAAGAAGATACACTAAAGCCCTCAAGAACACCCCTCCAAGACACCAACACTCCAAGCCTTCCCTCTTTCTCCTTGAATCAAGCGCTCCTCTCTCCTTCTCTCTAGCCCCTAGCCGTCGCACCTCTTCACTCTTCTCTCCTTTCTAATTTTTGATCTTTTGTTTCTAATGAGGGTTTCTCCTAAGACCCAAGGGTTTTATTAATTGGGTTTGGGCCACTTAACGCTAATGGGCCCTATTTGCACACCCTTAATTACTTTCTCATCTCCTCACTATTTAACTAAAATACTCCCCATTTATTTACTACACCCCACTCCTTATTTAAATGAGCATCAACACTCTAACCCTTTTAATTTGATTTTTAATTCCCAACCATACGCTACTTTTCCTCCTACTTTTCCTCCTCCCATAACCACTTTGGTTTTCCCTAGAAACTTGTTTTTTAATAATAACAATAATAATATTAATAATAATAATAATAATAATAATAATAATAATCATCTTATATTAAGTATTTATAACATCAATTTTAGTCCTTCTCAACATGGTCCCTATGCCAAAAACTCTCCAATTTGGTCCACTACCCTATCAAATCAACTCCAAATAATTTCTAATAAAATTTGGGGCGTTACAACTCTCCCCCACTTAGAATATTTTCGTCCTCGAAAATTTAACTAATAGGAACAAGGTTATGCTCTAACCAGTTCATACCCAAGATTACAATTACCCCATCCAACGGCAAACAAAAATTCATAACAAAGTCTCATCGAAGATCGACAAGGGACACTGAGAGAGAACACACCGGGCAATACAAGATCAATCATAGCGAGACAATACAAGACTTAAGCGTTCACAACATTCGTGACAATAGACAACAACATAACTAAAACTTAGAACGAGTACCAAGACTCGAGGGTTAATAGACTCGACGACTCGACAACTTGGCCGGACAGATAGAACTGCTCTGATACCACTTATGTAACACCCCCCTTCTACATAAACTACTATTTAAATAATTTGAAAAATCAGAGTAGTTGAAAAACTTCGGTGCGACCACTCGAGGGTGTCACATTTAAAACTAAACACCTTAATATAACTCCAAGACAATTAATTAAATTAAACTCCAGTTCAAAGGATACATAGCACCAAGATAATATCCGGGAATAAAAGGTTCTGATAGTGGAAGAATAACTACTTAGACAATAGTTCAAAAGTAAAGACATAACAAATAAACATTCCCCCCGGTGCTACGTATCAGAGCGACTCGACCATACTCAAGGAAGGATCTCTAGTCACCTTGATCCGCCGTCACTGCGGGTTTCAGGCATACGAGGCAACACGACGCGATGAGGTGAGTCTCAATGCATAGATAATAATAAATAAAGCGAGAAACACAGAGAGACAGGCACACGGCAAACAACAATTTTAAATACATTATTAAGACGATTACACCAAGGCGATTACACTAACTACTGATCACCACGAAAAGCGATTACACCAATTGTAATCACACGCTAAAGCAGTTACACGAACATGTATGCAATGTATGAAATGCAACCCAAAACTCCACTTTGGGCATATGCATGTGGATCCATCACCAAAAATTGCCTTGTGGGCATTCACCAAACACCAAAATATTTGAGAGGCCGAGGGCTATTCACCAAAATGCATATGATTATGCGACGCCATGACTAACGCACCAAATACACCAAAATAATAGCAATAACATGCTCACATTAAGTAATTATATATATATATATATATATATATATATATATATATATATATATATATATATATATATATATATATTCACCACATCACCAAGGAGAGTCATATACTCACCATTTATTTTATAACACCATAATTAATACTCCTACGGGGACTAAAAGAACAACAACAATTATTTCCACGCCAAAGGACTAAGGTCAACGCCAAGGACTAAGCCCACACCTAGGGACCAAACACCGCATAAGGACTATCCTACCCGAGGACCATTTTGACACCATATTAATTAATTTAGCACCTAGGGACTATTTTAAACCCACCATAATTAATGTAACGTTTTGAGGACTATTGTGGAACTCACACCTGGACCTAGGCGCCAACATGTGCACTTGGGGCAGCCAAATGGCGCCCCCCTGCGCAACGCCACACCCTGCGTGCACCCAGACAGTGCACTAGGCGCACTGGGCATGCCAAAGTGGCGCCCAGTGTTGCGCCACACCCTGCCGAATTCCCGGCAACCAAAGACGCGCGCGGGCGCATTGGGGCAGCCAAAATGGCGCCCCTGCGCAACACTCTCCACTCAGAAATATTTTCCAGCCCACCTGCACACACACAGGCCGAACACACCCCACCCAAACAACTCGGCACCCACTCAAACACCTCGGCACGCACACTCACACACCTCGGCTCACACTCACAAACCTCGGCACACACAAAACACACCTCGGTACACTCTCACACACCTCGGCACCTCACCCCACCTCACTCGGCACCTCACCTCATCTCACTCACCTAGGTCACCTCACCTCATTCACCTCGGCAACTCACCCCACCTCACTCGGCACCTCACCTCATCTCACTCACCTAGGTCAACTCACCTCATTAACCTCGGCACATCACCCTACCTCACTCGGTACCTCACCTCAATAATTCATCAACAACATCAAAACTCAATATTTACATAACAATTCAATTCAACCACATATAAGGTCACACAATCACCCAATCAATCAAATACTTCATGAATCAATTTAAACAACTACTCCTAACACCTAGTCCCTATGATTTCATGGTTTATAAATTATTAACTATGAAGAGAGCCCCATACCTTGTTAATTGAAGAAGATACACTAAAGCCCTCAAGAACACCCTCCAAGACACCAACACTCCAAGCCTTCCCTCTTTCTCCTTGAATCAAGCGCTCTCTCCTTCTCTCTAGCCACTAGTCGTCGCACCTCTTCACTCTTCTCTCCTTTCTAATTTTTGATCTTTTGTTTCTAATGAGGGTTTCTCCTAAGACCCAAGGGTTTTATTAATTGGGTTTGGGCCACTTAACGCTAATGGGCCCTATTTGCACACCCTTAATTACTTTCTCATCTCCTCCTATTTAACTAAAATACTCCCCATTTATTTACTACACCCCACTCCTTATTTAAATGAGCATCAACACTCTAACCCTTTTTAATTTGATTTTTAATTCCCAACCATACGCTACTTTTCCTCCTACTTTTCCTCCTCCCATAACCACTTTGGTTTTCCTAGAAACTTGTTTTTTAATAATAACAATAATAATATTAATAATAATAATAATAATAATATTAATAATAATAATAATAATAATAATAATCATCTTATATTAAGTATTTATAACATCAATTTTAGTCCTTCGCAACATGGTCCTTATGCCAAAAACTCTCAATTTGGTCCACTTTACCCTATCAAATCAACTCCAAATAATTTCTAATAAAATTTGGGGCGTTACTGAGATTCATTTACTGCCCAGCTCTTCTTAGCTTCTTGGGAACATCCTCACAGCTTGGTTAGCTAGCCCGGCTAGCTTTGAAAATTTACTCCTCCAATGTTGAATCTCATCCTTTAGCTCCTTGATAATATTTTGGTCCTCTATTCTGCCAATTAAGGCCATGAAACGTTGCTCCCAATACTGGCTTTCTACTTGCACTTGCTCATAAGACTCCCTTAGGCATCTGAGATTCCTCTTCAATTCGTCGACCTTCCTTGTTCAAACCTTAAAGCTTGTTGGTACTCTTTCAAGATCCACGTGATAGACTCTCTATCTTTTCGATGCTTTCCATTTGGTCCCCTAATTCGAACTTCATCACTTGGAATTCTTTTCTTGACTTAGCTAGTGCATCTTTGACCATTTTCTCATTCTTCCATGACTTGTCATATAGTTCCTTCCATTCATACGCTTCTGCCATAGCTTCATTCATCTTTGAGGTACACCTCTTTATTTCCTCTTTAGCACCTTTCAAATGTTTCTGAACTTCCATCTTGCTTTCTCCTTCTATTTCAAGTTTCCTGTTGGCTGCTTCAATAGTTGCGGCTTGGAGAGCATTTTCGTTCTCTAGCTTCCGCTTGTCTGCATCACTTTGCCTGACTGTTTTGCAAGGCCTTTTCTCTTCTTCCGCTTTAGACAATGCCAACTTAACTCCTTCTAGCTCTTCAATGAGGGGAACGTGAGGCTCTGGTATTTTCTCTTCAAGTGATGGCCCCTTTTGATTGGATGATCGAGTTTCTTTAATCCTCTTTTCGAGCCATTGGGTGAAGGAGATAGCAGTGGTCCTTTTAGATAACTCGCCTTTGTCTCTCCGTACTACGGTTTCCCAAGCTTGCAAGACTACGCGAAGTAAGTCCTTGACTTTAGGGATCCCCACATGGAGGTAAAGCGGAACAACATAGCTTGAAGGGTGAATCTCGCATAGGTACCCGAGTTGCCTCAAGGTCAAAGCGGGTTATAGTTGATGCATCCCTGTGTTCCCATGAGAGGAACGTGCGGAAAGCGCCACATTGGAATATCGAGGGTTTATCTTCCCAACACTTGTGTGAGAACCATCGAATTTGAAGAGCATTGAGGTTCTTAAAAGTATCCTTCCACTCCCGAGGGCTCATAGTCTTCGGATCACAACCCAAGGCATAGGATAGCAGATCCCCAACATCATTTTTGTTAACGCATACATGATTTATCAACCAAGCGTATAGCACACGGAAGAAACAACACATCTTATCCTTTCGGAACTCATGATGGCGAGTGAAGGCACGATAGGTGTCGGCGAGAATAGCAGGAACCGGATTGATGGGACTTTTTGCACTCTTGAAAGCCAGGAACACACCAACAAATGGTTTCATCTATATGTTTCTCAATATGAGGGAAAAGAACAATGCCGAAGATGGTCAAAGCTAGTACTTGCTTGAAAGAAGCCCAATTCTTTGATACTACATGACTAGCCATCAAACTCTCAAAGTACTCTTGAGGAAACCTAGATATCTTGTTACGCTCAACTTTGTGGGACCACACTTCTTCTACACTGATTTGCAACAAGGATGCGAGCTTCTCATCTGAATAATACGCCTCACGATCTTTGGTAAGGTCTAACCTACGAGCGATCAAAACCCGAGAATCTTCTCATACTCCTACAGGGTGGCGCCATTTGGAAGTTCTTGAAAGAAAACACCTAATCTCACGAATCATAGAACCAACTTAGGGCGACAATGGCACTCTCTTGTACTTTAAGCTGTAATAACTTGTGGATGTTCCCATAAGTCTTGTCGAAGGACCCAAGCTCAATAGGACCTAATAGGGAAGCATACTCCTTCAAACTAGTTACATCAATCTTCTTTACAATGGGAAACCTTGAATTGAATGCAGTTTTGCCTTTTGACTCCATGTTGCTTCTTACACACCTATGACAATGGTTCAGTGTTATGTTGCGATCTCCCGCAAACAAACTTTAATGCATGAAGAATGCAAATGACAAATTTTTTTTCAAGATTTTGTTAGATGCAAATGCAATGGTGCAAAATGATGTGAATGCGAAATGATGTGGATGCGAAATGTCATGGAAAAATAGTAATAAAAGGAGGTTTAATTGGTGGTACTTTGAACATTTTCGAAGATACACGCTGCATGCCACCTCATGTAGGTGTTTATGAAAGAAAAATTACAACTTTCGAAATAAAGTTTGAGAAAAAGGAATGCTTAAGCTAAATGCAACAAACAAAGGCGTGCCCCGTGTCCCTCTGAATGGTGGGAATCCTAGGGTCTAAAGTCGACGAAAAGGGTAATCCTCCCATGTAAGTTCTAATCACTTCCTCACAATGGCAACCAAGAGCTAAAGTCTTCCTCATGATAACACCCACAATCGTAGAAAGCTACCGAGTGTGAGGCATCATGACAATGAAGTCGCCACCAATATTTTTTATAAGGAAAATATTGAGGAAAAACCTTTTGGAAGGCGGATGGTCTTTTGGAAAACTAGGAGATTTGGGTTGGGAAATTCGGTTAGGCATGGGGAAGGTATTAGCGCCTCACACCTCCTTTCTCTTTGAAGGGGACCTTTAATTAAACGTGTGATTTTAAGTGTTGATTTTGAAAATACTTAAATTTGCCTCTTGGTTGAAAAGACTTAAGGAATTTTTATTTGCGGCGCTTGGCGAGAGTTAGCTAGCCGCTTTGGTTTTTTGAAAGAGGAAAAATGTTTTTAGTTTGTTGTGCTTAGCGGAGGATCCGCTCCTACGTATCTCGGTGCGATGGAGAATTCAAAGCTACGTAGTTACGGGTTTTTATTTTTATTTTGCTTAATTGTGGCGAGCTTTCATGATGATCAATTGAGCAAAGGCTCCAAGTGATCACCACTAGTTCCTCATTGTTAATAATCATGCAAGCAAAGGCCCGTAGGGCTATTAACAAAGTTTTTTGATTTATTGAAAAACTTTTTAGACAAATTAGACATTCATGATGATCAATTGAGCAAAGGCTCCAAGTGATCACCACTAGTTCCTCATTGTTAATAATCATGCAAGCAAAGGCTTCGCAAGACCACTAACAAAGTTTGATTTATTGAAAGTCTTTAGAAAAATTAAGGCGTTCATGATGATCAATTGAGCAAAGGCTCCAAGTGATCATTACTAGGTCCTCATTTGTTAATGATCATGCAAGCAAAGGCTTCGCATGACCACTAACAAAGTTTTTGATTTAATGAAAAAATTATTTGGGTTAAAAGAATTAAAAGCGAGAAAAAAAGGTGAAAAATTGAAAAATGGGGTGTTGTTAGGCTGCAGGGGGTTGTGCAACTGAGCGGAGGGTGTAAGCAAACAAGCCCGGTCGCATAGGAGGGCCCGGTGTATGCGAAGGGTGCGCGCGCGCATCAATCAAGGGGGAGTGGGTAATAATCTGAGTAAAAAAAAACAAAAATAAAATTAATAAAAAAGGGACCCTATAAATACGAAAACCCTAAAATTAAACCTAATTTCAGATGCACCTTCCCCCTTCTACTGGCTGCGCGGCGCAGCTCCTTTAATGGAGAGAGAGAAGAAAGAAAAATCAGGGAGGTGAGAGAGAGATTTGCGGAGTGGGTGAGAGGTTTCCGGCGAGATGGGGGGGAATGCAGAACTGGAAACGAGAGAGGAAGGGCGTGGTTTCGGGTGAGAGAGAGAGAGGCGTGGATCGGGAGAGTTGGAGAGAGAGAGAAGGAACACCAGAAGCCCGCGACGGTGGGGGGAGGAAGCCTCGCCGGAGTTCACGAGAGGCTCGCCGTGGAAGACGAAGCCGTGGCGGCGCTCTCGCCGGTGGTGACAGCGAATCTCAGTTTCGTTTTTTTTTCTTTTTTCGTTTGTTTTTTTTTCCTGGTTTCTCCTCTCTTCTACCCCATTTCTTTAGGTTTCTGGTTCTGGCTATGTTTATTTCCTGCTCTATTCTACTCTTGAACTGATTTTACCCTCTCAAGTCGTCCCTTTTTTTTTGACCAAAAACATCCTTTGATTGTAAATTAGTGTGAACTTGTATTCAGTTAATTCTATTTCGTTTCATTAGTTGCTAATCCAGATCAAGCATTTTTGTTGTATTCTGATCGATCCCTTCTCAAGAGAAAGATAAAATAAAACAAACTGATTTATGTTGATTCATTCAATTCCAAACACACAGAACATACATATTTTATACGACCTAAACTAAAAAATCGTTCACCAACCTGGATCTGATTTCTTCAGAGAATAAATGGCGAGATCATCAGCGTGACTACCTCCAACTCGATTTGTGTGGCTCTGTTATTCTTTGTTCAAATTTTTCTTCTCGTGAATCGCTTCTCGGATCTCAAACAAAATAAGTGTTTGTGTGATTAGGGTTTCAGATGTAAAACCCTAATTTTTTTTTTGTGATTTGTGTTGAAATTACGTGTGCATCTTCTTTGTTGGATTTGCTTTTTATATTAAAATGTTAGGTTTCTGCATTAATGGTTTTTGACTGGGCTTTGACTCTTTTAAGGTTTGGAGTGGAGCGGACCAGACCCAGCTACTTGGGGCATTCATTGGAACCCCAATTTCTTCTGCTGCTTTTGCCTTTTATTATTTTTTGTGTTTTTTGGATTTATTTATTTTTGTATATTTTGTGTTATTACTTTTTGTATTTTTTGGACATTTGGACATTTGAACACTTCTAAGTTGTAATAAAAATTAAATAGTATTTTTTGACATTTTTGGACGATTAAACACTTTTAAATTGTAAATAAAACTAAATAGAATTTTTTTGACATTTTTGGACTATATATATGCTCAAAATAAAATAACTGCACAAAATAAGATTAATAATGAGAAAACGAGTCGGGCCAAACACAAAGACGAGAACGAGCCCGACTAGACAAATACGCTAAAGCAGAGACCCAAATAGAAGAAATGGGCTCATTAACTAAAAACACTAAAATTGACTCAGAATTGCATTCTTAAGCTTGAACTGAAGAGACAAGCTAAATTTCTAGAAAAAACGACTTTTGGTAGACCTACTTATGTGCGACTAAACCCAAATACGAAGATTAAATTGAAGAACGCACGAAAAAATCGATCATTCGCGTGCCTGCCTAATTTAAACAACGGTATTTCGATTTTGTTGAGTTGGATCACTGAAATTGGCTTAAGTTAAAAAGGACGGACAAAATTACAATAACTAAGACTTTGAAGAATAAATTTTGGGATTTCTTTATTGTCCTCAATGGGCGTATATTTATACTACAAAGGGTATTAAATGACGATAAATAAACTTTATTATTGAGTTGACTATTACAAGACAAAAGGAGAAATATCAAAGATTCCCTTAATGACTGTGTTGACCATCATAATGGAGATTAAACGGAGCAGATGTAGGCGGGTAGATCGTGGCTGATCGGTTAGTCACGATAAGGCCGAGCTCTTAAAGATACCGCCGGTCCGATTAAGGACAATGTATATAATTTTATTTTATTGTAAAGATAACAAAAATTATGAGACTTGTTTATTATCTGAAGCAAAAAGTGTAACAACACATGAAACAATGATTATTAAACTAAGACGAATGATACTTATGGCCATTCTACTTGGAGAGATTGAGAAAGAATACTAGTTTCACTTTTATATAGTATTTATTTTTTGAAAAAAAAATTATTTAGTATTATTAATTTATTAAATCTAATTATACATTAAATTTATAGTCAAAAATAAATTGTAATGTATTAAATATATTTAATTTCCAATTTGAAATTGAAAGTTTCAAATAATTTTTCTTTGTTTCCTCTCTTTCAAAAAATGAAACCTAACATGTTCTCTCCCTCTCTCCCCTTTCTCTTTGTTTCCCCTCTTTAAATGGACATAAATATTTGTATAATTGTATTTCATTTATATGGTAATGTAAGAAAAATTATCACTAAAATAAGGACAAAGAGACTTCCACGAAGCCTTTTTAATTAAAAATAAGAAATTGTAACAATTAACAATATTATTCAAATTGAAATTATTTTATTTTATTTCCATCATAATTTTATCAAGCGCAACAACATTGGTGTCCTGCGCATCTGCCCGCATGGTCTGTAAGTAAACAAGCCATACGACACAGATATTCACTATCTGGACATGGATCAAATTCATAACAGTCAAGCTGATTTTTTGGTACAAAGTCCGGCAGATTGATGGTACGCGATTTACTTCCTCCCGCTACAAGCAATAGAATATCATTAGAAGATATATTTGCATCTCAGTTTTGAAAATCATAAACTCTAACTCAATGGCAGAATTAGTAATCATCTATATAGAGTTTTTAAGCGTAACTCTTATTTATTATACGAAATAAAAATATTTAACTATTGATTATTCTATGAGAATCAACATTAAATAGTAAAACTGAAACAATAGTGATCAATGCTTAGTGTTCTTACTCTTGAATTATGATTTTAGTGGATACAATACTGAAATACTTTAAATGCTAAATCTTTTAATTGGGTACAACCGCAGTTGTGGCAAAACTCTCCCTCTAGAGTTTAAACATTCTCAATGTTGGACTCAAACTCAAGATCTCTGCACGTTAAGCTGGAATAAACCCAACTCATCTCATCCAATTGCTCTTGGGTAATGAAATTCTTTGAAAAAAGTTTTAGTATAACTAATGAATTTTTAAATATTGAAACATTTTCTTAAATTGATTAAAAAATTAATTTGAAGTATCAACCTTCAAACATATAGAAGAAAACTATGCTTATCAAAAAAATAAAAATATAGAAGAAAACTATTTTGAGAACATATAAACATGAAGAATACAATAACATTTAAGAAAAATAATATAGAGAAGTTAGAAACATAATGAAGATTTTCTTGTAAATGTTACCTAATATTCTTAAGAATTTTAACATTACGAATAAAAAAAATCATTTTTTTTGCATCAAAAACAATCATGCATATAATTTTTATCGAGAAGATAACAAAATTATTAGTCTAGTTTATTACCTGAAGTCAAAGATGAAACAACACATAGAACGGCGATGATAAAACAAAGATGAGTGATAGTTGTTGCCATTCTCGCTTTCCGATAGGTTGATAAACGACTACTTATATCGATTTATATAGTATTGATTTTTTTTAAAAAAAATTATATAGTATCTATTAATTTATTAATTATACTAAATTAAATTTCTAGTCAAAAATAAGTTGTTTTTTTTGACCAAAAGTCAAAAATAAGTTGTACTACTTTAAATTTATAGAAAGTTTCAAATGCTTTTTAATGAACTTTATCCTTTTTTTTTTGACACAATATCCATTTTTGGTCAACGTACATAATGAATTTGATCTTATCTATTTCAAAAATAATTGAATTATATTCGAACTAAGTTTTATTAAAAATTTATTATTAATACTGTCAATGTAATTATTAATGTAAATTAATACATAAAATCTATCTATACTATTAACATTATTGAATTATTTGCATGAAATTATTTGCCAAATGTTATCTCCTAAGCATTTTAGCAATTAATACACACTTAACAATTCTTCTAATGCTGTTAGCCTGTATTTTGAACAGGCTAAATAAATGCGCTTTAAAGAGGAGATTGATGATATTCGACGCTCAAAGATGGTTTTCGACCATCACAAGGACTTGGCGAAGAGCGAAGACATGAAGGCTACGATTTGACGAAGAACTAAAAGTTAGAAGTGAATTCACGCAAGGGAGACACCGTCGAATTGTGTTTTGAAGATGTAGTCGAAGGGTGTGATTTTCACGCTTGTCGGCCGAAGCCTTTCGCGATTTATTTAATCGCTTATTGTTTTCAAATTCAAAATTGTTCAGTTACTTTGTTTACCTCTCTGTATATATACCAGTTTTCCATATGGAAAACGGGTCACAATCCCAACATACAATTTCTTACGCTCAAACTTCCAGCGCTAGAGAAAATTGAGCACAAGAAGCGAATGTATGGATCTGTGCACCAACTCTTTACATTTTTATGCAATTTAAGTTTCTTTCTTTGAACTTTCAGTTGCCTTTTCTTTTATTTTCTCTTTACGAATTCTTTGGCGTTCAAGGCAATTCCTTGTTTTCTTTTGTTTCCTTTTGTTTGGTTACGCGAAGAACATCATTTTCCTACTACGAATCATACAAGAACTTAAGCACAATATGTCATGAGATTCACTGGTTGATCTCGCAAGTAATTAATTCAGACCAGCGGTTGTTTACAAAATTTAGTGGGACCGATTGTGCTAAGTCTTTCCATATTTGAATAATTCGTGGTTCGGTTTATGCATTTGAAAAGCGGAAAAACAATGTCTACAATGACACGTTCAGGTTCAAGCAATGCCTCAACATCAAATGCACAAAATCCACAGAATTCTCAAGAACAAGCGTCACAAGGTGATGCTAACGCTGCAACCGTCGTAGGGGTAACTGCTCCTATGTCTATTTCGCTTATGACGTTGACTGCGGTGTCGGAGGGTCTTGGGAGCCTACCGATCGACTCGTAGTCCACCTCCTACGGCTTCGTAACGTCAAAGGAAACAAGCCGCCGCGAAACCTTCCCGGTAGGGGTAGATGGAGGGTAGGGGTAGGGTAGGGCAGTTTGAGGCCCAGGACCCGGTGAGAAATTTGAGCATCAGAGGAGGTCGCTCCTAGGCTGCCCAGAGAGATGAAGGCGATGATAGTTCTAGTTTCGCTTCTACCGATTCTCGACATCGGAGCATTTCTTCACGGTTATGATGGGAGCGATGATGATGGGAGTGATGTTGATGAGAGTGTTGTGACCAGTCTTTAATTTATATTGTTATATTTTAGTTTCAATAATTTTGCAAACTGGTGTATTGATATTTATAACATATTTAGTACTTAGTAATCTATGTTACAGTGGTATTTAAATTAGACAAATAGATTTTTATTAGAAAGCATAACCGTACATCAAATACGAAAGACATAAAACCAACATAGGCAAACAACTAAGAAACTTGCATTTATTTGGGTAGTCCTGTTCCAAAAGATAAATGACCTCTTCTGGAGTGCGAATCGTGTCCACGTACAGCTCCAGGATACTACGTCCCATTGGAAGTTTAGCATGAGATCCCATCATTGCGCGAATGCCGACGTCGCTGCGGATCTCCATAACTGAATAACGGACAGTCCCGTCATCTCCATAGTTCTACTTTCAGAACGCGTATACGCTTCCACGCCTTTATGTCACTCTCCTCTAGGCGAACCTTCCTCTCGGCCTTTTTCCTTCAAGGCGAAGGTGATGTCTTTATTCAAAGATACGTAAGATATGGTTAGACAACGAAACATAACACCATCTTCGCCGGTGGTGACATGATTTTACGGTGATGAAGGGTCGTTAGGAATTAGTCGCTGAGTATCGGGTCAGCGCAATCGCTTATTCCATTTCAGTTGGTTGTATTTGTGAAGAATATAGTGGGTTTGGTGAAAAGCGGTGAGGAAGTTGTGAAGAAATCAAAACCCTTTTTATAATAGCGTGGTAAAATATGAAACGTTGATTTCATTTTTAGATCACAAATCAACTGCGTTTCAATTCTAATCGCTCGCACATTTTCCCAAGGGGAATGACATCCACTCCTTTATCCGACATATATTTGATTGATTGTAAGCCGTTGATTAAAGCGCTTGGTGGAATCGAGGCTTGATCCTATAACATCGGTTCAGTTAACCCCATACGAGCAGTGCATATGGACCCATTCGAACTGTTAAATTACACACAATAGGGTGTTTGTCAATAATTAACACACTGATGGGACCATTCGAACTTGTTCGAATCGTGTTCGAACAGTGAAGTTTTTTGAAAAAAAGACACTTTGGCCATTTCATTAATAGCCTTTTTCGTCTTTTCCCACCCTTATCTAGGGTGTGTTTTGAGTAGATGGGAGTGGAGAAAGTAAAACCATGCAACCTTTGCTAATGCACTCGAGCCCAACTCCTACCAACCTAATTTTGTTAGGGCCCAAGAAAAATATTATAGGGTTTTTTTGTACCCCACCCCCTCCTCTTCCCACCCCCATGGACCTTGGAAATGACCAAAATATCCCCAAATTTTATTAAATCACATTTTCCTTACCATCAAAGTCATATCTACGATTGACTAAAATCCACTCAGATTTACCTCACCCAAACGTATATAATGAAAGTGAATCAAAATCGCCCCACTGATATGCCTCTCCACCACCATATATACGATCCTTGTTTTTTCACCATCGCTTATACGTGCATCCAACGTATATACGATTACATATCCAAATCATCCCACTCGCTTACGCCCAAGGGAGATATATACGATCTTCATAAGTGAGTGCATCGTATATGCCCCCTCCCATGTATATACGATGTTGTCTTTTATTTAATGCTAATTGTGTTTTTTCTTCCTTTGCAGTTGTCCTAAGTGAGGCATCGCAATGAGGAGCAACATCCGAGATGGAGACGGAGCTATCTCCCATCGGGGAGGGGGAGGCATCCACTGCGACTGCAGAGTGAGAGGACTCCTGAGGCATGAGTCGCATGCTGGCGAGGTGTGCTGAGGACTTGGCTAGACACAGGCTGACCTAGCTCAAGACTCCACTCAATATCATCCCCCGCACCCCAGATGATGTGCAAACACTGAGTACCATCACCAAAATTCTCACAAGATCATTCCCAACCTCCCAAAGATGATCAACAACCTCCTCAATATGACGATGGAGATCATTATCACGGGATTACCTGCAGCAGACTCGTGATGAGGATTACTATCAGGAGGCGCCTCCTCAATACCATCCTCCTCCTCATTTCATCCCCGTGCCCCTAAGTATCGGGAGCATCACTATGACCATCATGCCGACCGTCAGATCATGAGGATCGTGGAGCATACGCATATGTCTTCGCCGGATGAGTCTATGTCCGAGTATCACGAGAGCAACCTCAGGAGGATCACATCGAAGGAGCCTCGGCCTCAGCATTCTCTCTTCACCGATCCGCGATCATCATGTATGCACTTCGAAGACGCTACTGACTTGGTAAGTTGAATTTTTGCTTACATAGTTTATTTAACGCACTTAACGCGAGACTTCTTGCTTACATAATTTATTTTAATTCAGGATTATCGTGCGGTGTGAAGGTATGGGCTCATGGAAACAAAATCCATACCAAGTCAGCAGTACACCACGACGCCCTAGTTCGGTGTTCCTCGCTGCTCGGGGACTCAGATGGCCCCACTTCTCTTCGCCACGCCACGCCACGAGACCATGAGTTGTCGCTTTTTATCGAGAGATAGCATTCTGATACTTCGCCATTTCACTTACCATTTGGTGAAATGACGATCACTGGATGACGCCTCTTGTTTGTCGTGATCTTCCGCCCAGGGGAACAATGCCGACCTCCCGCGATATCTTGTCACCTGAGTATGCCACACGGCTTGCAAAGAGCGTGATTCGTGTTTCACGGATCGAGTGCGCGCAAGCAACACTCGTAGTGGTCCGTATTTTTAGTTTCACTTGGTGCTGGGCATTTTTGAGCGTAAATATCGCAGTGAGGAGGGTGATATGAGAGTTGCTATGAGGGCTTATCCGCTTCTACTTCTAACCTCAGCCTCTTCACTATGAAGACTCGGAGACCAGCCGAGCTAAGTGGCACGCTTCTACCTTGATGATCCGAGTGGAGAGGTTCTTGGAGGCTTTGCATGGGTGTGCAGTGCACTAGCCGCCATGTATGAGTCCTTGAACATTGCGTCTTTGAGGACACTGCGCAGCTTTAGGAGGGTGTGCCAAACCTATTTCAAGTACACATTTTAACTTCTTTTTTCGTTAAATCACACATCGACTTTGGGTAAATATTTTTTAATTAAATATGTTGTTTATTTTTGCATTTGTGCTTGGATTACGTGGTATTTCCCTGATGGCGAGAGAGAGGTCCTGGTCATATACTGATGGATGCAGAGCCACTTACGGGCGCT